>CM075977.1:196873113-196932543 GCA_038087875.1 Malacoraja senta | reverse complement strand
GCTGTTTACTAGTTTACAGTGGCTTGCAAAAGTTTTCATACCCCTTGAACGTTTCCACATTTTGTCACGTTATAACCACAAACGTAAATGTATTTTATTGGGATTTTATGTGATAGACCAACACAAAGTGGTGCATAATTGTGAAGTGGAAGGAAAATGATACATGGTTTTCAAATTTTTTTACAAATAAAAAACTGAAAAGTGTCACGTGCAAAAGTATTCAGCCCCCCCCCCCCCCCCCCCGAGTCAATACTTTGTAGAACCACCTTTCGCTGCAATTACAGCTGCAAGTCTTTTGGGGTATGTCTCTACCAGCTTTGCACATCTAGAGACTGAAATTTTTGCCCATTCTTCTTTGCAAAATAGCTCAAGCTCAGTCAGATTGGATGGAGAGCGTCTGTGAACAGCAATTTTCAAGTCTTGCCAGAGATTCTCAATTGGATTTAGGTCTGGACTTTGACTGGGCCATTCTAACACATGAATATGCTTTGATCTAAACCATTCCATTGTAGCTCTGGCTGTATGTCTAGGGTCGTTGTCCTGCTGGAAGGTGAACCTCCGCCCCAGTCTCAAGTCTTTTGCAGACTCTAACAGGTTTTCTTCCAAGATTGCCCTGTATTTGGCTCCATCCATCTTCCCATCAACTCTGACCAGCTTCCCCGTCCCTGCTGAAGAAAAGCATCTCCACAGCATGATGCTGCCACCACCATGTTTCACAGTGGGGATGGTGTGTTCAGGGTGATGTGCAGCGTTAGGTTTCCGCCACACATAGCGTTTTGCATTTAGACCAAAAACTTCAATTTTGGTCTCATCTGACCAGAGCACCTTCCTGGGTCTCCTCCATGGCCACAGCGAGCAACACCGTAAATTGGAGGAAATGCACCTCATATTCCGCTTGGGCAGTCTACATCCTGGGGGCTTGAACATTGAATTCTCCCAATTCTGCTAGCCCTTGCTGTCCCCTCCCCTTCATCAGCCATCTGGTTGTCTCCTCCCCTCCCCCAGCCCTCGGGCTCCTCCTCCGCCTTTTTCCTTTTTTCCTTTCTTCTCCCCACCCCCTATCAGTCTGAAGAAGGGTTTCGGCCCAAAACGTTACCTATTTCCTTCGCTCCATAGATGCTGCTGCACCCGCTGAGTTTCTCCAGCATTTTTGTGTACCTTCCTCCACATGTTTGCTGTGTCCCCCACATGGCGTGTGGCAAACTGCAAACGGGACTTCTTATGGCTTTTTTTCAACAATGGCTTTCTTCTTGCCACTCTTCCATAAAGGCCCGATTTGTGGAGTGTACGGCTAATAGTTGTCCTGTGGACAGATTCTCCCACCTGAGCTGTGGATCTCTGCAGCTCCTCCAGAGTTACCATGGGCCTCTTGGCTGCTTCTCTGATCAATGCTCTCCTTGCCCGGCCTGTCAGTTTAGGTGGACGGCCATGTCTTGGTAGGTTTGCAGTTGTGCCATACTCTTTCCATTTTCAGATGATGGATTGAACAGTGGGATGTTCAAAGCTTGGGATATTTTTTTATAACCTAACCCTGCTTTAAACTTCTCCACAACTTTATCCCTGACCTGTCTGGTGTGTTCCTTGGGCTTCATGATGCTGTTTGTTCACTAATGTTCTCTAACAAACCTCCAAGGCCTTCACAGAACAGCTGTATTTATACTGAGATTAGATTACACACAAGTGGACTATTTACTAATTAGGTGACTTCTGAAGGCAATTGGTTGCACTGGATTTTATTTAGGGGTATCAGAGTAAAGGGGGCTGAATACTTTTGCACGCAACACTTTTCAGTTTTTTATTTGTAAAAAAATTTGAAAACCATGTATCATTTTCCTTCCACTTCACAATTATGCACCACTTTGTGTTGGTCTATCACATAAAATCCCAATAAAATACATTTACATTTGTGGTTGTAACGTGACAAAATGTGGAAAAGTTCAAGGGGTATGAATACGTTTGCAAGCCACTGTATATGACTCAATATCAGCATCAAGAACATTATATTTATACTTAAAATTGTGAAAATCTGGGAATCTAGAACAGGATAGAGCAGATATCAGTACAGTCCGAGGAACAGAAAACTTCATGTCTGGAGTCAGGTTATGTTCTTGTGCTTGCTGGTATGCTAAGTTTTTGCCAAATCCACCAGGAACACATAGGTAAGAGAGGTCTTTACGTCGTGGGTTCATCACCACTCTTATGCTTTTCTGATAGATTTGACTCTGTATGACGATGACTTTGGCACAAGTTTTCAAGTTCATCTTATATAAGAAATGGCCAAGTTGTTCACGGAGGAAATTTCAGAACTAAGTAAATGTTGGAAGATTGTAGAACTGAAGCAAATTACTAAGATAGGGAGTGGCGAGGCCATTAGTGCTTTAAGCACAAGGATGAGACTTCATGTAATTGGAACTGGAATATGTGTAGTGCAGTGAGCACACTAGTTTTGGATCAAATGACTACTCAGGATTACTGAATGCGCTTTGACATTTTTTGCAATTTAAGCGCTATATACATAAGGATACTGACACTTTTGCATCCACTCCCTACACATTTGTGGCAATTTACAGAGATCAGTTATCCTCCCAACCCGCACATCTTTGGGATGTGGGAGGAAGTCGGAGCACTCGGAAGAAACTAACACGGTCACAGGGAGAAAATGCAAATTCTACACAAAAAGTACTTGAAGTCAAGATCGAACCCAGGTCTCTGGCACCGAGAGACAGCAGCTCTACCAGCTGTGCCGTCCTTATAAACTCACAATCCATCACATTGCTGCCTTTGCACTTCTTTGAGATTGCACTTTCTTTTTAGCTATAATACTATATTCTGCAGGTTTTTTTCTTTTGCACTGGTGTACTCATGCATGGTATAATTTGCCTGGATAGTACACAAAACAGTTTTTCACCATTCGCTACATGTGACAATAATAAACCAATAGCAAGACAGAGAACCAAAATGAAAAATAACCTGAAGATTTGTTTCAGAATGGGAGATGACTGAGGTATTTTATAAAATGTTCACAAAGCCATCAGGTCCTGGGAATAGGTTACTCTTTCTTGCTATTCTTTTTTTATAAAATATAGGTGCCTGTTTCTTGCTAATGTTATAGTTGGCTCTAGTTGGATCAATTATTAGGTTTTCCTGGAATAGTCATGGTTCGCCTTTACTGTAAAGATTGATAAAGTAATAAAGTTGGAAATCTGCCAATTCTTACTCATTTGCAATATCATTTCCTTTTTGTCCTCGGCAAATTTAAAAAGAATCAGTTTCTTTGGTATTTTCAGATTTTAAGATTGCCAAATACTTTCGCAGTTCTGTTGAAATGCTCAACCATTCTCATAGCCCGTCCTGTTCAAGAAGACTTCTCTGAATCTCCAAATAGTGCTTTCTGCTTTTTAGTAAGCAAATGATTTTCCAACACTATTAAGATTGGAAGCATTTTTCCAATTCCCACACATATTTTTCTCTTTATTGTTTACATTTCACTTCTAAAAAGAGTAAAAACTTGTTTTTTAAGTTATGTTTGGTATGGACATTGTGGGCCAAAAGGCCTGTTCCTAAGTTGTACAGTTCTAAGTTTAAAAATATGCTGAGGGGAAGTTTATAATGGGGGAAAACTAGATCCAGGGGAGAACCTGTGATTATTTTGTTGTTCCTGAATCCACCAATTCATTTGCTAATGAAAAACAAAGAATCTCACTGTGACATGTCACATGTGATAATAAAGTATCATTCATTCATAATCCTCTGCAAAGTCACACCTGCCTCAATGTTGAAAGTAGATCGCTTTCCTCTTGCATGCAATTATTGGATTAATGTGCAAAGCACATGGTTCTAGCAGCACCCCAACCAAACATCATTGAACAGAGATAGATGCAAAGTGATGCAGTAACTCAGCGGGACAGGCAGCATCTCTGGAGAGAAGGAATGGGTGACATTTTAGGTTGTGACCCTTCTTCAGACTGAAGAAGAAGTTTTAAACCGAAACATCACCCATATCTTCTCTCCAGAGATGCTGCCTGTCCCACTGAGTTACTCCAGCACTTTGTATCTATCTTCGGTTTAAACCAGCATCTGCAGTTCCTTCCCACACATCATTGAGTATAGTAAGTAGATGTTGTTCAAATCTAGAATTAATTGCTTCGTCCATTAGTTTGTAGATGGTTGAGAGGATGGCCGTAGCAGGAAGGGAAAGGATACAGAGGATACAGAAATATCGGAAGTCAGGGAAGCCATATATCTGAAGTTTATGCTTTTGACAAACTTAAATCAGAAAGCCGGTTATGGATTTGAGAAATTATCTAGAGATTATACATGCATACGTGTCATCAGGCACTCTTTGAGATAGCAGTGAAGCAAAATAAAAATCACTGATACGATGGGCAGTTAATGAATTTACGTGAATTTGCGAAGTGGAGGGCTTTCCAGTTTTAAACCAATTTGCACACACCAAAATTACATACAATGGTGTAAGATGAACTCATGCAGAACCCAAAAGATTTTGATATTTCAATGGTCCATGGTAATTTATATGAGTACTCATTATAAAGAATCCATTCAATATTTTCTGATTTTTAGAATGCTGTCAAAAAACATTTTGCCACATTTTATTTGGAAGACCTACTTTGTCTACTTTAATAAACAATTCAACAAAAATTCCAGGTGCTGGAGTGATTAGAAAAATGAAACTGCAGTGAAAGGAAGGGTTCTGATGAAGAAAACCATTTGCATTCAAACAAAACCTTCATACATTCAATCATCACGGACACAGAAAAAGGAAACATTTAAAAAGCAACAAATAAAATCAGCATCAATTATCGGATCAGAAATAAGGAGAGTGAACATTTCAGGTTGATAATCTTTCATCAGAATGGTTTGTGAAAGGTCACCGACTTAAAACATGAGATGCCTTGTTTCTATCTTGTGCTCCATAGATGCTAACCGACCTGCTGAATAGTTCTAGCATTTTCCATTTCAATCATTTGCTTGTTTATGATTTAAGGTAGAGTTGTCCTTTCTCCCAATGGCAAGATTTTCAAATTAAATGATGCTCTTGTTTATGGTCTGTAAGCACCTTAGTGATAGCTTGAGAACAATAAAGATAAATAGAAAATGATCATAAAATTTGTGTGCAGATGGGACACAAAAAGTTGTGATCAATGCTGTGTATCTACATACAACAAAAAACATGTACTGTACATATACACACACACTATAGAATGCCCATACCCATCATGGAGATCTTCTGGTGCCATACTTATATAACCTCCTTCCCACAGCCCACTGTCTCCGCCTCTTCCTTTCTTCTTCCCGACCCCCCACCCCCACATCAGTCTGAAGGGTCTCGACCCGAAACATCACCTATTCCTTCGCTCCATAGATGCTGCCTCACCCGCTGAGTTTCTCCAGCATTTTTGTCTACCTTGTATAAAACAGTACATATGATTTATACTAAAGACATAACTAAGGACTTGGCAAATAGCAAATTGCTGCCTTACAGCACAAGAGAGCTAGGTTTGATCCTGACCACCAGTGCTGTCTGTACAGAGTTTGTATGTTCTCCCTGTGACCACATGGGTTTTCTCCGAGTGCTCCGGTTTCCTCCCACACTCCAAAGATGTACAGGTTTGTAGGTTAATTGGATTCTGTAAATTGTCCCTGGTGTGTGTAGGATAGTGCTAGTGTATGGGGTGATCGCTGGTTGATGTGGACTTGGCGGGCCAAAGAGCTTGTTTCCACACTGTATCTCTAAAGTCAAAAGTAAAGGCAATGCAGTTGGGATGGCACAGTAGTGCAGTTGGTAGAGATGCTGATGCTGACTCACAGTGCCAGAGTCCTGCATTTGATCTTAACCTCAGGTGCTGTGTGTGGAGATTACATGTTCTCCGTGACTGCATGGGGTTCCTCCGGGTGCTCCGGTTTCCCTGCACATCAGGCATACAGGTTTGTAGGTTAATTGGCTTCTCTAAAATTGCCGCTAATGTGTAGGGAATGGAATAACATAACCCAAGTGTGACAGGCTAAACGAAGTTCGGCATGGATTCTTGGGCCTGTTTCCATGCTATATCTCTAAACTAAACTAAATGCATTTTTAAAAGGAAAGTAGGCAGTCAATGAAGAGATTCTGAAGAACAACGATGAGCATGAGTTACATTTAAAGTGCATAATTGCTCAGAACTGTAAATCCTTTCCATTACTGACCCAATCAATTGGTGGTTGGGAGAGGGCGACTTCTGCACCATCTACCAGAAACCTAGCAATTTACACAATATACATTCATATAGATACAATGCGTGCAGGAAAGAACTGCAGATGCTGGTATAAATCGAAGATAGACACAAAATGCTGGAGTAACTCAGCGGGACAGGCAGCATCTCTGGAGAGAAAAAACGAGTCAAGTACTTCTTCTGAGTGGGCGGTACAGAGATAAAATGTAGTCGGAAGCAGTAAGACTTGTCGGAGAACCGGGAAGGGGGAGGGGATGGAGAGAGAAGGAAAGCAAGGGCTACGAAGTTAGAGGTCAATGTTCATACCGCTGGGTTGTAAGCTACCCAAGCAAAATATGAGCTGCTGTTCCTCCAATTTGCGCTGGGCCTCTGACAATGGAGGAGGCCCAGGACAGAAAGGTCAGTGTGGGAATGGGAGGGGGAGTTAAAGCGTTGAGCAACTGGGAGATCAGGTAGGTTTAGATGGACTGAGTGGAGGTGTTCAGTGAAACGATCGCTGAGCCTGCTCTTGATATACAGGAGTCCACACCTGGAACAGCGAGTAGATGAGGTTGAAGGAAGTGCAAGTGAAACTCTGCCTCACCTGAAAAGACTGTCGGGGTCCTTGGACGGAGTCAAGGGGGAGGTGTAGGGACAGGTGTTGCATCTCCTGTGGTTGCAGGGGCAAGTACCTGGGGAGGGGGTGGTTTGGGTGGTAAGGGACGAGTTGACTAGGGAGTTGCGGAGGGAATGATCTCTGTGGAAAGCGGTGGAGATGGGAAGATCGACTAGCCACATGTTCCCATCTCCACTACTAGCCACATCTTCCCATCTCCAATACTAGCTATATCTTCCCATCTCCACTACTAGTCACATCTTCCCATCCCTACTAGTTTAGTTTAGAGATACAGCATGGAAACAGGCCCTTCAGCCCACCTGGTCTGCGCTGACCAGCAATCCCCGCACATTAACACTATCCTACACCCACTAGGGACAATTTTTACATTTACCAAACCAAGTAACCTACAAACCTGTACGTCTTTGGAGTATGTCTCCACTACTAGCCACATCATCCCGTCTCCACTACTAGCCACATCTTCCCATCTCCACCCCTTTATTCACTCACCTCGATTCCGTCCAAAGACCAGACAGTCTTTTCAGGTGAGGCAGATGTTCACTTGATTGTACATGTATGATTTAACGGAATAGCAGGTAAACAAAGATTTTCCACTGTATCTTGTTACATATGACAAAAATAAACCAATACCAATATTGAGGATCTATATCAGTGATTTGAGTGAAGGGACCAAATGATACATTTTCAAGTATGCCACAATAATTTGATAGCAGATGAAATTGCAATTAGGGAGGAGAATGTAAATAGCTGATATGGACTAGCTGGGTGAGAACACGATAGAACAAATATAATACGGAAAATGTCAGGTTATGCACTTTGGTGGTCAAAACAGAGAAGCAGAACATAAAGTAAAGTATAAAGTATCCTTTATTGTCATTCAAACTTTTAGTTTGAACGAAATTACGTACCTTGCAGTCATGACAGAGAATAAAATAACAGAACACACAATGAACACAGTTTAACATCCACCACAGTGAGTCTACCAGGCACCTCCTCACTGTGAAGGAAGGCAAAAGTCTTAAAGTCCTTGTCTCTTCCTTCCTTGTTCTTCCTCTGCGTTGAGGCGATCCAGGCTTTCGATGTTGGGCCCCCCGCCGGGTGATGTTAAGTCCTGCGGCCGAATCCGAGCTCCGCGTTCAAACTCCGCGGCCCGGGGCGGACCAAGCTGCCACCCTCCAGTCCAGCGGACGAAGCTGTTGTTGCGGGAACTCCGGAGAATTGGTCACCAACCTGGGACCTGCGAGCTCCCGATGTTGTCGTCCACTGGGCCCGCGGCCAAAGCCTCTGAGGCTCCAAAGTCGGGCTGCCGCCGCAGCGCTACCACAACCCCGAAGTCGGCCAGCTTCACGATGGTGAGTCCTGGCTCTGCCTCCGGAGCCTCGAGGTCGGCCCCAGTTGGAGGCCGCCAGCTCCGCGATTAGGCCTCAGCGCAGACGGAGACGGGGATACGACAAAGAAAAGGTCGCATCCCCCTGAAGGAAGAGACTAAAACAAGTTTCCCCCGCCCCCCACACATACACAACTAAAATAAACTAAAACATACGTCCAACAAGAAAAAAGAAAACAAAAAAAAAGAAAAAGGCAGACGGACTGCAGGCGAGCCGCACCTGCTTGGGCAGCGCCGCCACTTCCTGACCAATTTTTAAATTGGTTATAAATTGGGTAATGTTGATATTCAAACCTCCATTAGTGTGTTTGTAAACAAGTCACTGTAAGCGAAGATACAAATGGAGCAAGCAATCGGGAAGATTGCTTGGTATGTAGACCTTCATTACAGGGTTTTGAGTACAGGAATAAGGACATCTTACTGATATTACAGAGGACCTTGTGACACCTGGAATATTGTGTGCAGTTTTGCATAAATTTTTTAAGGCAAAGTTAGATAAACTTTTGATAAAGCAAGTGAATGAAGAATGAAGTGTGAAGTTTTGGGTTACCGTCAGATCAGCCATGATCTAATTAAATAGAGGGGCAGGCTCAAGGGGCCTAATACTGCTCCTAATTTTTGTGTTTGCTTGTGTGAACACACAAAGCAGGACGTAATTGAAGCTCAGCAATTGCTGCCAGTTACTTTCAAATCAATCCTGTGACAAAAGATAACTATTACAAATTATCTCTTTTGTGTTTTCAAATTATGTGTCTTCATATTATTTTAATTGTGTCTCAAACAATAGATAATATAAAAGCATTTGTTCTCCAATCTCAAAAGGTTTTACTTCAGAAAATTTAGTTAACAGCTTCACAATTGAAAATAACAATTACTTTAATTTTGTTTCTATTCTCATCATTCCCTCTAAATTTTCTGCTTTATTTTCATGCAAAACAAGGTGCTATTGACTTCTAGATAAGACTACTTTCAATAAATTCCTTTTTTGCACGCAGAATTAATTATTATTAGAAGCTATAACTCACTGAGGGCATGCTATAATGAAATGCCATCTAGCAAGTGAAGAACTAACAGGTACTAAGGGATTACTTGAAGGACAAAATAATTTTCCTGGCCAACATTTAAGCTCCACCAACCACCAAATAGTAATTGAATACAAATAAAACTGCAGATGCTGACTATAGTAAATCCCTAGATAACCATGTACCCTCGAAATTTGTCAGAATTTCTGGACTACGGGATGTTATTCATATTAATACCAAAACACATTTTATTTTACTTTTTTTCAAATTACAAAGTATAGGGGTTCTGCGAGAATGTGATAGTTGCATGCCTATGAAGCCTCTTGTTATGAAAAATAGGTTTATAAATACAATTACAGGAAAGCCTTGTGAAAAAAAGACCATGAGGGGTAGCGGTGGTGGAATGGTGTCCATTATTGCCATATCATCATTGTTTATCATCATTGTATAAGGAGATACAAATAACTGCAGTTGCTGGTTGCTCCCCTCTCGCCCTGCTGGCTGCCGGGGGAGAGGGGAGGATCAGTGGAATCATTGGCCATGGCCCGTGGAAGGCTAGGTACGGGTCGGCAGTGGCTGTGGCAGGCATGGCCTGGGAACGTCTGAGGAAGCTGCGTGGGCCAGCGGTCAAGGCAGAAGGTCCAGCCTGGAAGTGGTGTGAGCCGTGCATGGCATGGGCGGCCAGAGCTGTAAGGAAGGAAAGACCGGTAGGCCGTGGCCTGTAGAGGGATGCCGCCAAGCCTGGCCCCTGCTCGTCCCACTAGGACTAGAGAACGGAGGAAGCTGGCGACAGTGGGTGCAAGAGCAATGGCCGGTAAGAGAGTGAATCGGGGTCTTAACTTCCACCCCCTTAAGGTTGGCTGCGGGAGGAGACCCTGGGCATAAAGGTTGAAGGTGGCTGGGCGAGGAGAAGGAAGACGGTTCACTGGACAATCTGGACAAAGCCCTGCAGTAGCCTGGGGCTCACCTGGATCGGGCGCCGCTCACCCGGATCGAGCTCACGGACCAGACTGAACCTGGTGACTCTCGCATGCAGTCTCAGTGGACTATTTCTGTACACTTTGTGCTAATTGGGGATTGGTGATACTTTACTGTACTGTATGCAAAAAAAATAATTTCACTGTACATCTTACAGGTGATAATAAAGAACCGTTGACCATGCTTCTGCTTGTCAATTTGTAAAGTAGCTTTTAAGTGGTTCTCGAGTTACCAATCAAAATCATGTAGTAATCAATTCAACCAGTGTAATACAAATTGCATTATATTCAATTCATGGTGGGGAATCACATGTTATAGCAGAACCACCTAGAGTTGAAGGGTTCTGTAAGAAGCACTGTCTTAATAAGGCAGCCAACATCATCAAGGATCCACACCATCCTGGCCACGCTCTCATTTCACTCCTGCTATCACGAAGAAGGTTTAGGAGTCTGAAAATTGTAACGTCCAAGTTCAACAATAGCTTCTCCCCAACAATCATCCGGCTATTGAACACTATGAACTCCAACTAAATGCCAAACTCGCATTGTCCTGGTTGCACAAAGCACTTTGGGCTTTGTTTTCTTTTGGGCTTGTTATTTATTGAACTTGTTTCTGTTTGTTTATTATATTATCTATTGAGTACTGTGTTTATAAACCTGTGTAGGAAAGAACTGTAGATGCTGGTTTAAATCGAAGGTAGATCAAAATGCTGGAGTAACTCAGCGGGACAAGCAGCATCTCTGGAGAGAAGGAATAGGTGACGTTTCGGGTCGAGACCCTTCTTCAGACTGATGTTTATAAACCTGTTGTGTTGCTGCTGCAGTAAGAATTTCATTGTTTTGTTTCGGGTGATATGGCATCATAACACTATCCGGCCCAATCTGGCCAAGATACCCCATCTACGCTAGTCCAACCTGCCCGTGTTTTGGCCATTTTCCTCTAAACCTTCCCTATCCATGCAACTGTCCAAATGTCATTACATGTTAAATAATGTAGTATATTAAATTCTCTAGGGAACTCAGTGATTTAAAAATTCTTCTGATTTTCTCACTTGTCAAGTTCTGAAGAAGGATCATTGACCTGAAATAGCAAATCTGCTTTCTTTTCCACAGTTGTTACCGAACCTGTCAGGTATCCCAACACTCAAGAGGGGGACACATGAGACTGCAGATGCTGGAATCTTGGGGGGAAAAAAGGAACTCAGCAGGCCAGGCAGTCTGTGGAGGGAAATGGACAGACGTTTCGGGTCATGTGGGGTAAGAAGGGTCCCGATTTGAAATGTCTGTCCTCTTTCCACAGATGCTGCCTGGCTTATTAAGTTTCTTTAGCAATTTTCTTTGGCTAGAAGAGATTTGATTAATCCAAATGGATATCATAGTTGCCTACAAAAGAATAGTAAGATTAAACGAGAACTTACCTAAGTTTGAAGTTTGATCTTTATTTTATGAGGAGTTACGTAGGTGATTACGTGAAGAAGCCCGTCAGTGCGCCTGCGCGTCAATCTTCAAAGCAGCGGTGTGAAATCACAAAAAACAACAACCGAAGTAATATAGTCTCATACTAAAACGAGTAAGACAAGAACTTCCATCTGACCTTTATGATAGAGGGTAGGGTCGTGGCGGGCACGTAATCACCTACGTAACTCCTCATAAAATAAAGATCAAACTTCAAACTTAGGTAAGTTCTCGTTTAATCTTACTATTTTACTTCGGAGTCACGTGAGTGACTACGTGAAGATTTTAAAGCTTTGTGATTTCATGCCGTGGATCAATCCCGGCTTCTCACTGCATAGATTGACTCGGAACGAGAATAATCAATCATGCATTCATAATAACATTTGTACCACAAATGCAGTAATTCATTTCAAGAATGAAATGAATCAGATCCCCTTTAAACCAGAGGAATTTACACAGAACTTAAAATAGTTTCTGCAAACAACCCCGCATTAACAATAGGCCGATGGTAAAAATGTTGAAAACATCAACTCATTGGACCACCCGGCGGCTGCGAGGATATGGTCGACGGGGCCGTCTTTTGCCCTCGCCGCCGACATTTCTGCTGCCCTAGTCGAGTGAGACGTAAAAACATAAGTGTTAATACCAGCAGCTGTTAAGACTTCTTTTATCCATCTGGAAATAGTCTGTATTGAAACTCTCTTGTGTGGTTTCTTGTGTGTGATCAAAAACCCAGTTTCCGTATTCTCAAATTCTTTGTGACCTCAATGTATTGTAATAAATATGTCTTAATACAGAGACATGGATCATTTGGATATGCTGCCAGCATAATTTTAAATCCTGTCACACCTGGCCTAATTTGCTTTAGCAGGTCATAGATATAGAATGTAACCTTGTCTTCAGTTGCTTCCATACTGTCTATTTGTAATTTTCCAAGTATTTGCACTCGTTGTGCTGTCACTCATGCCATAAACATGAATACTTTCATACTGAGCTTGACCAAAGGTAAAGACACACTTGATGACCATCACGAAGTAGTTTCAGTACCACACTTACATCCCCGATTGTCACGTACATAGGTTTCGGTGGTTTGGAATTAAAGATTCCTTTCATTAGTCTGGAAACAATTGGGTGTGACCCAATTGAGTTTCTTTCTGAATCCAGAACCAAATATGAGGACAATGCACTTCTGGCTGAATTAATGCACTACAACTCAGACCTTCATCATAATAAAGTTTTGACAGAAATTCTAAATATTTGAAATATCTGCAGTACTTTATTGCACATTCTTTTGTACCCAGAACTCTTCCCATTTCTTAATATAAGAAAGGTACTGTTTTTGAGTGCTCTTCCTCCAGGCTGTCGTAAGCATATCCACAGTATGCTCAGACAGTCCTCGTCCCAGAAAAGGCATTCTTAAAACCTGCAAATCAACAAATCCAAACGATCATATAATGGATGTTGTTCCCCTGTACAGGGTGCAGCAATAAATTACTCTTTTTTGGGACTTTCATCAACATTTGTGTTGTTAATTCTAATATCAACGGATACCATGGCTGTGTAGGCCAATCTGGTACTACCAATACCCTAGAAACAGCATCTTGCCTGATTTTAAGCAAACATTGGCTTATGAGGCAGAAAGGTGGAAATATATATGAAAACATACCACCCCAATGTAGCGAGAAAGCATCAATCGCCACTGCTCCTGGATCTGGTTTCCATGAGACATATCTCGATAGCTGATGATTCAAGTCGATGTCGGTCATTCCAAATCTGATGACTATATCATTGAATACCTCTTGATTCAACATCCATTCTTTATTATCATGGAACTTTTCGTGACTTGGTGTCTGCTATCGTTCATTCTACCTGGTAGATAGATAGCTGAAATCCAAATGTTCTTTTCAATACACCAAGCCCAAAGTTGATTAACCATTTTGTCACAAGACACCGACTTAATTCCATATCATTAATATAAACAACTACTGTTGTGTTATCAATTTGAACTTGAACATGCTTATTAGTTGTGTTAGAACAATAAGCTTGGAGCCCATAGAAACATCCTAGAAGCTCCAAATAGTTAATTCCCCATGTCTGCAGTAACAATGACTCTTCCTGATTCCATCTGCCTCCTCAGCTAGATGTTAAGTCAGTTGCACCCCATCCTGGTGCACTGGCATCAGTTTGTAATATCATGGAAGGTTGTTCAATCAGCACTTTGCTGGAACTGCTTGAGACATGTAGAATCCACCACTGCAGACCAGAAACAGCATTTGTTGTTAGTTGCATGGTTCTATCAAAATGACCAACATGCATTCTCGGTGCCTGTTCTTTAAGTCTCTGCAGCTGTTGATAATGTAATGGTCCAAATTGGACTGCTGGGAATGCTGCTACTAATTTTCCCAGTACACGAGCCACCTGTCTAATTGAAGGTTTTTGCTCGTTTAGGAGATTACTGCAATCTTTAATCAATCCACCCTTTTCCCTGGGCAAAGTGATATTCATTTGGACTGAATCAATTGTGAACCCCAAATAATTAATAGAGGTACATGGTGTTAACCTAGATTTCTGTGGATGAATTAGAAACCCCAACTTTTCAAAAGTTGATTTCACAACTGCAACAGCTACTTCTGTTGACTGTTTTGTCTTTCCTATAATCAAGACATCATCCAAATATGCCATTAGTACATGCCCCTGGCTACTCAGCAAGCCCAGAATTGGTTTTAACAATTTTTGTGAATATTCTGAGTGCAGATATTAACCCATTAGGCAGAGCTTTGAACTGCCACAACTGGTTCATCCATTTAAATTTAAGATACTTCTTATCTTCTGAATGAACAGACACTGAATAATATGCATCTTTCAAGTCTATAGTTGCCATATAACATGCTTCTGAAACAAGCTGTTTGGCAGTCACAAATGTTTCCATTTTAAAATGTCTAAATTGCACAAAAGGATTCAGATTTATCAAATCTACAAGAATCCTACATCCTCCATCCTTTTTTGATCGAGGGAATATTTTTGACACAAATTGGTGACTTTGGTAGACTGATTTTTCAATAACCCCTTTTTTATATAGGGTTTCAATTGCAACCTGAACCTCCATCACTTATTTTTGTACAAAGTGCAGAGTTCGGCTAGGAACATGCTGAACAGGCAAATCATAATTTGGATTGAATTCAATTCGAAATCCTTGTATATTATTCAGGATTATCACATCTGAAGTAATTTTCTTCCAATTATTATAGAAGAAATGTAACCTGCCTCCAACTTTTGGACTTAATCCAATTAGTATGTTCCCATGAGAACCAGGTCCACCTACCTCTTGAGTCATTTCAGTACCCTGAGATTCCTGGGTTCTCCCAGAAGCACGCCCACTGGTTCTTGCTCCCGCTGCAGGCCGCCAACTACGTCCCTGCGTTGATGAGCGACTTGGTCCAGGATCCGTATGACGTCTGAAAGGATACTTCCTCTTTACAGACTTCACAACCATTGATGTTTCATCAATCCTGTTTTCGCTTCATCTTCCAACTCTTTAATACGTCTCCCGAGATCTCTCCAAAGAGTAAGTTGGGTAATTTGTATATTACTTGGTTTGCAGAGTGCTGCGAATTTCGGATTCATAGTAGACCGTATAGCACTTCTCGAAGTGGGTGCTGCATAGCAACCCCAGTGCTTGCTGATGCAACTTCGTCATCTTTTGGTTGTTACCTGCTATTCTGGTAAAAGCAGTTATTCCAGAACCCAGCAGCTTTAATATTCTCTGCAACTGATTCCAGATACTCTTGCAGTCTCATCCATTTCATGCTGTTCCAGCTAATGGTAAACCAAGTAATTTATTAAGGAGGCCAGTTCTTCCTAATGGCTCTCCTGACCCTGACGGGGCAGCGAATCCTACTACCAGGGTTGGAACATCTGGCAGCTGCCTTTCATCGCCTTGTACAGCCTCACCGTCAGAGTCGGGGTCTGAAATCTCATGACCCGTAGCACGCTCCTCATTCCTGAGGGTGCATTCCATCAGCCCTGAGCCAGGTGCTGTTAAACTGCTCCTGCAGCTTGGATTACAGTACACTCCTTCCTGAGTGAACTTTTGCTCCAACAACCTATGAAAAAGGCTTCTATTTGGGCAATACGCTCGAAAGCAGTATCTAGCCCTGTACCAGGAGCTGTTTGAGCTGTTTCCAGCAGCTTGCCTTTCAGAACACTCCTCACTGAGTGAACGTTGCTCCAACAGCCTGTGTAAAAGGCTTTCTATTTGGGCAATACGCTCTAAAGCAGTATCTAGCCCTGGAGCTTCTTCATTGCCTGGGACTCCCTCCGTTGGGATTTAAACTTTGTCTTTTGCCCGACAGGCGCTGACTGTGTTTTCACCAGCCCCAGATCCACAGTCGCTATGCTCACCGCTGGCGACTGTACCGGGGTTTAGAGGCGGTTGGTCTCTAACCGCGGACTCCCGACTTTCCCGACTTCTGTCGGCTATGTCGCTCGCCTCTTCCCCCTGTCCGTTTTTTTCCCATGGCGTCTGTGGAAAAAATCGCCATAGACCCATAGTAAACGGACCTGGAAAACCTGTAAAAAAGTTTTTACTTACCTTGTAGTTGAAAAACTACAAACCACTCGAGGAGCACTGCTCCTCACGTCCGTTTGCGTCAAGGCGTCTGACGTAATGACGCGCAGGCGCACTGACGGGCTTCTTCACGTAGTCACTCACGTGACTCCGAAGTAAAACAGTGATCACACTTCAATCAAACCCACTGGCCAGAAGCATTTTCTTAAGACTTTTCCTTAGAGCTATCATAATTAAAAACTGGTCCATTTTGAAATTGCAAAACTGATTCAAATTGCAGTATTCGATTTGATGGGATCATTCCTAAACTTTATTTCCATAAACCAGCATATCATTTGAAGCAAGAAAAGTTTTATCGGCATTGGACAGGTTTAGTGATCCAATCTACACATTTCTACTCAAGCATGAATTATGTCAAAGTAAATACCTTAAAAAAGGAACCATCGACAGGCATTGTGCCAGTGAAAATAAAAACATTACTGCATTGTATCATCAAGCAGACTCAAATTTAGCAGTATATATTTGTACATTGCTCATGACTTCCATATTAAATAGTTTGTAGAAAAGACTTGACAGTCCTTCACTGCACCACAGCAAGAATAGGAAAAAGCAATTTGCATTCAAGGTGCAACGATTAGAACTATCACAAATCCACTGCTGGAAATGCTGAAAAGGTTTACACAAATGAATACAGAAACCTATATGCATCAACAATTAAGAGGAAAAGGAGAAATACACTAGATTGATTTGAAGTAGAAAGGCAGCAGCTAAGATTAAAATGAAAAATCTCTCACACCTGCAAGGATAAAACTGCCTTTCAACTGAAGTAGATGAGCCATGCTACAGTCGTGCTGACTCGCTTGTATCCAATAACTGAGGCCAAAAATATTGAAAATATATATTGAAAATATTCCTACACACTTCACAAGGGTACTTCCAGGATTCCTCAACTTTTACTCTCAATGTAAAGATCACTATCTGCTTTTTCAGTTTGATTCACATTGTTTCTATTTCTGCAGTTTACTCAGATTACCTACTCAAGGCATTACTTGCATGGTGACCACTAGGTTAGAATGAAATCAAACAACTAAGACACCATGTCATCATTGCAAAAGTACTGGAATTTGCTACTATGACATGTCAATTGAGTCATAGATTCATACAGCATGAAAACAAGTCCTTCAGCCCAACTAGCCCATGCTGAGCAAGATGCCCCATTTACACTAGTCCCATCTGCGAGCTTCATTTAAAATATTTTAAACAAGTAATACAATAATGAGAAGTAAGATTTTGAAACTATGTTCCAAAAGCAAGGCAGATTCTGAATCTCAGTACAGATGTGAATCTCAAGTTTTCTGTATCGTTCGTGGACAGATCGCATGCAAGAACAAAAAAGAGCAGCAGAAACACACTACACGGCCCTTCAAGCCTGCGGCATTCTTCACTGTGCTGCCCACTACTTGAACTCATCACCAACATTCTCCATGGTCATGTTAATATGATTCTGATGCATTTGACTTTGCTGGGCTCCTATATCCCCGAGACTTTTGACAAGGCATGGTAAGGCTCCAGTGGTGAACAGGCCTCAGGTGATAAAATGCTGAGGCAAAAGTGGGGCTCATTGTTCTAGCCTGTCAAAATTGTCAAGGAATTTAATGAATTTTAAAATATCTTGGACATTCAGAGAGTTTAGTTCAGTTCAGAGACATAGCATGAAAACAGGCCCTTCGGCCCACCAAACCCACAGCACACTGACCATTAATCACCCGTACACACTAGTTCTATGTTATCCCACTTTCTTGTCCACTCCCGACACAATAGTAACAATTTACAGAGAGCAATTAACCTTTAAACCTGCACGTCGTGGTCACATGGAGAACGTGATAACTCAACACAGACATCACCCAGAGGTCAGGATCAAACTCGGGTCTCTGGATCTGTGAGGCAGCAGCTCTATCCGCTGTGCATATAAACATAATATTTATAACTTTTAAAATAACAATTTTCTATCTCAAGAAATATGATGTGCTCGATCCTATGTTAGATTTGACCAAGCACAGAACCAGAGAGAAAAAGATGAGAGAACTGCTGGAAAAACTCAGTGAGTCAGGCAGCATCTGTGGAGGGAAATTGCCAATTGACTTTAAGAGAGGACCCTTCATCTAAACTGAAAGAGTAGAGGGGAAGTAGTTATTATAAAGAGGTGAAGGGGGGAAGCTAGCAAGCAGTAGGTTTCAGTCTGAAGAAGGGTCTCGACCCAAAACATCACCGACTTCCTTCTATCCAGAGATGCTGCCTGTCCCGCTGAGGTACTCCAACATTTTGTGTCCATCTTCAGTTTAAACCAGCATCTGCAGTTCTTTCTTGCACATTTTGTCTGCTCCACTGCAAAATCTCCTCAAGGTATGTCGACTTTGAAGAAGTTCTCCTCTTCTCTCCGACAAGAGTTCTGCAACATCCTCTCTCGCTGTTCTCCCTCTGTGATCCTTGTTTTCACACCTTACACTTCGTTATCTCCGTATCTCCCTCTCCCCCAAGTCTGAAGAAGGGTCTCGACCTGAAACATCACCCATTTCTTCTATCCAGAGACGCTGCTTGAGTGACTCCAGCATTTTGTGTCTATCTCCAGTTTAAACCAGCATCTGCAGTTCCTTCCTACACAGATTTCAGCATATCTTCTGTCTACCCCTAGTCACACTCTGTGGCACTCCATTGCTAATGTGGTATTATCTAGCAAAAGTGACTATTGAATGGCAACACACAAGTACTCAGTAACATACAGATTAAAAATGCAGCATTTAACCAAACCCTAGTGAATTAAAAATTCAAATGAACAGTTGAAATGTCTCAAAAAAGCTGGTGATGCATGGATACATCTGAGAATACATACATAGATACATAGAAATTAGGTGCAGGAGTAGGCCATTCGGCCCTTCGAGCCTGCACCGCCATTCAATACGATCATGGCTGATCATCCAACTCAGTATCCCGTACCTGCCTTCTCTCCATACCCCCTGATCCCTTTAGCCACAAGGGCCACATCTAATTCCCTCTTAAATATAGCCAATGAACTGGCCTCAACTACCCTCTGTGGCAGAGAGTTCCAGAGATTCACCACTCTCTGTGTGAAAAAGTTTTTCCTCATCTCGGTCCTAAAGGATTTTCCCCTTATCCTTAAGCTGTGACCCCTTGTCCTGGACTTCCCCAACATCGGGAACAATCTTCCTGCATCTAGCCTGTCCAACCCCATAAGAATCTTGTACGTTTCTATAAGATCCCCTCTCAATCTCCTAAATTCTAGCGAGTATAAGCCAAGTCTATCCAGTCTTTCTTCATATGAAAGTCCTGACATCCCAGGAATCAGTCTGGTGAACCTTCTCTGCACTCCCTCTATGGCTATAATGTCCTTCCTCAGATTTGGAGACCAAAACTGTACGCAATACTCCAGGTGTGGTCTCACCAAGACCCTGTACAACTGCAGTAGAACCTCACTGCTCCTATACTCAAATCCTCCTGCTATGAAGGCCAACATACCATTCGCTTTCTTCACTGCCTGCTGCACCTGCATGCCTACTTTCAATGACTGGTGTACCATGACACCCAGGTCTCGCTGCATCTCCCCATTTCCTAATCGGCCACCATTTAGATAATAGTCTGCCTTCCCGTTTTTGCTACCAAAGTGGATAACCTCACATTTATCCACATTATACTGCATCTGCCAAACATTTGCCCACTCACCCAGCCTATCCAAGTCACCTTGCAGTCTCCTAGCATCCTCCTCACAGCTAACACTGCCCCCCAGCTTAGTGTCATCCGCAAACTTGGAGATGTTGCTTTCAATTCCCTCGTCCAGATCATTAATATAAATTGTAAATAGCTGGGGTCCCAGCACTGAGCCTTGTGGTACCCCACTAGTCACTGCCTGCCATTGTGAAAAGGACCCGTTTACTCCTACTCTTTGCTTCCTGTTTGCCAGCCAGTTCTCTATCCACATCAATACTGAACCCCCAATACCGTGTGATTTAAGTTTGTATCCTAATCTCTTATGTGGTACCTTGTCGAAAGCCTTCTGAAAGTCCAGATACAACACATCCACTGGTTCTCCCCTATCCACTCTACTAGTTACATCCTCGAAAAATTCTATAAGATTCGTCAGACACGATTTACCTTTCGTAAATCCATGCTGACTTTGTCTAATGATTTCACCACTTTCCAAATGTGCTGCTATCCCATCTTTAATAACTGACTCTAGCAGTTTCCCCACTACCGATGTTAGACTAACTGGTCTGTAATTCCCCGTTTTCTCTCTCCCTCCCTTCTTAAAAAGTGGGGTTACGTTTGCTACCCTCCAATCCTCAGGAACTACTCCAGAATCTAAAGAGTTTTGAAAAATTATCACTAATGCATCCACTATTTCTGGAGCTACTTCCTTAAGTACTCTGGGATGCAGCCTATCTGGCCCTGGTGATTTATCGGCCTTTAATCCATTCAATTTACCCAACACCACTTCCCGACTAACCTGGATTTCACTCAGTTCCTCCATCTCCTTTGACCCGCGGCCCCCTGCTATTTCCGGCAGATTATTTATGTCTTCCTTAGTGAAGACGGAACCAAAGTAGTTATTCAATTGGTCTGCCATATCCTTGTTCCCCATGATCAATTCACCTGTTTCTGACTGCAAGGGACCTACATTTGATTTAACTAATCTCTTTCTCTTCACATATCTATAAAAACTTTTGCAGTCAGTTTTTATGTTCCCTGCCAGTTTCCTTTCATAATCTATTTTCCCTTTCCTAATTAAGCCCTTTGTCCTCCTCTGCTGGTCTCTGAATTTCTCCCAGTCCTCTGGTATGCTGCTTTTTCTGGCTAATTTGTACGCATCATCTTTTGCTTTGATACTATCCCTGATTTCCCTTGTTATCCACGGATGCACTACCTTCCTTGATTTATTCTTTTGCCAAACTGGGATGAACAATTTTTGTAGTTCATCCATGCAGTCTTTAAATGCCTTCCATTGCATATCCACCGTCAACCCTTTTAGAACTAATTGCCAGTCAATCTTGGCCAATTCATGTCTCATACCCTCAAAGTTACCTTTCTTTAAGTTCAGAACCGTTGTTTCTGAATTAACAATGTCACTCTCCATCCTAATGAAGAACTCAACCATATTATGATCACTCTTGCCCAAGGGGGCACGCACAACAAGTCTGCTAACTAACCCTTCCTCATTACTCAATACCCAGTCTAGAATAGCCTGCTCTCTCGTTGACCAGTAGTCAGTATTTCAAGTCTTTCTTTCTCCAATTAATGCTATGGATTATCAACTGACAGGTTTATCACCTAATTGTCATGAAATGACAATAGCTCATGCCTAAACAGGATGTAGATTTAAAGTTTCATAAGGGGGAGAAAAAAAGAATAATTATGGCAAAACAAGGAGTAAGACTTCAAAAAAGTGCCAAATTTGAAAAAGGAGAATGGAAGGGTTGGCTGCCTAAAGTTATAATTAAATCAAATGCAGCAGACTGTACTGCCTTCTACTGTCTATCACAGTGAAGTTCTCCAAAATAATTTAAGAGCAGAACCCAATAGTGTCCTCTGCTGGGACTGGAGACAAGAAAAGTCTGTAACTTTCATCTGATGGGATGATGCATTACTCTCAAGGGTTCAAAATTAATGAGCATGAATGTAGCTTAAAGAACAGGGCGAGGCTAGCAAAAAGAATAAATTCACAGCAACTCTCAAAACTTATCCATTGGGTGTGTACTGAAACAAAACCATTCAAATAACCTTGTGGTAAGTGAGCTAGGATCCTCTTCATCGGGGGGACACAGGTACAAAGCAGATATAGGGGAGGGGCTGGGGATTTATAATATTTTGCCATTTTTAACCAGACCTAGCCTTTTCCTAACAAGGTCAGCCCCATTTTAAAGCTGGAAAGAGAGCAAAAGGAACTGTACACGTGAAGCAAAACAAAAATAAACCAGTACAAGATGCAAAACGTTGACAGTTGGCTGGAAGACATCCTCTCCTGACCCATGAAGGGAAAACTCAAGACCAGTCAGATCTTGGGCCCGAGGCCTGCTCTGACTTGATTCGAACCCGTTATTTGTGCGAGCATTTCCTCAAATAATAAACGAATCGGAAGCTGGGATTTCAAGTGGACAGGGAAGTAATTGGGAAGCGTGCAGAGAGAGCGTGGAGGGAGGGAGGGAGGGAGGGAGGAGGAGGAGGGGGGGGGGGGGGGGAGGAGAAGAAGGAGGTGGCGGTGTCTCCCGCTCTTCATCGGACACCGGGGGGGGCACCGTCTCCGTCTCCATGGCAACGGGCGCCTTTAAAGGGCCGCAGGCTCCACCTCGGGCCTCCCCCCCCCTTACAAAATAGACCTCCCCCACTCACCATCTGCCGTGCGAAGGGGTCGCCATCCTCGCCTTGCGTCGACAGCAGCCTGGACCAGAGCGTCACCAGAGCCAGGAAAGTGCCGACGATCAGCAGGCTGCGTAAGAGGAAGCCCAGTTTCACCCTCATCGTCCCTTGCCGAATCTCTCCCCTTCTCTCACTCTCCGCACAACTTCAGCCGACCTTCCCCCCACCCCTCCCTCCCTCCTCCTTCTCCCCGCACAAGTTCAACTTTCAATCCTTCCCTCGACCGTGCAAGATTGAGCAAAACAAAACCTACAAATTCCAGTGTGCACTTGAACGTATTTCCCCCAAAATACCAATTAAATAATTTAAAATATCTGTGTGTAAAAAAAAGGACTTATTTTTTCTCTCCCACTTTTCTCTCCCACTTCTCTCTCTCCTGTCTTTCTGTTTTGATCGTCTTCCTGCTTAGAGCAGCTTCCACGCACTGCTGCCCTCTCCAGATCTCTAGCAACATGTGCACCGCCCCTTTCCTCTGTCTCCTTCCTCCCTCCCTCCCTCCCTCCCTCCCTCCCTCCCCCTCCCCCCCTCTCTCTCCCCCTCTCTCTCCCCCCCTCTCTCTTTCTTTCTCTGTCTCACTTCTTCCTTCCCTCTCTCTTTCTCCCCCCCTGCCGACCCCCCTGCCGCTTGTTCCGTTAATTACGTTTGATTCGATCAGTTCTGCTTCAGTTAGCGAGACACCCCCCCCCCCCCCCCCCCCCAATCTGATTTCAAATAGGAAGAGTGTGGTCAGTTTAATGTGCTTTTAAAAATAGATCCAAGTTCTTTCACGGGATTGAGTCCAAGAACACAACAACTTTTAACTGTGATTAAATGTTCTGGGAAAATTCAGGTGGTTTGTTTCATTTTTTTTTTTTGTTTAGGCATGAAAAAGATTCCAACACCTGACTGCTCAGAATACAAATGACCTTTATACTAGAATTTCTCTGCTTCACCAATATCTGGGTGAAGATTTTCCCCCTGATCTTGGGTCAACGTGCCAAAAGCTTTTTTTTGGTGATATATATATAAATGATTTTAACTTTAGCGTAGATGGGTCGGTTAGTACCTTTGCAGATGACACCAAAAATGGTGGAGTGAGTAAAGCTGTCAATGTTTTTCAGCGAGATGTAGATCAACAACAGAAATGGGCAGAGAAATGGCAGGTAGACCGAAAATGCTGGAGAAACTCAGCGGGTGAGGCAGCATCTGTGGAGAGAAGGACTTGGCGACATTTCGGGTCGAGACCCTTCATACGAGCAAGTGTGAGGTGTCTCACGTAGGGAGGTCAAATGTAAGGGGAAAGTATACAGTTATTGGCAAGAGCCAAAAACTGCATTGTAGTTTGTTGGTCATTGTTTTAAGAGTATTTGAGTATAGGAACAAGGCTGTCATGTTACAGCTGTGCTGTATAGGGTGTTGGTGCAACACCGTCTGGAGTTTTGTGTAGAGATTTTCTGAGATAGAATGCTCTGAGGTAGATGCAGGTCACTTCTAGACTTAACTATATATTTCCTTGGTAGCTAAATCTAAAATCAGAACCAAAGCTCCAATCTTCACTCATAACTGAAATACCATCTCACCATGCTTTGAGCACTAAATCATCTGATATTGATAAAGGAATGTCATCCTACTTGCCACAATTATCTTTTATACTTTGGCCTCAAATTCTCCAAACTTTTGACCTCATGAATTCAGGCTCAATCCCATTGGGTATCCGGGACCATCTGAGTCTTAGGCATTGAACACCCAGCCTCATATTGCACTCTTCTCAGCCTTACTTTTCTGTTACATGATCGCCACTCCCTGCCCACTTCACTGATTGCTGCACCCGATCTTAAAAAAACTGTCCTCCTTTAAGGCTCACCATTCCTATCCTTGTCAGTCATTTACCTTGCTCTTACACCAAAATTGAGCACTGATCTTGGCAGCTGTCCTCCTGTTTCCCCCCCCCCCCCCCCCCCCCCCACCTCCTCCACTCCCCCACTCCCCCTTACTCAACACTCGCATGTGCATGGGCACCTGTCCCAGAGCCTGCCTTGATCCAAAGCAGTACATATTTTATTATGGAAAAGTACAATGTCCTTTCAGGAGTTACATGGGATTGGGTACTATTACACTTTGTAGCAGCATGACAAACAATTGTTAGCACTCCACTGTAATGCCTGTCTAATGCACCCATTTTGGTGTAATAGCATTTCTAGGTTAATGTGCCCCTGTGACCTGAATCTGATGTTCATGTCTTGCACAACTGAAGGCTGAACTGATTACACATTTGATGAGACCATACTCAACGACAATTGTTGAGCTTTTTTCTAGCGTGTGAACATACAGACCAACAAATTATGATTAGATCCAATTTTAGATCCATCAGTATTTGTTTGTGTGTAATAACACAAAATAGTAAATACATTACACTTCTGATTTTTGATTATTCTTTCTAAATCTTTATGCCTGAGTACTTTGCAGCACTCTGTTCCAAACATTCTTGCTTTAATGACAATCTCTGAATCAGAAGATTAAAATATTACTCCAGAGATTTCTGGAGGTAATTCAGGCTGACAGTCCTGTGCAAGGCTGACTGCATGCTGCACTGTCTAAGGTGAGTTATTAAACCAAGGCTTTGTTCTGTTTCAGAGGGATATGCATCTATGTAGACTGCACTTGGAGTATTGTGTATAATTCTGGTCGCAGCACTACAGGATGTGGTTGCACTAGAGAGAATGCAGAAGTTATTTGCTGGGGTGTTGTTTTGAATGGGTGGCCTGTAGTTATAAGTAGGTAGGCTGGGTTCATTCTCACTAGAACGTAGAAGGCTGAGAGTTGATATTACAGAGGCTTATAAAATTATGAGGGAGAATTTGAATCTTTTTCACTGGGCAGGTAAGACTAGAAATGCAGGGCACAGGTTTAAGGTGAGAACAAACACAACATAGAACAGTACAGCACAGGAGCAGACCCTTCAGACCACAATGTTTATACTGTACATGATGCCTAGCTGAACTGATCTCATCTGCCAGCAAGTGATCCATATCCCTCCAATCCCTGCATATCCATGTGCCTATCTAAAAGCTGCTTAAATGCCACAACTGCCTCCACCACCACCCCTGGCAATGCTTCCCATCCTCTGTGTGTAAAAAAATACTTACCCTGCTCATCTCCATTATATTTTCCCCCTTTCACCTTATAGCTATGCCTTTAGTGTTGAACATTTCCACCCTGGGGTGAAAAAGGTTCTGGCTGTCTCTCCTCTGCACCCATTCCAAAGCTTCCACATCCTTTCTGTAATGGGGCAACCAGTACTGCATGTAATACTCCAAATGTGGCCTAACCAAAGCCCTATAGAGCTGCATCAATACTTCCTGACTCTTGTATTCAATGCCTTTAGCATTGAAGGCAAGCGTACCATATGCCTTCTTTACAACCTTTTCTACTTGTGCTGCCACCTTTAGTGAGCTATGAACTTGGACTAAAAGATCCTTCTGCACATCATTGGTGTTAAGGGTCTTGCTATTAACTGTATGGGAAATTAAAAGGAGATCTGAGGGGTACGTTTTTCATGTAGTTATCTGGATTGAGCTGCTGGCAGATGTGGTAAAGGCAGATACAATTACAATGTTTGAAAGGGATTTGGACAGTTACTTAGATTGGGAAAGAGAAGAGGAATATGTTTAATGCAGGAAAATGGGAAAGCAAAGGCATGCAGATGCTGGAATCTTGAGCAAAAAACAAATTGCTGGAGAAACTCAGTGGGTCAGGAAGCATCCGTGGAGCGAAATGGACAGACAATGTTTCGTCGGAATCCTTCTTCAGACAAAATATTTATTTAGATTTTGAGTGGTTTGAAGAAGGGGCCCTTCGCAAAATGTCATCTGTCCATTTCTCTCCACAGATGCTGCCTGACCTGCTGAGTGCATCCAGCATTTGTTTTTGATATGGTTGAAATGAACGAGAGGGGCTCATTTCTGTGCTGCACTATCCTATGATTCTATGAAGTAATTTTAAAATATTTTTGATAGTTAAAGAATTAATATTGTGGAGCAGTGGATTTTATGAGTGCCTTGGATTGCTGCATGACAAATGCATAACATGTCTCCTGATGTGCAATGTCTTTAACAAAACAGTGAATGATATTTGCCAAGAGCATAATTTATCAGACTGGTAATTTGGTTCGATTTGAATTTTCGCTTGAATCAAAAAAAAACTGGAATGTTTTGTTATGTTAAACGTGTGAATTAAATGCAGTTTGTATTTTGGGTTATGTAAGATATTAATATGAATATTATATTATAACATATATAACAACATATAATTCTCCGATATTTTCGCCACCTCCAACGAGATCCCACTACTGGCCACATCTTCCCGTCTCCACCCCTTTCTGCAGAGACCGTTCCCTCCGCAACTCCCTGGTCAACTCGTCCCAAACCACCTCCTCCCCAGGTACTTTTCCCTGCAACCGCAGGAGATGCAACACCTGAACCTTTACCTCCCCCCTCAACTCTGTCAAAGAACCCCAACAGTCTTTTCAGGCAAGGCAGAGGTACACTTGCACTGCCTCCAACCTCATCTACTGTATCTGCTGTTCCAGGTATCAACTCCTGAATATCGGTGAGACGAAGTGCAGGCTCGGCGATCGTTTCGCAGAACACTTCCGTTCAGTCCACCTAAACCTATCTGATCTCCAGATTGCTCAGCACTTTAACTGCCCCTCCCATTCCCAATCTGATCTTTCTGTCCTGGGCCTCCTCCATTGTCAAAGTGAAGCCCAGCGCAAATTGGAGGATCAGCATGTCATTTCGCTTGGGCAGCTTACACCCCAGCGGTATGAGCATTGACTTTTCTAACTTCAAATAGCCCTTGCTTTCCCTCTCTCTCAATCCCCTCCCCCTTCACAGTTCTCTGACCACTCTTACTGTCTCTGACGACATTTTATTACTGTCCCGTCCACTCCCTTGACATCAGTCTGAAGAAGGGTCTTGACCCGAAATATCACCCATTCTTCTCTCCAGAAATGATGCCTGTGTGTCTACCTTTAATATAAACTAGACTAAGTGGGACCCGTTGGGTCCCTGACACATGGGAGGCCTGGTCCCCCAACACGACCCATCACCAACGCATATTCCACCACTCACCCATAGCCCCCAACTGCACAGGAGCGGCACATTTCCCCTCATCCCCCAGCACTCCTTCACCCTCCCTCTTCTTTCCCCTCTCCTTCTCCCCTCTCCCAATCCCTTCCCTCACCTCTCCCTCCCTCTCCTTTCCCCTACCCTCAGTCATTCCCTCCCTCCCTCCCTCCGTAACTCCACTCCCCTCCCTACACCCCTCCTATCCCGCACTCCTCACCTCCCTCTACCCCCCCACTATCCCTCCTCACCTCCCCATTGCCCTCTTCTCCCTCTATTCCCCACTCCCTACTTCCCCCACTCCCCCCTCCTCTCCCTCTATTCTCCCTCCTCACCTCCCCACTTTCCCCCCTCTCCCTCCCTACCCCCTCCTCTCCCTCAATCCCCCCCACTCTCCCTCCTCACCTCACCAGGATCTTGAATGTGCCGTTCCTTTCCCTCCTTGCGAGCCCGGAGTAGCAGCACCGCCGCCCTCAGAGCCAGGCTCAGCGCCCAGGCCTCGGATCCTCGGCGCGGCATCAGGCCGCCGCGCGGGCCCGGAGCAGCAGCAACAGGCGTCGGCCTCAGAGCCAGCCACAGCGCTCAGGCCCCGGATAGTGGCGCAGCCTCTCCATGCCCCTGGAGCCGGCCGCGGTGCTGGAGCAACAGTAAAATGGAAGTAATCTTACCCGTGTCGCTGTAGTAAAAAAAAGATGGTGACCTGAATTCTGGAAAGGCCCCAACTGCGCAGGCGCAGCTGAGGACCCGTTGGGTGCCCATTGTGATACCAGCAAAGACATGCACTGGATCTCTCCCCCAACTGTGCATGCGCGGGTGGGGGCGCTGTTTTGTTAATTCAAGTTTTAAACGTTAATAACTTTTAAAATATACAATAAATCTGAACAAAACTTGTTTCATTTACACCATGGGTGAGGAAGGTGGGCCAAAAAATTGTAGTGCTATCATGTACCGTTTTTGCGCAAATAGAGGTACAACACAAAACCTGCAAAGAAACAAACAAGATGAGAGTTTTAGTAATATACTAGACCAAGTGGGACCCGTTGGGTCCGGTGCCCTCACCGCGCTGTTGCGGGGGGGTGGGGTGGGGTGCGGGCGGGATGGCCTGCGGCGTCACACACACACTAACCACTCTCCCCACACACACACTAACCACCCCCTTGATATTATATTAATATTATTAATTCGCTCCTTTTACCCCATCCCCCGCCCTATCCACTCACGCATACCCCCAACTCGCAGGCGCGGCTAGAGAGGGAGAGTGAGGGGGCAGAGAAAGAGAGAGGGAAGAGAGAGGGAGGGGGCAGAGAGAGAGAGAGAGACGGCAGAGAGAGAGGGAGGGCAGAGAGGGAGAGAGGGCAGAGAGAGAACAGAGAGAGGGAGGGCAGAGAAAGGGAAGGCATAGCGAGAGGACCCAACACGAGAACCCAACCCGAAAACCCGTCCCCTCAACGAGGGCAGAGAGGGGGAGACTAGTTCTTTCTGCGTCTTGTGGAGCGGGGGGCGGGCAGAGTCTTGAATAACGAGGGAGGAAGAGGGCGGGGAGGGGGGGGGGGTTGGGGATGACGTTACTCGCCGCGCGAGGAAGAAGGGCACACACAGCCACAAACAAGACAAAGAGTTTAAGTTATGTACTAGACTAAGTGGGATCCATTGGGTCGCAGTCACACGGGAGGCCTGGTCCCCCAACGCAACCCATTCCCCAACACAATATTCCACCACACCCATAGCCCCTAACTGTGCAAGCACGGCTCATTTCCCCTCATCCCACAGCACTCCCTCCCCCTCCTCTTCATGTGTGGGAGGGGAGGGGGGGAGAGGGAAGTGGGGGGTGTGGTGGGGGGGGTGGGAAGGGAGGAGGGGTGTGTGTGGACGGGGAGGTGTAGGAGGGGGGAGAGGGTGGTGTGGGGGGAGGGGAAATGTTGGGGTGGCGTGTGTGTGGCGGGGTGTGTGGTGTGGGAGGGGAGGTGTGTATGCGGGTGAGAGGGGGGAGGAGGGATGTGGGGGTTGTGTGTGGGCGAGGGGGTGTGCGGGCAGATGGGATGGGGGAGGGGTGTGTGAGCGGGGGGAGGGGTGTGAGGGTTGCGGGGGCAGTGGTTTGTGCGAGGGGGGATTGTGGGGGAGGGGGGAGTGAGCTCGGAGAAAAGACGGGGAAGAGCCATGGGGGAAAGGGGGGCATCATGGGGGAGGTGGGGAGGAACCAGCGTGGGGGACCAGAGGGGTTGTGGTTGGAATTGGTGGTGCGATGGGAACTCACAGCAAGCGCTGGTTGTTCTCCGCCAGGATCAGAGTCTCCGCTTTCCGTTTTGCGACATCTCTGACTCCGGGCTGGGCTGGGTCTCCGACTCTGAGCTGGGTTTCCCACTGTGGGCTGCTGCTTGGGGCGGGGCTGCTGCTTGGGGTAGGGCTGCTGCTTGGGGCGTGGCTGCTTTGGGTCCCTCCGAAAGTCCGATTGGAAACCTCCGCCGGCCACGCTCAGCTCCAGTAAAGACGCGATGGTGCAGGAAGGGGCAGACCGTCCCGGGGAATGACAGGGTAAGAGACTAATCTGTGCAGCACTGACTGGCAGGAGAAGAGATCGTTCTGCGCACTCGCTGTTTTTAAGATTTTTAAACCTCGTACGACATTCAACCGATCAGAACGAAACTTGGTGCAATCGCAGCGCAGGAGAACGGTGAGTGAACTGGTGAAAAATCGCAGTGCTATCGCGAACCGTTTTTGCGCAAATGGAAAGACGCCAAACCGTAAGATAACAAGATCAGAGTTTTCGTTACGTACCAGACTAAATGTTGGGTCCCATTCTCACACGGGAGGCCTGGTCTCCAAATGCAATATTCCACCACTCACCCATAGCCCCCAACTGCGCGGGCGCAGCTGACTCACGGCTTTCTGGACACACTCACGGCTTTCTGGACTGTCTTGTGGCTTTCTGGACTCACGGCTATCTGGACTCACTCACTCACTGACTCACGGCTATTTGGACACTCACGACTTTGTGGACACTCACTTATGGCTTTCTGGACACTCACCCTTTCTCACAGCTTTCTGGACACTCACTCACTGACTCACGACTTTCTGGACACTCACCCACAAGGGGGGGGGGGGGTGGGGGTAGGGGAGGCGATGTGTGTGGGGGGGAGGGGTGTGTTGTAGAGGGGAGGGGGGTGTGTGGGAGGGAGGAGGGGTGCGGTAGAGGGGAGGGGTGTGAGAGGAAGGGCAGAGAAAGGGAGGGCATAGAGAGAGGACCCAACACGAGGACCCAACCCGAGAACCCGTCCCCTCAACGAGGGCAGAGAGGGGGTGAGGGGGTGTGTGGGCAGGGGTTGTGCAGGCAGAGGGGGTGTGCAGGCAGGGGGGTTGGGGGGGCAGGGGTTTGCGCGAGGGGGGTGGTTGTGGGGAGGGCGGTTGTGGGTGAGGGGGGAGTGAGCTCGGAGAAAAGACGGGGAAGAGCCATGGGGGAAAGGGGGGCATCATGGGGGAGGTGGGGAGGAACCAGCGTGGGGGACCAGAGGGGAGGGACTCAAATAGAGAAAGATGGTAAAAAATGTGGGAGGCAGGAGGCAGAGAAGGGAAGCACTCGGACCCAAAATGTAGGGGAGAAAGAAGAAAAAGATAATAAACAGAGAATAAGTGGTGGTGGGTTTCTTAAATGTGTATATTTTAATGCTAGGAGCATTGTAAGAAAGGTGGATGAGCTTAGAGTCTGGATTGACACCTGGAAGTATGATGTTGTGGCGATCAGTGAAACATGGTTGCAGGAGGGCTGTGATTGGAAACTAAATATTCCAGGATTTCGTTGCTTCAGGGATGATAGAATTGGAGGGGCAAGAGGTGGGGGTGTTGCATTGCTTGTCAAGGAAGATATTACAGCAGTGCTTTGGCAGGATAGATTAGAGGGCTCATCTAGGGAGGCTATTTGGGTGGAGCTGAGAAATGGGAAAGGTGTAGCAACACTTATAGGGGTGTATTATAATGGGGAGCGAGAATTGGAAGAGCAAATATGTAAGGAGATAGCAGATATTAGTAGTAAGCACAAGGTAGTGATTGTGGGAGATTTCATTTTTCCACACATAGACTGGGAAACACATTCTGTAAAAGGGCTGGATGGTTTGGAGTTTGTAAAATGTGTGCAGGATAGTTTTTTGCAGCAATACATAGAGGTACCTACTAGAGAAGGGGCAGTGCTGGACCTCCTGTTAGGAAATGAGACAGGGCAGATGGCGGAGGTAAGCGTTGGGGAGCACTTCGGGTCCAGTGATCACAATACCATTAGTTTCAATATAATTATGGAGAGGGTCAGAACTGGACCTAGGATTGAGATTTTTGATTGGAGAAAGGCTAACTTTGAGGAGATGCGAAAGGATTTAAAAGGAGTGAATTGGGACATGTTGTTTTATGGGAAGGATGTAGAAGAGAAATGGAGGACATTTAAAGGTGAAATTTTAAGAGTACAGAATCTTTATGTCCCTGTTCGGTTGAAAGGAAATAGTAAAAATGGGAAAGAGCCATGGTTTTCAAGGGAAATTGGACACGGTTCGGAAAAAGAGAGAGATCTACAATAATTATAGGCAGCATGGAGTAAACGAGGTGCTTGAGGAGTATAAAGAATGTAAACATAATATTAAGAAAGAAATTAGAAAAGCTAAAAGAAGATATGAGGTTGCTTTGGCAAGTAAGGTGAAAGTAAATCCAAAGGGTTTCTACAGCTATATTAATAGCAAAAGGATAACAAGGAATAAAATTGGTCCATTAGAGAGTCAGAGTGGACAGCTATCTGCAGAGCTAAAAGAGATGGGGGAGATATTGAACAATTTCTTTTCTTCGGTATTCACCAAGGAGAAGGATATGGAATTATGTGAGGTAATGGAAACAAGCAGAGTAGCAATGGAAACTATGAGATTCAAAGAAGAGGAGGTGCGGACACTTTTGAAAAATATGAAAACGGATAAGTCTCCAGGTCCTGACAGGATATTCCCGAAGACATAGAGGGAAGTTAGTGTAGAAATAGCAGGGGCTATGACAGAAATATTTCAAATGTCATTAGAAACGGGAATAGTGCCGGAGGATTGGCGTACTGCGCTTGTTGTTCCGTTGTTTAAAAATGGTTCTAAGAGTAAACCGAGCAATTATAGACCTGTTTGTTTGACGTCAGTGGTGGGCAAATTAATGGAAAGGATACTTAGAGATAATATATATCAGCATCTTGATAAGCAGGGTCTGATTAGGAACAGTCAACATGGATTTGTGCCTGGAAGGTCATGTTTGACTAATCTTCTTGAATTTTTCGAAGAGGTTACTAGGGAAATTGATAAGGGTAAAGCAGTGGATGTTGTCTATATGGACTTCAGTAAGGCCTTTGACAAGGTTCCTCATGGAAGGTTGGTTAAGAAGATGAAATTGTTGGGTATTAATGGTGGAGTAGCAAGATGGATTCAACAGTGGCTGAATGGGAGATGCCAGAGAGTAATGGTGGATGGCTGTTTGTCAGGTTGGAGGCCGGTGACTAGTGGGGTGCCTCAGGGGTCTGTGTTGGGTCCACTGTTGTTTGTCATGTACATCAATGAACTGGATGATGGTGTGGAAAATTGGATTAGTAAGTATGCAGATGATACTAAGATAGGTGGTGTGGTGGATAATGAAGTAGATTTTCAAAGTCTACAGAGAGATTTAGGCCATTTGGAAGAGTGGGCTGAAAGATGGCAGATGGAGTTTAATGCTGATAAATGTGAGGTACTACATCTCGGCAGGACAAATCAAAATAGGACGTACATGGTAAATAGTAGAGAATAGTAAGATTAAACGAGAACTTACCTAAGTTTGAAGTTTGATCTTTATTTTATGAGGAGTTACGTAGGTGATTACGTGAAGAACCCCGCGAGTGCGCCTGCGCGTCAATCTTCAAAGCAGCGGTGTGAAATCACAAAAAACAACAACCGAAGTAATATAGTCTCATAATAAAACGAGTAATACAAGAACTTCCATCTGACCTTTATGATAGAGGGTAGGGTCATGGCGGGCACGTAATCACCTACGTAACTCATAAAATAAAGATCAAACTTCAAACTTAGGTAAGTTCTCGTTTAATCTTACTATTTTACTTCGGAGTCACGTGAGTGACTACGTGAAGATTTTAAAGCTTTGTGATTTCATGCCATGGATCAATCCCGGCTTCTCACTGCATTGATTGACTCGGAACGAGAAATAATCAATCATGCATTCATAATAACATTTGTACCACAAATGCAGTAATTCATTTCAATAATGAAATTAATCAGATCCCCTTTAAACCAGAGGAATTTACACAGAACTTAAAATAGTTTCTGCAAACAATCCTGCATTAACAATAGGCCGATGGTAAAAATGTTGAAACATCAACTCATTGGACCACCTGGCGGCTGCGAGGATATGGTCGACGGGGACGTCTCTTGCCCTGTCCGCCGACGTTTCTGCTGCCCTAGTCGAGTGAGACGTAAAAACATAAATGTTAATACCAGCAGCTGTTAAGACTTCTTTTATCCATCTGGAAATAGTCTGTATTGAAACTCTCTTGTGTGGTTTCTTGTGTGTGATCAACAACCCAGTTTCCGTATTTCTCAAATTCTTTGTGACCTCAATGTATTGTAACAAATATGTCTTAATACAGAGACAAGGATCATTTGGATATACTGCTAGTATAATTTTAAATCCTGTCACACCTGGCCTAATTTGCTTTAGTAGGTCATAGATATAGAATGTAACCTTATCTTCAGTTACTTCCATACTGTCTATTTGTAATTTTCCAAGTGTTTGCACTCGTTGTGCTGTCACTCATGCCATAAGCATTAATACTTTCATACTGAGCTTAGCCAAAGGTAAAGACACACTTGATGACCATTCACAAAGTAGTATCAGTACCACACTTACATCCCAGATTGTCATGTACCTAGGTTTCGGTGGTTTGGAATTAAAGATTCCTTTCATTAGTCTGGAAACAATTGGGTGTGACCCAATTGGGTTTCTTTCTGACACCAGAACCAAATATGAGGACAATGCACTTCTGGCTGAATTAATTGCACTACAACTCAGACCTTCATCATAATAAAGTTTTGACAGAAATTCTAAACATTTGAAATATCTGCAGTACTTTATTGCACATTCTTTTGTACACAGAACTCTTCCCATTTCTTAATATAAGACAGGTACTGTTTTTGAGTGCTCTTCCTCCAGGCTGCCGTAAGCATGTCCACAGTATGCTCAGACAGTCCTCGTCCCAGAAAAAGCATTCTTAAAGCCTGTAAATCAACAAATCCAAACAATCATATAATGGATGTTGTTACCCTGTTACAGGGTGCAGCAATAAATTACTCCGTTTTTGGACTTTCATCAACATTTGTGTTGTTAATTCTAATATCAACGGATACCATGGCTGTGTAGGCCAATCTGGTACTACCAATACCCTTGAAGCAGCATCTTGCCTGATTTTAAGCAAACATTGGCTTATGAGGAAGAAAGGTGGAAATATATATGAAAACATACCACCCCAATGTAGCGAGAAATCATCAATCGCCACTGCTCCTGGATCTGGTTTCCATGAGACATATCTCGATAGCTGATGATTCAAGTCGATGTCGGGCATTCCAAATCTGATTACTATATCATTGAATACCTCTTGATTCAACATCCATTCTTTATTATCATGGAACTTTCGTGACCTTGTGTCTGCTATCGTGTTCATTCTACCTGGTAGATAGATAGCTGAAATCCAAATGTTCTGTTCAATACACCAAGACCAAAGTTGATTTAACTATTTTCTCACATGACACCGACTTAATTCCACCCATATCATTAATATAGGCAACTGCTGTTGTGTTTATTAATTTTAACTTGAACCTTCCTTTTAGTTGTGTTAGAACCACAAGCTTGGAGTCCATAGAAACCTCCTAAAAGCTCCAAATAGGTAATTCCCCATGTCTGCAGTAACAATAACTCTTCCTGATTCCATCTGCCTCCGCAGCTAGATGTTAAGTCAGTTGCACCCCATCCTAGTGCACTGGCATCAGTTTGTAATATCATGGAAGGTTGTTCAATCAGCACTTTGCCTGAACTGCTTGAGACATGTAGAATCCACCACTGCAGATTAGAAACAGCATTTGTTGTTACTTGCATGGTTCTATCAAAATGAGCAGCATTTATTCTCAGTGCCTGTTCTTCTCTGCAGCTGTTGATAATGTAATGGTCCATACTGGATTGCTGGGAATCTACTAATTTTCCCAGTACTCGAGCCACCTGTCTGATTAGAGGTTTTTGCTCGCTTAACAGATTACTGCAATCTTTAATCAACTCCACCCTTTTTTCACTGGGCAAAGTAATTTGCATTTGGGCTGAATCAATTGTGAACCCCAAATAATCAATTGAGGTACATGTTTTTAACCTTGATTTCTTTGGATGAATTTAGAAACCCCCAAACTTTCAAAAGTTTGATTTCATAACTGCAACTGATGCTTCTGTTGACTGTTTTGTCCTTCCTATAATCAGGACATCATCCAGGTATTCCATTAGTACATGCCCCTGGCTCTCAGCAACCCCAGAATTGATTTTAACAATTTTATGAATATTCTGGGAGCGAACGTTAACCCATTAGGCAGAGCTTTGAACTGCCCTAATTGGTTCATCCATTTAAATTTTAAGATACTTCATATCTTGCAAGTGAACAGACACTAAACAAAAGGATTCAGACTTGTCAAGTCTATAATCATCCTACATCCTCCATCCTTTTTTGATCGAGGGAATATATTTGACCCAAATTGGTGAATTTGGTAGACTGATTCTTCAAAAACACCTTTTATATATAGGGTTTTGAATTCGCAAAGTGGAGAGTTCTGCTAGGAACATGCTGGACAGGCAAATCATAATTTGGATTGAATTCAATTCAAAATCCTTGTATATTATTCAGAATTACCACATCTGAAGTAATCTTCTTCCAATGTTTATAGAAGAGACGTAATCTGCCTCCAACTTTTGGACTTAATCCAGTTAGTATGTTCCCATGAGAACCAGGTCCACCTACCTCTTGAGTCATTTGAGTATTCTGAGATCCCTGGATTCTCCCGGAAGCACCACCACTGGTTCTTACTCCCGCTGCAGGCCGCCAGCTACGTCCCTGCGTTGATGAGCGACTTGGTCCTGGTCTAGGATCCGTATGACGTCTGAAAGGATACTTCCTCTTTTCAGAATTTGTAACCATTGATGTTTTTATCAATCCTGTTTTCGCTTCATCTTCCAACTCTTTAATACGTCTCCCGAGATCCTCTCCAAAGAGTAAGTTGGGTAATTGTATATTACTTGGTTTGCAGAGTGCTGCGAATTTCGGATTCATAGTAGGCCGTATAGCACCTTCCTCAGATAATTGATCTCGAAGTGGGTGCTGCATAGCAACCCCAGTGCTTCCTGATGCAACTTCGTCATCTCTTGGCTGTTATCTGCTATTCTGGTAAAAGCAGTTATTCCAGAACCCAGCAGCTTTAATATTCTCTGCAACTGATTCCAGATAATTTGGTTCACTGCTTCTGCTTTCAGCAACCCACAGTTACTTGGGGTCTCCTGCTTTCTTGCAGTCTCATCCATCTCCTGCTGTTCCAGCTGATGGTAAACCAAGTAATTTATTAAGGAGGCCAGCTCTTCTCCTAATGGCTCTCCTGACCCTGACGGGGCAGCGAATCCTACTGCTAGGGGTGGAACATCTGGCAGCTGCCGTCAGAGTCGGGGTCTGAAATCTCATGACCTGTAGCACGCTCCTCATCCCTGAGGGTGCATTTCATCAGCCCTGAGCCAGGTGCTGTTAAGCTGCTTCCAGCAGCTTGGATTTCAGTACACTCCTTCCTGAGTGAACTTTGCTCCAACAGCCTATGTAAAAGGCTTTCTATTTGGGCAATACGTTCGAAAGCAGTATCTAGCCCTGTACCAGGAGCTGTTTGAGCTGCTTCCAGCAGCTTGGATTTCAGTACACTCCTCCCTGAGTGAACTTTGCTCCAACAGCCTATGTAAAAGGCTTTCTATTTGGGCAATACGCTCGAAAGCAGTATCTAGCCCTGGAGCTACTTCCATTGCCTGGGACTCCCTCCGTGGGCCGTTGGGATTTAAACTTCGTCTTTTGCCCGACAAGCGCTGACTGTGTTTTCACCAGCCTCAGGTCCACAGTCACTATACTCACCGCTGGCGACTGTACCGGGGTTTAGAGGCGGTTGGTCTCTAACCGCGGACTCCCGACTTTCCCGACTTTCTGTCGGCTGTGTCGCTCGCCTCTTCCCCCTGTCCGTTTTTTTCCCATGGAGTCTGTGGAAAAAATCCCCATAGACCCACAGTAAACGGACCTGGAAAACATGAAAAAAAATTTACTTACCTTGTAGTTGAAAAACTACAAACCACTGGAGGAGCTCTGCCGCTCACGTCCGTTTGCTTCAAGGCGTCTGACATAATGACGCGCAGGCGCACTGGCGGGGTTCTTCACGTAGTCACTCACGTGACTCCGAAGTAAAATTGAGGAATGCAGTTGAACAGAGGGATCTAGGAATAACTGTGCATAGTTCCCTGAAGGTGGAATCTCATGTAGATAGGGTGGTAAAGAAAGCTTTTGGTGTGCTGGCCTTTATAAATCAGAGCATTGAATATAGAAGTTGGGATGTAATGTTAAAATTGTACAAGGCATTGGTGAGGCCAATTCTGGAGTATGGAGTACAATTTTGGTTGCCTAATTATAGGAAGGATGTCAACAAAATAGAGAGAGTACAGAGGAGATTTACTAGAATGTTGCCTGGGTTTCAGCAACTAAGTTACAGAGAAAGGTTGAACAAGTTAGGTCTTTATTCTTTGGAGCACAGAAGGTTAAGAGGGCACTTGATAGAGGTCTTTAAAATTATGAACGGGTTAGACAGAGTTGACGTGGATAAGCTTTTTCCATTGAGAGTAGGGAAGATTCAAACAAGGGGACATGACTTGAGAACTAAGGGACCGAAGTTTAGGGGTAACATTAGGGGGAACTTCTTTACTCAGAGAGTGGTAGCTGTGTGGAATGAGCTTCCAGTGGAAGTGGTGGAGGCTGGTTCGATTTTATCCTTTAAAAATAGATTGGATGGGTATATGGACGGGAAAGGAATGGAGGGTTATGGTTTGAGTGCAAGTAGATGGGACTAGGGGAAAGTATTTATTAAAAAAAAAAAAAAAAAAAAAATGTTCGGCACGGACTTGAAGGACCGAGATGGCCTGTTTCCGTGATGTAATGGTTATATGGTTATATGGTTATATGGGTAGTGGTTGGAATTGGTGGTGCGATGGGAACTCACAGCAGGCGCTGGTTGTTCTCCTCCACCGGGATCAGAGTCTCCGCTTTCCGTTTTGCGACATCTCTGACTCCGGGCTGGGCTGGGTCTCCGACTCTGAGCTGGGTCTCCCACAGTGGGCTGCTGCTTGGGGCGGGGCTGCTGCTTGGGGTAGGGCTGCTGCTTGGGGCGGAGCTGCTTCGGGTCCCTCCGAAAGTCCGATTGGAAACCTCCGCCGGCTACCCTCAGCTCCAGTAAAGACGCGATGGTGCAGGAAGGGGCAGACCGTCCCGGGGAATGACAGGGTAAGAGGCTAATCTGCACGGCACTGACTGGCAGGAGAAGAGATCGTTCTGCGCACTCGCTGTTTTTAAGATTTTTAAACCTCGTACGACATTCAACCGATCGGAACGAAACTTGGTGCAATCGCAGCGCAGGAGAACGGTGAGTGAACTGGCGAAAAATCACAGTGCTATCGCGAACCGTTTTTGCGCAAATGGAAAGACGCCAAACCATAAGATAACAAGATCAGAGTTCTCGTTACGTACCAGACTAAATGTTGGGTCCCATTCTCACACGGGAGGCCTGGTCTCCAAATGCAATATTCCACCACTCACCCATAGCCCCCAACTGCGCAGGCGCGGCTGACTCACGGCTTTCTGGACTCACGCACGGCTTTCTGGACTGTCTCGTGGCTTTCTGGACTCACTCACTCACTGACTCACGGCTATTTGGACACTCACGGCTTTGTGGACACTCACTTATGGCTTTCTGGACACTCGCCCTTTCTCACGGCTTTCTGGACATTCACTCACTGACTCACGACTTTCTGGACACTCACTCACAAGGGGGGTGGTGGAGGTAGGGGAGGCGATGTGTGTGGGGGGGAAGGGTGTGGTAGAGGGGAGGGGGGGTGTGGGAGGGAGGAGGGGTGTGAGTGGTAGAGAGGAGGGGTGTGTGGGGGAATGGAGCGTGGGGAGGGGGGCGTGGGGGAGTGGAGCGTGGGAGTAGGGGAGGGGGGTGTAGTGCAGGGGGGGTGTAGAGCAGGGGGATTTAGGGCAGGAGGTGTAGGTCAGGGGGGGTGTTGGGCGGGGGATGTAGTGCAGGGGGGGAGGGGCGGGGAGGAGGGTTGTGGGGGTGGGGGGAAGGAATGGGGAGGGGTAAAGTGGTGGTGTGGGTGTGTGGGGGGAAGGGAGTGTGTGGGGAGGAAGGGGAAGGGGGGGTGTGGGGGAAGAGGGAAGGGGGGTATGTTGGTGTAGGGACTCCACTCAGCAGCCACCGGCCGCGGCACCACACAGCATCTCCCGACTCCACACAGCAGCTTACCTGACTCCACACAGCGGCTTTCCTGACTCCACACAGCGGTTTTCCCGACTCCACACAGTGGCTTTCCCGACTCCACACAGCGGATTTCTCGACTCCACACAGCGGGTTTCCCGACTCCACTCTTGCGGACTCAATCAGCACGGCTTGTTTACTCAGCCCTGCCTCCGGGTATTTATTCTCCAGCGGGAACTGCAAGGGGCGTTACCTTCATGGTGACTGACAGGCGAGAAGACCTGTTGATCTCACGATTATTTAAACCTTGATAACTTTTCTCATATTTCACCGATCGGAATAAAACTTGGTGGCGGAGCAGAGGAGAACAGTGAGTAAGGTGGCGAAAAAATCCTTGCGATATAGGGTATTGTTTTTGCGCAAATTTAATTACAATATATATATATATATATATATATATATATATATATATATATATATATATATATATATATATATATATATATATATATATATATATACACACATAACTTAAAACTCTGATCTTGTGCTCTTCCAGTTTGAGGAGTTTTTCTATTTGCACAGAAACAGTACGCGATAGTGCCACGATCTTTCGCCAGGTGACTCGCAGATGGGCCGAGCGGCGGCTGAGCCAGAGTGGGCAGAGGGAAGGAGGGAGAGTCGGGTTGCAGGGTGGCCGAGCAGCTTGCGAGGCGTTTGAGAGAGAGAGAGAGAGAGACAAACACACACACACACGCACACGCACACGCACACGCACACGCACACGCACACGCACACACACACACACACACACACACACACACAGAGAGAGAGATAATATGTAAACTTCATGCAGACAGCACTAGTGATCTGCAACATATCGGAAATAAATTACATTTTGATGACTATTAGTAAATGTGCTTGAGAGTTTCAGGCAGGTCTGAATACTACTGGCGGTCAACATTTTGCATACTTTCAGTGTTTACACTTGTGTTCTTGGGCTAATTTCTTCCCCAAAGGGGTTTAAGTTGTTCAATAATTACCGAGGCAAGCAAACGAATAGCTCATTATCCATTTATGAAGAATCAATAATAATGTCAGCTCATTAGTACTTTAAACACCTGCCATATCTAAGTCTTTTGTGAAACCTAAAGACACCAAATAAGCTACTAAGCAGAAACTACACTGCTCCCATCAAACATTTTTGCTGTATTCCAATGTATAACTAGACTGTGTGGCAAATCATATAATTTGTCTAATTTCTTTAAAACAATTTGTAAATGTAAAAATAATAATTAGCATTTGCCCACTGTTAAAAAGACATGTTTGTCACTGGTTAACCTAAGTGGGGGCGGCACTGTGATAGAGTTGCTGCCTTATGGCGTCAGAGAACCAGGTTCAATCCTGACTACTGATGCTGCCTGTACAGAGTTTGTACCTTTTCCCTGTGACCGCATGGGTTTTCTCTGGGTGCTTTAGTTTCCTCCCACTCTCCAAAGACGTACAGGTTTGCAGGTTTATTAGCTTCGATAAAAATAGTAAATTGTCACTAGTGTGTAGGATAGTGTTAGTGTACGGGGTGATCTCTGGTCAGCATGGTCTCAGTGGACCAAAGGGCCTGTTTCCATGCCGTATCTCTAACGTTTAAAAGTGCAGCTTTTACTAGCCACCATGCTTTCAGAAAGTACAATTCCTTTGGGAAAGCATGCAGAAGTGTCTCCACATTGTGGTGACACAGTAACTCTAAATCTTGCTGCTGCTTCACAGCGCTAGAGACCTCGGTTGATCCTGACCTTGGGTGGGTGAGTAGGTTAATTGACTGTTGTAAATTGTTCTTGGTGCTTAGGTGAGTGGTTGAATCTGGGGAGAGTTGGTGAGAATGTGGGGATTAAAAAAGTAAAATGAATGTAGGATTAGTGCAAATGGGTTGTTGATGGCTAGCACAGACATGGTGGGCTGAAGGGCATTTTCCCCTCTGTATGACCCTTTGCCTCTTAGGATCTGTGAGCAACTGCAAAGGGATTGAGGAAGTAGGCAAAGGAGATTTAGCTTGTATGTTTAAAATTGTTGATTTTGATTGTGTCAAATGGGGTGAAAATATGTTTGCTGGTGGTAGAATCGCTAACCATGGGGCAAAAATATAAGGTAATGAATGAAAGATCTGTGATTGATTGAAAGATACAACATCAAAATGCACATTTCGGCCCACCGAGTCCACACTGACCATCAATCACCGGTTCAGACTAATTCTTTGGTATCCCATTTTTGCACTCACTCCCTGCACATTAGGGACAATTTACAGAGGCTAATTGAGCTACAAACTCATACGCGTTTGAGATGTGGGAGGAAACTGGAGGACCCGGAGGAAACCTGCAAGGTCACACAGAGACTGTGCAAACAACGCAGGCAGCACCCGAGGTCAGATTTGAACCTGTGTCTCTGGTGTTGCGAGGCAACGGCTCTACCAGCTTCGGCACTGTGCCGACGATAGGTGAAATGGTGAGTTGATTATTGTAGTGGGGTGTGGCTGAGTGCATTGCCTGAAAGTGTGCTTGAGGCAGATTCAATAGGGAATTGGATATATACTTAAAAAGGAAAGATCTGAAAATCATGGAAATAAATAAACCAAAGCTGCTAGAGCCTGAAAATAGAAATGGAGACACAAAGAACTACAGCTGCTGACTAAAAAAAGGCACAAAGTGGAGAAGAATCTCAAAGAGTTAGACAGCATACCTGGAGTGTGTGAATACAGTGCATTCGGAAAGTATTCTGACCCCTTCACTTTTTCCACATTTTGTTACGTTACAGCCTTATTTTAAAATGGAATAGATTCTTTTTTTTTAAATCATGAATCTACATATAATACCCCAGAATGAAGAAGCAAAAACAGGTGTTTAGAAATGTTTGCAAAGTAATTAAAAATAAATAACAAATATCACATTTACTTAAGTATTCAGACCCTTTGCTGTGACACTCAAAATTCAGCTTAGGTTCATCCTGTTTCCATTGATTATCCTTGAGATGTTTCTACCAATTGATTGGAGTCCACCAGTGGTAAATTAAATGGATTGGACATGATTTGGAAAAACACACACTAGTCTATATAAGGTCCCACAGTTGACAATGCATGTCAGAGCAAAACCCAAGCCATGAAGACGAAGGAATTGTCTGTAGACCTTGAGACACAGATCTGGGGAAGGGTATAAAACAATTTCTGCAGCTTTGCAGGTCCCGAAGAGCACAGTGGCCTCAGTCATTCTTAAATGGAAGAACTTTGGAAAACCAGGACTCTTCATAGTGCTGGCCGCCCGACCAAACTGAGCAATCGGGGGAGAAGGGCCTTGGTCAGGGAGGTTGTCACCCGATTGTCACTCTGACAGAGCTCCAGAGTTCCTCTGTGGAAATGGGAGAACCTTCCAGAAGGACAACTATATCTGCAGCACTCCACCAATCATGCCTTTCTGGTAGAGTGGCCAGACAGAAGCCAATCCTCAGTAAAAGGCACATGACAGCCCGCTTGGAGTTTGCCAAAAAGCACCTAAAGGACTCTCAGACCATGAGAAACAAGATTCTCTGGTCTGATGAAACCAAGATTGAACTCTTTGGCCTGAATGCCAAGCATAACGTCTGGAGGAAACCAGGCACCGCTCATCACCTGGCCAATACCATACCTACGGTGAACCATGGTGGTGGCAGCATCATGCTGTGGGGATGTTTTTCAGCTGCAGGAACTAGGAGACTAGTCAGGGAAAGATGAACAGAGCAAAGTACAGAGAGATCCTTGATGAACACCTCCAGAGCGTTTTGGACCTCAGACTGGAGCAGAGGTTCACCTTCCAACAGGACAATGACCCTAAGCACACAGCCAAGACAATGCAGGAGTGGCTTTGTGACAAGTCTGTGAATGTCCTTGAGTGCCCAGCCAGAGCCCCGCTTGAACCCGATCGAACATCTCTGGAGGGACCTGAAAATAGCTGTGCATCAACGCTCCCCATCCAACCTGACAGAGCTTGAGATGATCTGCAGAGAAAAATGGGAGAAATTACCCAAATACAGGTGTGCCAAGCTTGTAGCATCATGCCCGAGAAGACTTGAGGCTGTAATCGCTGCCAAAGGTGTTTTAACAAAGTACTGAGCAATCAAAATCAAATCAAATCAAAATCAAATACGTTTATTGTCATTGCACAACAACTGTACAACGAAATTCCATTGCACCTCCTTCAGTGGTATACATAGAAGACACAAGATAAAGATTAAAAGAACAAAAACACAAACAACCATTGACTCTCATATACCGGCAAGATCAGTAAATGAAATTAATAAAATTAAATTAATAAATAGATAATAGAAATATAAAAAAAAAATATTGCGCATTATATAACCCCACGCATAGTGTTGTGTTGCCAGCAGTGTTATCTATTTGAGTTTAGTTCTTTAATGGCACGTGGGTAGAAACTGTTAATTAGTCTACAAGTGCGGGCCTTCAGAGACCTGTATTGCCTCCCAGAGGGCAGTAGAGTGAAAAGGTGGTTGGCAGGGTGGGATGAGCCCTGTTTGATGTTTGTGGCCCGGCGTAAACATCGGGCCCTGTAAATGTCATCCAGGGAGGGTAGCTGAGCGTTTGTGATGCTCTGTGCTGTTTTAGAGTAAAGGGTAAATGTGATATTTCAGTTATTTCTTTTTAATTACTTTGCAAAAATTTCTAAACACCTGTTTTCGCTTTTTTATTATGGGGTATTTGTAGATTGATGATAAATAAATGAATTTAATCCATTTTAGAATAAGGCTTGTAACGTATCAAAATGTGGAAATAGTGAAGGGGTCTGAATACTTTGTGAATGCAGTGTATGTGTGTTTTCAGTTCGGGATACCTTTTCAGACTCAAGGGTCCCAACCTGTAACATCACCTATCTATGTTCTACCGAGATACTGCCTGACCTGCTGAATTCCTCGAGCATTTTGTGTCTTTTGTTACCAAAACAGAAATGTTGCAGGAACTCAACCAGTCAAGCAGCATCATGGAGTCATTGTGTGATAAAATCTTACAGCACAGAAATGGGCCCTTTGGCCCAACTTGCCCATGCTGACTCAGACACACTAGTGCCAACTTTGGCCCAACTTGCCCATGCTGACCCAGATACACTAGTGCCACCTGCCTGCGTTTTGCCCATATCCCTCTAAACCTTTCCGATCCATGTACCTGTCCAAATGTCTTTTAAATGTTGTATAGTACCTGATTCAATCACTTTCTCCAGCAGTTCATTCCATATAACCAGATGTGTGGAAAAAGTTGACCCTCGGGTTCCTATTAAATCTTTCCTCTCTCACCATAAACCTATGCTCTCTGGTTCTTGATTCCCCTTCTCTGGATAAAAAGACTCTGTGTATTTGTCTTATGTATTCCCCTCATGATTTTATACACCTCTATAAGACCACCGCTCATCCTCCTATGATCCAAGGAATAAAGTCCTAACCTCTCCCTATAGCTCGGGTCTAAAGGAGATTTTATGGATTTTCATTGTAAGGGCAAAAACCTTCTTGCCCTTTGGTACTTTGGCCTTCATCAGTCGAAAGCGAGGCCAGTTGGTGGTTCATCCTTCATCAGCAAGTCTATTGGGAAAACACATGGAGTTGAACTTACTGGATATCTTTTTTGAAGAGTTGACCCAGTGGTATGAAAGGCTTATGTGTGTTATGTGATTCTATGACAGGATTTTTTTCCCCTTGAATCTATTACTTCTGAGAAGTAATGCTGTGGTCATTTGTAAATGACTCCAAATTAGTTTAGTTTATTACTCATAATGAAAACAATGTGACCAAAATACAATGAAAATCTTTAAAATTCATTCAGGTGTACGTAAATCCATTTGATTAATTATACCATAGAGGTTCCTCCCTTCTGGACAAACATGCTGGTGTTGCAATCTCTCCTTGGCATCAGTATTGTAAATCAAGATTTGGGAGTACTGCCAGCAGAAAGATTTCACGTGAAGCCAGTGTACTATGACACTAGTTACTGTTCAATCTGATACAATGCAGGAAATTTTGGAATCTTGAGTAAAATACAAAGTGCTGGAGGAACTCAACGAATCAGGCATCACCAGGGGAGGGAATGGACAGGCGATAGTCTGAAAAAGGGTCCCGACCCAAAACGTCTCCTGTCATTTCTTCTTCAGATGCCGCCTGACCCGCTGAGTTCCTCCAACATTTTGTGTTTTTCTCATTTCAGACTATTTTTACTTTCGTTTGATGAAAATTAATTCCATGTTGAAAACTTTACCCTTCAGGTACCTATTTAGTTTGAAATTTATTCCAATCTATGCCTGAAACAAATGGGATCATAAAAGCTTCACAGTCTGCATTTCCTGGAAATTCAGTGTCCATATTTTAAGTTTTAGGCTTTCAGTAGTTCCTGGTCATTCTGTTTTCCTTAAAAAAAATCTCAAATTCTTCTAATGCTTGAACAGAATATTTTGACTGATATAGGGAAGTACTAGCAAGGTAGACACAAAGTGCTGGTGTGACTCAGTGGGTCAGGCAGCATCTTTTCGGTGCTCTCTTTCAGATGAAACACCAGCAGCTTGCCATTGACATTTAGACAAGGGCAAGTCCAATGCCCTGCTGTTGATGACTAAGATTTGGGTGCAAACCAGAGAGGCCCTATGAGGTAATAGGGCTGTCGCATTGGCAGACAGGAGAAGCCTTGCACATAAAATTGCTGAAAAGATATTAACAGCCAGCTCAGCCAAGCCTCTAGCTCTCCCAATTATCGAGGCCATCATTGACTGAATGCTTCTAAATGTTTCCGACATCACAAATATTTAAAAACTGCTTAAAAGTCGCCTTTAAAAAAATAAGCATGAATCATTTACAGACTCTTGAATAATTAAAAATATTAAAGTAAATCTATTAACTAAAAATGTATGTAAATTATCTTGCATTTCTCACTCTCTGTCTTCTGCGCCATTCAAGTTATTAGGCTTGCTGCTCCTGGGTTGAGACGAACTTGGTGTAGCTCCAGAAGGAATATTTTCCCAATTTAACTGCTGGGGAATTCAGTAAGTTCATGATCCATCTATGAAATCGAATTTTAATATGCAGTAAGGAAATTGGCAGCAGAATCTGGCCAACAAGCTCTGGGCTTCGATGTTTGTGCTTGAAGTCGCTGATGCTTGCAGAATTTAGGCATTGAAAGGGGTAGGTGGATGAATGCCAGCCATTCAGTATGTAACTGTTGGCAATTCCCAGCAAGGTCAGTCCAGACCGACTGAGGAAGAACATGGGATTTCTCCCCAGCATTTTGTCAAGTCCCCGACCAAGTTTACTAAATTGTTTACTGCATTCATTAAATTAATGTTATCTTCCACCTTCCATTTTTGTTCTTTCTCCTCTGTTCTGTGTTCCCTTCCCTAGTTCTGTGCTTGCCTAAACCATTTCCATCTGCCTTTTCCAGATCTGGTGAAAGGCCATGCAGGACTGTGAAATGAAGACATTTCTTCATGCAGAAGGTAGTGAAATTTGGAATTCATTATTCCAGAGAGTTGTGAAAATCATTTGCCGAATAAGTTCAGGACTGAGAACTGTAGATTTTTGGCCATTAAAAGTTTCGTGAGATAACATTATGAGATTATGTTACAGTTGCCCAATATGCTGGTGAGGCTGCATTTGGAGTATTGTGTTCAGTTTTGGTTACCCTGTTTCAGGAAGAATATTGTTAAACTGGAATCCTCTCTTCGGATCGTTTATCTTGTCATGGTGAAGAGGCTTGTGTGCCCCCATGATTCCGAGAGCGATGCCGTCGGAAGCACCAGTTTCTGGTAGGGCCACCCATGACGGCAAGGTCAAGGATGAGGGTCCAGACTAAGAATGATCCAACCTACAAGACCGCAATGGCGGACCAGACGGACGGAGTTATCTTGAACTCAACAGCTGTGAAGGCGGATGAAGGCTGCAACAGATCTATCAGCAATTGTCTTGGTTTCCTTGCCATTGGAATTAGTTGATTGATTTGTGAAGGACCGTGTGATTCTTGGAGTGCAACATCAAGTACATGTTAAACAAACACACACACAGACGTCTTCGTTCTGTTAAACTGGAAAGAGAGCAGAGAAGATTTATGAGGATTTTGCTAGGACCTGAGGGTCTGAGCTATAGAGAGGGTGGGCAGTCTAGGACTTTATTCCTTGGAGTGCAGGAAGGCTGAAGGTTGATTTGATAGAGGTGAATAAGATCGCAAGGGGAGTTGATGGGGTAAATACACAGTTTTTACCTAGAGCAATGGAATCAAGAACCAAAGGACATAGGTTTATGGTGAGAAGGGAAAGATTTAATAGGAACCTGAGGGGAAATCCATTTCACACAGAGGATGTTTATGTTAAATTCTATTGTGTATTGTGTTATTTTTTTATTCGTATTCGTATGGCTGTATGGTAACTCAAATCTCACTGTACCAATTGGTGCATGTGACAATAAATGTAACTTGAACTTGAACTTGGTGGGTGTGTGGAACGGACAGCCAGAAGAGGTAATTGCCGCAGGTACTATAACAACATTTAAAAATAATTTGGGCAGTACATGGATAGGAAAATTTTAGAGGGATACGTGACATTATGCAGACTGGTGGGCCTAGTGTAGATCGGGCATCTTGGTCGGCATGGGCAAATTGGGCAGAATGGCCTATTTCTGTACTGTATGACTCTAAGTGGTTGTACAGGAAAGTGGCATTGAGGTAGAGTGGACACAAGGATTAAATGCCTACTTCTGTTATGAGTAGACTACAAAAAATGGATATTGGGCAAGATGAGATCATTGTGATTGTATTGACTCATGGAGGCAATTGACCTTGCCACCTTTTTGTTTTGTGTGTTCTTGCATTAATCCTACCAGTCTCTGCACAGCTGTATTTCGTGTTGTAAGGTGTTATAATGTCTTGTTGTAAGGCGTTATGTGACATCATTGTGTTGTGAAATTTCTCCGAAGTACTTTATTAAATAAAATATTCTGAAGTTCCGATATCAAGGTGTTGCACACCTCCAGCACTAGAAACTGCAGTGCTGGATAGGATTGTTATTAGTGCTCAAATTGGAGCTCCTTGATCAATCATCTTACTTGAAGAATAAAAAAAACAGTTGGAAATCTGAAATAAAAATAGAAAATTCACCCTGGGCAGCATCAGTGGAGAGGAAAACAAAGTTAACATTTAAAGTTGATGATCACAACTAACCTTTTGTGTAAATTGTTAACCTTGCAAACCTTAAGGCCTGGGGATAAACATGTAACTTCTAGTAACATTCAGGGAAGTTTCTTTGTAGAGTATGACACTTTGTAGTGCATTCTCTTGAGCAAAGCACAAAGTGCTGGTGGAATTCAGCGGACCAGGCCTCATCTCTGGAGGGAATGGACAAGCGGCATTTCAGATTGGGACCCATCTTTAGATTGATTGGTTCAGGAGGATAGCTGGAGAAGAGAGGTGATGGTGGAACAAAGTCTTGCAAATCATAGGTGGAGACAGGTGATGGGGTCCTTTTGACCAGAGGATGGGTGGAGTAAGTGACAAAGGCTTGAAGTGAAAAGGAGACAAAAGGGTCTGTTGGATGAGGAGGAGTGAAATGTAAAGTTGATGAGGGGGATATCAATGGAAAGAGACCGGGGAGGAGAAGAGAGGAATCAAAGGGAGATGGGGGGAGGGACTCAAATAGAGAAAGCTAGTAGAAAATGTGGGAGGCAGGAGGCAGAGAAGGGAAGCACTCGGACCCAAAATGTAGGGGAGAAAGAAGAAAAAGATAATAAACAGAGAATAAGTGGTGGTGGGTTTCTTAAATGTGTATATTCTAATGCTAGGAGCATTGTAAGAAAGGTGGATGAGCTTAGAGCCTGGATTGACACCTGGAAGTATTATGGTGTGGCGATCAGTGAAACATGGTTGCAGGAGGGCTGTGATTGGAAACTAAATATTCCAGGATTTCGTTGCTTCAGGGGTGGTAGAATTGGAGGGGCAAGAGGTGGGGGTGTTGCATTGCTTGTCAAGGAAGATATTACAGCAGTGCTTTGGCAGGATAGATTAGAGGGCTCGTCTAGGGAGGCTATTTGGGTGGAACTGAGAAATGGGAAAGGTGTAGCAACACTTATAGGGGTGTATTATAGACCGCCAAATGGGGAGCAAGAATTGGAAGAGCAAATATGTAAGGAGATAGCAGATATTAGTAGTAAGCACAAGGTAGTGATTGTGGGAGATTTCATTTTTCCACACATAGACTGGGAAACACATTCTGTAAAAGGGCTGGATGGTTTGGAGTTTGTAAAATGTGTGCAGGATAGTTTTTTGCAGCAATACATAGAGGTACCTACTAGAGAAGGGGCAGTGCTGGACCTCCTGTTAGGAAATGAGACAGGGCAGGTGGCGGAGGTATGCGTCGGGGAGCACTTCGGGTCCAGTTATCACAATACCATTAGTTTCAATATAATTATGGAGAGGGTCAGAACTGGACCTAGGGTTGATATTTTTGATTGGAGAAAGGCTAACTTTGAGGAGATGCGAAAGGATTTAAAAGGAGTGTATTGGGACATGTTGTTTTATGGGAAGGATGTAGAAGAGAAATGGAGGACATTTAAAGGTAAAATTTTAAGAGTACAGAATCTTTATGTCCCTGTTCGGTTGAAAGGAAATAGTAAAAATTGGAAAGAGCCATGATTTTCAAGGGAAATTGGACGCTAGTTTCGGAAAAAGAGAGAGATCTACAATAATTATAGGCAGCATGGAGTAAATGAGGTGCTTGAGGAGTATAAAGAATGTAAAAAGAATATTAAGAAAGAAATTAGAAAAGCTAAAAGAAGATATGAGGTTGCTTTGGCAAGTAAGGTGAAAGTAAATCCAAAGGGTTTCTATAGCTATATTAATAGCAAAAGGATAACAAGGAATAAAATTGGTCCATTAGAGAGTCAGAGTGGACAGCTATCTGCAGAGCCATAAGAGATGGGGGAGATATTGAACAATTTCTTTTCTTCGGTATTCACCAAGGAGAAGGATATTGAATTGTGTGAGGTAAGGGAAACAAGCAGAGTAGCAATGGAAACTATGAGATTCAAAGAAGAGGAGGTGCGGACACTTTTGAAAAATATGAAAACGGATAAGTCTCCAGGTCCTGACAGGATATTCCCTAGGACATTGAGAGAAGTTAGTGTAGAAATAGCAGGGGCTATGACAGAAATATATATATATATATATATTTTTTAATTTTTATTTATTAGAAGTACATTACATTACAACCAATTACATTAGTACTGATCACGTATATCTTATTACAATTAAAGTACTCCGTCATTTTTTACACTAATAAAAAGGAAAGGTTGAGATTAAGAAAAAAGAGAAAGTGAAGGAAAATAGTGAAGGTGAAAAAACATGACAACAGGAAAGAACAGAGACCCTGTAGAAAAGAAATTAAGAAGAAAGGATTAAGAGATAGACCCTAAAGAAGGAAAAAAAAAGAGAAAGAGGAAAAAAGAGAAAAACAAATACTTTATTATAAGCATCACGCAAATGGGATATACCAACTCTCCAGCTTTCATCCCCCTTTACCTGGCCTCAGGTTTTTTTAAAGTACTTTTGCACCCTATACTTGTAATAGTTTTATAAATGTAGACCACGTCAAGTGGACATGATCTGGTTTACCTGCCAGGAGGAGTCTTATCTCTTCTAGGTGTTATTTGAAATCCACATGTTTATAGTTGGTATTGGAGCGTTTTTCCAGAATTTCAGGATTAACTCTTTCCAGTTATTAACCCGTAATCTATTAATTTCTTTTTAAACACATTTAGTTCAGGGCTATCTTCCGTTGTTCCGAAAATAATCCATTCTGCTTTTGGTGTCAGTTTTATTTTAAATAATTTTGTAAAGATTTCAAAAATTTCAATCCAAAATTTTTGAATTTTTGTACAAAAAACAAATGAGTGCGCTATAGTAGTTTCTTGAGATTGACATTTATCACAAATGGATGATACATTGGGGAAAATTTTATTAATTTTAGTTTTTGAATAATATAATCTATGTAAAATTTTTAATTGTATTAAAGTGTGTCTTACATTAATCGAACATTTATGTACGTTTAATAAATGTTCATTCCACCTTTCCTTTGAGATTTTAATAGCTAATTCTTGTTCCCAGTCTCTTCTAATACCTTCCGTAGATGGCATTTCTACATTTAAGATAATATTATACAAATATGATATTATGTTTGCTGATTCAGCTTTTATCTGCATTGCTTCATCCAATACATCTGCTGGGATATTATAATGATCTTTTGTATATTTTTTCAAATAGTCACATATTTGAAAATATTTAAAGTATTGATTATTTCCCAGTTTATATTTTATTTGTAATTGTTGGAATGATAGTAATTTTCCAGTTTCATACAAGTCACCGAACGTTTTAATTCCTAGTCTATCCCATTGTATAAAAGATTTGTCTCTAATAGAGGGATTAAACGAAGGGTTATTAACTATTGGGGATAAAAGCGATAGATTTCTTAATTTTAAATTTTGTTTTATTTGTTTCCAAGTTCTGATTGTACTATGTATAATTGGGTTTTTGTTATAATTTATGTTATTCAGTTTCATTGGTGAGAGGAGGATCGCTCCAATATTACCAGAGGAGCAGCCCTCTCTCTCCATTACAATCCAGTCCACTTGCTGGGCAGAGTTGTCCATCAGTTGGATCATATTTTTAATATTTACTGACCAATAATAATACATGAAGTTAGGGAGTGCTAAGCCCCCTAATACTTTAGCTTTGTTCAAGTGTGTTCTTTGTATTCTATGGGATTTATAATCCCATATAAAATTAGTAATGTCTGAGTCCAATTTAAAAAAAAAACTTCTTTGGTAGATATATAGGAATCGATTGAAATAGGTATAAAATTTGTGGTAAGAAGATCATTTTTATTGCATTTATTCGGCCTATTAAAGACATCGGAAGCATTTTCCAAAATTTAATTAATGTATTTAATTTATTAAGTAGAGGATCATAATTTGCTTTGAACATGCCTTGATATGTTCTGGTGATTTCAATACCCAAGTATTTAAATTTTTCTGTAGCTATTTTAAAAGGGAATTTTAAAAGATGTGTTGAGTCTTTCAGTTTTATTGACATAATTTCAATTTTATTCCAATTTATTCTGTATCCAGAAAAGGATCCAAAGTCCTCAATTAGATTTAGTATGTTTGGTATAGTAATTTGAGGTTTTGTAATGTACAATAATATATCATCCGCATATAAAGATATTTTATTATTTGAATATTTAGTATTATACCCATGGATATCTGGATGTGTTCTAATTTTTTCTGCTAAAGGTTCAATTATGAGAGCAAACAACTGTGGTGATAATGAGCATCCTTGTCTATTTCCCCTTGATAGTTGAAATTTCGAGGATAATATGTTATTAGTTAATATTCTAGCTGTAGGCTTATTATATAATAATTTAAAATAAAATTCTCTCCCAGTTGGAATTTTTGTAATACTTTATCCATATAATTCCATTCTACTTGGTCAAATGCTTTTTCAGCGTCCAGCGAAATAATTTATAATTTTTGTTCTTCAATTTTGTGTGAGTGCATTATATTGAGTAGACGTCTCATATTATTAGATGAATATCTCTTGGGGATAAACCCCGTCTGATCTGGGTTTATTAATTTACTAATATATTTACTTAATCTTCTAGCTAATGTTTTCGCTAAATTTTTTTTAACTGTATTTAACAATGCTATAGCTCTATATGAACCCGGTTCTTCTATATCTTTGTCTTTTTTTAAGTATTAGTGTGATCGTTGATTCAGCTAATGTATCAGGTAATATTTGTTTTTTAAAAGCATATTGATACATTTTTTGTAACCGTGGTATAATTTTGTCATAAAAGCTTTTATAAAATTCATTAGTAAATCCATCAGGACCTGGAGTTTTTCCATTCTTTAATGAATTTATTGTGTCTTCTAATTCCTTGATTGAAATTTGTGCACCCAATTCCTCTTGTTCCTTCAACTCTAACTTTGGAAGATTACAATTATCCAAGAACTCTGTAATTTTATTGGAGTCCGTTGTCGTTTTAGATGTGTACAAATTCTCATAAAATTGCGCAAATCTTTTATTAATATCCTTCGGTATGGTTAGTAATTCCCCTCTATCTGATTTAATCTTTTGGATCGTATGTTCTTTTTCTCATTTTTTTAGCTGACGAGCCAAAAGTTTATGCGGTTTATCCCCAAATTCAAAGTGTTCCTGTTTTGTAATTTGGAAAAGTCTTATAAGTTTGGCTTATATAAATAATACCAATATAACAGATGTTTGGAGAATTGCTAATCCAACTGGCAGGGAATACTCGTTTTATTCAATGGTACACAAAACATACTCACGTATAGATTATTTCCTGGTGGATACAAAATAAATCCCTCACACTGTGAACCCAGCATACCATACAAATCCGATTTCAGACCATTCACCACTAACTTTCTTTTTAAAACTGGAAGGAATGTCTAAGAATAAATCGTATTGGAGATTCAATTCTCAAATCCTAAAAGATCCGCAAGCGATTATATATTTAAAAGAACAAATGGACGTCTTTTTTTAAATAAATGACACTCCAGATATATCGCCTACTTTACTATGGGAATCTTTTAAAACATTTATTAGAGGTGTTATAATCTCATACCAAGCTTTTCAAAATAAAAAGAATAAGAATGAACAAAGACAGTTAGAAGAACTTATTAGACAAATGGATATGGATAATGCTAAAGATCCATCAATGGATAAACATAATAAAATAATAATTTTGAAATTTAAATTAAATAAACTATTATCAGCCAAATTTATAAGAAATATTTCAAATGTCATTAGAAACAGGAATAGTGCCGGAGGATTGGCGTACTGCGCATGTTGTTCTGTTGTTTAAAAAGGGTTCTAAGAGTAAACCTAGCAATTATAGACCTGTTAGTTTGACGTCAGTGGTGGGCAAATTAATGGAAAGGATACTTAGAGATAATATATATATATAAGCATCTGGATAAGCAGGGTCTGATTAGGAACAGTCAACATGGATTTGTGCCTGGAAGGTCATGTTTGACTAATCTTCTTGAATTTTTCGAAGAGGTTACTAGGGAAATTGATGAGGGTAAAGCAGTGGATGTTGTCTATATGGACTTCAGTAAGGCCTTTGACAAGGTTCCTCATGGAAGGTTGGTTAAGAAGATTCAATTGTTGGGTATTAATGGTGGTAGCAAGATGGATTCAACAGTGGCTGAATTGGAGATGCCAGAGAGTAATGGTGGATGGCTGTTTGTCAGGTTGGAGGCCGATGACTAGTGGGGTGCCTCAGGGGTCTGTGTTGGGTCCACTGTTGCTTGTCATGTACATCAATGATCTGGATGATGGTGTGGAAAATTGGATTAGTAAGTATGCAGATGATACTAAGATAGGTGGTGTTGTGGATAATAAAGTAGATTTTCGAAGTCTACAGAGAGATTTAGGCCATTTGGAAGAGCGGGCTGAAAGATGGCAGATGGAGTTTAATGCTGATAAATGTGAGGTGCTACATCTCGGCAGGACAAATCAAAATAGGACGTACATGGTAAATGGTAGCGAATTGAGGAATGCAGTTGAACAGAGGGATCTAGGAATAACTGTGCATAGTTCCCTGAAGGTGGAATCTCATGTAGATAGGGTGGTAAAGAAAGCTTTTGGTGTGCTGGCCTTTATAAATCAGAGCATTGAATATAGAAGTTGGGATGTAATGTTAAAATTGTACAAGGCATTGGTGAGGCCAATTCTGGAGTATGGAGTACAATTTTGGTCGCCTAATTATAGGAAGGATGTCAACAAAATAGAGAGAGTACAGAGGGGATTTACTAGAATGTTGCCTGGGTTTCAGCAACTAAGTTACAGAGAAAGGTTGAACAAGTTAGGTCTTTATTCTTTGGAGCGCAGAAGGTTAAGAGGGGACTTGATAGAGGTCTTTAAAATTATGTGCGGGTTAGACAGAGTTGACGTGGATAAGTTGTTCCCATTGAGAGTAGGGAAGATTCAAACAAGGGGACATGACTTGAGAATTAAGGGACAGAAGTTTAGGGGTAACATTTGGGGGAACTTCTTTACTCAGAGAGTGGTAGGTGTGTGGAATGAGCTTCCAGTGGAAGTGGTGGAGGCAGGATCGATTTTATCCTTTAAAAATAGATTGGATGGGTATATGGACGGGAAAGGAATGGAGGGTTATGGTCTGAGTGCAGGTAGATGGGACCAGGGGGAAGTAAAAAATAAATTTAAAAAAGTGTTCGGCACGGACTTGAAGGGCCGAGATGGCCTGTTTCCGTGCTGTAATGGTTATATGGTTTATATGGTTATGGGGGGAAAGGAGATGAGTGAACAAAAGAGTAGTGTGACTGGGGGTTGGCTGGCTGTGGGGTTAGGAGACACTCTTGTTTTTGTTCTGGCCTGCAATACTTCTCAGTGATAACGATTGCTACAGTGTGCAAAGTGCATTAGCAGCATAGTGTTTAAATTACTGGTCCAATATTCAGAGGGCTGTACCAATGATCAAGGAACTGGCATTAAAATCTCACTATGGTAAATAATTAAATTGAGAAATAAAAACCTAGAACAGTCATGTTGTAACAGTGTTGTGGCTCACAAAAGATATTGTGGAAGGTAATCTGGCATCCTCACAATCTGGCTTGAATATGACACCAAAGCCAAGGCAGTAGAGCTGATGTTATCCTCTGAAATGGTGCCGCAAGTTACCCAATTCAAGGGCAATGAAAGATGAACCCATAACTGATGGACATTATCAAAGACTTTCCCTTTTGACAAATTTATTATCATGTGAAACATAGAAACATAGAAACATAGAAAATAGGTGCAGGAGTAGGCCATTCGGCACTTCGAGCCAGCACCGCCATTCAATATGATCATGGCTGATCATCCAACTCAGTATCCATTATCTGCCTTCTCTCCATACCCCCTGATCCCTTTAGCCACAAGGGCCACATCGAACACCCTCTTAAATATAGCCAATGAACTGGCCTCAACAACCTTCTGTGGCAGAGAATTCCACAGATTCACCACTCTCTGTGTGAAAAATGTTTTTCTCATCTCGGTCCTAAAAGACTTCCCCCTTATCCTTAAACTGTGACCCCTTGTTCTGGACTTCCCCAACATCGGGAACAATCTTCCTGCATCTAGCCTGTCCAACCCCTTAAGAATTTTTTAGTTTCTATTAGATCCCCCCTCAATCTTCGAAATTCTAGCGAGTACAAGCCGAGTCTATCCAGTCTTTCTTGATATGAAAATCCTGCCATCCCAGGAATCAGTCTGGTGAACCTTCTCTCTACTCCCTCTATGGCAAGAATGTTTTTCCTCAGATTAGGAGACCAAAACTGCACACAATACTCCAGGGTACACAAAAATGCTGGAGAAACTCAGCGAGTGCAGCAGCATCTATGGAGCGAAGGAAATAGGTAACGTTTCGGGCCGAAACCCTTCTTCAGACTGATAGGGGGTGGGGAGAAGAAAGGAAAAAAGGAAAAGGAGGAGGAGGAGCCCGAGGGCTGGGGGAGGGGAGGAGAGAACCAGATGGCTGATGAAGGGGAGGGGACAGCCAGGGCTAGCAGAATTGGGAGAATTCAATGTTCAGGCCACCAGGATGTAGACTGCCCAAGCGGAATATGAGGTGCATTTCCTCCAATTTACGGTGTTGCTCGCTGTGGCCATGGAGGAGACCCAGGACAGAGAGGTCAGATACGGAATGGGAGGGGGAGTTGAAGTGCTGAGCCACCGGGAGTTCAGGTTGGTTATTGCGGACCGACCGGAGGTGTTCGGCGAAACGATCGCCAAGCCTCCGCTTGGTCTCACCGATGTAGATCAGCTGGCATCTAGAGCAGCGAATGCAATAGATGAGGTTGGAGGAGATGCAGGTGAACCTCTGTCGCACCTGGAACGACTGCTTGGGTCCTGGAATGGAGTGGAGGGGGGAAGTGAAAGGACAAGTGTTGCATCTCTTGCGGTTGCAAGGGAAAGTACCAGGGGAGGGGGTGGTATGGGAAGGAAGGGAAGAATTGACAAGGGAGTTACGGAGGGAGCGGTCTTTGCGGAAGGCAGACATAGGGGGAGATGGGAAGATGTGGCGAGTGGTGGGGTCACGTTGGAGGTGGCGAAACTGACGGAGGATCACTTGTTGTATGTGACGGCTGGTGGGGTGAAAGGTGAGGACTAGGGGGACTCTGCCTTTGTTGTGAGTGGGGGGATGGGGAGAGAGAGCAGTGTTGCGGGGTATGGCAGAGACCCTGGTGCGAGCCTCATCTATGGTGGAGGAGGGGAACCCCCGTTCCCTGAAGAATGAGGACATTTCAGATGCCCTGGTGTGGAACGCCTCATCCTGGGAGCAGATGCGGCGTAGACGGAGGAATTGGGAGTGGGGGATGGAGTCCTTACAGGAAGCAGGGTGGGAAGAAGTGTAGTCCAGATAGCCATGGGAGTCGGTAGGTTTGTAATAACCTACCTGAACTCCCGGTGGCTCAGCACTTCAACTCCCCCTCCCATTCCGTATCTGACCTCTCTGTCCTGGGTCTCCTCCATGGCCACAGCGAGCAACACCGTAAATTGGAGGAAATGCACCTCATATTCCGCTTGGGCAGTCTATATCCTGGTGGCCTGAACGTTGAATTCTCCCAATTCTGCTAGCCCTGGCTGTCCCCTCCCCTTCATCAGCCATCTGGTTGTCTCCTCCCCTCCCCCAGCCCTCGGGCTCCTCCTCCTCCTTTTCCTTTTTTCCTTTCTTCTCCCCACCCCCTATCAGTCTGAAGAAGGGTTTCGGCCCGAAACGTTACCTATTTCCTTCGCTCCATAGATGCTGCTGCACCCGCTGAGTTTCTCCAGCATTTTTGTGTACCTTCGATTTTCCAGCATCTGCAGTTCCTTCTTTAACACAATACTCCAGGTGTGGTCTTACCAAGGCCCTGTACAACTGCAGTAGAACCTCCCTGCTCCTATACTCAAATCCTTTTGCTATGAATGCTAACATACCATTCGCTTTCTTCACTGT
>CM075977.1:196810449-196872913 GCA_038087875.1 Malacoraja senta | reverse complement strand
ATTTCCTATTAAAAAAGCATGACCATCAAACCTTTGATTAAAACTCTTTTGTTGGGGTCTCTCAGGCATATTTGCTGATTTAAGATGCTACATAAATGCAAGTTATTAAAAATACATTTAATTGTTCAGTCCTTTCTCCTGCAACCTCAACATGAACCCATATTATATTCATTCTAATATTTAATTCAAGGGCCTGATCCAGATAGTGATTTATATTGCTGTAAATTGGGTAGAGATTAGCATCACAGATTAAAATACAGTGTGCGGTAATTTCAAATACTGGATAAGTGCTCTAACACTTTTGTTAGAATACCAAGAAAAAGAACCACTCAATCATTCTTTAACGAGTTAGTAATAATATGGTCTTTGGTCAATACGGTCTTTGAATTTGGGTACCTTGGTTCCAATGCACTGTTCATGTGCTTATGCGAATATGAAATGATGCATTTCATATTGTGGAGTGGGGGCAGGTGGGTTGAATTCCTTCCTATCATCATATTTAGACTTATTTTCAGTATTGAAATAGCCTCGCATTAGATGTAATTTTAATGTTGTTGCTTTCATTTCCTCCTAGTTTAGTGTAACCCTTTGCAAATGTGTTCATCTGTTAAAAGTGGTTCCCTTTTAATTATGTATTGTTTCTCTTCCAATTATGTTGGATATAATGTCACATTGTTGTTATTATCCTCCTTTTGATTAAACTTCTTTTTTGTATTTACTCTGGAGTTTTACTGCATAATACACTGTAGGCTAGAAGTAACAGTTTTTGGATTAGGAGTATTGAGTAGAAACAAAGAAATGCAGATGCTGGTACGTTCACAAATGACACAAAGTGCTGGAGTAACTCAGCAGGTCAGGCAGCATCTCTGGAGAACATCTCGGTTGATGTTTCAGGTCGAGACCCTTCTTCAGACTCTCGGACGTGGAATCCAGGTGAGTTCACAAGTTATAGGAGTAGAATTAGAGTTAACGGTCCCAATCTGCTGAGGAACGGTCTCAACATGAAATGTCACCTATCCACGTTCTCCAGAGATGCTACTGCAAAAGGAGAATAGATGAAAATAAGCGAAAAAGGAGAATAGATGAAAATAAGCTTTTATTGATTATGCATGCAGTGATAAAATAAATATTAAAACGCATGCCATAATGAAATACAGATACAAATTATGCAGTGCCATGTCTATTTGGTTTTGAGAGACTGACACATGTGGAGAAAGAGAAAGCGAGATTTCTATCAACTCCATTTCCTGGGCCCTCTGTCTTTCTGACCCTTGTCACCTTTACCCCACTGCCCCGTTCCCCACCCAATACCCCAGGAAACTGGCATCTTCTCTATTACTGGCCTGGTCTATGAGGTATTATTATGGAAGGTAATAGGAGGATTTAGGAGGAAGAAAACAACCGGGCAGAATTTTTTTTTTTTTTTTTAATTTTTTTTTTTAAATTAGAAGTATTTTACATTACAGTAATCTGCAATAACGTAAGTTTATACATTTCTTGTACCACTTCTTATTTTAAACTTTAATAGGAAAAAAGGATAGAAAGAGTTAGTAAAGATAGTCAGTGAGTGAATGAAAGAGTGGTCCAGGAACACCCGTATGAACCTAAACCACAAGAAATAGTTAAAAAGGAAAAGAAAAAAACCCCAAAGGAGGAAAAGGAAAAAGAAAAAAGAAAGTAAGATTGGACATTATGAGAGGGGATGTACCTACTTATCTTTACTCACCCCTCGCCAGGTCCTAAAACCATTTATTATCAACATTTTTTGCACCCAATGTTTGTAATAAGTCGATATATGGAGACCAAATCTTTTGGAATTGGTCTTGTTTACCTGCTAGGAGGAATCTCATATCTTCTAGGTGTAACAATTCCGACATATTAGAAGTCCACATTTTTATTGTTGGCGTAAGAGCATTTTTCCAAAATTTCAGTATCAGTTTTTTTGCCGTTATTAAGCCATAATTAAGAAAACTCCTTTGAAACGAAGTCAGCTCCAAACTTGCTTCTATTGTTCCAAAAATAATCAATTCTGCATTCGGTTTCAGTTTTATTTTAAATAATTTAGTGAAAATTTCAAAAATTTCATGCCAAAATTTTTGAATTTTTATTAAAAAACAAAAGAATGTGCTATAGTTGATTCTTGGATTAGCATTTATCACAGATAGCAGAGGTATTTGGGTAAAATTTACTTAATTTAGCTTTTGAATAGTATGATCTATGTAAAATTTTAAATTGAATTAGTGTATGTCTTACATTAATCGAGCATGTATGCACATATAATAGGTGTTTATCCCAACTCCCTTTCAAGATTTGTATAGCTAGTTCCTGTTCCCATTCTCTTCTAATCCCATCCGATGATGGAATTTCTATGTTTAAAATGGAATTGTATAGGTATGATATTAAATTAGCTGATTCCGCTTTTATATTCATTATCCCATCTAATAGGTCAGGGACATATTTTGATCTTCTCGTGTATACGTTTTCAAATAGTCACGTATTTGAAAATATTTGAAATATTGATTACTATTCAAGTTGTATTTAAAGTTGTAGTTGGTGAAATGTTAAAAAACTTCCATTATCATACATATCTCCAAACATTTTAATTCCTAGTCTTTCCCAATTTATAAAAGCTCTATCTATCATAGAAGGTTTAAACGAAGGGTTATTCATTATAGGTGAGAGAAGTGATAGATTTCTTAATTTTAACGTTAATTTTTATTTGTTTCCAAATTCTAATTGTACTATGAATAATTGGATTTTTACTATATATTGTATTCTTCATTTTTGTTGGTGAGAGAAGGATCGCTCCTATATTAAAAGGGGAACAGTCCTCTCTCTCCATTACTATCCACTTCACCTGCTGGGCCGAATTGTCCAACAGGTGAATCATATTTTTGACATTTGTGGCCCAATAATAATATAAAAAATTGGGGAGTGATAATCCACCAAATTCTTTAGGTTTACACAAATGTTTTCTTTGGATTCTGTGGCATTTATAGTCCCATATAAAGTTTGTAATATCAGCATCCAATTTAAAAAAAAATGTTTTTGGTAAGTATATCGGTATTGACTGGAATAGATATAAAATTTGTGGTAAAAAGATCATTTTTATAGCATTTATTCAGCCTATAAGAGACATCGGGAGGTTTTCCAGAATTTAATCAGTGTGTTTAGTTTATTGAGTAAGGGCATATAGTTTGCATTAAATAGAGATTTATATTTTCTAGTAATTTCTATTCCCAAATATTTAAATTTTTCTGAAGCGATTTTAAAAGGAATTTTAACAGGTGTGTCGGTTTTTGAGGTTTAATCGTCATAATTTCACTTTTATTCCAATTTATTCTATATCCTGAAAAGGATCCAAATTCCTCTATTAAATTTAATATATTTGGTATACTAATTTGTGATTTTGTGATATATAGTAGTACATCATCTGCATATAAAGATATCTTATTATTTGAGTATTTTGTATTGTACCCATGAATGTTCGGATGTATCCTAATACTTTCCGCTAACGGTTCTATTACAAGAGCAAATAGCAGAGGTGTTAATGAACAACCCTGTCTATTTCCCCTTGATAACTGGAATTTCGAGGACAAAATATTATTAGTTAATATTCTGGCAGTAGGCCTATCATATAATAATTTTACCCAAGCGATAAAATTCTCTCCCACTTGAAATTTTTGCAATACTTTAACCATATAATCCCATTCCACTTGATCAAATGCTTTTTCTGCGTCCAGTGAAATAATTGATAAGTCTTGTTCTTCAGTTTTATATGAGCGCATTATATTAAACAGACGTCTCAAATTATTGCATGAGTATCTCTTGGGTATAAAACCCTGTTTGATCCGGATTTATTAATTTACTAACATAGTTATTTAATCTTCTAGCTAATGTTTTCGCTAATATTTTTTGATCTTTATTTAACAGCGCAATAGCTCTATAAGAACCCGGATCTTCTAAATCTTTACCTTTTTTAGGTATAAATGTAATCGTTGATTCCGCTAATGTTTCTGGAAGTGTATGTTCTTTAAAAGCATATGTATACATTTTGTGTAGTCGTGGTGTAATTATCTCGTAAAATCTTTTATAAAATTCATTACTAAAACCATCTGGTCCTGGTGTTTTTCCATTCTTTAATGTATTTATTGTTTCTTCTATTTCCTTAGTTGAGACTTGTGTACCTAATTCTCTTGTTCACTCAAATTGAGTTTTGGGAGATTACAATTATCCAGAAACTCTCTAACTTTGGTACTATCTGCTACCGCTTTAGATGTATATAAGTTTTGATAAAATTGAGCTAATTCTTTTATTAATATCCTTAGGTAGTGTTAACAATTCCCCTTTATCTGATTTAATCTTTAAAATCGTGTGATCCTTTTCCCGTTTTTTTAGTTGTCGAGCCAGAAGTTTGTGTGGTTTATCCCCAATTCAAAATTTCCTGTTTTGTAATTTGAAATAATCTAATAACATTTGCTGATAATATTTAGTTTAATTTAAATTTCATTATTGTTATTTTATTATGTTTGTCTATAGTAGGCTCTTTAGCATTATCTAATTCCAATTCTCTAATTCGTTCTTCTAACTGCCTTTGTTCTTTCTTATTCCTTTTATTTAAAAAAGCTTGGTATGAGATTATAGATCCTCTAATAACTGCTTTGAATGATTCCCATAGTAGAACTGGTGAGGTCTCTGGGGTGTCATTATTATTTTAAAAAAGTTCCATCTGTTGTTTTAAATATATTTTCCCTTGTGGGTCATTTAAGATTTGAGGATTAAACCTCCAAAACGATTTATTAGAAGGCATTCTAATTTAAAAAAAAAAAGTTAACGGGGAGTGATCAGAAATTATACTATTGTGATATTTTGGATTCAATATATAGGTAATTAGTTTTGTATCCACTAAATAGTCGATACGTGAATAAGTTTTATGTACCATTGAATAAAACGAGTATTCCCCTTCCGACAGGGTTAGCGATCCTCCAAACGTCTGTTATATTTGTATTTTTTATATAAGTATTTAAGATTTCCCTTGTTTTAGATTTTGTGTTGCCCCTGCTCTGTTGTGAAGATTTATCCAAATATGGATCTAAACACCAGTTAAAATCTCCCCCAATTATCACATTTTGATAATTGAACTCTGTAATTATGTTCAAGATTTTATTTAAAAATTGAGGATTATCAAAATTAGGCGCATAAATATTTACCAAGGTAATTGGGGTAGCATGAATCTCTCCGGTAACTATAAGGTATCTCCTTCCTTATCTGTTATGAATATTCTTCGATTTAAATGGTATACCTTTTCGAATAATAATTGCTGTGCCTCTAGCTTTGGAAATATATGAAGATTGGTATGTTTGGCCTATCCAGTTTGCCTTCAATCTGGCTTGAGCTTGCAGTTTCAAGTGAGTTTCTTGTAGAAATATTATGTCTGTATTGAGTGACTTCAATTGTGCAAAAATCTTACCCCTTTTAATTGGTTCATTAGCACCCCTAATATTCCAACTGCAGAATGTGATTCCTCCAAATTTCTTTTGTTTATCGTCTTGCATTTTGAATTATTTAATACCTTTTAAACATGTGGTGCAACCCATACCTTAGGTCTCTGGCTGTTGGGCGAGCATTTGCAATATTAAATTCAGTTATTACATCCCTCTCAAAATTGTCCTTAAGCAAAGAAACAAAAAAGTGTACATTATTGTGACATTTTAAAAAAATCAAAAAAGTGAGGTTACAGTGTCTAAAAATGACGACACTGTAGCCAATTATCCACCTAATGGTGGTAGATACACAATTAATGACTTCCGTAGTTGTTAATCTACATTTAGCTCCGTCCCCATGAATAATCTTACAAAATGGAGTTTGGACCCATTCAAAGCCAGGTTTTATGTGTCAGCCTTACCGTATCTACCATATCTATATATCTAAATAAATCTTCTCTAATCTCCAAACTTATCTACCATTTACTTATGTTAACAATTATTACATTTTCTTCCCCTGCCTTTGGTTGGAAGGGGTTAACCCGATTCAGGCACCTGGCTGTTTGCCAAGATTCTGAATATCCTCACCTCCTTCCACACAAAATTTGAACTGCAGCCTATCATAATTTCTAAATTAAATTTTTAGTCTGTTGTAAATCTATTTCCTTATATTTAGCCCCTCCTCACTCCAATACCCGGGGGGGGGGGGGGTCATAAAACAGTCTTTCATTCAGGAATTTTTCTTTTCCAATACGTCTTCGTTAGGTTCCTCATTCAGCCACGCCCTTGTTATTCCATCTTTCGCTCATGTGGAGCCGAAAATGTCCTTGAAGAGATAAGAGTGTCTAGACAGCCGCACATGGAGAAGCTGCGCCATCTTAATCCTTTTTAAAAGTTTTAAAAGTTATTTCTATCGACCTTCCCTCAGCCGTTGTCTGTAGAATAAAAACCTTGTCTTGAGGATGTGATGTTTTACTTAAGCATCTATTTCTTTTAAGATGTCTTGAGCGTATTTGTAAGCAGCTTCTGGATCGTTAAACTTACGTTCGGTGTACCATTATAAGTAATGATCATCTTAGCTGGATAAATTATTCCATATCTGATTTCCCTGTGCCCTTTCAAGATATGTTGTGTATTTTAAACGCTTCTCGTTTTTTTAGCAATTTCATAGGGATAGTCTCTAAAAAGTTTGATAGTGTCCATCCCAAACTTCATGATCTTTCCATATTGAATTTTTCTCATGGCCTCTTCCAAAGCTGAAATGTCTCGAAATTTCACAATGATCTGTCATGGGGGAGCTCCTCCTGTTTGTGCCCTTGATTTTGCCCATTTCACCCGGTGTGCCACTTCTATTTTCGGTTTAGCTGGCAGGTGGAGTATATGTTTAAGTAAGTTGGCAGTGTACTCTCGGGGCTCATTCCCCTCCGCTCCTTCTGTCACTCCAACTATTCTTAAATTCTGCAGTCTTGACCGTGCTTCCAAATCAAGGCATTTATCCGACGTTTTAGCCAGCTGACCCACGACACCTTCATAATTCTTCTTGATTTTCTGTATTTCTTCAGCCATTTGTAACATTGCTATTTCCATATCTTTCATGGTAGTTACAACATGTTATAACAGTTTGGTGGACCACATCCAACTTATTAGCACAATCTTCTTCCACCTTATCAATTTTCAAAGATAATTCACCATGCACATCGTCAATTCGTTTATTTATATTACCGATTGAATCAATTACTTTCTGATTCCCAGTGTTCATGTTCTTCATCATGCTCTCCATCATACTTTTATTACATGCCAAAAGTTCATTTTTAAGTCACTCACAATATCTTAATGTCCTCCAGCTCTTTATCTTTAAACCTTTTCAGCCGTTTCAGCCTTTGATCTTGTAGTCATTTCAAGGCTAGTTCAGCAATTACTTCTTCAGATTCTTGAATTTTTTCAGGTGGTGACTGTTTTTTCAGAAGTTGCTTGGAGACAGATCTCTGAGGGCTCTGACAGGGAGTCGTTCTTATCATTTAAAAATACCTTAAACCTCTGTTATTTTCGTGGCGATTTCTGATGACGTCATCAGCACCGCGACAAGCAGCTCCGGTAAGTTTAGACACGCGGTCCCGACTTCCAAATCAATTTTTAAAGCGAGAATTCGCAATTTTCCGGAACGGAGCTAAATGCTGTGCCTGTTCAGTTAAACATGGCACCACCGGAAGTCCAATCGGGCAGAATTGACATGGATTTATGTTTTCAATAGAATGTCGAAGCACGAGTAGGCCATTCAGCCCTTTCCCTTCTATCCTGCCGTTCAATGAGATCCTGGATAATGTTTTATGTCCGTGCTTCTTTTCTGTACTGTAGGAGGGAATTTGTTGCTATTTTGTGTTATACCTGTACCCTGTATCTGGGTTTACTCAGATAGGCACAAACACAAAATGAAACAGCTAGTAGATCAGTGATGAGTCTGTCGAACAGGTCGTTTTATTGAAGGCCTGAACAGTGCAGGGAGAACCCCAACTGTTTTAAAGATTCACTGTACCTACAGCATTTCTATATTCTCATGACAATGGTTACGTGGATTTGAAATAAGTCATCAGTGATCAATGTCTCTGTAACCTTTCATCTTTATCTGTCCCCAAAGTTATCTCTAACCTTGTGTTTCCTGTTATTAAGTATACCACTCTTCACATTTTGTACCAAAAATATCAGTATCCCTGTATGAGAATTGACGGAGTGAATTAATTTTTTTAAAGGCCGTTAAATGCTTGGTACAATGACCAAGAGTAGCTGTAATCTCAAGGTTGCGACGGGTAAGAACCTAAACAGAACTGCGAACAACTATCCCCCCCTTAATACATAAGGAAACCTACTTTTCAGCAGATTGTATTAGTTTTAGCTATTTTCATTAAGCTGTGCTGTGAAAGCTAAATATATTCACACATCTATTTATTACCTTCCTAACATCCTATGTTGGCCATTGAGCTCTAGGGTTAAACAGACTTGACCTACTAATTTTCCTAATTAATTTACAAATTTCCAGTAACTTGTTCTAAGCCCTTATCTCTTGATTACTTCATAGTCAAAAATCTATCAATCAATTGTATATACATTACACTTCCTTTTGCCACCTGCGGCAGCAGGCCTGGTATACCGCTGCGAGAAGATAAGACTGTTCAATGGACGTTTTGTAACGTTGTCACTGCCAGAAACGTGGTGATTCCTTGTATGCTGTTTGATTTTACCAGACGATAAGCAAAAACAAAGAAATTCACTGTACCTCGATAGATATGACAATCAAGTATAATTGGATATAGAATCAGAAAGATTCAATATTCTTAGGGGAAAAAAAAAAAGTTCATTTCAGTCCTAAACTCCTTGTGCTTGCATTTTGATGGCTAATCCTACTTTAATGATCTTCACATGTGCATCACAAGCCTGTAAGATGTTTGTATGTTCCAGTGAGATCACCCCAATTCTCATAAACCTCTAGAATGTAAGCTCACTCCATTTCTCTAGGATAATATCTCTCATCCTTGGAATCTATCCACTGCATATTTGTTGTGCTCCTTCCAAATCCTCCTTTTAGGTTGAGAGGCCAGACTTGCACACACTATTCTAGGTGTAGCCTCATCAGGGACCTATATAATGGCAGAAAGCTGGCTTTAACTTCACACTCAAATCCTCTTGCAAGACGACTTGTATACTGTTTGTCATTCCATTTACTTACAGTATCTGCATATTAACCTTTAGTGATGGACAAGGCCATCTATGGCCCTCTGAAGACCAACGTCACTTTAAGAAAAATTTACTATTTTTCGACCAAATAGGTTGACTTATTATTTTCCCATATTATGTTCCAACTATTTGTACTTTTCCATTCTAAATATTGCTGAGCCTCTTTGCATCCTCCTTTTACCTCACACTGCCAACTAACTTTGCATTGTGCCAATCCTGGATGTGTTACAAATTGTCCTCTCATCAAGAACATTAACACAGATTGTGAATATCTGGCCCTACATCAACAATCAGTGGTGCTCTCCATTATTGACAGCCTCCCAACGCAAGATTGACCAGTCATTCGTGATTCCTTTATATAGTTTAGTTTATTGTCACGTGTAGTTCAAGTTCAAGTTCACATTTATTGTCACATGCACCAATTGGTACTGAAATTTGAGTTACCATACAGCCATACGAATAAAAAGAACACAATACACAATAGAGTTTAACATAAACATCACCACAACGGAATCAACTTTTCTCACTGTGATGAAGGCAATAAAGTTCAGTCACTCTTCCTCTTTGTTCACCCGTGGCCGGGGCCTTTGATTGCTTGTAATATATCGAGGTGAGCTTCTGTTGCAAAGTTGGGTGGCAGTGTGAATTAAAGAGAAGTGTCAAGTGAATGGGTGAAGACAGCGCAGATGGAAAATCGTGTGGGGAAAATGTGAGGTAATCTATCTTGGCAGGGAAATAGAAAAGTTGAATTTTTCTTTCAAAGGGCGAAAGATTGAAAGGTTATTGTTCAAAGTTACATGGCTACACAAATTACCAATCTTTAACATGCAGATACAATAAACCAAATGGTCATAGTCATACAGCGTGGAAACAGGCCTTTTGGCCCAACTTGACCACGCCGACCAATATACCCTATCTACTCTGGTCCCACCTGCCTGCTTTTGGCCCATAGTCTCTAAACCTATCCTGTCCATGTACCGCGAGCTGGACCTTAAAAGGAGTGTCCTGTGGTGTCATCAGGATTATAGCGGGGACACATTTATTTGAGTGTAAACAAGAACGACTTTCATTGTAAAAGGGAACCTCTGACATAAATTATATTTCACCCGTGGCCGGGGCTTTGATTCAGTCACTGCTATGGACGGCCTGATGTACAGGCCCTCTCGCTGGGATGATGGAAACTCTGGCGTCGAAATGGATCGGAACACACTGCGGCTTGGAGTTTCCGAATCGGCCGCTTCTTACCGGAGAACCGCGGCTTCTGAGACCACAGACCCCGCTGGACGGAGCTCGAACACTGGCGATCCTCGGCAAGGAATTGCTCCGCTCCGTGATGTTAAAGTCAGGAAAGGTAGGAAAGACCGAGCCAATCCAGTTAGTAGGCCGCGGATGGTGGGGGGGGGGGGGGGGGGGGGAGGGGGGGCAATGATGCAACACGGAGAAAAGACATATCTCCCTCCAGGTAATTTGACTGAAAAATGTTTTCCCCCACCACCACCCACATAAGACATATTAAGAAACATTAAAACATACATTTAGACACACTAAAATAACAAAAAGGGTGAAAAGACTGACAAGCTGCTAGCGAGGCAGCCACTGCAGTGGCGTCGCCAAGTAATAATGAAAAAAGTTTTTGTTGTGTGCTATCGTCAGTGAAAAAACGATACATGAGTACAATCGAGCCGTTCATGGTGTACAGGATAAAGGGAATAACGTTTAGTGCAAGAAAAAAGTCAGTAAAGTCCAATTAAAGATAATCCGAGGGACTCCAATGAGTTGTTGCATTTTTGTATGTCTAACAAGGGCAGGACCTACACAGTGAATGGTAGGCCTCTGTGAGTGTTGTAGAGCAGAGGGATCTGGGAGTGCAAGGTTCCTTGAAGGTCGAGTTGCAGGTAGATAAGGTGGTCCAAAAGGCTTTTGGCACATTGGCCTTCGTCAGTCAAAGTATTGAGTATGGAAGTTGGGAGGTCAATGTTGCAGGCTGAATAAGACATTGGTGAGATGGCATTTAGAATATTGTGTTCAGTTCTGGGCACCATGTTTATAGGAAAGATATTATCAAGCTTGAAATGGTTCAGAGAAGATTTTCGAGGATGGTTGCCAGCAATAGAGGTCTGAGCTGTAGGGAGAGGTTGAGTCGGCTTGGTCTCTAATTCTTTGGAGAACAGGAGGATGAGGGATGATCTTATTGAGTGTTAGATCAGGTGAATGCACAGAGTCTACCCCAGCGTAGGTGAATCGAGGACCAGAGGAGAATTGGTGCAAGGTGAAGGGGAAATAGGAATCTGAGGTGTAACTTTTTCACACAAATGGTGGTGGGTGTATGGAACAAGTTTCCACACTGTATCACTATGACTCTAAATGGTAGTTCAGGTTCGCTCTCTAGTTGGTGATAGGATGGTTCAGTTGCATGATAACAGGTGGGAAGAATCTACCCCTGAATCCAGAGGTGTGCGTTTTCACACTTCTGTACCTCTTGCTTTTTTCTGACCATCAACCAATTCTCAATCCATTCCAGTATAATGTACCTAATCCCATATGCTCTCATTTTTTTTAATACCCACGTATGGCACATTATTAATATTTATTCTGAAAATTAATGCATGTTATCCTCACTGACTTACCCGTATCTAATCAGCAGGTTGCAACCTAAAAAAAATCCTGACAGATTTGCCAGATATGATTTCCCTTCATAAATCCCTATTGACTGCACAATTCTATTATTATTTTCCAAGTGCCTGTTTTAATAGCATCCTCTTTAATAATAGATTAACCATTTCCCTGCCACTATGTTAAAGCTGTTAGCAGCAGAATAGTTAAGAGATTTTTGGAAGGAATTTGATGAGGTGCTGCACAAATTTACAGCTCATGGGCTTGGGGATAATGTATTGGCACGGAGCGAAGATTGGTTAATGGACTGAAAATGGAGCGCATGAATAAAAAGGTAATTTAAAAGTTAGAAGACTGTGAATAGTGGATGTTGCAGGGATCTATGCTGGGGTGCCAGCTGTTCACAATCTATATTTTGCAGAGAGGGCTGACTGTAATATATCGAGGTGAGCTTCTGTTGCAAAGTTGGGTGGCAGTGTGAATTAAAGAGAAGTGTCAAGTGAATGGGTGAAGACAGCGCAGATGGAAAATCGTGTGGGGAAAATGTGAGGTAATCTATCTTGGCAGGGAAATAGAAAAGTTGAATTTTTCTTTCAAAGGGCGAAAGATTGAAAGGTTGGTGTTCAAAGTTACTTGGCTACACAAATTACCAATCTTTAACATGCAGATACAATAAACCAAATGGTCATAATCATACAGCGTGGAAACAGGCCTTTTGGCCCAACTTGACCACGCCGACCAATATACCCTATCTACTCTGGTCCCACCTGCCTGCTTTTGGCCCATAGTCCTCTAAACCTATCCTGTCCATGTACCGCGAGCTGGACCTTAAAAGGAGTGTCCTGTGGTGTCATCAGGATTATAGCGGGGACACATTTATTTGAGTGTAAACAAGAACGACTTTCATTGTAAAAGGGAACCACTGACATAAATTAAATTTTTTCAGTGTAAAATTGCTAGGTGCCAATTGATTGCCATTTTTATTATTTACAAAGAAGCTTCTGATAACATTCTTCTTTAGCTGTTATTGTGCATTGGGAGTTTCTTAGACCATGAAATTTACTATTTACATGCAAATTATACTTTGAGGTTGTGAGAGATGCTCCTTGTAAATCATCCTTTAACATATGATTTGGAAAGATTTTACAGAAGGTGAGTTAAGCAATCTTTGATTAATTCCGAGAAAATTATTATAGCGTAAATAAAATTAGGGTTTTGTTGAACAGCGGTGGAAGATAATAAATGGATTTGATAGCTAATGTAAATCTGTGCATTCAGTGTATTCTTGTAATGAAACTAAATTTCTTTCTTTTAAAAAAAGTACAAAATTGCTGGAGTAACTCAGCAAGTCAGGCAGCATTTCTAGACAACATGGATAGGTGATGTTTCGGGTCGAGACTCTTCTTCAGAATACATACATTTCTTTACATAGTTGACCATTTTTCTGGGAGTTGGCTTAAGCAAAGTTCTAAAGTTCCTCTCAGAATATTCCAATTCCATTGCTTTCATTTGTCACATCATTTCTGTTCTGTTTAGTTTTAGTTTAGAGATACAGCGGGGATCATGACAGAAGCTTCCTCGTAGCGATCCCCAGAAATGACGACACGATGCACTCTGTGACGCGTCGGGCGACCAATTCTGTCAACATGTTGGACGACGACGGAAGCCAACACACGAGTGATCGAAGAGATACAGGTGGAAACAGGGCCTTTCACCTACCGAGTCCACAGCACAATGTCCATGCCGAACATGATCTCATGAACATGAACTAATCTCACCTGTGATCCATATCCCTCAATTGTCTGCATAGCCATGTGCCTATCTAAAAGTCTCTTTAATGCCAGCATCATGTCTACCTTCACCATCACCCCTGGCAGCTCGTTCCTGGCACCCACCACTGTGTAAAAGATTTGCCTGGCACATCTCTTTTTAACTTCATCTCGCTACTGAAAGCTATACCCTCTTATCTTTGACATTTCTATCCTGAGAATAAGGTTCTGATGGTCTACCCAATCTGTGCCTCTTATAAGTTTACATACTTCTATTTGTATATGGTAACTCTTCATCAGATTTGATTCACCTTTTATTTACACTTCCACCTGAACACATTCCTTTACTCCTTCACAAGCCTTTACCCCTTATAGTTGATTCCATCAGCGCTTTTGCTATTATATCTGAGCTTTCTTTTATTCTCTCTGTTGGTCTCCTCCATCTGCAACTTGAAACATTTTGCTTTCCAATGTTACTCTGATCTGATTAAAACAAAATTATCAATTTAAGCCATTAACTCTATTTCTCTCTGCATTGCTACTACCTGGCCGGTGAAGAATTTTCACGATTTTCTGTTTTGGTTTTGATCTCTGTAAATGAACAATATGGTTGTCAATATATAAACAATCTGTATTCCCCTTCACTAATTTCAACAATTTAGGAATGTCACGGACCCAGGTTTGATCCTGACTATGGCGCAAACCATACGGAGTTTGTACGTTCTTCCCGTGACCGCGCGGGTTTTCCCCGGGTGCTCCAGTCTCGTTCCACGCTCCAAAGATGTATAGGTTTGTAGGTTAATTGGCTTTAGTAAATATTGTAAATTTTTCCTAGTTTGCAGGATAGTGCTTGTATATGGGGATCGCTGGTCGGTGCAGACTTCGTGGGATGAAGGGCCTGTTTCTGCACTGTATCTCTAAACTAAATCTCTAAACTAAACAACCTGATAAGTTTAGACTAATTCATGAAGAGGACAATAATAATCAGAGAGAGATTCACAATACCCTGCTTGCAATACAGCTTGAGGTTACACTGAAGTTTTACTCTGAATTATTTATTTTCTATGAGTTTCTTATATTATAAATTCTATTCCTGTGAGTAGCTGAAAAATAGTCAATGGTGCACACCATATTTTCAAAAAATTTCATTAAGTAGATTAGTCAGTTTTCTGGAGAAGACTCATTGCACTCGTATCTGAGGAATCAAATTATATTTTATTCATTCACAGACACAAAAGGAAAGATGTGCATTTATAATATGCTTCAAAGCATCAGGAATCCAAACGATTTGCAGCCAATGAAATATATTGAAGTATATTACCCTGTTGTAACGTGGGAAACAGTAATCAATACATGCACAAAAAACTTTGATAAATAATTGTTTTTCTTGTTTTCTTTTTATTTCCTCTTCTTTCTTATTTATTCCCATTCCACTTTTTTTCCTTCCAAACTCAATCGTTCTCCTCTTGGGATTGAGATTGACTTGCTTCCTTGCTTCTAGTTCTGTGTTTTGAAGACCAATGTGGGAATTGCATACTCTCCCACAGATGAGGCAGGAGATGTTTATTTTATTTTATTGTCACGTGTACCAAGGTACAGTGAAAAGCTTTTGTTGCGTGCGAACCAATCACTGGAAAGTCAATACATGATTACAATCGAGCCATCCACACTGTATAGAAGATACATGATCAAGGGAATAACGTTTAGTGCAAGGTAAAGTCTGATTAAAGGTAGTCCGAGGATCTCCAGGTCAGGACTGCTCTCTGCCGAAGCAGCATGAAGTGTAACTGGAGTCTATGGAAGGGAGGTGTGATGGTCTGGGCTGCGTCCAGAATTCTCTGCAATTTCCTGCGGCCTTGTATGGAGCTGCTCCTTCAGATGTGGCGGGCAAGTGGTTGAGATGAGGAGAATAAAACTTGGCCAGGTTCGGAGAGGACATATTTTCTTGAAAATAGTGCCATGGGAATAGTTGCTTTAACATTTTGTGATTCGTAGAGTGATAGCATGGAAATGGGTCCTTTGTACCAACTCATCCATGACTACCAAGTTGTCAGATCAAGCTAGTCCCATTGTCCACACTGGGACCATTAACCATCCAAACCTTTCATATCCATAATCTTGTCCAAGAGTTGCTGCCTTACAGCACCAGACAGCCGGGTTCAAACCTGACTATGGGTGCTGACTGTACGGAGTTTCTACATTCTCCTGTGACCCTGTGGGTTTTTTCTGGGTACACCAGTTTCCCCCCACACTCCAAAGATGTACATGTATGTACGTTAATTGGCTTTGGTAAAATTTTAAATTGTCCCTATTGGTGTAGGATCATGCCAATGTACAGGATGATCACTGGTCGGCACAAACCCAGTGGGCCGAAGGGCCTGTTTCCGCACTGTATCTCTAAAGTCTAATTTCGTAATTGTACCACCTTTGCCACTTCCACTGCTATCTCATTCTCCACATTCTCTGTGTGATAATGTTCTCCTTCAGGTCCCTTTTGAATCTTTTGCCCTCTTACCTTAAACTTATGCCCTCTCATTTTATTCTCCACTACTCTAGGGCAGGGCAGGGCGGGGGGTGAATTGTGGTTTTTCACCTTATTTATGCAACCTCCTATACCTCCCACGTTCCAGGAACCTATCCAAGCTTTCCTTATGATTCAAACCCTCCAGTCCTGGTAACATCGTTGTATATATTTTTTCTGTAAATATTTGAGAATTCGCACCTGCTGCAGAGTGGCCAGAAATGTGACCTTTCCAACATATTGTACAGCTTAACATGAAGTCCCCACTCCTGTACTCATTACTCTGATCGATGAAGGCAAGCATCACCATTCTTCATCACCATTCTTCATCATCCTGTCTACCTGTGTCACCACTTTCAACGAGCTGTGTTCCAGGACACAGATCTCTCTCACAATACTCCCCAGAACCTTACCATTTACTTACTGCGCAAGTCCTACCCTGGTTTGTCTTTCCAAAATGCGACACCTCATATTTATCTGAATTTAACTCCATTTGCCATTCCTTGGCCCATTGGCCCAGTTGCTCAAGATCCTATGTAATCTTAGATAATCTTTTTCACTGTTCATTATACCACTAATTTGAGTATCATCTGGAGACTTATTAACCATGCCACCTACATTCCTACCTTCATTCCTAACTCTGTATTCATCGACAGGATGGTGATGGAGAGAGTCAAAACCTTCAAATTCCTGGGTGTGCATCTCTCTGAAGATCTGTCCTGGACCCAGCAAACTGATGCAATTATAAAGTAAGCCCATCAATGCCTCTACATCCTTAGAAGATTGAGGAGATTCAATATGTTAACGAATACTTTCTTGAACATCGACAGGTGTACAGTAGAGAGCATATTGCCTGATTGCAGCTCGAAAGCCCAGGAACAAAGAAGATTGCAAAAAGTGGTGAACACTACCCACTCAGTACCACTCCATCACAGGTAATGACCACCCCACCATCGAATGGATCTACTGGAGTTGTTGCCTCAAAAAGGCAGCCAGCATCATGAGGGATCCACACCACCCTGGCCACACCCTCATTTTACTCCTGCCATCGGGATGAAGATGTAGGATCCTGAAAACTGTAACATCCAGGTTCAAGAGCGGCTTGTTCCCTACAATCAGCCTATTAAACGCTACAACCTCCAAATAAGCTCCGAACTACAAAGGCAGGGGCATTGTTTTTGTCTTGCACTATATACTGTATTTTCTACTGAACTCTCTTCTGTTGCTTATTTTGGTGTTTACAGTGTACTATGTTTACTTATCTGTTGTGAGGCTGTAAGTAAGAATTTCATTGGTGTTTTTTGGGACATATGACAATAAAACATCCTCTCATATTCCTCTAAATCTGTCCTATCCATGTATCTTTCCAATGTATTTTAAATGTTGTTATTGTACCTGCCTCATCTATTTCCTCTGGCTGCTCATTCCATATATCCACCTCCGTCTGGGTGAAAAAGTTGCCCTTCAGGCTCCCATTAAATCTTATCCCTGTCACCTTAAACCTATGCCTTCTTTTATTCCCCTACCCTGGGAAACTCTCTAGATATTAACCCTATCTTCATGATTTTATACACCACTATAGCATTACTTCTCGGCCTGCTGCACTCCAAGGAATAAAGTTCTAGCCTGCCCATCTGCTCCCTGCAGCTCAGGCGCCTCGATTCCTGGTGACCTCCTCATAAATCTTCTCATCACCCTTTCCAGTTTAATGGCGTCTTTCCTTTAACAGGGTGACCAAAGCTGAACACAATGCTTCAAACGTGGTCTCACCAGCGTCTTCTTCAATGTCAAAGTTAGCAATCCCATTCGCTGGTAGCAGGTGAGGCAATGTGAAATATATAGAATGCCCACTCGCTCAGAGTAGGTGTTCAGTATGGGGGTGATGGCCAGGGTTGGATTGGATTGGTCTGGGCTGGAAGCTCACAGTCAAAATATAATTGATGATTGATGACACCACAATTGTTTTTGTTTCCTGCCATTTTAAACACTTTCTCCTCGCCTTTCAAGCAGTGCAAGTATTTCTATAACGACGTTAACTACAAAAAAAATCTGGTGAAAAGCCTTTAGTCACATTTTAATACATGCAAAGTAGAATGGCAGATAAAAGTTTCCATAACAGTTGGGTGCTACAAAATCCCAGCTGTATGCAAATTAGTGGTTGTACTTTGCCTTTGTAAACGTAGCTACATGTCAAAGCAGATCATTGTACGTTAGGCACCAAGCTGAGGCTACACCAGTGCTGATTTATTTTCCCTTCCCTATCCTGGGAACATTGAGGCCCATTGCAGCACTCTGCGTGCCACAAAGCTTGACTTCAGCTAATTCAGGACAGAGCACTTGGCTTTAGTTGGGTGCCAGCTCCTGTTACAATTAAATCAAGCTTTCCCTCCACTTTATCTCAAACCTGAATGTTTTCTTCTCTACTTGCTTTCCCTTCCAACCTTGGCTTGGTATTTTTCTTAAACCGTTAAACCACCAACTTCGAGTTCAGATGAGAAGAGGCTACTTTGAAACATTAACCTTGCACCTCTCTCTGTATATTTGCTGCCTGTCTTGTTTCCGGGCCTTCTTTAAAAAAAAAAATCATATTTCCAATTATCCACTATTTACAGACATTACTATTCCCTCTACATTTGTTTATCCTTCTCACAGCTTTAAGTGCAGTGAACTATAACATTTGTGTTGGTGCTACTCAAAACTATAGCGGGCATTCATCTGATGTCAAAATAAGTGTATTATCTGCAATCAATACGAGTCCTCATTGCATGGAGTTAGTTTTTTAAAAATCCTTTGGGACCAGTCCACACTGTATTAACTGCTTCAATTCCAATACCAACTCTTGAAAGTAGCCAGAATCCATCACAGTCAGTCGGTCTGATGAAGGGTCCTGACATGATACATCGTCTGTCCATTACCTCCGCAGATGTTGCCAGCTGAGTTCCTCCAGCACTTTGTGTTTTGCTTAAGATTCCAGCATCAGAATAGATAGGGCGAATGCAAAGTCTTTTACCCAGAGTAGGGGAATTGAGAACCAGAGAACATAGGTTTAAGGCGGGTGGGGAAAGATTTAAGAGGAACTATTTCACACAGAGGGTGGTGGGTATGTAGAGCGAGCTGCCATAGGAGGTAGTTGAGGCAGGTAGTATAACAACATTTAAAAGTCATTTGAACAGTTACATGGATAGAAAAGATTTAGAGAGATGTAAGCCAAATGCAGGCAGGTGGAACTGCAGTAGATGGGGCATCTTGGTCACCACAGGCAGGTTGGTCCGAAGGACTTGTTTCCCTGCTGTGTGACTATATGACTATGCCTCCATCTGCAGTTTCTTTTGTCTTCAAAATGCATTTATTTTGGCCATCGCTCAAGTCATGCAAATTCTGAAAGGGAGCATTGTGTGACTTGCATTTAAAAATATTTGAAAGGGAAAGATTTGCAGGAACTACAGTATATGGAAAAGAGAGAACCATAGAACTAACTGCATAGCTTTCTCAAAAAGCTTACATGGAAGGAATGGGCTGAAAGGCCTCTGCTTTGTAATCACTCCATTACAAAGTGTTTAATGAACCACAAGGCTTTTATTGAAACATATGCAGAGAGAATAATACATAGTACTGCATTGGCATCAACTTTCAGCATCCGATCCTGCTCTTATCATTCTGTGGCTCTCTTTTCAATCTAGTCACAGACCAAATATTTGCCATTATATCAGAGAGAAAGTTTAGATAAGCCAGTTAAATAGCATGCGGCCGGTGCACTTGATGAATTGTAAATCGAAACATTTCTTAATGATGCCTGCATCTCTGAAATATATTCATGAAGGGAAAGGAGATTATAGATGCAATACTTCCCATCCTTTAGCAACTAAACAAAAAGCAGCAGTAAAATGTCGACTTTATTTAATTAATATTTTGAAATGCATACTTTAATGGCAGCAGAGGGAAGACTGCAGATCAGAAAGCAAATGAGCTGAAGATGGTATCATTTCCCCCCCCCCATTAATAGCATAATGATCCCATAGAATTTGTGCTGATTATAACAATGTAAGATATTAAAAAAACAACCTTCCATTGACAGACACTGTCAATGGATAATGTTGTTTTTATATATTTATTGCTTTGACTCGAAGGAGCTGAATTGCTCCAGTGATATTTCCTAATCCTTTACTCTATGACTTCTCTATACCTCCCTTGGACATGTTGGCATGTTCTGAAGACACAGATTGGCTTTCAGCAGTGCTACAAAATGTGCAGCTTCCAGACCATGGAGTGAATGCCAGCTATTTAACTGTGGAAAGCATCAAATGGAACTGGAATACAAATCCTCCCACTTTACGACAGGGTTCCCTTTCCCAAGAGCTGTTCGTAACTCGAACAGCTTGCAAGTCAGAAAAACAACTAACTGGCAATATTTTAATACATATTGATTGTGGGCTGTACCATTTCATACCTCTAGTTTTCCTCTCTCTTGACTATCGGTCTGAAGAAGGGTCTCAACCCGAAATGTCACCTATTCCTTTTCTCTAGAGATACTGCCTGACCCACTGAGATACTGCCTGACCCCCACCCTCCATCATTTTGTGTCTATCTTCTATTTACACAAACTATAGGCCAACGAGGGCATTTAACTCGACCATTCAGATTTATCTGCAAAATTCAATGATATTTCTGTGAATAACTGGTAGAGATGCTGCCTCTCAGTGCCAAAGACCCAAGTTCGATTCTGATCTCTGGTGCTGTCGGTATGGTGTTTGCATGTTCTCCCTGCCATCGAAGATAGACACGTGGGTTTCAATAGACAATAGACAATAGGTGCAGGAGTAGGCCATTTGGCCCCTCGAGCCAGCACTGCCATTCAATGTGATCATAGCTGATCATCCCCAATCAGTACCCTGTTCCTGCCTTCTCCCCATATCCCTCGACTCTGCTATTTTTAAGAGCCCTATCTAGCTCTCTCTTGAAAGCATCCAGAGAACCTGCCTCCACTGCCCTCTGAGGCAGAGAATTCCACAGACTCACCACTCTCTGTGAGAAAAAGTGTTTCCTCGTCTCTGTTCTAAATGGCTTACTCCTTAATCTTAAACGGTGACCCCTGGTTCTGGACTCCCCCAGCCTCTAGCGTGTCCAAACCCTTAACAATCTTATATGTCTCAATGAGATATCCTCTCATCCTTCTAAAATCCAGAGTGTACAAGCCCAGCTGCTCCATTCTCTCAGCATATGACAGTCCCGCAATCCCGGGAATTAAACTTGTCTGGTTGCTCCGGTTTCCTCCGACATCCCATAGGCATGCAGGTTTGTAGATTAATTGGCCTCTGTAATATGCCCTTCATGCGCAGGGAATGGATATAAATGTGGAATAACATACATAGAACAAGTGTGAACACGTCATCAATGGTCGGCGTGGAATGGGTGGGCCAAAAGGCCTGTTACCATGCTGCATTTTTTATTTGTTCAGAGATACATTGTGAAAACAGGCTTTTTGGCCCACGGCGTCCGTGCCGATTACTGAACTCTGTACATTCACACTATCTTACACACACACTAGGGACAATTTACAATTTTTACCCAAGATAATTAACCAACAAACCCATACGTCCTTGGAGTGTGGGTGGAAACCGGAGCACCTGGAGAAAACCCACGCAGTGACGGGGACAACGTACAAACTCTGTACAGTCAGCACCCATAGTCAGGATCAAACTCAGGTCTCTGGTGCTGTAAGGCAGCAACTTACCGCTGTGCTACCATGCTGCCCTGTATCTTTCAATCAATCGATCACACCGCATTCTCACATGGCAGAAGATGCCTGCAGCTCTGCAGCAGTCAGTAAATCCATCCTGATAATCTCAAAAATACTAATTTGTATGTATGGGCTGAGTAGAACCCATAACCGGAACTGAGCATAACCGGAATTTTAATTCTCGCTCCGTCTGCAGATGCTGCCTGACCTGCTGAGCATTTCCAATAATTTCGGTGTATTTCAGATTTCCTGCATCTGCAGTTTTCTGCTTTTTAAAAGAAATAACAATCTTTTTTTTAATGACCAAGGCACGGGTTATTGATTGGGGACGATCAGCCATGATCACAATGAATGGCGGTGCTGGCTCGAAGGGCTGAATGGCCTCCTCCTGCACCTATTTTCTATGTTTCTAACCCACTTTTAAATATTTTAAGAAACATTAAAAAAAATATTTAAATAATTCAAAAAGAGTGTAAATGACCTTATTTATCATTCCCTGCAGCAGCTATTCCTCTCCATGGAAATGAAAGTACTTGTTTTTCCTTTGGTGGTCTAATTGACACAAGGTTAAATAAGCAGATTTGCCAGTTGTTACTGGGGAATTCAGCAGGTTCATGCTCACCGCTATTCTCCGTGTGAGGCTCAGTGATTAAATTTCTGGCAGAGCTTGGCCGGCACTTTGAGGATTTATGTTTGTACATTGGTTATGAATTGACTGGTGCGTCTGGGGGGGGGGTGGGGGGGGGGGCAGTAAATGCTCGCAGTTCAGCGTGCAACTATAAATCTTTCCCAGAAACTTGCAACCTACTGAAGTACGATCACTGTTTAAAAATGGGTCAATATACGATGTGCACCATGAAACGAAATCATTTGCAGTTTAAAAAAAAGCTTTAGTTAATTTATAGATTCTCAAGGCACAAACGAGCTTATGGTGAGCAGATGATTTGCTTGCTAAAAGTAAACAAGCCAACAGATGGGATGCACCCTAGGTTGCTCAGGGAGGTAGGAGTGACTTTTACTGCAGGATTTGCTTTAATCTTCCAGTCCTGGAAGATGCCAGAGGATGAAAAAACAACAAATGTAACGCCTTTGTTTTAAAAGGCAATTAAGAACAGGCCAGGCAATTACAGCTTAATGTGTGGGAAGGAACTGCGGACGCTGGTTCGCACTTAAGATAGACACAAAAAGCTGGAGTAACTCAGCGGGTCAGGCAGTATCTCTGGAGAAAAGGAATAGGTGATGTTTTGTGTCGAGACCATTATTCAGACTGAGGCAGGGGTAAACGAAAAGAGGAATATAGAAGGTAAATAGAACAAATTAACAAAAGATATGCAAAAAAACAATGATGAACAAGGAAAGGTGGAGCCAACAATGGTCCATTGTTGGTTGTGGGGTAGGTGATAATGAGTTAAACAGACAGTGAAACTCTGCAGGATGACAGTGAAACTAGTACAACTACTAGGGAGGGGGAGGGACAGAGATGGAGGGGATTCAAGAGCTACTTGAAGTAAGGGAAATCAATATTCATACCACTGGGGTGTAAGCTGCCCCAGCAAAATATGAGGTGCTGTTCCTCCAATTTGCGCTGGGCCTCACTCTGACAATGGAGGAGGTCCAGGACAGAAAGGTCAGCATGGGAGTGAGAAGGGGAGTTAAAGTGTTAGGAAACCGGGAGATCGCGTAGGTCTAGGTAGACTGAGCAGAGGTTTTCAGCGAAACGATCGGCCAGTCTGCCCTTGGTCTCGCCGATATATAGCAGCCCACACCTGGAACAGGGGATACAGTTGATGAGGTTGAAGTGGCGCAAGTGTAAAACTTGAAAGGACTGTCGGGGTCCCTGGATAGAATTTAATATTAGTGAGGAAACACCTACATTCTTATTCAGGAAACATTCTAAAAAGCACATGGAGCAAGATGAGCTAATAAATAAGTATGAGCCACCACCACTTTAGTTTAGTGTAGCCTAGTTTAAACGGCGCAGAAATAGGCCCTTCGACCCAACGAGTACGCATCGACCAGCGACCCCGCACATTAATACTACTGTACACACACTGGGGACAATTTTACACTTATACCAAGCCAATTAACCTACAAACCTGTATGTCTTTGGAGTGTGGGAGGAAACCGAAGATCTCGGAGAAAACCGACGCTTTGTTAAATCAAACTGCAACTGCAACTGCAACTTTATTTATATAGCACATTTCATACACGAGGCAGACTCAAAGTGCTTTACATAAAAACATGTCATACAATAAAATAAAATAATAAAATGAAATAAAATAGAAGAATTAAAATAAAATAAAGGCAAAGTTAAAAATGCATTATAGAAAAGTGCAAAAGTTAAAAGTGCAATGTAGTTAAGATTTAGCTGAAAGCTAAAGTAAACATAAAAGTTTACAGTCTTGTTTTAAAAGTGGTGAAAGTAGGGGCAAGTCTTAAATCTTCAGGAAGTTTATTCCAGCTATTTGTTGCATAGTAACTAAATCCTGCTTTCCCATGTTTTGTATTTACTCTGGGAATCACTAACAGATTGGTCTCAGAAGATCTTAGCGGTAGGCTTATATAGTGGAAGCATGACAGCGATATACTTTGGCCCTAAACCATGTAGTGATTTATAGGTGAGCAGCAGGATTTTGAAATCATTTCTCTGACATACAGGGAGCCAATGTAAGGATTTAAGAATTGGTGTAATGTGTTCACATTTTTTGGTCTTTGTTAGAACTCTAGCAACAGCGTTCTGAACAAGCCGTAGCTGCCTAACAGTTTTTTTCGGAAGACCTGCAAGGAGACCGTTACAATAATCTAGCCTACTAGTAATAAAGGCATGTACATGTTTTTCTAAGTCTTGAGCTGACATGAGTCCTCTTAGTCTTGCTACGTTTTTGAGGTGATAGTAGGCCTATTTTGTTACTGATTTGATGTGACTGTCGAAATGTAAATCTGAATCCATAATAACCCCGAGATTTCTGGCTTTGTTTGAAGTTTTCAGGGACAGAGAGTGAAGGTGTTGGGTTACTTTAAGCCTTTCTTTTTTAGCACCAAAAACAATTATCTCCGTTTTGTCCTTATTTAGTTGGAGGAAATTTTAGCGAATGTTTGACGAATCCAGAAGTTTTACCAGAGTGCTGCCTGGATTCAGGTTTATTAGCGACAAGGAGTTGTTTTCTCTGGAATGTTGTAAGTTGAGCAGAGGCCTGATAGAAGTAGATAAAATTAGGAAAGGCATTGTTAGGGTAGGCCATCAGAACCTATTAACCAGGATGAAAATATCAAATATAAGAGGGCATAGCTTTCAGGTGAAAGGGGCATAATTTAAAAGGCTTTTGGCACATTGGCCTTCATCAGTCCGAGTATTGAGTATAGATGTTGGGAGGCCATGTTGCAGTTTTATAAGACGTTGGTGAGACTGCATTTAGAATATTGTGTTCAGTTCTGGGCACCATGTTATAGGAAAGATATTGTCAATCTTGAAAGGGTTCAGAAAAGATGTACGAGGATTTTGCCAGGACTAGAGGGTGTGAGCTAAAGGGAGAGGTTGAGTAGGCTGGGGTAGCAATGTTACAAAATTCCTTGGAGTAGCAATGGTACAAAATTTTGAGATTTTAAAAATCAAGTCTGTAATTTATCCCATCAGATAAAGCATAAAAGACGTTTAATTTGACACCTAATTCACTTTCATATCTTCAGTATTAAAAAGGTTATGGCCATTTTCATACTCGGAAATTAGCATCTTGTTTCCTATTGCTTTTCCATTGACTTAACACAAAAGCTGTGATCGAGGACAGTCAAAAGCCCAACTTTCTTAAAAATTAAGAGAACTGAAAGAAATTTTCAGTTATTATAGATTGAAGCATTCTGAAACAAATATGAAACAATCTTACTTGGATGACCTGAAATTAAAGCATATAATTAGTTAGTTACCTAATTGTAGCTAATTACAAAATTCAATTACTAGATCTAAACATCTATCAATTTCATAAGAATAGATTAACATTTTTTAATAGCCTAAGTGTCCAAATAACATTCACTCAAGAATTCACAATATAACATAATTTTTAAATCTCATTGTCATGGATTTATAGGCCAAATGGAAGGAATTTAATGTTTAATACCTGTAAATTAATGGCCATTTAAATCATCTTGCGAGTGGGATTTTCTGGAACGCGATCATTTGGAACGTTGATTTGCGGTGAATTTAAACCCGTATTGGCATGAAAAATACTGCCGGTTCGTTCGGGGAAAAAAATCACCGTTTCGCAACTTAAAATGTGAATTAAAGGCCTCTTCAGGAGCACTTTTATACATAAAATAAACTGCTTTCGTTTACCTGTCCCGTGCGTGAAATCCGTCCCCGTTGTCGGCGTTGACGGCTTTAGAAGCTGATTTTAAAATAACTCCAGCGCTGAACTCGTCGGGCGAATTAAAAAAAAAATACACAAAACGCCTGTCGGAACGATTATTCAGCAAAAGGTTGCACTCCAACAAAATATAACCCAGGACAAGGTAGGAGAAATCTGCGTTTTAACCCCGCCCCCCCTCAAAGGCGCCAAAAACGCGCACACGGCCAGTGGCAGAATTGCAGCGCCGCTGAAGGTAAGTATTATAACATACCTATTTGGAGCGCAGGAGGATGAGAGGTGATCTTTTGAGGTGTATAAAATCAAGAGAGGAATAGAACGGGTAGATGCACAGGGTCTCTTGCCCAGAGCAGGTGAATCGAGGACCAGAGGACATAGGTTTAAGGTGAAGAGGAAAAGATTTAATAGGAATCTGAGGGGTAACTTTTTCACACAAAGGGTGGTGGGTGTATGGAACAAGCTGCCAGTGGAGGTAGTATGGGCTGGGACTATCCCAATGTTTAAGAAACAGTTAGACAGGTACATGGATTGGACAGGTTTGGAGGGATATGGACCAAGTGCAGGCAGGTGGGACTAGTGTAGCTGGGGCATTGTTGGCCAGTGTGTGCAAGTTGGGCCGAAGGGCCTGTTTCCACACTCTAGGGCCTGTTTCCCTCTATGACTCTATGACTATGAGATGTGCAGGGGAAGTTTTTTTTACACAGAGGGTAGTGAATGCCTGGAGTGCGCTGCCAGAGGTGGTGGATGAGGCAAATACTTCAGTGGCATTTAAGCGACTTTTGGATAAGTACATGAATATGCAGAAAATGGTGGGATATCAATTATGTGCAGGCAGATAAGGGTTGGGCTTAGCATCAAGATTGGCACAGACATTGTGAGCCGACGGGCCTGTTTCTGTTCTGAACACAAAATGCTATGTATGGTACTTATGGCATTTTATTTATCACATGTACTGAGGTACAGTGAAATTCATTTTGTATACAGTTCAATACGTATCTATACATAAGAGGTATATCAATGCAGTGGAGTCTGTGAGTGAAGGTGTGGAATTGTGCATATTAACTGGAATTATCTATACACACACAGAGGCAGACAATTGCAATAAATTATCAGGCTCCTTTTCAATTGTTGCTCTCTTGATCAGCATGCACATTAGCACAATTGAACACACTACATGTAATGAAGTCCTGGCCCTGGTACAAAGTCTAAGGAAAAATGCACGGTTTGTGCCATGTATGAATTAATTTTCTTTTGAGAGGAATAGATTTAGGTGTGGGGTCAATGCATGTAAAGGTTGCATGGCTAAGAGATTGTTAGATGATCTATTTGGGTGGAGTGGAGGATTGTAGAATTGCAGAACAACAGACAGAATGTTGATAGTCCTGGGGATGTGAAGTTGGGAGCAACAATGAAAACTTTGCAATCTTAAAAGTGTGGTACAAAATGAAGAGATTTGCAAAGTTGACCTGCAATTGATGTGCATGGCTTCACCGCATTATAAGGGCAGTGGGAATCTTGAGTGTTGATGGTGGAAACGTCTGCAGAAGCCAACAAGAGGCGAAAAGGAAAGGTTGTGGGGGGAAAAGATACCAACGGAGCCAGAAACTCTGGCCAGGATGGGATGTCCTTGCTGAGCAATTTACAGATTGAGCTTGAGGTAAGATAGTGTTGCTATGTTCAAAAGACTTAAAGTCCATGATCCCGTGTGTGGTGTTAGTTCAGAACAGAGTAGCAAGAAAGATTGAAAAGTTCTGCAGCTGAGTTGTGTGCCATGGAAACAACAAAAGAGCAGAAGAATTGGAGGTGATGCTTTCCTATATATGAAGGGTCAGCAGAAATAAAGAAAAGCTAAACTGTTCACAGGAGCTTAAGTAAGAGATCTACTGTTAAACGCAGTGTGCATGAAATACAGCACCAACATTGTAAAGGTTTGGTTCAGCCCCAGTCATTTGCCAGGAAGACAGATGGAGCCAATGGCCAAGGAACAGAGTTTGTGGCAGGGACTGGAAAGGAATCGTGCAAAGCCATAATAAGTGAAATATTTTGAGGCAAAACTTGTCTTTGTTGTGTGATTTATATCAGAAAATTTGTGTTTGTACAAGGCTACATTATGCAGTGGGTCAAGTTGGACGTGCACCTTGCCACAAGCGTTTGCAGATGCAAAAATCTAGAGCCAGAAACAAACTGCTTGAGAAACTCAGTGGGTCAATGTTTCAGGTCAAGACCTTGCATTAGGACTCAAAGATTCACAGAGTTATGAACTTGCACATTTAGTCCCTCTACATATCAACATTCCTAAGCTCTCTGACTTCCCCAAAGTACCTCACACTGATATGGATTAAATTCCACCTGCCAGCATTCTACCTAACTCTCCAACTGATATTTGTTCCACTGTATCCTTCCTCACCATCTATAACTTAGTCTTTAGCAAATTAGGACATGTTTGGAGGGATATAGGCCAAATGCAGGTAGGTGGGACTAGTGTTGATGGGAAATCAGTGTTGATCGGTGTGGGCAAGTTGGGCCGAAGGGCCTGATTTCATGATGTGTGACTCCATCTCGAAAAAAAAAATCCACTACTGCCCTCTGCCACCTATCATCATTTCAACCAGGACATTATTTGAAGAGTTCCTCAGAGCTGTGTACCAAGTCCAGCCAGGATAATTTGCTTTATCAGTGCAGGCTGAGGGGTCGAAAATCCAGTGGAGGGAGAATGTTCTTAAGTGAATAATAAAATTAAGGTGAGGGTGAAAAACAGCACCAAACTGAACATGGAGATATAATGGTAGAATTTCCTAATTTCTGGACCATCACTGTGCCTTCTGAACTGTGGAATTACCTACTCTTTAAAAAAAAAAGAGATGCTTCTTAAAGTCTATCTCTTTGACTAAGCTTTTGGCCCAGTATCTTAATGCTGTATGATATTTTGTTTAAATAACACAGTTGAACAAGATCTTGCTAGCTATAACTGTGTCTAAGGTATTATATAAATGTCTAAGATACTAAATAAATGCTAGTTGTCACTTTTTGGAGGGATGTTTTAGAAAATGGAAGAAAATGCTGTGCACCAAACCAACAATAATTTAGGATTTTAAAGCGGGAATTTCGGGCTTGGGTAAAAGAGTGAATTATTTTCCGAAAAATTCTCCTAACTGATTTGTAATAGGCAGTGTGGCTTTCTGTGTGGGGAAATTGGGTCTCACAACTTGTATGTTTTTTTTAGATGTCTAAGGATTGACGAAGGTAGGGTGGTAAATGTTGTTTATGTAGACTTCAGCAAGGTCTTGGATAAGTTCTCCATGGTAGGCTGCTCTTGTAGATTATATCACTTGAGATCCAGCCTGAGCTGGTCATTGGATACAAAATTGGCCTGGTCACAGGAGACAGAAGGTAATAGTTGCAAGTTGACACAAATTGCTGGAGTAACTCAGCAGGTCAGGCAGCATCTCTGGAGAAAGAGGATAGGCGACGTTTCGTATTGGGACCCTTCTTCAGATTTGGTTACAGAATTGCCTTCATAGAAGAATGTGGACAGTGTTGGTGGAGGGGTGGCTTTTTGGAATGGAGGCCTAAGACAAGTGTTGTGCATTAGGGATTGATGCTGAGCCCATTGGTGTTTATGGTTTATATCAATGATTTGGATGAGAATGTACAAGACATGATTAGCAAGTTTGTGGATGACACTAAAGTAGCTGGCAACGAACATCGTGAAGATGGTTCTCAAAATTTACAGCAGGCTCTTGATTAGTTTGGGAAGTGGGCTGAGGAATGGCTAATGGAGTTTAATGCAGATCAGTGCGCAGTGTTGCATATTGAGAAGTCAAACCAGAGCAGTACCTTCACAGTGAATGGCAGTCCCCTGGGGAGTGTCGTAGAACAGTCATGGTACTGAGTATAGAAGTTGGAATATTATATTACAGTTGTACAAGACGTAGGTAAGTACTATGTTCTGTTTTTGTCACCCTGCTATAGGAAGGATGTCATGAAGCTGGAAAGAGTCCAGAGAAGGTTTACATGGATGTTGCAAGGACTAGAGGGCCTGAGCTATAGGGTGCAGTTGAACAGGTTGAGACTTTATTCCTTTGAGCGCAAGAGACTATTAAGAAAGTCTAATCAGGTTGGGTCTGCATTTATTGAAGTTTAGAAGAATGAGCGGTGATCTTATTGAAACATAGAAGATCTAAAGGGGCATGACATCGTAAATGTCAAGATATTTTCAAATCGTCTTGCTTTCAAACAGGGAGAGTTTCAGGCAAGTACATATAGTTCCAAGTAAGTGTCAGTCATTTAAGACGTAGGTGGAGGATCACTGGAATACTCTGGCCCAAAGAGCTGTGGAGGTTGGATCAATAGAAGTATTTAAAGTAGAGGTAGATAAATTCTTGAACAATGGGAGAATTGGGAGCGACTAAACAATTCTTGCTGTAAGTTTCGGAACACTGATCATCTTCACTGATCTTCCATCATTGAACAAAGAGGCCAATCTAACTCATTTTGTTCACAAATGTAATAATATATCTGGAGATCAGGCTGAATTAAAACAGTAAAGGATACAAAATGCTGGGGTAACTCAACGGGTCAGGCAGCATCTCTGGACAACGTGGATGGGTGACGTCTCTGGTCGAGACCCTTCTTCTGAGGCTTCAAAGCCTTCTTCTGAAGAAGGGTCCTGACCCGAAACGCCTTCTATCCATTTTCTCCAGAGATGCTGCTTGACCTGCTGAGTTACTCCAGCATTTTGTGTTTTTGGTGCATTAACCTGCCTCTGTAGTTCTTTGTTTCTACAATCCTGATTTAAAGCAGTCATGTCCTTGCCTTGTGAAGTGTCTGGAATTTAATTAAGTATGACCAAATGGTCATAGATAAACTCATCCCTTGAGTGACCTGCGGGTTTACGGAGCAGGATTCTGGCTTGATTGACTGTAATTTTGGGAAAGTCCCTTGTTTCTGCTGGTTCTGCAATCATCCCTGATAATTATACCCCCCCTCTTACCACCACTGTAAATGTCCCACCTATAACTGTCCATCATTATAATCTGGCAATATATAACAAGATGTAATTTAAAAAAAAAACTGCAGATGTGTAGGAAAGAACTGCAGATGCTGGTGTAAATCGAAGGTAGACACAAACTGCTGGAGTAACTCAGCAGGACAGGCAGCATCTCTGGAGAGAAGGAATGGGTGATGTTTCGGGTCAAGACCCTTCTTCAGACTGCAGATGCTGGAATCATACGCATAAAAACGAACTACTGGGGGAAATCAGTAAAGCTATCTGTCTTGCCATGGTCATGAGTGCTGGCTTTGATTTGTCCTTTTGCATACCTTTCATTCATTTGTTCTTTGTACCTTTTCATATCTCTAATCTCCCTCTCCCCTGACTCTCAGTCTGAAGAAGGTTCTCGACCCGAAACGTCACCCATTCCTTCTCTCCAGAGATACTGCCTGTCCCGCTGAGTTACTCCAGCAGTTTGTGTCCACCAAGGAATTGCAGATGCTGGTTTATACCAAAGATAGACACAAAATGCTGGAGTAACTGAACTGGTCAGGCAGCATCTCTGGAGATAGTGGATAGGTGATGTTTCAGGCGGGGACCATTCTTCAACATATAACAGGATCTAAGTGATTTAATAGTACTCAATCCATTGTCAATGGGAAGAAGCATTTGGGGAAACATTGAGAAACTTTCACAACAGGGATAGCAAAGTGAACAGCAATTGGACGGTGGACCTGCAGCTCTTTTGAGCAGTTCTCCATTTGCCTCTATAAAACCAAAATGCTGGAACGTAGGGATAAAAATAGAAAATACTCAGTGTTTGAGGTAGACATTTAATGAAAGTTAAAAAATAAAATCAATGACCTTTCGTCACAATCTAACCCAGTTCCCAAATATGTATCAGGGTGTGTCCTGGTATTTGGCAATTTGTTTAGAAATTGACTTTGCAAGATACATTATAGTAATTAAGAAATATACAGGGTGGGTCATAATGTTCTGACATTCAAGTCTGCAACATTTTTCTCAGATGTATCAACAGAGTAGATGAGCAGAAAGAATATGAGATTGACTAATCTTAAGAGAACTGTTTCCTTACATGCTTCAATGGTGTCTTATTTGTCACATGCGCAACTGCACAGTGATTTTCCTTTTGCATACTTACACATACAGGTGCCGCCAATTCTTTAGTCGTAGAGTGATACAGTGTGGAAGCAGTCCCTTCGGCCCAACCGACCAACAAGCCCCACCTACACTAGTCCCACTAATTCTTTGTGCCATTCTTTGTGTAAGTGCAGCCAATTTTATTCAGAACATGGAATAACTGGATTTAATAATAGATCAATGAGTGATAAATGCTATCAGGTTTGGTACAATGGCTGATAGCACAATACCTGAGAGGGAAGATAGACACAAAAAGCTGGAGTAACTCAGCGGGACAGGCAACATATCTGGAGAGAAGGAATGGGTGACGTTTCGGGTTGAGACCCTTCTTCAGACTAGTTAGGGATAAGGGAAACGAGAGATATAGACGGTGATGTGGAGAGATAAAGAACAATGAATGAAAGATATGCAAAAAAGCAACGATGATAAAAAGGAAACAGACCATTGTAAGTTTGTTAGTAGGGTGAAAATGACAAACTACTGCGACTTGGGTGGGGGAGGGATAGAGAGAGAGGGAATGCCGAGGCTACCTGAAGTGAGAGAAATCAATATTCATACCACTGGGCTGTGAGCTGCCCAAGCGAAATATGAGATGCTGTTCCTCAAATTTGTGTTTAGCCTCACTCTGATAATGGGGGAGACCGAGGACAGAAAGGTCTGTGTCGGAAATGGGAAAGAGAATTAAAGTGTCCAGCAACCGGGAGATCAGGTTGGTTCACGTGGGCTGAGCAAAAGTGTTCCGCAAAACGATCGACCAGTCCGTGTTTGGTTTCGCAGATGTATAAGAGTCCACAGCTCGGATACAGTAGATGAGGTTGGAGGTGCAAGTGAACATCTGCCTAACCTGAAAGGACTGTCGGGGTCCCTGGACAGAGTCGAGGGAAGAGGTATAGCGACAGATGTTGCATCTTCTGCAAGGGAAGGTACCTGGGGAGGGGGTGGTTAGGGTGGGAAGGGATGAGCTAACCAGGGAGTTGCAGAGGGAACGGTCTCTGTGGACCTTCTTACACAGTACCTGAGAGGGATTGGGGACCTTGAATGTTCTGATAGAATCTTCAAATGTATTTTCTGATTGAGGTACTATTCTGATTTTCGTACTTAGACTTGATACAGCACACTAGAAAGCTGTTAACGTCAACAAATTTGTACTAATATTGTCATATAAGACATGCAGCCAAATAAGTTTTCATGGCAAAGGACTCTTAGACTGAATCTTAGAACAAGGTGTAACTCAGGACCATTATGAGGTTAATTTGAAACAATAAAATAGAATCAGCAAACAGGAAGTATTTCATGTTTAAGAAGGAACTGCAGATGCTGGAAAATCGAAGGTAGACAAAAGTGCTGGAGAAACTCAGCGGGTGCAGCAGCATCTATGGAGCGAAGAAAATAGGCAACGTTTCGGGCCGAAACCCGGGTTTCGGCCCGAAACGTTGCCTATTTCCTTCGCTCCATAGATGCTGCTGCACCCGCTGAGTTTCTCCAGCACTTTTGTCTACCTAGGAAGTATTTCATCTTCCACCTCCTCACTCACCTCCATCATGGGACCTCTGCAGCCCATCTAGGTGTGACAAGATTCACATGCACCTCTTCCGACCTCATCAGTTGCATTTAATGCTCCCAATGTCGCCTCCTTTACATCGGCAAGACTGAGCATGGACTAGCGACTACTTGGCCGAACTTATGCGCTCTGTCTGCCAAGTCCTGCTGGAGCACCTGGTTGATAACCATTTTAATTCCCCTTCCCATTCGCAGAGCGACCTTTCTGGCCTCCCTCATTGCCGAGTGAGGTCACACGCAAACTGGAAGAACAGTCCCTCGTTTTTCACTTGGGTAGCTTACAACCCACTTTGGGGCAGCACTGTGGCGCAGCGGTCGAGTTTGAATGATAAAGGAAATAGATGTAGAATTCTGGGTGAAACATACAAACACAGAATAAGAGAGCAGGAACAGGATATTTGGCTTCAGTAGTAGAGAACTCCACTGTTCCTCCAGCCTTAATTGATTGATTGTTTAAAAGATGCTGCATGGAATCAGGCCCTTCGGCCCACCGAGTCAATGCTGACAAGTTTGAGGGTAAAAAATAACAGATTAAGTATGTTGCTGTAACAAGCTGCTGAAGACAACTCCACATTTCCAAATGGTGCAATCGTCATAAGGTCATAAGTGATAGGAGAAGAATTAGGCCATTTGGCCCAGAAAGTCTACTCCACCATTCAATCATGGCTGATCTATCTCTCCCTCCAAACCCCATTCTCCTACCTTCTCCCCATAACCTCTGGCACCCGTACTAATCAAGAATCTATCTATCTCTGCCTTAAATATATACACTGACGGCTCCACAGCTTTCTGTGGCAATGAATTCCACAGATTCACCACCCACTGACTAAAGAAATTCCTCATCATCTCCTTCCTAAAAGAATGCCCTTTAATTCTGAGGCTATGACCTAGACTCTCCCACTAGTGAAAACATCCTCTCCACATCCACTCTATCCAAGCCTTTCACTATTCTGTACATTTTAATGAGGACCCCTCTCATACTTCTAAACTCCAGCGAGTACAGGCCCAGTGCCGACAAACACCCCAGATTACGCTGCCATCCAGATTATGATGTGTGCCTGCACTGTTAGTAGGGTAATAATGCAAGTACGTTCATCCTTTATACACTTCTCCATCATGGGATTCAAGAGCACCTTCTGCTGATCTAAGTATAGCTCAGACCCACCTAATGAGCACTTAGCAACCATCTTCCCTTGAGAAGGTGCTCTTTGATCATCTGCACTCTGCATTTACCCCATTTGTTCTATATATTTATTGTTCCAATTATCTAATTATTGTACTGGATTTTGACCTGATTGTATTTATGTGGAGTGTATCTGATCTGTATGTAAAACAAAGCTTTTCAATGTACTTCGGCACATGTGACAATAATAAACGTAAACCCGTCTCCTCCATCCACAGCCAGTGGATTTGATTGATGGAAGCAGGCCCTTCAGCCCACTGTGTCCATGCTGCTCATCCATCACCTGTTCACACTAGTTCTACATTGTCCCACTTTCTCATCAACCCCCTACACAAACAGGGCAATTTAGAGGCCATTTAACTTACAAACCCACACGTCATTGGGATGCGGGCGGAAACTGGAGCACCCGGAGAAAACCCACGCGGTCACAGGGAGAATGTGCAAAGCCCACACAGACAGTACCCAAGGTCTGGATCGAACTCCGGGTTGGGTGTTGTGAGGCAGCTGCCCCACCAGCTGCGCCAGTGTGTCGCCCTATTGTTTGATCCATTGTCTCAAAACGTGTGGAAGGCCTTTTTGAATTTTATCCAACATTTTTGTTTCTCTTTTACATCACACAGTGCATTGGCAGAGCCATGCGAGTGGCAGGATCCAAACAGCACGATTAACAAAGATTTATTTAAAAATAACGTGCAGCGATTGCTGGGAAATGCTGTGCCAGTTATATAATCACAATATTTCATTTTAATAAAGTCTCCGTTTAGAACAAAATAGTGCAAAATGTTGCTTCTCAGAAACCTAGCAAATATTTAAGTTCTCTAAAAGACAAACTTTTTTTGTGCTATGTGGTATATGATGTGCAGTTAGACATTTCCTAGAAATTCCATTGACAAAGATTACCAATAAATGACACACATTTTGTTTTCCAATTTAATACATACAAAAAAAGAAAAGACAGTTGTTCACAAAGCCCAAACAGGGTTTTTTCTTTTTAAAAAAAGCTCAGTATAATTGTTGGATACTGGCTAGCTCTTCTGTAGGGTCTGGTCAACAGGGTTGACTTGGAATCAGCCATGCACTTTGCTGATCAGTCGAGCTGTGACCTGCCCTAGAACAAAAAGTGCAATCAGCATCCACTTCGAGATACACAGGAGCAGAATTGACCTGAGATTCTGCAGAATTCCAGCTCTCTTTCGTTAAGTCCAGTGCACCTGTAAACCAGTCCGCTCTTGACCAGCAAGGCATCCCCGAGCCCTCGCGAGCCTTTCCACGTTGTCGTGACAGCTAGTGAGGTTCGTTTTTTTTTCCATCTTCCCCCATTTTCCATCCCAAAGTGCGTCAGTCGCGTTCATAGTTTTGGCTGCGGCCGCCACCGATCCTGAGAATGAGCCCGCTGCCCCGCCCCGCGCACAAGCACACACGCACACCCCATCCCGCCCCGAATCACTACCCCCGTACCTACGAAACTCGACACCTGAACGAATCTGATCTGGACGCGGTCAGCACCAGCCGAAGAACTGACTCGCCACATGTGCACAATCTCCGCTGCGGCAAAGATGTCCCACTATGAGCTGGAGTTACTGTTGAATTTGTCCAGAACAGTCACATTGACGTGTTGGAAAATCCACTGTTGGGTGTGCACTGAGGGGTTACATCGGCTCATGAAAATCTTCTTGTCAGCTCGGCTGCAGTCCATGCAGCTGTTGCTCACAGGGTGATACAGGGTTTTATCCTGAGGAATGTTAAAAAAGAAAGACAAAGGTAGATCTGTGAGCGCCAGTGTAATGCAGGGTCACAGTAGTCAGCAGTTGTCTTCACACATTAGGCTTTAGAGATACAGCATGGAAACAGGCCCTTCAGCCCACTGAGTTTGCACCGACCAGCGATCACTCCGTACACTAGCACTATCCTACACACTAGGGCCACATTTTACAATTTTACCTAAGTAATTTAACCTACATACCTGTACGTCTTTGGAGTGTGGGAGGAAACTGGAACGCCCGGAGAAAACCCACGCGGTTCCAGGAAGAACGTGCAAACTCTTTATAGACAGCACCCGTAGACAGGATCGAACACAGGTCTCTGGCACTTTGAGGCAGGAACTCTAAAGCTGCGCCACTGTGGCACCCAAATGTATTGTCATGCTATTGCAATCGCTTGATGGAAGACACATGTCAGGAAGAAATACTTGGATTAAAATATGAGGAAGAATGTTCTAGTTGTGAATTATACACAGTGGCGCAGTTAGTAGAGCTGCTGCCGCACAGTGCCAGAGACACACTTTCGATCCTGACCAAAGATCATAGAGCTTTGGTCTATGATCTTTGATCCTGACATCGGCTGCTGAATGCATGGACTTTGAGCATTCTCCCTGTGACCGCGTGAGGTTTCTCCGAGTTTTCTTCCACATCTCAAAGGTGTGTGGGTTTGTAGATTAATTAGCTGCTGCATATTATGTAGGGTGTGGATGTGAAAATGAGATAACAAGGAACTAGTGTGAGCAGGTGATCGATGGTCGGCGTGGACTCTTCGGGCGTTCCAATTTCCCTCCCACACTCTAAAGACGTACAGGTGTGTAGGTTAATTGACTTCGGGAAAATTGTAAAAATTGTCCCTCGTGTGTAGGATAGTGCTAGTGTACAGAGTGATCACTGGTTGGCGCGGATTCGGTGGGACGAAGGGCCTGTTACCATGATTCAAATTGAAGGCTTCAAATAGGTTTGAGATTAAAGGTGCAAAATCAAGCATATGCTGATACAAAAGCATTTCTATTAACTGTGGTTCTATAACAACCAGCAGGTTTTGCTAGTCAACGTCAGGTGGATTCTCCTGATGCATCAGACCAAGCTGTAGTGATGGAGAGAAGAGAACTTCCAGAACGTAGGATCTTGGCAGCAAAAGGCAAGGAAACTAGAGGAGGGGAGAGGAGCAGAGTGGGGTGGTTTTATGGGCGAGCAAGTAAGTAAGCAGCCAGAACTGGAGGAAGGCAGAGATTTGGACAGATAGAAAACGTTCAGAGTGAGTGTGTGAAAGCAACTGCAGATGCTGGTATATACCGAAGATAGACACAAAGTGCTGGAGTAACTCAGTGGGTCAGGCAGAACTTCTGGAGATAAAGGAGGGGTGACGTTATGGGTCGGGACCCTTCTTCGGTCCCATCTCCAGTCTGTAGAAGGGCCCCAACCTGAAACGCCACCTATCCTTTTTCTCCAGAGATGCTGCCTGACCCGCTGAGTTACTCTAGCACTTTGTGTGTTTCTATGTTTCTATGTGTCTAAAGTTCAGAGGGATATGGGACAAGAGCAGGAAAATGGGATTATCCCAGATGGGGTATCTTGCTTGTCATGGACGTTGGACCAACGGGCCTGTTTCCATGCTCTATGACCCTATTTCAGTGGACTATGGGGCTGTGGGACATTACAAGGATGGGGATTGGACAGACTTGGCAGACTAGAAAACAACAATGTGCAATTTAAAATCAAGCATTCTGTCCTTTGTGTTAACCCTATTTTCCTGCACTATCCCCATGATTCTCTTAATGTCCAAAACCCTATTGTTCTCTTGACAAACTGAGTCTCCAGAGCCACGTTGGCTGGAGGACCTGGCTACATAGATAAACCTCTTCTCTCGGTCCTCTCGGAATGAGGGGGGTGGGGGGGTTGGGGGGGGGGGGGGTTGATAAGCAGATTGTTGCACAAAGGTTGGAGATGAAAAGACAGAAAGGTTGAGACAAAAGGATTAAAGTGTTGCGAATTGTGAACAAGAGGAAGGAATGTAGGTGGAAGTGGTGGTTGAGAGGAGAAATAGGCCTGAGTCTGGGGAGGGTGGAGGGGGGGGGGGGGCACGGGGAGATTAGGGAGGAAAAAGAAAGGGGTGGGAGGGGGGTGTGGAAGAAGTTGGTGGGGGGGTTGTAGTTAACCTAAAATTGGAGAATTCACTGTTCATACCATTGGGTTTTGAGCAACCCAAACAGAATATGAGATGCTGTTCCTCCAGTTTGTGTGTAGCCACACTCTAGCAACGGATAAGGCATGGAGACTGACGCAAGCATTTGCAAAACGGTCGCCGAGTCTACTCTTGGCCTCGTAGATGTAGAGGAGACCACATCAAGAACAGAAACAGCAGATGAGATTAGAGTAGGTGCATGTGAACCTCAGTCCTCATCCGGTAGGACTGCTGGGGTCTCTGGACGGAGGTGAGTGACGAAGTATAAGAAGTTACAACTCCAGCAGTTGCAGGGGAAAGTACCTGGGGAGTGGGTGGCTTGGGTTTGGAAGGGATGAGGGAACCAAGCAGTTGTGGAGGGAGTGGTCTCTGTGGAAGGCGGAAGGAAGTGGGGATGAGAAGTTGTGACTGGAGGTGCGATCAGGTTGGAGGTGACAGAAATGTCGGAGGATGACGTGTGCTGCATGGCAGCTCCGATGCAGGTAGGATGCCCCAATGCAGTTGTTCATGTTATGGAGAAAGAGCTGAGGATTGTGCCAGTGCATATTTGGAAGACCTCTGAGGCTGTGGGCACTAGAAAAGTACAACGTTGGGATATAGTAGTGGGAATTTTACTCAGCATGTATAAGGAAAGACATTTTTATATAATGTCATTTTCATTCATTGAATGCCTCAAACACTGAGCACCTAATTGAATATTTTTTAAATCTATAAATGTGTTGCACTGCAGTCCCAGTGCATTGCAAGCTTCTGCAAACAGTAATGTAACGATGAAAGATAATCTGTTCCACTATTGCTGGTTGAAAGATAAACACTGCAAAGGATACAGGAATGGTGAAAATGTCCTCTTCTAAATAATATCATAGAATCCTCCAAGTCCACCTGAGTGATTAAATGTGGACTTGGTCTAATGTTTCATCTGAAAGATGGCACCAGTGACCGTTATGGTAGTGTAGTCCTGCCAGAGCTGAAAGAAGGGGGTGAGAGAGGGTCTTTGGACTTGCAGAATCCAGAGTTATGGGAATCAGATAGAAGAATAGAATTGAGGCTGAAATTATGTTTTATTATTAATGTTTAATGTTTTATGTGTCATTCCTAACTGTCACTGTATGTCATGTTGTCACTTGCAGGCGGAGCACCAAGGCAAATCCCTTATATGTGAATACTTGGCCAATACATTTATTTATTCATTCATTCATTCATTCATTCATTCATTCATTCATTCATTCCTTCATTCATTCAATCATTACACTTTATTGAATGGCAGATCATGCTTAAGAGGCTGTAATGATTTCTCCCAGCTACCACTTCTTATGTTCTGTTTGCACCCCATGCTCAAATTTCTTGAGTGGGATTTCATCAGAAGTAAGGTTGTACCATTGCACCATCAAATCCATTATTTGTGGCATGGTAGCCCATTGATCTGCTATCTCAATGCCTGCTGATCTATTGAGAGTAGTTCCAGTGTTTGATTCTCAATTCCCTTTTGCAAGTGTGGGTCCTCAAACATGGACGCCACTCTCATTCTATTAATGACTTTTGGACCTCACTTCTCTTTGGGATGAAAATTGTCTTTGAACGACCCACCCCGTCCGAACCTTCTATGTATTATCTTTCAAGTCCCCTAGTTATGAGTATTTCCTCAAAGGGAGCAAATATACAATGCTAGAAAGGTGTAGATTTTGGTTTATTATGGTAATGTGTACCAAGATACAGTGACCATATGCTGAGAGACTAGTGGGATGGCTGGCCATTGGGCTTGGACATGCATATCTCTTCTTGTTCTTGGACATGCATGTCTCTGATTGATCTGTCCTGGACCCAGCACATTGATGCAATTACAACAAAAGCTAACCATTGCCTCAATTTGCTCAGAGGTTTGAGGAGATTGGGCATGTTGCCTATTACTCCATCCAAACTATTATAGGTGTACAGTGAAAGCATACTGACTCAATACCATATGGCCTGGTTTGGTGATTTGAAAGCCCAGGAACAAAGAGGTTAGCCCAAAGTGGTGAACATTGCCCGGTCTATCACAGGTATTGACCTTCCCACTATCCATGGTGTCTACAGAGTTGTGCCTCAAGTTCGTAAGTTCATAAGTCATAGGAGCAGAAGTAGGCCATTCGGCCCATTGAGTCTCCTCCGTCATGCAATCGTGGCTGATCTACTCTCAACTCTGTTCTCCTGCTTTCTCCCCATAACTCTTGACACCCTTACTAATCAAGAATCTGTCAATCTTCGCCTTAAAAAAACCCAATGAGCTGTCCTCCACTGCTGTCTGTAGCAATAAATTTCACAGATTCACCAGTCTCTGACTAAAGAAATTTCTCCTCATCTTTTAAAGGTGTGTCAATAGACAATAGACAATAGGTGCAGGAGTAGGCCATTCGGTCCTTCGAGCCAGCACCGCCAGTCACTGTGATCATGGCTGATAATCCACAAATGTATTCCTTTTATTCAAGAAGGTAGCTAATATCATCAATGACTAATGTCCCCCTGGCCACACTATCATTCTACTGCTACTTTCGGGAAGTTTAAATATTATAACTGATCTTTTATTGTTCATTTATTTTCTGGAGTATTGTACTTAATGTGCCTATTTACAGTAAGTAGCGATATTATAAAACTTACCTTCAGCGGCGCTGCAGTTCTGCCACTGGCCGTTTGCACGACTTTGGCGCCTTTGAGGGGGGGGGCGGGATTAAAATCAGTTTTCTCCTGCCTGTCGGAGGCGGACATCCTCGGGCTTCTAGCTACCAAAGAAAAATCTATCCGACTTCCGTTCACGATTTTTTTTTAAAAATCGCGAGACAATTTAATAATTTGATTTAAATAAAAAGTGACTTCTAACGCCCTCAACGCCTACAACGTGACAGACCGCATGAACGGGACAAAACAACGGGTAAGTCGTATATTTTACACATAAACTTGCTTCTTGGGATGGCTTTAATCAAATTTTACGATGCGAAATTGTGATTTGGGCCCCTACGAACCGGCAGTGTTTTTCCTGCCGATATGGAGTTCAAATTCACTGCAAATGCAATGTTCCAATCGATCGCGTTCCAGAAAAAAACACTTGCAAGATGATTTAAATGCTCTTTTTTTTTGGACAATCATGTCATACGAGCATCTAAATCGTCTATATTTTGTGTTATTGTCTACCCATAGTCAATATTTTTATACTAAATATCAGTTTTAGTCCCATGTATTGTGCAAAAAAATAAAAATTTTGATTATATTGAGTGGATGTTTCTAGATTAATTTATTGGGAATTAAACATTAAATTCCTTCCATCTGGCATAATAATTCATGACAGTGAGATTTAAAAATCATGTTATAATGTGAATTCTTGTGTGAATGGGATTAGTTTGTTATTTGGATACTTAGACTATTTAAAAAATATATCCTTTTCTTAAGAAATGGAATCTACAGGACATTCTTAATGGGAAAGTAGTGGGCAGAAAGGCATGTCATGCGTGGTTCGAAGGGCAAAAACTTGTAGTTTACAATGCCAAAATTGAAAAGTTGAGGAAAAACAAGGTGTACAGAGTTGCTTATTGGTTACAATCTGAGGAGTATGATGATGCTATTGATTATGATATGCCAATGTACCAGCTAGCAACTGATCTTCTCCATAAAGACTTGGTCTATTGCTAGAAATTGTAATTTATTTACCTATCTGTTACAGACTTACAGCATATAATACAATAATATTAAAGTCCTGATCTTGAGAATATCACATTTTTGAATTTTCAAGGCAGTCTGGGTGTTTATTACAATTTCCGTCTCAACACGGTCAATTTTGTAATTAGCTACAATTAGGTAATTAACTAATTATATGCTTTCATTTCAAGTCATCCAAGTAAAATGTTTTATATTTGTTTCAGAATCCTTCAATCTATAATAACTGAAAGTTTTATTCAGTTCTCTTAATTTTTAAGAAAGTTATGGGCTTTTGACTGTCCTCGATCACAGCTTTTGTGTTAAGAATGCAAAAGCAATAGGGAACAAGATGCTAGTTTCCGAGTATGAAAATGGCCATAACGTTTTTAATACTGAAGAGATGAAAGTGAATTAGGTGTCAAATTAAACTTCTTTTTATGCTTTATCTGATGGGATAAATTGCAGACTTGATTTTTTAAATCTCAAAATGTTGTAACATTGCTACAGTAAGTTGCAGCAAGTAAGAATTTCATTGCTTTTTAATGTGACAATAAAACACTCTTGTCTCTTGACTTTGTTTTGCATGTTATCCAGACAGATCATAAAATACCTGAGTGCAATCTTAGCACACATGAGTACATCAGGTAGCTCAAAAGAGAAAATATACAGAGTGCAGAATATAGCTACAGTGAAAGTGCAGATTAAAACAATGTGCAAGGGCCATAACAAGGTAGATTGGATGTTCAGGAGAAGCCTATTGAAAAGAGTCTGGCAATAGCGGGGAAGAAACTATTCTTGAATCTGGATGTACGTACTTTCAAGATTTACCATCATCTGCCCAATGGGAGAGGGAAGAAAATAAAATGAAAAAGGTGTGAGCGGTCCTTGATAATGTTGGCTGCTTTCCTGAAGCAGCCTGAAGAATATATGAAGTTGATATGGGGTGAGGGTGGGGGGGGGGCTGGTTTGCCTTAGGCCACTCAACTACCTCCTTTGGACCTGAAGTTTGGGAGGCTACGTCCACAACTCTCGGCGGTTTCTTTGCAGTCATGAGCAGGGCAAGTGTCATACGTTATAGGATGCTTTCCGTGATGCACCTGTAGAAATTGGCAAGAGTCATTGGAAATATGGTTAGTTTCTTTAAGCCGTTTAAGGAAATAGATATATTGGTTTGTGTTCTTGGCCGTGACGTCGGTGTGGTTAGACGTCAAATTGCGGGCAATATTTTCATCTTGGAATTTGACCAGTGATCTCAATAGATGTGTGTTCGAGATGATGTGATAGTTTCATACATGATATCTGAACATTGCTGATAATGCCATCATTTATTGTCCATCTCCAAATGAAGGAGGCTGTTAAGAGTCAATCGCATTGGTGAGTCTAGAGTCACATGTAAACTAGACCTGATAAGAATGTCAGATTTTCTTTCCTACAGGATATTGGTGAACCAGCGACTGTCCATATGGTGCCAGCACGATAACCTGGCCCTCAACACCAGCAAAACCAAGGAACTGATTGTGGACTTTGGGAAGGAGTAGGATGGGGACCCACAGTCCCGTTTATATCAACGGGTCGATGGTTGAAAGGGTTAAGAGCTTCAAATTCCTGGGCGTGCACATCTCTGAAGATCTTTCCTGGTCTGAGAAAACTGATGCAATTATTAAGAAAGTACATCAGCGCCTCTACTTCCTGAGAAGATTACGGAGAGTCGGTTTGTCAAGGAGGACTTTCTCTAACTTCTACAGGTGTACAGTAGAGAGCATGCTGACCGGTTGCATCGTGGCTTGGTTCGGCAACTTGAGCGCCCTGGAGAGGAAAAGACTACAAAAAGTAGTAAACTCTGCCCAGTCCATCATCGGCTCTAACCTCCCTTCCATCGAGGGGATTTATCGCAGTCGCTGCCTCAAAAAGGCTGGCAGTATCATCAAGGACCCACACCATCCTGGCCACACACTCATCTCCCTGCTACCTTCAGGTAGAAGGTACAGGAGCCTGAAGACGGCAACGACCAGGTTCAGGAATAGCTACTTCCCCACAGCCATCAGGCTATTAAACTTGCTCGGACAAAACTCTGAACATTAATGGCCCATTATCTGTTATTTGCATTTTATCAGTTTATTTATTCATGTGTGTATATATTTATATAATGGGATATGGACACACTGATCTGTTTTGTAGTCAATGCCTACTATGTTCTGTTGTGCTGAAGCAAAGCAAGAATTTCATTGTCCTATCAGGGACACATGACAATAAACTCTCTTGATCTCTTGATCTTGATCTTGAACCAGATAGATTTTACAATAAAAGACGCAAAATGCTGGAGTAACTCTGTAAGTCCCGCAGAATCCCTGGAGAACATGGATAGATGATAATGTTAATGTGTGCGGGGGTCGCTGGTGGTTGCGGACTCTGTGGGGCAAAAGGCCTGTTTCCGCGCTGTTATCTCCAACTTTAAACTCTAAAACTCTGATCTAATTTATATGAAATTGCCAGCAGAATAAAATGTATGAATAGATAGCTGGTATGAATATGTAGTCCACAGTTACCTATTCTCACGCCAGCATATGGCATAACAGCTCTCACTCTGCCAAAGACGTGTATGTTTGTGGGTTAATTGGCTTCTGTGAATGTCCCTAGTATGTAGAGTGGATGTGAAAATAATGGAACCTTCCGCACCTTAAATCTATGCCCAATGGCTCTCGATTCCCCTTCTCTTGGCAAAAGACATTTACCCGATCTATTCCTCTCAAAATGTTGTAGTCTTTGTTAACTCTCAAAGAGCAACTCCATTCCCACCATTCATTTCCCTGTAACCTGGTCTGTCACACTCCCGACACCCACCAATATTAAGTGCAATTTACGGTGGCCAATTAACCTAAAAACCAGCATGCCTTAGGGATGTGGGAGGAAACTGGAACGTCCAGGGGAAACCCCATTTGGTTACATGGAGAATTAGCTAATTCTATATTTGGCATCACTTGTGGCAAGAACTAGGGTCGTAGCGCAGTAGTAGAGCTGCTGCCTCACAATGGCAGAGACCTGGGTTCAATCCTGAGTATGGCTGCTGTCTGTGCAAAGTTTGTACATTCTCCCTGTGACTGCGTGGAGTTTCTCCGGGTCCTCAGGTTTCCTCCCACATTCCAATGACGTGCAAGTTTGTAGGTTCATTGCCTTCTGTAAATTTTCCCAAGTCTGTAGAACTAGTGTATGGGTGATTGCTGGTCGTCGCGGAATCGGTGGGCCAATGGATCTGTTTTCACGCTGTATCTCTAAACTAAACTAAACTAAACTAAATTTAACTCAGATTGCTGGAGCTGTGAGGCAGTGCCACTGTAGTGCCTCTCTATATTTCATGTTGCCTTTTAACTACTGTACAGCTTTGCCTTTGGAATGCACTTGCATTGAATTTAAGTATAATTTAAATGATAAGGCCACACAATTATAACTCAGATGTCAGGATAATGGGACAATTGGAGTATTGCCAGTATTGCTGTGTTTGCAAAATTACACCACTATGTCCATATGCATGATCCATGGGCAATATCAAGAGTGCTTGTACAAAAAAAAAAACGGCTTCCATGTTAATTTAAAGCTGATTTGAGAGTTTCTTGAAGAACATGGAACATAGATGAGCTCAGCACAAGAACGCCCTTCGGCACGCAATGTTGCGGTGCTTGCTCGAAGTGCCGAATGGCCTACTGCACCTATTGTCTATTGTCTGTGCCGCACTTGATGCCAAGCTAATATCCTCTGCTTGCACGTGATCCATGTCCTTTCATTATATGAAAGGACATGGATCCGTACTGAACTGGGGAAAAGGGCATTTAGTTATGCTGCTCCCTTCGCATGGAACCAGCTGCAGAATGAACTGAAACTTAAGGAGCTGGTTTCTATAAACAGATTTAAATCCCTTCTTTATGATATGATTTTGTAGTCCATGTACCTATATCCACATACCTATCTAAAAGCCTCCTGAACACCACTATCGTATCTGCCTCCACCACTACCCCAGGCAGCACGTTCCAGGCACTCATCAACCTCTGCGTAAAAATAAAACCTGCAACGTGCATCTCATTTAAATTTTCTCCCTCTGAAAATAAATGTAATGCTAAAAAGGCAGCATCAATCCAAGTGTGGCAAAGAGGAAAGCTCAGTGAAAATAAAAAGGATCATCGTTAAAGCAGCAAAGCACACAACATGCTGAAATTACTTAGCAGGTTAGGTAGCTCCTCTGGAGAAGGTGGTGCCTGACCTGCTGAGCTACTCCCGGCACTTTGTGTCCCCTTGTGACCATGATTTCCAGAGATGCTGTTTGAGAACGTGAGGACACAGGTTTAAGGTGAGGGGGAAGATTTACATAGATACATAGAAAATAGGTGCAGGAGTAGGCCATTCGGCCCTTCGAGCCTGCACCGCCATTCAATATGATCATGGCTGATCATCCAACTCAGTATCCCGTACCTGCCTTCTCTCCATACCCCCTGATCCCCTTAGCCACAAGGGCCACATCTAACTCCCTCTTAAATATAGCCAATGAACTGGCCTCAACTACCCTCTGTGGCAGAGAGTTCCAGAGATTCACCACTCTCTGTGTGAAAAAGTTTTTCCTCATCTCGGTCTTAAAGGATTTCCCCCTTATCCTTAAGCTGTGACCCCTTGTCCTGAACTTCCCCAACATCGGGAACAATCTTCCTGCATCTAGCCTGTCCAACCCCATAAGAATTTTGTACGTTTCTATAAGATCCCCTCTCAATCTCCTAAATTCTAGCGAGTATAAGCCAAGTCTATCCAGTCTTTCTTCATATGAAAGTCCTGACATCCCAGGAATCAGTCTGGTGAACCTTCTCTACACTCTCTCTATGGCTATAATGTCCTTCCTCAGATTTGGAGACCAAAACTGTACGCAATACTCCAGGTGTGGTCTCACCAAGACCCTGTACAACTGCAGTAGAACCTCCCAGCTCCTATACTCAAATCCTCTTGCTATGAAAGCCAACATACCATTCGCTTTCTTCACTGCCTGCTGCACCTGCATGCCTACTTTCAATGACTGGTGTACCATGACACCCAGGTCTCGCTGCATCTCCCCATTTCCTAATCGGCCACCATTTAGATAACAGTCTGCCTTCCCGTTTTTGCCACCAAAGTGGATAACCTCACATTTATCCACATTATACTGCATCTGCCAAACATTTGCCCACTCACCCAGCCTATCCAAGTCACCTTGCAGTCTCCTAGCATCCTCCTCACAGCTAACACTGCCCCCCAGCTTAGTGTCATCCGCAAACTTGGAGATGTTGCTTTCAATTCCCTCATCCAGTTCATTAATATAAATTGTAAATAGCTGGGGTCCCAGCACTGAGCCTTGCGGTACCCCACTAGTCACTGCCTGCCATTGTGAAAAGGACCCGTTTACTCCTACTCTTTGCTTCCTGTTTGCCAGCCAGTTCGCTATCCACATCAATACTGAACCCCCAATACCGTGTGATTTAAGTTTGTATCCTAATCTCTTATGTGGTACCTTGTCGAAAGCCTTCTGAAAGTCCAGATACAACACATCCACTGGTTCTCCCCTATCCACTCTACTAGTTACATCCTCGAAAAATTCTATAAGATTCGTCAGACACGATTTACCTTTCGTAAATCCATGCTGACTTTGTCCAATGATTTCACCACTTTCCAAATGTGCTGCTATCCCATCTTTAATAACTGACTCTAGCAGTTTCCCCACTACCGATGTTAGACTAACTGGTCTGTAATTCCCCGTTTTCTCTCTCCCTCCCTTCTTAAAAAGTGGGGTTACGTTTGCTACCCTCCAATCCTCAGGAACTACTCCAGAATCTAAAGAGTTTTGAAAAATTATCACTAATGCATCCACTATTTCTGGAGCTACTTCCTTAAGTACTCTGGGATGCAGCCTATGTGGCCCTGGTGATTTATCGGCCTTTAATCCATTCAATTTACCCAACACCACTTCCCGACTAACCTGGATTTCACTCAGTTCCTCCATCTCCTTTGACCCGCGGCCCCCTGCTATTTCCGGCAGATTATTTATGTCTTCCTTAGTGAAGACGGAACCAAAGTAGTTATTCAATTGGTCTGCCATATCCTTGTTCCCCAAGATCAATTCACCTGTTTCTGACTGCAAGGGACCTACATTTGTTTTAACTAATCTCTTTCTCTTCACATATCTATAAAAACTTTTGCAGTCAGTTTTTATGTTCCCTGCCAGTTTCCTTTCATAATCTATTTTCCCTTTCCTAATTAAGCCCTTTGTCCTCCTCTGCTGGTCTCTGAATTTCTCCCAATCCTCTGGTATGCTGCTTTTTCTGGCTAATTTGTACGCATCATCTTTTGCTTTGATACTATCCCTGATTTCCCTTGTTATCCACGGATGCACTACCTTCCCTGATTTATTCTTTTGCCAAACTGGGATGAACAATTTTTGTAGTTCATCCATGCAGTCTTTAAATGCCTTCCATTGCATATCCACCGTCAACCCTTTTAGAACTAATTGCCAGTCAATCTTGGCCAATTCACGTCTCATACCCTCAAAGTTACCTTTCTTTAAGTTCAGAACCGTTGTTTCTGAATTAACAATTCAATAGGAACCTGAAGGGTAACTTTTTTATACAAAGGATGGTGGGTATATGGAACGAGCTGCCATAGCAGGTAGTTGAGGCGGGTACTATCACATAGTTTTAAAAACATTTAGACAAGTACATGGATAGGACAGGTTTAGAGGGATATGGACCAAACGCAAGCAGGTGCGACTAGTGTAGTTGGGACATGGTGGTCGGTGTGGGCAAGTTGGGTAGATGGGCCTGTTTTCGTGCTGTAAGATTCTATGACCTGCTGAGTTACTAGTCTCCCTATACTCCCTATGCTTACTATACTCCCCATAAGCTCACGACTGTGCGGCCAAATTCTGCTCTAACTCCATTAATATTTGTTGATGATATAACTGTCATGGGCTAGATCTCAAACAATGATGAGACCATGTACAGGAAGCAGGTCTGGAGTTTAATAGCAAGTTGTCAAGACAACAGCCTCTCCCTCAATGTCTGCAAGATGAAGGAGCTAGTCATTAACTTCAGGATTGGGGTAGAGTAAATGTATCAATGGTGCTGAAGTAAAGATGGTTGAAAACTTCAAATACCGAGGTATAAATATCACCAACACTTTCTCCTGGTCTAACTGCATTCATACAATGGCCGAGAAAGCACCGCTACACCTCTACTTCCTCAGAAGACGAAGGAAATTTAGCATGTCTCCAAATCATCTTACTAATTTAATTGATGCATGATAGAAAATGTCACAGCTTGGAATATTGAACATTGATGGTGGAAGCATTGTCAATAGCACATCTCAAATGTCCCCAGGCCTCTGCTTTACATCTGAAGAAGGATCCCGATGCGAAACATTGATCCACTGAGTTACTCCAGCACTGTGTCTTTCTCTACTTTAAGATGTTCCTCAGAGTCTGACTGAATACCTCATTTGTCTCAGGGCCAGGTAGTGTGTAGAAACACAGCCATGAAGTGCATTGATTTAAGGGCCTGTCCCACTTGGCCGTCATTAGTGCGTCACGCAGATGGCGCGCGAAGATTTTGTACATCCCAAAATCATGGGGCGCCACGCGCGACCGCGCGTCACTGCCTATGTCACCACGCACCATGTGCACGGAATGCGCACCATGCGCGCGTAATGCGCACCCTGCGCGCATCAAGTGCGTGTCACGACGCGCGCGTCGTGCGGCATGACGCTTAACTGATGTCGTGTAAATTACGCCTAAATGATGGCCAAGTGGGACAGGCCCTTTACTTGTTTGTATTAAAGAGACTATTGGAAACTAAAGGTAGACAAAAATGCTGGAGAAACTCAGCGGGTGAGGCAGCATCTATGGAGCGACGGAAATAGGCAAAGTTTTGGGTCGAGACCCTTGGATAAAAATTGGAAACCCAAGGTATTATTGCTTCAGAGAAAGGTAGCAGGGAGTGGTTGTACGATATCCTGAACCACTGCGTACAAGGGTGTTGCTTACCTTCCGATAGCGCCAGTGTTGGTTGCCCTTCATACCGTGGCAGTCGTACAGAGTGACAAAGCTGCTGTGGGATATAGCATCAAAACAGAACTTCCTGGTGTGTAGTGGCTCTCCAGGCCGAATGTCCTCTCGCCAACCAAAGGTGAATATCTGTGGTCAAAGGAGATGATATTACAATCAAGATACGCTGAAGCTGGGATGATCTGCGAGCAGCATTCAGGCAGGTTAAGACATCAAAGATTGAAAGAAAACAAATTCAATTAATTCGTCAATGTGTTAGTACATAAACGTTGTTTTTTTTAGTTTAGAGATACAGTGTCAGAAGTAGGCCCTTCGGCCCACCGAGTCCACGTCGACCCCAATCACCCCATACACTAGTTCTATCCTACACTCTCGGGACAATTTACAGAAACCAAAAAACCTACAAACCTCCGCAACTATGGAAGGTGGCAGGAAATTTAGTTTAGTTTAGTTTAGAGATATAACATGGAAACTGGCCCTATGGCCCGTCGACTAGCGATCACCTGTATACTAGTGGTATGTTATCCCAGTTTTGCATCCTACACACTAGGGGCAATTTACAAAAGCCAATTATCCTAAAAGTCTGCATGTCTTTGAAATGTGGGAGGAAACCAAAGCACCAGACCCACCAAAACCCACGTGGTCGCAGGGAGAACGTGCAAACTCCATAGAGACAGCACCCAGAATCAGATTTGAACGTGGGCCTCTTGCGATGTGAGGCAGTAACTCTACTGCTTTGCCACTGCGCCGCCAGCTAGGTAGTACTTTCAAATTGTAACAATATATTCTTATAGCACCTTCAGTGGACTGAAACATCTCAAAGTATTTTTCAAGAGTTTTGACCAAAGAAAATTTGATGCCACATCAAAAAGATTGTTAGAATATGCTTTATAGAGCATATTTGTGCAGTAAACATGGATGCTGAGGTACAGATGTTTCAAGAGGGAATTCCATGCCTTTAGACTTTGGCTGCTGAAGGCATGTCGATCAATTATGGAGAGATTAAATTTAGGGTTAGAGGCTGGAATTGCAAGAATATAAATACTTATGTAATGGAGGAGACATTAAAAATAGAATCACAAATATATGCGTCATCAAGAATAGATTTTACAATCAGCAGGTTGGTTAAATTGGTCAGATGGGTGAATGGGGCTTGATGTCATTTAGTTTTAGATAACCACATACTTACTGTGGTTAGAGTGTGGGTAGTCTGTTAAGATTTGGGAGGCACAGTGGCGTAGTGTTTGAGTTTCTACCTTACAGCACTCTGTACAGACAGCACCTGGGTTTTCTCCGGGTGCTCCGGTTTCCTCCCACATTCTAAAGACATTCAGATTTGTAGTTTTGTAATAATTTACTTCTGTAAATTGTCCCTGTGTTTATCTTTGGATAGGTATCCATTCTGAAGAAGGGTCACGACCCGAAACATCATCTATCTCTTTTCTCTAGAGATGCTGCCTGATCTGCTGAGTTACTCCAGCATTTTGTGTCTATCTCTAGAGTTACTAAGCCTGGAACAGGGCCGGATTTACGTATAAGCTTGACAAGCTTAAGCTTAGAGCTTCGAGATCTAGGGGGGCCTCGCAGAGCCGGATTCATAGGCTGAAGCCTAGGGCCTCTAAATCTAGGCGGACTCCGGCCAAGGCAGGACACCTGCCGTTCAACTCTGGGCGGGTCTCCCTCTCTATCTCTCTGTCTGTCAATCGCCGTCTCCGCCCGCCATCCGCTGCCAGGCCCCCGGCTGGCACGGCAGGCCGCCTTGCACATGCGCACTGCTACGGCCAGCACATCCTCCCCCTGCACATGCGCACAACCACGGCCAGCACATCATCGGCCGCCCTGCCCATGCGCACTGCCACGGCAACTGGTCGGCGCTGTGCACTTTCTCCCTCGCTTTGAATTGTGGGAGATCTGGCCGCAATTGCTGTCCGGTTGCCGCCTCGCCGGACCGCTGAAAACCAACGCAGAATCACTGACCCTGGATCTGGAGTAACTCCCTGGAGTAACTCTTGCTTCTGGTTTCCGGGTCCTCTATAAATATTCTAAATGGAATTTAATCTGGAGGTGGTGGAGGGCTGAACAATAACAGCCTATTGCATTTTATCTGTTTATTTATTGTGTATATATATGGTCTATGGTATATAAACACACTGAACTTTTATCTCCTGTTCTGTATTATGTTCACATATTCTGTTGTGCTGCAGCAAGCAAGAAGTTCATTGTCCTATCTGGGACACATGACAATAAAACTCTCTTGACTGTTGACTTGGACTTAAGCAAAAAGGGGTTCTTGGGGAAAAAAGAGGTACCTTAAATTTAGTTGCGTCTGGATGGGTAACTATGGTAGGGTGAAGACTATTCCATGCTTTAATTGTGCGGGGGAACTCCATGGAGCAGCCAGCAACTCTGGATAGAAGAAATTGGGTGACGTTTCGGGTAGAGACCCTTCTTTAGACTCCTCTGGTTTTAGTGTTTTTAGTTTAATTTAAAGATACAGCGTGGAAACAGGCCCTTCGGCCCACCGAGTCCACGCCGACCACCGATCACCCGTACACTAGTTCTATACCACACATTAGCGGAGTAAGTCAAGAGTCAAGAATGTTTTATTCTCTCACGTCCCAGTTAGAACAATGAAACCCTTACTTGCAGCAGCACAACAGAATATGTAAACATAGTATTCTGTAAACAATGTTATAAACGAGAAAACAAAACGGTGTATATTTATATATGAATATATAACCATATAAATATATATCTGTGTGTGTGTGTGTGTGTGTGTGTGTGTATAAATATATATACCCACACACACACAATTTCCCTCCTGGGATTAATAAAGTTCTATCGTTTAGTATCGTGTAAGGAACTGCAGATGCTGGTTTAAACTGAAGATAGACACAAAAAGCTGGAATAACTCAACAGGTCAGACAGAATCTCTGGACAAAAGGAAAATATTATGTTTTGGGTTGGGTCTGAAATAGGTTCCTGCACACCTTTGGAAAGTGGAAGGAAACAAGAGCACCCGGAGAAAACCCATGTGATCAAAGGGAAAAGGAGCAAACTCTATACAGACAGCACCCATATTCAAGATCAATTCCGGGTCTCTGGCACTTTTAGGCAGCAACTTTATGGCCAATGTACTGCCCCATAGTCTTGAACTTAATTAAACATACAGTAGTTGTGAAGGGGGACATAGCGTCACTTGGAGATTTAAAACTGAAAAAGGATATTTTCATTTTTTTAGTAACCAAAGTTATCAACGTATAATTTTTTGTGTGTTGGAAAACAAAATATATTAGCACAGCTGGTAGACTTGCTGCCTCACACGCCAGAGATCTGTGTTCGATCCTGTCCTCGGGCACTGTCTGTGTTGAATTTGCACATTCTCCCTGCAAGCGTGTGGGTTTCCTCCCACATCCCAAAGATGCATTGGCTTTGTAGGTTAACTTGTCTCTGTAAAATTGCCCCTAATTTGTAGAGAGTGGGTGAGGAAAGTGGGATAACAGAACTTGTGTGAATGGGTAGACAAAAATGCTGGAGAAACTCAGCGGGTGAGGCAGCATCTATGGAGCGAAGGAAATAGGCGATGTTTCGGTCGAGACCCTTCTTCAGGCTGATGTGAGGGTGGGGGGGACGGGAAGAAGAAAGGAAGAGGTGGAGACAGTGGGCTGAGGGAGAGTTGAGAAGGGGAGAAAGCATGGATTACCTGAAATTGAAGAAGTCTATGTTCATACCGCTGGGGTGTAAACTGCCCAAGCGAAATATGAGGTGCTGCTCCTCCAATTTACGGTGGGCCTCACTCTGGCCATGGAAGAGGCCCAGGACAGAAAGGTCGGATTCGGAATGGGAGGGGGAGTTGAAGTGCTGAGCCACCGGGAGGATCAGGTTGGTTATTGCGGAACGAGCGGAGGTGTTGGGCGAAGCGATCGCCAAGCCTATGCTTGGTCTCACCGATGTAGAGCAGCTGACACCTAGAGCAGTGGATGCAATATATGAGATTGGAGGAGGTGCAGGTGAACCTCTGCCGCACCTGGAAAGCTGCTTGGGTCCTTGAATGGAGTCAAGGGGGGAGGTAAAGCGACAAGTGTAGCATTTCCTCCGGTTGCAAGGAAAGTGCCAGGAGAGGGGGTGGTTTGGGTGGGAAGGGAGGAATTGACCAGGGAGTTATGGAGGGAGCGGTCTCTGCGGAAAGCCAACAGGGGAGGAGATGGGAAAGATGTGGCCAGTGGTGGGATCCCATTGGTAGACAAAAAACCTGGAGAAAATCAGTGGGTAAGGCAGCATCTATGGAGCGAAGGAATAGACGACGTTTCGGGTCGAGACCCTTCTTCAGATTGATGTCGGGGGGGGGGACACGAAAAAGAAAGGAAGAGGCGGAGACAGTAGGCTGTGGGAGAGCTGGGAGTGGGAGGGGAAGGAGGGAGAAAGCAAGGACTACCTGAAATTAGAGAAGCCAATGTTCATACCGCTGGGGTGTAAACTACCCAAGCAAATATAAGGTGCTGCTCCTCCAATATGCGGTGGGCCTCACTCTGGCCATGGAGGAGGCCCAGGACAGAAAGGTCGGATTCGGAATGGGAAGGGGAGTTGAAGTGTTGAGCCACCGGGAGATCAGGTTGGTTATTGCAAACTGAGTGGAGGTGTTGTGCGAAGCGATCGCCAAGCCTGCGCTTGGTCTCACCGAGGTTGATCATACGCTGAATAATCCAACCACATTTTTGTTTGGAAGTGGAAAGAAATAATAGAAATTGCATTCATTGCAATGTGTAAAAAGAGTTGAGATACTGTATTATAATATTGCTGCATGTCATTGTGGTATATATCATGTCTTGATTGGTGAATATGTTTAGTTTGTGACTTTATTTGAAGCAGAAATAATATGTGAATGCTTCATTGAGCATAATTCCGACTGGTAACTATGCACTTCGTCCGAGCACATTATTGCACGCGTCATGCAAGCCATCTTAAATGACCACCTAAACTGTCATTTGGCAACTTAAAAAGCTGCCAAGGTTGCCCGGCTGACAACAGAGAAAAAAATTAAGTGAGAGCCCTGCAAGGTGTATAATATTTTTGACACTGTCATATGCCTTTCTTACATATGCTGTCACAACGCACTGTAGTCTCTAAACAACCCTTCACTAATTTTCCTTGCCCTCCATTTCAGAATAATAGTGTTTTAAGACAATAACTCGACACTAGCACTGTCAATAAATAAAAAAGCGCGGCTTTCCAGCCCCTTATCTCATTGGCCACGCTCAGCTGCAAATCGGTGTCAATCTGGTGGACCATCTTCCTTTAGTCGTGGGGGTGGGGGATTGGGAGGGGCCTCACAAGTGGAACAGCTTAGGGCCTCTCTTCATCTACATCCGCCCTGGCCTGGAAACAAGCGCTTCATTCCAACCCGCCCATACCGATCAAGATCCCAACCTGACCTGGTCTCACTTGTCTAGGTTTGGCCCATCTCCTTTTGAACCTTTCCAACTACCTGTACAAATGTCTTTTACATAATTGTATCACCTCTACCACTTCCTCTGGCAGCTTATCCCATTTTCTCACTGTGATCTGTGCAAAAAAAATTCCTTGAGTTTCCCTTTAAATCTTTCCCCTCTTTACACCTGTGCCCTCTAGTTTTAGATTCCTCTTCCCTGGGAAAAAAGACAACTCATCTCATCTATGCCCCTAGATCCACCAGGGACGCCGGGGAGATGGCCTGCCCTGCCGGCAGTCTGTTCATTTTTTCAACCTTTTGTTATTTTTAGCGTTTGTTTAAAGTTTGTTTTTATGTTCTTCAGTTTGTTTAATGTGGGGGGCGGGGGTGATCGATGGAAACCTTTTTTCAAGACCTTACATTCCCGGAGATGTGATCATTTTTCAGATCACATTCTCTGGGCTCTGCGGCCTACCATCGCTGGAGCTGGGAGCCGCCTCGGACTGTCGTGAGCCCCACCGCGGGGCGCGGACTTAACATCGGAGCGGATCCCTTGCCTGGGATCGCTCCCACCGTGGCCTGCGGACTTACCACCAAGGGCTCGAAGTCGCGGGAGAGACTAGTCGGGAGCTCCAACGCCGCAGAAGGTTCCTCCAGCCCCAACGCGAAGTTCGATCACCCGGCGCGGGGGAGCTGACATCCCCCCGATGCAGGAGCTGAACGCCTCACGCGGAGGGCCCGAACGCCACCGGCTACGGGAGTTAAGACCGTCCCATCTACAGGGGCTCGAGGTCCCCGACCAAGGAAGAACAAAGGAATAGACTTGAACTTTATTTCGCCTTCCATCACAGTGAGGAATGTGTAGGAGTCACTGTGGTGGACGTTCATGTAAATATATTTTTGAATCTGTTGCTTTTAATTGTGTGACTGACCTGGCCAGTGAAATTCCTCGTATGTTGCAAAACATACTTGGCGAATAAAATCTGATTCTGATTCTGATTCTGATTCTGATTCTGATTCTCTTGATTGTATAAGTCTTGTCAGTCTCAGCATCTCTTGCTCCAGGGAAAATAGTCCCAGCCTATTTAACTCTGGCAAAATCCTGGAGTGAATCATTTCTGCACCCTATTTAGCTTGATCACATTCTTCTCATGGTGTGGCAAGCAGAATTCCACGTGTGGTCTCATGACCATCTTGTATAGTTGTAACATGATTTTGCAACTCTTGCACTGGCTAATGAAAGAAGGTTCTCCACCACCCTGTCTAACTTATTACCAATTTTAAGAAACCATACCCTTGTACCGCAGATCTTTCTATTTACAACTCTCCGCTGGCTCCGGTATATGTCCTGTCATGGTATAACTTCCAAAAATACATCACTTCGCACTCGCCTGAATTAAATTCCATTTGCCATTTCTTTGCCCATTTCCCAGCTGATTCGGATCCTGTTGCAACCTTCGACAACTGTCTTTACTGCCCACTACACCACCAAGTAAGTTTGAGTTTCTTGTTATATGCACAAGTACAGTGAGAAGCAGATGCACTGACAATCTTGCTTGCAGCAATGTCACAGGCAAGCAAACCATACACCTTTCCACACTATCCTGTCTAAATGTCACCAATTTCAGTGCCACAGCGAACTTAGTAATCATATACCTACGTTAGTTATATAGTCATTTAATCATTAATATATAGTAAACAACAGGGATGCAGCATTGATTCCTGTGGCACACGGCTGGTCACAGACCTCCAATTTGAAGGAAAAAAAACCCTCCACTGTTACCCTTCCACCAAGCTACATTTATAACCAATTCGCTCTCTCACCCTGTGTGATCTAATGTTCTGGACTAGCCTACCTTGGGAGTGCTGCTGCAGGATTCCCAAAAGGTTACTTTGCCCACTCCAACCAACATGTCCCATCTACCCTAGTCCCGCCTGCCTGTGTGGCCCATCTCCCTCTAAACCTGTCCTATCCATGTACCTGTCCAAATGTTTCTTAAACGTTGCGATATTTACCTCAACCACCTCCTCTGGCAGCTCGTTCCATACACCCACCAACCTTTGTGAGAAGATTTTACCCCTCAGGTTCCTATTAAATCTTTCCCCACTCACTATAAACCTATGTCCTCTGGTCCTCGATTCCCCTATGCCGGACACGAGACTCGGTGTCCACCTGATCTATTCCTCATAATTTTATACACCTCTATTAGATCACCCCTCATCCTCCTGCTCTCCAGGGAATAGAGCCCCAACCTGCTCAACCCTAAAGCTCAGACCCTCGAGTCCTGGCAACATCCTCGCAAATCTTCTTTGCACCCTTTCCAGTTGGACAACATAGCGCCAGAAATGAACACAATATTCTAAATGCGGCCTCACCAACGTCTTATATAACTGCAACATGACCTCCCAACTTTTATACACAATATTCTGACTGATGGCCAATGTGCTAGAAGCCTTTTTGACTACACTATTTACCTGATATGCCACTTTCAATGAATTGTGCACCTACATCTCTGTGTTCCCCAAGGCTCTCACTGGATTCCAGCTGCCCCTCCCTGACATTGGCCTCCTTATTTTCCCTCCACAGCCTCAATATTCCTCGTCGACTAGGGTTCTTCAATCCTGCCAGTTCTGCTGTTCATTTAAGTGGTAGCTAATCTTAGCTACTTCCTTCCATTATTGCCGCAAACTAACAATAATCTCAATTTTTAATTTCCAATTGACCTTCAGCCTGAAAGGTTTGTTGGTGCGTGTAGAGATTCCCATCAGGGTTTGTGTAAGGAGGTGCTTCCTGGAAGCGCACTGGTCCAGTTTACCTCCAGTTATAAGTATATTTTTCTGGGCTCTCCCTCCCAAATGTTTCCACACTGTGGCACAGTGGTACAGTTGCTGCCACAGCGCCAGGGACCCGGGTTCTTGTTTGTATGAAGTTTGTACATTCTCCATGTGACCATGTGCATTTTCACCGGGTGTTTTGGTTCCCACCCACATTCCAAAGATATGTTGGTTTGCAGGTTAATTGGCTTCTATAAATTGCCCCCGGTGTGTAGGATAGAACTAGTGTGCGGGTGATCGGTGGTCGTAGCGGACTCAGTGGGCCGAAGGGCAAGTTTCTGTGCTGTATTTCCAAACCAAACTAAACAAACAAAACTAAAGGAAAACGTTTTTGCCTGTAAACTCCTTCAACATTAAAAGGAAAAACTTATCCAACACTAAAGGAAATGCTGTTCTCGAGGGATCACAAATCTGGAAGAGATTTAACACATCTGGTCAGTTAATGTTTTAGCTAAATGGTTGCAACCAAACCTTTGCAGAGTTCCAGGGAAAGTTGGGTGAACTAGGATGAGCTCAAATCCCAACCTGCACCAGAATATTAGTAATCCTTATTTGGAAAGTCCACTTGCAGAGTCGACCTTTTATTTTCTTCTCAGTGCAGCTTCAGGGTGGTTTTCATATCTTTGTTAAGGCAGACCACCAAGTGGCAGCAGAAAATACGTTAGACCTTGTCGCTATTTGCACCACATCCCAACCTGTTGCAATTCACAACTCCTGAGCAAGCAGTTTTATGAATCAGTTTGTCCTCAACATGCCTGCATGAATGGCACAGTGGCGCAGCAGTAGAGCTGCTGCTTCACAGTGCCAGAGATCCGGTTTCCTCCCACACTCCGAAGAGGTGCAGATTTGTAAGGTTAATTGGCTTCTGTAAATTGCCCCTATTGTGTAGGATAAAACTTAGTGTATGGATGATAGCTGATCGGTGAGGACTTGATGGGTCGAAGATTCTGTTTCCATGCTGTATCTCTAAAGTATGCTAAACTATCTTTCAATGAGGGATGTGTAGGAAGGAACTGCAAATGCTGGTTTACACCGAAGATAGACACAAAATGCTGGAGTAACTCAGGGGGACAGGCAGCATCTCTGGACGTTTTTGGTTGAGACCCTTCTTCAGACTGAGCATCAGGGGAGAGGGTTACAGAGATAAGGAAGTGGAAGAGATCAAAGAAATGAAGTCAAGGAAAATGTAGAAGAGATCATTGTTAGCTAGGGGAAGGTGACAACACAGCAAACAGAGATACAGGTACACTATAATCAGGAGGACAGTCAGACTCTATCTAACTCTCTCATGAAAGCATCCAGAGAATTGGCCTCCACTGCCTTCTGAGGCACAAGGGACTCATTGTCATTTACATCACATTAAGGGGATTGACAAGGGCAGGGTGTTGCTTGGGCAGCTTACAACCCAGCGGTATAAATATTGATTTCTCCAATTTCAAGTAGCCCTTGCATTCCCTCTCTCTCCGTCCCTCCCCCACCCTAGTCATCCTGCTTGTTTCACTGTTCGTATCCCTTCGTTATCACCTTCTCCACAGCCATCGATGGGCCATTGTGGGCTCCTTGGCCATCGGTGCCGGCTCTGATTTGTTCCGAACCTTTTCATACCTCTGGTTTCCACTTTCCCATTACTCTCAGTCTGAAGAAGGGTCACGACCCAAAACGTAACCTATACCTTTTCTCCAGAGATGCAGCCTGCCTGACATAGTCTACGTGGACGTTAGCAAGGCTTTTGACAAGATCTCGCATGGTAGGCTAGTCTGTCAGGTTAGATCACATGGATTTCAGGGTGAGCTAGTTAATTGAATATAAAAGGGGTGGAACGAGTTAGAGGGTGAAAGTGGAGGGTTATTTTTCCAGATCGGAGACCTGTTACTCGCAGTATGCCACAGGGATCAGTGCTGGGTCCCTTGTTGCTTACATATATTAATGATTTGGATGAGAATGTAGGTGGCATGATTAGTAAGTTTGCAATGGCAGTTAAAATGGCAACACAGTTAGACAGGCATTTACATCAAGCTATGACCGTCCATTGAGAAGATCCCAGGCATTAACAGCATTGCTGCACCAAAACGCTTTTCCTTCCACAATAAATGAGACTTTGACAAAGGAGTGCCAACTACATGTGTATTTGTTAACAATGTTTTCCACTTCAAACATTGTAAATTGTTTGCTAAGTAAACACAAAGCAGCAACATTAGCTCAACAGCTGTCTCCAGAAGTCATTTCTCTCTGTAGTCTTTTATTTCATCAGAAAAAAAAACATTGAACAATATCTTTCATGATGTCTAATTCTGGAGTCATAGAGCCATAGAGTCATACGGCATGGAAACAGAACCTTCTCCAGTCCTCTGGTATCTTGCATGTGGCTAGAGAGCATTCATAGATCTTCGTTAAGACCCCAACAATCCCCCCTCTAGCCTCTCTCTCAATACTAGGGACCTAGGAACCTATCCACCTTAATGCTCTTCAAGAGACCCATCACCACCTTCTCCTTGATCTCAAACTGCACGAACATATTAGTATACTCACCAGCGATCTCACTAAGCTCTATGACCTTCTCCTTGGTGAAGGGGGACCCGGCAGAGGGCTGCTTGCTAGCACGTGCGGCGGCAGGCAAAAGACAGGACTTGTTCAGTGAACCTTCACAACTTTGCCGGCACCAGACACTTGTGTACTGCCTAGGTCAGGTCTGGTTTTTGGTTTGGTTTTGGTTTCCTGGTCCTCCAAAATATTCCAAATGAAATTTAAACTGGAGGTGGTGGAGGGAGGACTTAAGCAAGAAAGGGTTCTTGGGAAAAAAGAGCTACCTTAAATTTAGTTGCATCTGGTTGGGTAACTATGGTAGGGTGAAGATTATTCCATGCTTTAATTGTGCGGGGGAAGAATGAATTGCTGTACACATCTGTCTTGGTAGTTGGTATCTTAAATTGGATCAAATGCCCTCGTGTGCTCCTAATTGGTTTGGGTTTGGTGTAGGTTTGGTAATCTATGTCGAGCTGACCATTTAACATTTTGTAAAAACAGGTCAAATGGTGAGCTTTACGTCTGTCTTGGAGAGGGCTTCACCCCAGTGATTTCAGAAGTTTGGTAACACTCGCTCCTCTATCATAGGTATTAGTAACAAATCGATCTGCCTGTCTTTGGCCACGTTCAATGGAAGAATTGTTTTTATTTGTGTATGGGTCCCATGCTGCAACTGCGTAGTCGAAATGTGGACTAACGAGAGTGAAGTATAACTTCTCCTTGATAGAAGTTGAACAATGATGAAAGCTGCGTCTCAGAATATCTGTTGCTTTCAGCGTTGCATGATGAGTCTGACCATTCCAATGTAGATCGTTCTGCAATATGATGCCAAGATACTTGGTTTGTTTGGATTCTTCAAGGGTGGTACCAAGTATATTGTATGATGTTTCACCTG
>CM075977.1:196756205-196810249 GCA_038087875.1 Malacoraja senta | reverse complement strand
GCTCCAGCAGTTTGCAGCAAGTGCTAATTAATGAAACGGGACGATAATTCGCCAGGTTGGTAGTTGAACCCTTCTTAACGAGAGGAGTGATGTTAGCCTTCCTCCAATCCAGCGGAACATCACCTGTGTCAAGCGACTGTTGTGAAATGAACTGCAAAACAGGAGACAGTTCTTCGGCCGTGATTTTGAGGGCTTGATTCTAATATCAGCATACGGGCTGGGCGGTAGTTCTGGAAATGATGAAGGCTCCGTATCTTCACGGGTGAAAATGTGTTGAAATTGGTTTGCAAGCGCTTCTGCTTTCGCCTGGTCCTCAGTGATCAGATCTGTCGTATGACTTTACCAGGTTGTTTGCAAAACAAAGCATTTCAATGTACCTAGGCACATGCGACAATAAATTATAATTGAATCATTGAGTTGAATACCCTAATGGCACCTATCTTGTTATTTTACCCTCAGCAACGTTCCTTAGAATTATTTTATCAAAACCACATTGCTGTTTAATGGAAATTGTCCTCGTTTTTTGTGCTGTATTTTCTATACAACAACTTTAACTACTGTTCAAAAATACTTTGTTGGTTTTAAAAGTGCCATGAGATGCCTTGTAAAGGTGGAACGTAATTGACAAGCAATTCTATTTTCTCTCTATGGGCAGCACAGTGGTGCAGCGGTAGAGTTGCTGCCTTACAGCACCTGAGACCCGGGTTCGATCCTGACTACAGGTGCTGTCTGTACGGAGTTTGTACGTTCTCCCCGTGACCTGCATGGGTTTCTCCGGGACCTCTGATTTCCTTCCACACTCCAAAGATGTACAGGTTAGTAGGTTAATTATCTGGGTAAGATTGTAAATTGTCCCAAGTGTGTAGAATAGTGTTAATGTGCGGGGATTGCTGGTCGGCGCGGACTCGATGGGCTGAAGGGCCTGTTTCCACACTGTATCACTAAACTAAACTTAACTATGTGACCTGATGGCAAATTTTGTTTGTTCATGCCCTTGTGAAGTACCTTTGGACCATACGTAAATACAAGATCTTGCGGCAATCTGATGTAAAGGAAGAAGCAGTAGAAAATATCAATATTGAGAATGTTTTTGGCCTATGTGTCGCAAGTCCATACAAGAGGTTACTGTGAGGGAAGGGAAATTGAGGTGATCTCAATTCAGTTAGATTAATCATTCAACGGTTCAATTATGCTTCTAGTGTCACATGTGCCAACGCACAGTGAAATTATTTTCTTACATACAGTCCAGTACAATATTCCCATACCCAAGCACATCCTCGATTAGCAAGTGGCCCGCAGTGAGTACTGGAGGTAGGACGGGTCCGCGGTGCGTGTTGGAGGTCGGTCAATGATGCGCCGCTGAGAGAACAAGGTGGGGGGGCTGCCAAGAATGAATAGAGACCATTGGACTACAATGAACACTTTGTAACTTAGTCAGCACCCTATACAAGGTGACTCTTTGCATACTTTTGTGTCCGGTATGCAAAAGAAAGAATTTCACTGTGACATGTCACATGTGATAATAAAGTTTCATTCATTCAAATGTTGTGGAAAAGATCATTGGATATGGAAGTAAATGTTCTAAACTGAGGTCAGGCCCATGTTGCTAGACTGGAGGTGATTTAGCAGAATTGGACGGGGAAACAAGTGCTTGAAGGGCTTGTCCCACTTACGTGACTTTTCAACAACTATCTTCGATCTTCAAGCTCGAGGGCACTCTTCTGAAAAACCTCGAGCTAGATCGACCGTCAGCGATGAAACCGCGAGCTGGATCGACCGTCAGCACACACACACACTCACACACACACACAAACACACACACACACACTCACACAAACACATCGCAAAGGCAGGGGCCAGGGAAAGTGGGGGAGCGCAGTCTGAAATTCAAACCCGCGATGAACAGGAAGGTAAAAGACGGCTGGCACAGTGTATGGTAAGTCCTTTAGAGAGCGGGGAGGGGGGGGGAGGGAGAAGGGGAGAGAAGGGGAGAGAAGGGGAGAGAAGGGGGGAGAAGGGGGGGAGAAGGAGTGGAGAAACTTTTAAGAAGCCAGACAACTTTGAATAAAGTTTAGCGGGCATTTAACATTACTGGTCGGTTTTCCTTGGTTCTGAAAACTCCAATGAGCCAATTAAAATGCCCGGTCAGCAAAGGAGATTGCCTACGGTTACCTCGATTGCCTATAACTACATGGCGACCCCACTACCACTGCACTACAAGTTCAAAAGAACCATGCCGACCAATTTTTACTCGCGGAATTTTTTTTTGCATGCTGAAAATTTTTCCTGGACCAAACTGAGGCCGCGAGTATGCGGTAACTTCTCTCGAGCATGAAGGAGAGTTCCAGTGACCTCCTAGGACCACGTGTCGAGCACGCTGCGAGTTTGTGACGAACGCAAACTCTTCTAAACTCGCAAATTAGGTCGCCATAGTGGGACAGGCCCTTTAAGGTAAGTCAATCCAGGAGCAATGGGAGGCATTTTAAAGGGAGATTAAAGGGATTTAAGATAACTGTTTTCCCATTCGAAAATGAATTGATCTCCCAAATAATCAGCTTCCCGAAGATGTAGATGAGGACAAAAATTGATGCCAAGAATTTAATAGAGCTGAAAGTCCAAAAGAGCATAGAGCAGGTACAAAGTGTTATATACGTATAAAGATCAGAAGTTTGATTGAGGTGAGAGCAAAGACTATTTTTGTGAACACTGCCCAGTCCATCACCGGTTCTGACCTCCCCACCATCGAAGGGATTTATCGAAGTCGCTGCCTCAAAAAAGCAGCCAGCATCATCAGAGACCCACACCATCCTGGCCACACACTCATTTCACCACTGCCATCGGGAAGAAGGTACAGGAGCCTGAGAACTGTAAAATCCAGGTTCAGGAACAGCTTTTACCCTACAGCCATTCTGCTATTAAACATGACAACCTCAAATAAGCTCTGAAGTACATAGACTATTATTGTTATTATTGCACTATTATTGTTTGTTTTTTGTGTGTGTGTGTGTATATATATATATATATATATATATATATATATATAATCTATATATATGTGTATTTGTGAGTATGTGTATATGCACACACTGAACTTTTTTTTTCTCTTGTTTGTTATACTGTTCACAGTGTACTATGTTTCCATATTCTGTTGTGCTGCAGCAAGTAAGAATTTAATTGTTCTATCTGGGACATATAACAATAAAACACTCTTAACTCTTGGATAAATTGTGCATGGAGGCAGTGAAAATGTAGAAACAAGGAACAGCAGAAGCTGGTTAATACTGGAGACCCTTCTGAAGCGTCACCCGTCCATGTTCTCCTGAGATACTCCCTGACCTGCTGGGTTGCTCCTGCACTTAAGTGTCGTTGTGTGGAAGCAGTGGATGTGGATAAGATTCCTTGTGAATCAATTGTAACTGTTTTCACGAGAAGGAAGAGACAGTGCCAATGTTGTATTTAAAGCAAATTAATGTGATATATTGGATGGGATAAACATCATAAAAATGACAATGAAAACATTGTTTATTATCTTTGCAAATGGATATAATGCCAAGCCCGGATGAAATAACCCCGGGCTGTTAAAGGAAACAGAGCGTTTGACTACATTTTTCAATCCCGTCTGGCTTCAGCAGCAGTAGAGCATTTTATGGAACAGTCAATGCGATACCTTGGTGTACAAAGGGAGGAGGGAATGCACCAGGCAATTACAAGCGAGTCACATCCTCCTCTAAGGTGGGAGGATTATTGCAACCCAGTCCAAGACAAAGGTTAAATCTTCCTTTGGAAAGGCACGGATTAATCAGTCTGAAGAAGAGTCTCGACCCGAAACGTCACCCATTCCTTCTCTCCAGGGATGCTGCCTGTCCCGCTGAGTTACTCCAACTTTTTCTGTCTATCTACGGATTAATCAGGGACAGCCAGCATGAATTTGTTTGACAAATTTGATTTCAATTCTTTGAGGAGGTGGCAAGGGGAGTCGAACGAGAATAGTGCCTTTTAGCAAAGCTTTTGACAAGCTCCCACACGGATGATTGGTCAAAAAGAATAAACTCCTTGGGATTCCAAGGAATGTGCAAAATTGAATGCAAAATTAACGGTGGCAGAAAATAAATGGTACTGGATCATGGGTGTTTTTGGACTGGAAGACCATAACCATGGGGTCCACCGAGCTTAGTTTTAGAGATACTGCATGGAAACAGGCCCATTTCACTGAGTCCACACCGACCAGCGATCACCTGTACACTAGCACAATCCTACACACTATGGACAATTTACAGAGGTCAATTAACCTACAAATCTGTATGTGATTGGAATGTCGGAGGAAACCGGAGCACCCAGATAAAACCCATGCAGTCACAGGGAGATCGACACAAAATGTTGGAGTAACTCAACAGGACAGGCAGCATCTCTGGAGAGAAGGAATAGGTGACATTTCCGGTCGAGACCCTTTTTCATTTGGACCCAGTCACATGGATAAACTCCATACGGACAGCGCCCATAATCATTAAACTCGGGTCTCTGCCGCTTGTCAGGCAACAACTCTACCGCTACGCCACTGTGCAGCCCTTGGTCTCTCACTTTTTTAAAATCTCGGAGAGAGGATGCCAACAAAATTCACACCCTTGTGATGGGTGGGTGAGGGTTGTACGGCCATGCAGTGTCTTTCAATGAATCAATATTTCAGGTAGAGATGAAGGCCCTTCAGCCTCTGACATTGCCAACCAAAAATGACCTGCCTAGCCCATAACAAGGTCACAGATCTTCAAGTATTCTTCTTTTTAAATGTATTGAGAATTTCCAGTTGTTCTGGTTTTTCAAGCTCTGGGTGAATTTATTTTCGTTGTTTCCTGTTGATTTTTTCTGCCAACGACTGAAAGTCCCTGCTCGGAGAAACAAGGAACTGCAAACGCTGGTTAATACACAAAAGGACACAATCGCTGGAGTAACTCAGCAGGTCAGGGAGCATTTCTGGAGAACATGGACAGGTGACGTTTAGCCGAGTCTGGTTGATTCGGGGTTCAAACCCGAAACATCATCTATCCATGTTTTATAGAGATGCTGCCATTTCCGTTGAGTTACTGTGCACTTTTTGTCCTTTTGTGTAAATCTCACGGCCTGGTTTTAGACTCCTCTTCTAGTTTTGATAATTTTATACACAGTTAAGACTTTTCTGCCCCAAATAAACAACCCTTGCCTAGCTTATCTTTCCCCAGACATACAATTGTGCAGTCCTGGCATTTGTGCAAGTCTTCTCTGCTCTATCTCCCGTGTAATAGAAACATAGAAAATAGGTGCAGGAGTGGGCCATTCGGCCCTTCGAGACTGCACCGCCATTCAATATGATCATGGCTGATCATCCAACTCAGTATCCTGTACCTGCTTTCTCTCCATACCCCCTGATCCCTTTAGCCACAAGGGCCACATCTAACTCCCTCTTAAATATAGCCAATGAACTGGCCTCAACTACATTCTGTGGCAGAGAATTCCAGAGATTCACCACTCTCTGTGTAAAAAATGTTTTTCTCATCTCAGTCCTAAAAGATTTCCCCTTTATCCTTAAACTGTGACCCCTTGTTCTGGACTTCCCCAACATCGGGAACAATCTTCCTGCATCTAGCCTGTCCAACCCCTTAAGAATTTTGTAAGTTTCTATAAGATCCCCCCTCAATCTTCTAAATTCCAGCGAGTACAAGCCGAGTCTATCCAGTCTTTCCTCATATGAAAGTCCTGCCATCCCAGGAATCAGTCTGGTGAACCTTCTCTGTACTCCCTCTATGGCAAGAATGTCCTTCCTCAGACTAGGAGACCAAAACTGTACGCAATACTCCAGGTGTAGTCTCGCCAAGACCCTGTACAACTGCAGTAGAACCTCCCTGCTCCTATACTCAAATCCTTTCGCTATGAATGCTAACATACCATTCACTTTCTTCACTGCCTGCTGCACCTGCATGCCCACTTTCAATGACTGGTGTACCATGACACCCAGGTCTCGTTGCATCTCCCCTTTTCCTAATCGGCCACCATTCAGGTAATAGTCTACTTTCCTGTTTTTGTCACCAAAGTGGATAACCTCACATTTATCCACATTATACGGCATCTGCCATGCATTTGCCCACTCACCCAGCCTATCCAAGTCATCTTGCAGCCTCCTAGCATCCTCCTCACAGCTAACACTGCCCCCCAGATTCGTGTCATCCGCAAACCTGGAGATGTTGCATTCAATTCCCTCGTCTAAATCATTAATATATATTGTAAATAGCTGGTGTCCCAGCACTGAGCCTTGCGGTACCCCACTAGTCACTGCCTGCCATTCTGAAAAGGACCCATTTACTCCTTCTCTTTGCTTCCTGTCTGCCAACCAGTTCTCTATCCACATCAATACTGAACCCCCAATACCGTGTGCTTTTGTGTAAATCGCATGTTGTCTGTAATGTGGTGACCTTGTGATCACAGACAAGGGAGAGTGAACACCCATTCATACTAATTCTATGTTATTCCACTTTTGCAGCTGCTCCCAACACAGGAGAGGCAATTTTACAGAGGGCCAATTAACCTACAGACTTGCACGTCTTTGAGATCTGGGAGGAAACCCAAGCACCCGGTGAAAACCCATGGGGAGAACATGCAAACTCCACACAGACAGCACCCGAGATCAGGATCAAACTGGGTCTTTGGTGCTACCAGCTGCACCACTGTGTTTTATGATTCCATCCTTTTTAATCTGTGCGTAATGTCAGGGACATATGCCACAAACTCTCTCAATTGGCCTCAGGAGAAAATTAAACAATTGACTAATTTATGGATTACTTTAAAAATATATTATTGACAGCCCTCAAATATTATTGGTACTATAACAACATTTTAAAGAATTTGGATGTATAATAACAACATTTAAACTACATTTGGACAAGTACATGTATAGAAATAGTTTAGTGGGATATGGGCCAAATGCAGGCGGGTGGGACTAGTGTAGATGGGGCATCTTGGTCAGCTTGGGCAAGTTGGGCTGAAGGGCCTGTTTCCAAACTGTATGGCTCTATGACTCCTTGAGTTTCATTATTATGTATTACAGATGCATCATTTTCATCAGATAAACGCATAGGATCCTTTTGTAACACTCAGGGAAAAGTTGCCAATAATATTGTTGGCTTGAAATTCACATCCTTGCTGTTACATTTAGCAATTGAACCCTTTCCAAGTCAAAACCCAAACAATGATCTCAGTTCAAATTTCCGTTCTTAGGTCTCGTGTTGTGTACCGCACATGAAAACAAAGTAGAGTTAGGTACATCTGTGCACATGCAAAGAAGGTGAAGCGTATGCAAACCTATGTCATAAAACATTGCAACATGCGAGATGCTGCTTGAAATATATTTGTAAGAAGAATTTGAGGAAGGACATTCTTGCTATTGAGGGAGTGCAGTGTGGTTAATGAGGTTAATTCCAGGGATGGCAGGACTGTCATATGTTGAAAGAATGGAGCGGCTGGGCTTGTATACACTGGAATTTAGAAGGATGAGAGGATATCTTATTGAAACACAAAAGATTATTAAGGGATTGGACACGCTAGAGGCAGGAAACATGTTCCCGGTGTTGGGGGAGTCCAGAACCAGGGGCCACAGTTTAAGAATTAGGGGTAGGCCATTTGGAACGGAGATGAGGAAAAAACTTTTTCATCCAGAGAGTTGTGAATCTGTGGAATTCTCTACCTCAGAAGGCAGCGGAGGCCAATTCTCTGGATGCTTTCATGAGAGAGTTTGATGGAGCTCTTAAAGATAGCGGAGTCAAGGGATATGGGGAGAATGTACGGGGTACTGATTGTGGATGATCAGCCATGATCACAGTTAATGGCGGTGCTGGCTCGAAGGGCCAAAAAGCCTACTCCTGCACCTATTATCTATTGTCCATTCTATTTTGAAAATAGGTGAAGTCTATTTAACCAAACTCTGCTGTTCAATCAAGTTGGAGTGCCTCGGAGGAGGTTAATCTTCTTGGTGGATCCAGGGATCCCCTGGGGATGGCAAGAGGTCCATTCCCAGGATGGGTGCTGTCAGTGTGGAATTTGCACGTTCTCCCTGTGACCGTGTGAGTTTTCTCTGGAAACTCCTGTTGGGGGATCGAAAACTAGAGGATGTAAGGTGAGGGGGGAAAGATTTAATAGGAACCTGAGGGGTAACTTTATTTACACAAAGGGTGATGGGTATATGGAATGAGTTGTCAGAGTAGGTCGTTGAGGCAGGTACTATCGCAATGTTTAAGAAGTTGTTAGACAGATACATGGATAGGATAGGTTTAAAGGGATATGAGTCAAGTGCAGGCAGGTGGGACTAGTGTAGATGGGGCATGTTGGTCGGTGTGGTCAAGTTGGGCCGAAGGGCCTGCTTCCACGCCGTATGACTCTATGATTTTATCCCAAAAAGGTACAAGTTTGTAGGTCAATTGAAGTTTGGGGGAGTTGAAGTGCTGAGTAGGCTCGGCGATCGCTTCGCCCAACACCTCTGCTCGGTTCGCAATAACCAACCTGATCTCCCGGTGGCTCAGCATTTCAACTCCCCCTCCCATTCCGAATCCGACCTTTCTGTCCTGGGCCTCCTCCATGGCCAGAGTGAGGACCACCGTAAATTGGAGGAGCAGCAGCTCATATTTTGCTTGGGCAGTTTATACCCCAGCGGTATGATCATTGACCTCTAATTTCAGGTAGTCCCTGCTTCCTCCTCCCCTTCTCAGCTCTCCATCAGCCCACTTTCTCCGCCACTTCCTTTCTTCTTCTACTGGGAATTGGATTCAAAGTTACAGAAATTATAAAGAAGGTTTAGAAAGGGCTTTAAATAGTAAGGTGGGGTTGGAGAAACGTAGCATGTTCTGAAAGAAGTGAATTAAAGATAAGAATAAAAATGGGGAATTGTGTAGGATCAGAATACAAATGTAATAAAGATAACTTAATGACACTGGATGCAGAGTGGTTATTGAAAGTTGCAATAGATTGTTTCCAAAATAAAGAAGCATTTCACATTAACTTCTCTCTGAATGACATCTGAAGAAGTTTTCCGGCCTGGAACATCAACTATCCGTGTTCTCCAGAGATGCTGTCTGACCTGCTGAATTACTGCAGCACTTTGTGTCTTTTGTTTTTGTAAACCAGTATCTGCAATTCCTTGTTTCTACATGAAAACAAAAGCTGGATTAGTTGAAAGCATTACCTTAAAATTCAACTTCTTGTTGGCTTTTATGGTTTCTGTTCATAACCGGAATAGTCAAATATTTAGCATAGGTGTGTCCAATTGGGTATCCGGACAGGGTGAGTGCTGGTTCGTGGATTGGGGAGGTTCATAGTCAGGTGAAGAATGTGTCTCCTCCCTACCATCTGCAGGAAGTACCTGGTACTGCAGTCACGGCATATAAAATTATACTTTGGCACCTTTCAAACCTTAGCTTTATGACGAAAATAGACACAAAATGCTGGAGTAATTCAGCGGGTCAGGAAGCATCTCTCGACAAAAAGAATAAGTGATGTTTTGGGGCTGAATCCTTCTTCAAGACTCAAAGATAATAATAATAATAATAATACATTTTATTTATATAGTGCTTTTCAAAGTCGCTTTACATTGAGAGTAAAAAACAAAAAAACAAAATAGAGCAGTAAGACAGGGATGCAAAGGGGAGGGGGACATGGGACTAAGGGTATACAGATGTGAAGAGATGGGTCTTGAGGCGGGACTGGAAGATGGTGAGGGACTCAGAATTTCCGATAGAAAAGATAGAAAAGGCCAGAATGAAACAGGGCCGACAACAGATGACCTTGGGACGGGTGGAGACCATAATGATCCATTGTTGGCTGCAGAAGATGTGTTAACGACAGGGATACAAGGATGTGAACAGTGGAACTAGTAGGATGACTATGGGGGAGATGGGAGGGGGGGGGAGGAGGAATGCAGGGGTTACTTGAAATTAGAGAAATCAATGTTCATACCATTGGGTTTGTAAGCTGCACACAATTGTTCATGTTCATAAGATCTAGCAACACAATTAGGCCATTCAGCCCATCAAGTCTACTCCACCATTCAATCATGGCTGATCTATCTTTCCCTCTCAACACCATTCTCCTGACTTCTCCCCATAACCTATGACACCCGTACTGATCAAGATTTTGTCAATCTCCACCTTAAAATTGCTTTGGTTACACATTCTCTCTGTAACCGCATTAGTTCTTCCCGCACCCTAAAATGATCCGATTTCTTCCTACATCCCAAAGGTTGAGCATATACAGTGTAAAGCCCATCGCTCCAAAGCATTGATTTTCATTGGTTACCCCTACGTTTAAACATTGTGAACCACATGCAGACCTGGATGGCCAGGATTGTATACATTGATTGTAAGGTCACCAGTATGCCTGGGAATACAACTGTTTGAGCAATAGGCACATCTATGTTATCACACTTTTACTGCCACGTATTGTTTGCCTGTGACTGATGGCAATCAGTACGCCCTCTGTCAAGGTGCTACAAAAGAATGCATTTACTCTTGCAATAACCAAACCCATTAGCCCACAGGTAAACTGAGTGGAGCTTTGATGAGTGGATCAGAACCAGTATTTTCACTTCTGGTCAATTGCACAAAAGGGTTGAAGGCAGTGACGTGGAATCTAGCCAAACCCATCCACTGGGAAATTTGGTTTCTGCACAGAATTAAAGTGTCGCACACGTAATGTGGAGAAAATTAGCAGGAATGTGGACAGGAAGGTTCTCACAGCATTTAAAAGACATTTGGACAGGTGCATGGATAGAAAAATCTTTTCGTTTTTGGAGATACAGAATGTAAGCAGGCCCTTCGGCCCAACGAGTCAATGTCGACCGTCAATCACCCATTCACATTACAGTTATCCCACTTCTGCATCCACTCCCTACACATTAGGACCAAGTTACTGTGACCAATTAAAGCAAGCAAGCTTCTTTATATAGCACATTTCAGCAACAAGGCTTTTCAAAGTGCTTTACACAAAGCATTAAAGAGCAATCAAAAGCAATTAAAAACAGTCATTAAAAAGAACAGAAAATAAAAACAAGCTAAAATAGAATAAGACAATTATAAAATACAAGATTAAAAGTTACAGTGCGGTGTAAGAAATGAATAATTATTTAATTTAATTAAAGGCAGCGTCAAACGGAAAAGTCTTCAGCCCCGATGTAAAAGAACTGAGAGTTGAACTACAAACCCGCACGTCTTTGGGAAGTGGGATGAAGGTGAGGAGGAAACCCATGCCTTCACAGAGAAAACGTGCAAACTCCACACAGACAGCACCCAAGATCAGGATCAAACCCGGATCCCTGGCACCGTGAAGCAGCAGCTCTACCTCTGCGTCACTGTGCCACCGTTTTACAGAGTTTAGAGGGATATGGGCCAAACGCAGGCAGGTGGGGGTCTAGTATAGATGGGCACCTTGGTCAACACAGGAAAGTTGGGTCAAAGGGCCTTTTTCTGTGCTGCACGACTCGATGGCTCTATCAGGGCCAATAACAACGCATGTCTTCTGCTTAATGGCATGGTACATAGAATAAGCAGGCCTATCCGATTCACACAACTGGAATGGAATCATTTATTGTCACATGTGACTAGGCAACGCAAAATTCTTTGCTGTATACCCAATGTATACAAATAGCGGCCATCTATAGTGCTGACAAAGTTACAAAGCATGCTGGCTCCTCCTTTGTTCTCCCCCCCCTCTCCCCCGGCAGCAGTTCCCCCAAGCCGGGTCCCCATTGTCCTTTGTTCTCCTCCCCCTTCCTCATGGCGGTCCCCCCACGCTGGGTCCTCCATTGTTCTTCCCCTCCCCCTCACGGCGGCCCTCCACGCTCTCATCGACCGTCGACCACAGGTCGACCCGTGAGGTTTCACCATCGCTGAGGCCCCATCATGAGGTTTCACCATCGCTGAGGCCCCATCATGAGGTTTCACCACCGTCGATGCCCCAGTTCATGCCACCGCGGTGCCAATCCAGGCCCCAACCGCGGGCTCTGTCGGCCGCTCCGCCGACCCAGACTCCGACTCGCGAGGCCCGGCTCCTCCTTCCGACCCGTGATGCCCCGGCCGGGCCTCGACCTGGGTTTCTACGCGGCGATCCAGAAGGCATCGAGACCGCGGCGCCTCGCGTTCCCAGTCCACAGCCGCGGGGCACAGTTTGGAAGCCTTCTGGCCACGCAGCCCATCGGAATTAATGTAGTAGCCATAAATGTGGTTGCCGGATGCATCACAGCCTGGTTTTGGAACATCCAAAATGACAGAGAAATGTGGACGGAGCCCAAACCATCACACAAACACACATGACACAAACCAGCCTCCCTTCTATTGACTCCATTTACACCTCACGCTGCTTCGGCAAGGCCACCAGCATAATCGAGGACCACCCTGATTCACCCTGATCACTCCCTCTTCTCCCCTCTCCCATCAGGCAAGAGGTACAGGGACAGTGAAAACGCAAACCTCCAGACTCAGGGACAGTTTCTTCCTGGCTGTTATCAAGCAACTGAACCTAGAGAGCGGTCCTGAGCTACTATCTGCCTCAGAGCCGGATTTACCATTAGGCTTCGTAGGCTGAAGCCTAGGGCCTCGAAATCTAGGGGGCCTCCGGCCAGGCTTCAAGGTGTATAATATTTTTGACTGTCATAGGCCTTTCTTACACATGAACATTGAATTCTCCCAATTTTGCCAGCCCTTGCTGTTTCCTCCCCTTCCTCAGCCCTCGGGCTGTCTCCTCCCATCCCTCAGCCCTCCGGCTCCTCCTCCGCCTTTTTCCTTTCTTCTTCCCACCCCCCATCAGTCTGAAGAAGGGTTTCGGCCCGAAACGTTGCCTATTTCCTTCGCTCCATAGATGCTGCTGCACCCGCTGAGTTTCTCCAGCATTTTTGTGTACCCTTTCTTACATATGCTGTCCTGTAGTCTCTAAACAACCATTCAGTAATTTTCCTTGCCCTCCATTTCAGAATAATAGTGTTTTAAGACGATAACTCGACACTTGCACTGGCAATAAATAAATAAATAAAAACACGGGTTTCCAGCCCCTTATCTCATTGGCCGCACTCAGCTGCAAATCGGTGTAAATCTGGTGGATTCTTCCATCTTCCTCTAGTCATGGTGGTGGGGGATTAGGAAGAGCCTCACAAGTGGACCAGCCTAGGGCCTCTCTTCATCTAAATCCGGCACTGATCTGCCTCATTGGAGAACCTCGGACTATCTTTGATTGGACTTAACTGGACTTTATCTTACACTAAACATTAGTTATGTTATTCCCTTTATCTTGTATCTCTACATTGTGGATGGATCGATTGTAATCATGTATTGTCATTCCGCTGACTGGCTGGCACAGAACAAAGGATTTTCATTGTACCTTGGTACACGTGACAATAAACTCTACTCAACTCAACTCAGTGTGTGTTCAATATAAATCTACGGGGGCCACAGATGGAAATGCTGATACACTGGCACCAACTCTCATGAAGGGGGAGGACTGCATAATTCAACATCTATTAGATCCAGACTCTGTTAAAACAAAAGATTTCCAAGAAGGCAACAAGAACATTGAACATTCCTCAACACCTCATTAGATTAGATTAGAGATACGGCATTGTAACAGGCCCTTCGGCCACTAAATCCGCACCGACCAGCGATCCCTGTACACTAGCACTATCATACACACTGGGAACAATTTACAATCTTTACCAAAGCCAATCAACCTACAAACCTGTACGTCTTAGGAGTGTGGGAGGAACTGGTGTATGGAAAAAAGCCCACCTGGCCACGGGCAGAACGGACATCATCCATTCATACTAGGTCAATGTTATCCCACTTTTGCATCCACTCCCTACACATGACGGGCAATTTACTACAGGCAATTCACCTACAAAACCGCACGTCTTTGGAATGTGGGAAGAAGCCGGAGCACCCGGAGGAAACCCATGCAGTTACAGGGAGAACGTGCAAACTCCACACATAATCCGAGATCAGAATCTGGCACTGTGAGGCAGTTGCTCCACCAGCTCCTTGAAAAATATTAAGAACACCTTATCTTCCAATCTTGCACACTTCAATCGTTCTGTAGAAAGAAGGAAGTGCAGGTGCTGGTTTACACAAAATGTCACATAGTGCTGGAGTAACTCAACGAGTCAGGCAGCATCTCTGGAGATCAAGGATGGGTGATGTCTTGGGACGACCCACCAAGATGCCCCATCTATACTGGTCCCACCAAGTGGGATATGGGCCAAACGCGGCCAGGTGGGATTATTGCAGATGGGGCATCTTGGTCAGGTGGGGCTGAACGGCCTATTTCCATGCTGTATGGCTCAATGACTCTAAGATAAACCTTATTTTGTCTGAATAAATTTAGTCTGAAGAAGGGTCTTGACCTGAAACGTCAACTATCCATGCTCTCCAGAGATGCTGCCTGACCCAGTGAATTACTCCAGCAATTTGTGTCTATCTTTGGTGTATCTTCCTACCATTCTCACCCCTATGGTCCGTTATAACTAGGGTTTACTGCAATTGTTTTTGTGAGTCATCATCTGCAGTTCCTTGTATCTCCTATAATAACCTTTCCAGTCCTGAATCCATTAACTCTCTCCTTCCTGAGAATGCATTCTGAGCACAAAGTATCACTGTATTCTGCACCCTCCACATCTTTGCTTTCACCTTCCTTCTCCCTAGACCAAGGTTCCTCATGGAAGGTTGGTAAAGAAGATTCAATTGTTGGGTATTAATGGTGGAGTAGCAAGATGGATTCAACAGTGGCTGAATGGGAGATGCCAGAGAGTAATGGTGGATGGCTGTTTGTCAGGTTGGAGACCGGTGACTAGTGGGGTGCCTCAGGGGTCTGTGTTGGGTCCACTGTTGTTTGTCATGTACATCAATGATCTGGATGATGGTGTGGAAAATTGGATTAGTAAGTATGCAGATGATATTAAGATAGGTGGTGTTGTGGATAATGAAGTAGATTTTCGAAGTCTACAGAGAGATTTAGGCCATTTGGAAGAGTGGGCTGAAAGATGGCAGATGGAGTTTAATGCTGACAAATGTGAGGTGCTACATCTCGGCAGGACAAATCAAAATAGGACGTACACGGTAAATGGTAGCGAATTGAGGAATGCAGTTGAACAGAGGGATCTAGGAATAACTGTGCATAGTTCCCTGAAGGTGGAATCTCATGTAGATAGGGTGGTAAAGAAAGCTTTTGGTGTGCTGGCCTTTATAAATCAGAGCATTGAATATAGAAGTTGGGATGTAATGTTAAAATTGTACAAGGCATTGGTGAGGCCAATTCTGGAGTATGGAGTACAATTTTGGTCGCCTAATTATAGGAAGGATGTCAACAAAATAGAGAGAGTACAGAGGAGATTTACTAGAATGTTGCCTGGGTTTCAGTAACTAAGTTACAGAGAAAGGTTGAACAAGTTAGGTCTTTATTCTTTGGAGCGCAGAAGGTTAAGAGGGGACTTGATAGAGGTCTTTAAAATTATGTGCGGGTTAGACAGAGTGGACGTGGATAAGCTTTTCCCATTGAGAGTAGGGAAGATTCAAACAAGGGGACATGACTTGAGAATTAAGGGACAGAAGTTTAGGGGGAACATTAGGGGGAACTTCTTTACTCAGAGAGTGGTAGCTGTGTGGAATGAGCTTCCAGTGGAAGTGGTGGAGGCAGGTTCGATGTTATCCTTTAAAAATAGATTGGATGGGTATATGGACGGGAAAGGAATGGAGGGTTATGGTCTGAGTGCAGGTAGATGGGACTAGGGGGAAGTATTTATTTTTAATTAATTTTTTTTTTTTTTTAATGTTCGGCACGGACTTGAAGGGCCGAGATGGCCTGTTTCCGTGCTGTTATGGTTATATGGTTATATATGGTTATATGGTTAGACTTTCACTCCCTTTGTCATTCGATCTCACTTTGGCGCAGCGGTAGAGTTACTGCCTTACAGTACCCGGGTTCGATTCTGACTACAGTTGCTGTCTATACAGAGTTTGTACGTACTCCCCGTGACCGCGCAGGTTTTCCCTGGGTGCTCTGGTTTCCTCCCACATTCCAAAGACATCCAGGTTTGTAGGTTAATTGGCTCTGGTAAAATTGTAAATTGTAAATTGTCCCCAATGTGTAGGATAGTGCTAGTGTATGGGGATCGCTGGTCGGCGTAGACTCTGCGGGCCGAAGGGCCTGTTTCCACGTTGTATCACTGAATCAAATTAAACTAGTCTAAACTAGTCTAAAATAGCCTAAACTAGTGTAAACTAAACTGAACACCACTCCTGCCTTCCAGTCTATCACATGTCTTGCCTTTAATTCTGTTCTCGCCACTCCCCTCCCTCTACCATTGAAAGCCGAGCTATTTGGCAGCCAGCCAGACTCTAATCACTATGCAGCACATTCTTACATTGGTTTTACTTATGACTTGCAGCAGACCTGGGCATATCATGGTATTTATTAGCTGCTGTGAATATAATTCAACAATGATTCTGTCCAATAATTCTGGAAGTCTATTTGGCATGGGATGAATTCTTTCCCCAGGCTATTTGGAACGCCATCAATTCAGATAATGGAAGTGCTGTACAAGCTACAGAATTACAATTAGTGATCAGGGAAGCAGTTTCACCAAGGGCTGAGTTGGTTAAACAGAAGCCAGATTTTAAATTGAGCTGCGAGAATATTGGCAGACTAGTTGGCCGGTTGCATTGTGACCTCATGGGGTTGGGACATCTCCTCGGATGTATTGGACGTCTGTGTTGATTATGCTGGGTCGTTTGCTGCTTGGCAGGGCATGATGGGTTTGAGTCTGAGTTTAGTTTATTGTCACGTATACCGAGGTACAGTGAAAGCTTTTTGTTGTGTGCCATCCATCCAGTCAGCGGAAAGACATTCCGTGGTTACAATCGATCCACAGTGTACAGATGCATGATAAAGGGAAAATCGTGAATAACGTTTAGTGCAAGATGAAGCCAGTAAAGTCTGATCAAAGATAGTCCGAGGGTCTCCAATGAGGTAGATAGTGGCTCAGGACCGCTCTCTAGTTGTTGGTAGGATGGTTCAGTTGCCTGTTAACAGCTGGGAAGAAACTGTCCCTGAATCTGGAGGTGTGTGTTTTCACACTTCTATACCTTCAGTCAAATGGGGAGTGGTGAGAGAGAGGAGTGGCCGAGGTGCGATTTATCCTTGATTATGAGTGGTGCGTCACAGGCATTGGTGCTGGGTCATCAGTTTATATACAGCTCATTTAAATGGCATGCATGTAGCCAGTGAAGGCAAGTTTGCTGATGGTAGTTTACACTGCCCGCTCCATCACGGTTACAGACCTCACTACTATTTAAGGGATGCACAAGAGTCACTGCCTCAAAAAGGCTGCCAGCATCATTAGAGACCCACACCACCCTGGCCACGCTCTCATTTCACTCCTGCCATCGGGAAGAAGGTATATGAGCCTGAATACTGTAATTTCCAGGTTCAGGAACAGCTTCTCCCCTACAACCATCAGGCTATTGAACACTACAACCTTCAAATAAGTTCCAAACTACATAGACTTGGGGGCATTGTGCTTGTCTTTGCACTATATATATAGTGTGTGGAGTGGATGGGTAACATGGAACTGGTGTGAACAGGTGATCGATGGCCAGTGAGAACTTGGTGGGCCGAAGGGCCTGTTTTCATGCTGTATCTTTCAATCAATTCAATCAATGGAGATGCTGGGGTAATTTGGTGCTCCCACATCTCAAAAATGTGTGGGGGTTTTAGGTTAGTTGCCTGCTGTAAAATTGCCCCTAGTGTGTAGGGATTAGATATGAAAGTGGGATAACATAGAAGATACAAGATACAAGATACATTTATTTGTCACATGTGCCAGATGGCGCAGTGAAATGTGATCACCATACAGCCATACAATCAAAATACCGAACACAACACACAATAGAATTCAACATAAAAACATCCCCACAAAGCAGAATCAAAGTTTCCCACTGTGAGGGAAGGCACCAAAGTCAGTCTCTTCCTCTAATGTGTGAACTAGTGTGAATAGGTGATCGATGGTCATCGACACAGTGGATTTAAGGGCCTGTATCCATGCTGTATCTCTAAACTAGTCTAAACTAAACTAACTAAATTAAACTAAACTAAATTAAATTAACTAAACTAAACTGAACCACAGATAGACACAGAGTACTGGAGTAACTCAGCGGGGCAGGCAGCATCTTTGGAGAAAAAGGATGGGTGACATTTCGGGTCTGGACCCTTCTTCAGACTGAAAGTAGGGGGTGAGGTGAAGAGCTGGAGGTGGGAAAAGATCAGGACCATCGTTGTCTGAGAAAGGTAGACATGAAGTGAGGCAACACTAAATGCTTCACGGCCAATGTGGTGCAGTGTAAATAATGAAGTAATGTGGAAGCTGCAGCATTAAGCTAGCATTCAGCAACCTACCGCAATCAGCAAGTGACCACGGCCAAATAACCTGTTTTAGTTAAAGTACTTGAGAGTAAATATTGGCGCAAACACCAGGGGAACCTCCCCAAACCTCCTACACACTTGACTGTCTGCTCCGAAGTTTGTAAAATTAAATTAAAGATATGTATTTCTTCAGCAAGCTTTGCATGTGTTGTCCATCAAAAATTGCCCCCTGACTAAGGTCATAAGGAATAGGAGTAGAATTTGGCCATTCAGCCTATCGTCTACTCCACCATTCAATCATGGCTGATCTATCTCTCCCTCCTAACCCCATTCTCCTGCCTTCTCCCCATAACCCCTGACTCCTGTACTAATCAAGAATAGTAAGATTAAACAAGAACTTACCAGTTTGAAGTTTGATCTTTATTTTATGAGGAGTTACGTTGGTGATTACGTGAAGAACCCCGTCAGGGCGCATGCGCGTCAATCTTCAAAGCAGCGGTATGCAATCACAGACAACACCATAATTGAAGTAACATATTAAGATGATCAACATGAGAACTACCATTATGACCTTTTTTTTAATGAGAGAGTGTTGGGCGTGGCGGGCACGTAATCACCAACGTAACTCCTCATAAAATAAAGATCAAACTTCAAACTGGTAAGTTCTCGTTTAATCTTACTATTTTACTTCGGAGTCACGTGAGTGACTACGTGAAGATTTTAAAGCTCTGTGATTTTTATGCCGCAGATCAAAATCCCGACTTCTCACTGCATCGATTGACTCTGAGTATCATCAATAATGCTGTAAACATGACATTGCATATCATGCCAAAACAAAACAGTTTTATTTTTGGTCATAAAACAACCAATAAACCCTCTTAATGTAGGGGCAACAAACGAAACAGAATGAAACAGTATTGAAAACAGACTTTAAACAATAGCAACAGCACTCAATATTGAGTTGGCAATCATCCCTCCATCGGCAATCGGCCGATGGTAGTATTGCTGAAACACAAGTTCATTTTTCCAACCTGCGGCTTTTAATATATGGTCGATGGGAACGTCCATCGCCCTGACCGCAGATGTTGCTACTGCACTAGTGGAATGAGATGTAAACACATAAATGTTAATTCCTGCCTGAACCAACTCTTGCTTTAACCACCTTGAGATAGTCTGAACTGCCACTCTTTTATGTTGGCTTCTTGTAACTGACAAATAATCCTGTTTCTTCTTGTCTTAAAGCCCTTGTGGCTTCAATGTAATGTAACAAATGTGTCCTTACACATAAACATGGAGCTGTAGGATATGCTGAGAACACAATCTTAAATCCTGTCACACCTGGCCTGCTTTGTTTGAGCAGGTCAGAAATATAAAACAGAACATTCTCTGTAGTCACTTCCATTCTCTCGAACTGAAGTTTTTGCAAAGTCTGCACTCTCTGTACTGACACCAATGCCATTAGCATAGCCAATTCAGCAAAGTTATAGACGTGACAGGGACCCAATGATGAAGCATGTTAAGAACAACGCTTACATCGTAGATTACCATATACGTAGGCTTAGGCATTTTGGAATTAAAGATTCCTTTCATCAACCTAGATATGAGAGGGTGAGATCCTATACTTTGTGTCCGTGTACCTATTACAAGATATGCCGACAAAGCACTTCTAGCTGTATTGATAGCACTATAGCTATGACCCTCATCATAATAAAGTGTAGATAAAACTCTAACACATTTTCAATAATTACAATATCATATTGCATATTCTTTTGAACACAATATTGTTCCCATTTTTTTAAATTTTTTGTACATAAGTCATATACTGCTTTTGAGTACTCTTTCTCCAGGCTGCAGTGAGTATATCCACCGTTGGCCTGGAAAGTCCTCGACCAATGTAAGGCATTCTTAAAAACCTGCAAATTACCAGATCAATGCGATCACATAACAGATGAACTTAACGCGTTCCTGGATGCTCCAGCAAATTCCTACTGTTTGGAATCATCAAAAGGAGGTTGGATCGCAATCTGTAACATGAAAAGGAACCATGGTTGAATCGGGCAATTTGGTATCACCAAAACCCCTGAAGCGGCATCCTGCTTGATTTTCTCAAACACCATGAGGCAGAATGGTGGGAAAATGTACACAAACATATCATCCCAATTTAGTGAAAAAGCATCAATTGCCACTGCCCCTGAATCTGGTTCCCATGAAACATATTTTGGCCTTCGATATAGAAGTACTATGTTCTTGAACACATCCTGGTTGAACATCCACTCTGTATTATCACGTAATTTTCGTGACCTGCCATCTGGTACTACATTAAGTTTCCCTGGCAGATAGATAGCTCCAATCCAAATCTCTCTATCCCTACTCCAGGTCCAATTGTATTTGCCAACCTGTCACATGATAACGATTTTATTCCACCCATGTGATTCATATCAGCAACTGCTGTAGTGTTGTCTATTTTGCACTGCACATGCAAAGTAGTTTAGCTTGTGCCATAAGCCTCGAGTCCATAAAATACTCTTGGTTATCCCCATGTTTGCAGAAGCAATGTTCATCTGTCTCCACAGCTGGATCTTGTATCAGTAGCACCCTACCCAAGTGCTCTGACATCTGTCTGCAAATCATGGAAGCTTGGTCCAATAACACTTTGGAACTACTAGTGGACACATGCTGAATCCACCATTGTACATCAGCAACAGCCTCTATTGATAGAAGCATAGGTCTATTATAATGACCTCAATGTATCCTCAATGCTTGTTCCTTTGACCTTTGTAATTGTAGATAATAAAGTGGCCATATTGAACTGCTGGAAATGCTGCCAGCAATTACCACAGCAGACTTGTCACCTGGCTAATTGAAGGCTGTGTGTCAGCAATTAACTTGATACAGCTCTTAATTAGCTCTACCCTTTTTTGCCTGGGCAAGATCACAATCATGTTGATTAAGTCTATTGTGAACCCAACTAGTCAATTTGTGTCACAGGTATAAATTTAGATTTCTCTGGATAGCTTATGAAACCCAATTTAAAAATGTTTTTTTTCTTTTTTTTTCTTCCCCCCAACTGCCACTGATGCTTCAGCTGTTTCCTTTGATTGTTCTACAATCAAGATATTATCTAGCTAAGCCATGAGCACATGCCCTCGACTTCTCATCATGCCTAGAATAGGTTTTAACCACTTTGTAATCCCTGTAGGAGCTGAAGACAAACTATTAGGCAATGCATGGTATTGCAATAATTGCTTCATCCAGCTGAATTTTAAATCTTCTATCCTGCAAATGAACAGACACTGAATCCGTTTCTTTAAGATCTCCTTCAGAAACATTTCCATCTTAAAATGTCTATACCCTACAAAAGGGTTAAGACTATTCAGGTCCAGTATAATTCTGCATCCCCCATCCTTGCTTGGTCTGGGAAAGATATTGGACACAAACTGATGGCTTTGGTAAACTGCCTTAGCAATTACACCTTTATTACATCACCTTGCAAGTTCCAACTGAACTTCCAATTGTTCAGTGATACTGGTCAAACTGCTTTTTGGAACATGTTGCATGGGTAAATCAGAATTTGCATTAAGCTTTGTTCGATATCCTTCTATAACCTTCAATATAAACATATCTGAGGTATCACATTAGATCTGTCTACATGAGAACCAGACCCACTTACCTCCTTACCCCGTGGCATTCTTCCCCGGCCTCGAGCTGGATATCTCACCTTCCCTGGCGCTGCTACAGCCGAACGCCAACTGCGCTGCATCGTAGCTGGACTCGTCCCTTGCCCGGACCAGTCTCCTCGCTTATAGGGATACTCTTTGGTGGATATGTTGGCTGCTGGCTGCTTAATCAAGCCCACCGTCTTGGTCTCCTCCTCCAGCTCCTTCACCTGCTTTGCGAAATCCTCGCCAAACAGTTGTGCCGGTTGCACTGTGCCAGGCTGGCAGAGTGAAGCATATTTTATGCTGGTGGCAAGTTCCTCACCCAGAGGCTCACCAGCGTCCGACGACATGGCAAACCGTGCTGCACATGGTGTCAGCTCTGGCAGCTGCCTGCCCTCCCTTTGGAAGTCGTCGGACTCAGGGTCAGAGCGTATCTGCCCTTCTGCACTCACCTCTTGCAAAGAGGGTGCTTTCAAGCAGGCCTCTACTAGGCACTGCCAGCGGAGTCTTCCCTAAGGCTTCCCGCCTGCACAACTCCTCCTGGAGTTGTGGCTTTGTGAAGCAGGCCTCTCCTATGCACTGCCAGCGGAGCCTTCCCTAAGGCTTCCCGCCTGCACAACTCCTCCTGGAGTGTGGCTTTGTGAAGCAGGCCTCTCCTAGGCACTGCCAGCGGAGCCTTCCCTATGGCTTCCCGCCTGCACTACTCCTCCTGGAGCGTCTCTGTGGAGCAGCCCCTGTATGAGCTGCTCCTTTTGGATAACCGCTGGGGAACGGTTTCCTGTCCCCGACGGGACTCTCGTGGCCCGACTCTACGGAGTCTATAGCCCTGACAGACTTGGGTTATGCCTACCGCCCGACTGGCGTTGGCTGTGTACCCGGCTGGGCACTTTGCCAAGTCTGTCGCCGCACCGCTACCGGCTTGCGACTCCCCCGAGGTGACAGGCTGCCTTTCAGAGACTGCGGCCCGTAGCTCTCTCTCTCCTTGTCGGCAGCAGCCTGCACCTTTTCCTTGTTCCTGTATGTGGGGGAAAAACACACACAGAAACACTTTCTCTACATTTCTCTAACTCCTCCAAAGTCTCCCCGACTTTGGTAGAGCTGTAATTACTCACCTGCAGCAGGAGCTCCGTGCTCCTGCTGCCGTTCTCGCCAATGCGTCAGACGTAATGACGCGCATGCGCCCTGACGGGGTTCTTCACGTAGTCACTCACGTGACTCCGAAGTAAAATCTATCTATCTCTGCCTTAAAAATATCCACTGACTTGGTCTCCACAGCCTTCTGTGGCAATGAATTCCACAGATTCACCACCCTCTGACTAAAGACATTTCCCTTCATCTCCTTCCTAAAATAACGCCTTTTAATTCTGAGACTATGACCTCTAGTCCTAGGCTCTCCGTCTATTTTGTTAGTTTGCTGGTCTACTTTAAAGAATGGTTGAAAGTCAACCACAGTGGTGGATGTCAGGATTGAACCTGGGTTGCGAGAACAGTCCTGCAGTGGCACCAATTGCAGGTCGGAAGGGAGGAGTCTCGCCTCACGGGTCGGATTCCGGGTGGGCGGAGCAGCCGACGGAGCCCGCGGCTGGGGCCCGGGTCGGCACCACGGAAGCGTAAAGTGGGGCACCGGTCGATAGCAGTGAGGTCTCGGCGGCCGTGAAGCGGCAGCAGCGGTGAAGCCTCGTGACGATGGGGCTTCGGCGGTGGTGAAGCCTCGCGGCGGCGGCGATGCCTCGCAGGTCGACCCACTGTCAATGAGAGCTTGGAGGACCACCATGAAGGAGGAGGGGGAGAACAATGGAGGACGTGGCATGGGGGGACCGATGTGTGTGTGTGTGTGTGTGTGTGTGGGGGGGGGGGGGGGAGAGAACAATGGAGGGGCCGGTGTGCTTTGTAACTTTGTCAGCGCCGTAGGTGGCCGCTATTTGTATACTTTGGGTAAACAGCAAAGAATCTCACTGTGCCTCATCACATGTGACAATAAATGGTTCAATTCCGTTCCATTCCACTATCGCATCTCTGCCACAACCATAGTGTTGCCGTACTTGGTGCCATCTAGTGTAGAGATTATGTAACAGGTCTTGATCTTATTAAATAAATGTACAAAAATATATTTAATCTCTAGCCTCATCTGTACCACTGGCGGAGTAACTCAACGGGCCAGGCAGCATCTCTGGAGAATCTCTGGATAGGTGATGTTTCGGGTCGGGACCGTACGATCAGTCTGAAGAAGGGTCCCAACCGATAGAAATATCATCTATCCACATTGACAGAGATGCTGCCTGAACTGTGGACTTCCTCCAGCAATTTGTGACTTTTTTTGTAAATCAGCATTTGCAGTTCTTTTTATTTTCTACCATCTGTATCCTTTATCCTTTAACTGTCCCCTTTATCCATCTTCGGTACACTGTGGATGGTTTGATTGTAATCATGTATAGTTTTTTCTTTGACTGGATAGCAGGCAACAAAATCTTTTCACTGTACAATAATAAACTAAACCAAATTAGAACTGGTACTGCTTTCATACAAGGCATTCCTTGATCCTCGAGTTTCCATATATATAGAGTCATTGAGTCATAGAGCATTGAAACAGGCCCTTCGGCCCAACTTGCCCACGCTGACCAACATGCCCCATCTACACTAGTCCCTTCTGCACGCGCATTCAAGCCTATCTTTTCCATGTACCTGTCCAAATGTCTCTTAAACTTTATGATAGTGCCTGCATATCTCATGGATCAGGACTCCAAGGAGAAACCCTGGCCCCTGCCCTCCCCATCAAACTGAATTTAGGTGGGCCACCATTGCTGGTTATGCCCTTGGATGCCTATGGAGACAGACATCACAGCAAGAGCATGGGAACTGATAAAAAGGGCTTGTGGTCCTTAGACTTATTTTTTTAACATGCACTTTCTTTATTAGCTGCAACATTGTTAAGTTTAGAGATACAGCATGAAAACAGGCCTTTCAGCTCACCGAGTCTGCGCCGACTAATGATCATCTGAACACTAGTTCTAACCTACACCCTTGGGACAATTAACAGAAGGCAATTAACATACAAACCTGCATGTCTTTGGAGTGTGCGAGGAAACCAGAGCACCTGGACAAAACCCACGTGGTCACGGGGAGAACGTACAAACTCCATACAGACAGCACGTGGGTCTCTGGCGCTGTGGACCAGCAACTCTACTGCTGTGCCACTGTGCCGCCCCTATTCTGCACTCTGTTGCCTTTGTTTTGTTTTGCACGATCTGTTGTACGCGAGTATGGTTTGATAAAATGAGTGTAGATAGAGTGGATATGGAGAGGATATAACTTGTAGTGGAAGAGTCTGGGACCAGAGCGCAAACCCTCTGAAGAAAAGGGCATAACTTCAGAATGGAGATGAGGAGGAATTTTTTTAGCCAGATGATGGTGAATCTGTGGAATTTACTGCTACAAACAGCTGTGGAGGCCAAGACATTGGGTATCTTTTAAACGAAGATTGATAGTTTCTTAATTTGGAAGGTCATCAAAGGTTACGTTGAGAAGGCAGGAGAATGGGGTTGGGGGGAAAAATAGATCAGTAGTGATCGAATGGCGGAGCAAACTCGATGGGACAAATGGCCTAATTCTTCTCCTTTGTCTTATGGTACTCCTGTACACTTGACAATAATAAACCAATTGGACTTTGGAATTGCCTTTCTAAAACCGTCCTTCCTTAAAATGTTCTTTTAGCCACATTTCTTTTCGCAAACGTTTGATCAATCAAATTTTATTTAGCAGCACTTTTGGAAATATGATGTTAAGCCGGAAAGGGTACAGAGAAGATTTACGAGGCTGTTGCCAGGGCTGAAGGCCAGAGCTGTGCGGAGATGTTGGGCAAGCTATCACTTTATTCCTCGGAGCACAGGAGGATGAGTGGTGATCTTATGGAGGTATACAGTATATAACCATGAGTGGAATAAACAGGGTGAATGCATAGAGCCAGTGCCGGCCTTAAGCCGATTGGACCGATTTTTCCAAATTGGGCCCCGCGCTCAAGGGGGGCCCCGCGTTAATTTTCCGTATTTCATATGGAAATACAAATTTGCTTTGTTAAATAAAGATTTTTAAAAAAACATTCGCCATACGGATTTTTTACAAAACGAACATTGATAACAACCGCTGCACGGCCATCAGACACAAACGATGTGTTAACTACTATTGTAGCACTTCTTAACAGCCAGTAGTTAACAAGTAGTTATACAATGTGTCATCAATGCATCGATCCACATTCCTCAGTAAATGTAATTGTGTTTTGAACAAGTATTAATGACGCTGCATTCCTTTGAATACAATTCACGCAGCGTCATTAACACTTATTCAAAACACAATTACATTTACTGAGGAATGTAGATCGATGCATTGATGACACATTGAGAATTTCTTAAAACTCACCATCATGATTGAGGACTTCTTCTTGGTGAGCTTCTTGGTCTGCAGCAAGTTAGTCATTCAATTTACCTACCGACCCACGTTGTGTCTCTCTGTCTTTCGCTCTCTCCCTCCCTCTCTCTCTCGGGCGCTCTCTCTCTCCCGCTCCCCATCTCATCTCTCTCTAGCTCTCTCGGCATTCCCGGAATCATTGAGGTTTTGCAGTAGACAAAAATGCTGGAGAAACTCAGCGGGTGAGGCAGCATCTATGGAGCGAAGGAAATATGCAACGTTTCGGGTCGAAACCCTTCTTCAGACCCGGCCTGAAACGTTGGCTATTTCCTTCACTCCAGAGATGTTGCCTCAAGCCCTGTCCCACTGTGTGAGTTCACCCAAGAGCTCTCCAGAGTTTAAAATCTCTGTGTAGCTGAGATGGCAGTCAGTTCCGCTGTCCGGTGATGGCGGCCGCTTGTAGCCACGTGAGCTACTTCCTTCCCCTGCTACAATGCGGTAGCTCTGCGCCCGGAGCGCCGCGGCAGCGGTGAGTGAGTTACTGGCATGAACCCGCCCCCTCCTTCTCAACGCTTCTGCCCTCCCCGCAACTTTACCCCTGGCTAGACTCCCCACATGCTGTGAAAGGAACTCTCCCCCGAATTGGTCCCTTGATAAGTTGAACTAGTATTGTCATTCAATAAGATGACAACTGATTCAACTTGTCTCGGTGTGCTCCTGTTTTTCCCACCATCTTTCCACCTGCCGTCACCCTCCACCCCCCACCCATTCAGTAATTCAGAAAGAAGGAGATTTGGAAGCCGTGGGAAAATTGAATTGTTACTATATTTATTTTTATTTTTACGGAGAGAACAATCTGCACATGCGCGGTTTAAGATTTTTTTTTAAAGCCGACTGACTGTTATATTACTCACGGCACATTATAGAAACATATAAAATTACAAAAGGACTGGACAAGCTAGATGCAGGAAAAATGTTCCCAATGTTGGGCGAGTCCAGAACCAGGGGCCACAGTCTTAGTATAATGGGGAGGTCAGTTAAGACTGAGGTGAGAAATAACTTTTTCACCCAGAGAGTTGTGAATTTATGGAATTCCCTGCCACAGAGGGCAGTAGAGGCGAAGTCACTGGATGGATTTAAGAGAGAGTTAGATAGAACTCTAGGGGCTAGTGGAGTCAAGGGATATGGGGAGAAGGCAGGCACGGGTTATTGATAGGGGACGATCAGCCATGATCACAATGAATGGCGGTGCTGGCTCGAAGGGCCGAATGTCCTCCTCCTGCACCTATTTTCTATGTTTCTATGACACGTGACTCATTTATAATTATTTATTTATATTTCTATGAAAATTGGTCCCAATTGGTTCCCGCACCTCCTAAGGCCGGCCCTGCATAGAGCAGGGGAATCAAGAACCGGGAGACGTCGGTTTAAGGTGACAAGGGAAAGATTCAATTGGAAGATGAAATTGGCAATATTTTTACACAGAGTGGTGGGTATATGGAAGGAGCTGCTAGAGGAGGTAGTTGAGTCAGGTATTATAACAACATTGAAGAGATATTTGGATAGGTACATTGATAGGAAAGATTGTTCAATGTTGTAGGCGTTGGAGATGTTTGGAGAGATACGGGTCAAACGTGGGCAGGAGGGACTGGCATAGATGGGGAATCTGGGTCGGCATGCACAGGTTGGGTTGAAAGGCCTGTTTCCATGCTGTATGACTCTATGACATCATGTTCCTGGAACATCTTCAAGAGTCAAGAGTCAAGAGAGTTTTATTGTCATGTGCCCCAGATAGGACAAAGAAATTCTTGCTGCAGCACAACAGAATATATAAACATAATAGAACGGGAGATAAAGTTCAGTGTGTCTATAGACCATAGACCATATATACACAATAAATAAACAGATAAAGTGCAATAGTAATTGTAGATTGGTTATTTCCCACTAGCCAATTGTAGTGCTTGTTAGTAGTTGCTCCGCCCAATGTGCGTTTTATATTAGCAAGAGTTTTTCTGCACCATTCAGTATGAGTAGCTGCTAGGAACTGTTACGTCCTGCAGACTGATTCTGTAAGCACATTTAATAAGCATGTGTTGTATCCTGATATGTGTTTGACTCGACTCAATACATGGTGTCAGAAGTGGGATTGAGTTTGAGCCGAATGTCTTTGGCATGGTCTCGTACTTTCTTCAGATTAGCATCATGTTCAGCCAGGTCGTGTCTGTAGACGAGAATGTCATCAACAATGATGGTGTATGGATACTCAGCAAACAGTTGTTCCATTAGTTGTTTTGCGCTTCGGACGGTTCGTTCGGTGAGTCCGTTGGACTGCGGGAACTCAGGGCTGCTGATAATATGTCAAAAGTCCCATCATTTTGCAAACTTTTTGAAAGACTGGCTGGTGAACTGTCTGCCGTTGTTGGACAGAAGACGTGCAGGGGAGCCGTGCACGGAGAAGTGGCGCTGCAACTTCTCGATAACCGCTTCAGATGTAATGGTTTGGAGTAGATCGATGTTGAACCAGCCCGAATAAGAATCAACAAGAACCAGATAGTGTTTCCCATGCCATTCAAATATATCGGTGGCTAACGTGGACCATGGGAGAGGAGGAACCGGGTGCGCCAGTAGGGGCTGCTTCTGCTGATGATACCAGGCCAATAAAACATGCTTTGTGCCCGTTGTATGGTTGCCTCCACGCCGGGGTGGCCCCTGTGGACGGCGTCGAAGTACTCGTCCTGGAGGACAGCTGGAACAACTGCCTTGTAGCCCTTAACTATAATCCCGTCCTGTAACACCAGTTCGTCGCGAACCAGGAAGTATGGGCGGATTGCGAGCGGGGTGTTGTGTTGCAGTCACGCCGGTTGACTACGGACAGCAATTGTAAAGTCTCGTCAGCAGCCGTGTGTTCTGCCAGGCTGCTCAAGCAATCAGTAGGAACGTACGATACCTTCATTACTGAGAACTGGTCCTGTTCAGAGGGCGGTTGTTCCCTGGTTTTGCATGGGGCTCTTGATAGCGTGTCAGCTATGTGCATGTCCTTGCCTTTCTTATAGACAATGTTGAAATCAAACCGCTGCAGCTGCATCATCATTCGTGTAGGCGGGCTGGGGCAGCGTGGATGGGTTTGTTCAAAATAGTGACCAGTGGCTGGTGGTCAGTTTCTATAGTCACAGACTTCCCAAAAATAAAGTCCTTGAATTTTGTGCAGGCGAAAACCACAGTGAGCAATTCTTTTTCGATCTGGGCGTAACGTTGTTCAGTGTCAGTTAAGGCCCTGTCCCACGGTACAAATTCATTCCAAGAGCTCTCCCGAGTTTTAAAAAAATCAAACTCGTGGTAAGCATGGAGAATGAACGTAGCGGGTACGTCGGAGCTCGGGGACGTCTCTTAGCGCTAACGGCAGGTACTCGGGAAGACTCGCTAACGGCAGGTAAGCACGGGAAGACTCGTGAAGATTTTTCAACATGATGAAAAATGTCCATGAGAGCCCCGAGTACCGACGAGTGGCCATTACCGTAATTCTCTGAGTTCGAATCAGGGCAAACTCGGGAGAACTCTTGAAATGAACTCGTACCGTAAGACAGGGCTTTAAGTGTGCGAGAGGCGTAAGAAACAGGATTACAGTCGCCACTGGTAGTGGTTTGCAGGTAAGCAGCGCCGAGTCCATACTGGGACGCATCGCAGGTGAGCGTCACTGGCAACTCCAAAGCAAAGTAGGCGAGAGTAGTGCGCTAGCCAGCTGCAACTTTCGACATATTACCAGCAGCCCTGAGTTCCCGCAGGGGGGCAGATATGAGGTTGGGAATAAATTTCCCCAGGTAGTTGACCATTCCAAGGAACCTTTGTAGACTCACAACATCAGCAGGAACCGGCATCTCGTTGATAGCTGCAGTTTTTGATGGGTCAGGTCTGAGACCATCACTTGTGAAAACATGTCCGACGTAGGTAACTTCCGGGACTCGAAACTTGCACTTCGGCACCTGGCTCGCCTATCTCATCACCTCCCCGCCCCGTCGGGTCCCCCGTCACATCTCCCGTTCCCTCCCCGCTATCTTCTCCGGTGAAAGGAGGTGAAGCGGATTCATACCTTACACGTGCTGGACGGGATAGCAGGCCACCCATTAGATACGGTGATTTTGTGTAACTATATAAACTTCCCCATATGCGTTATTAATGTTTTGCTTTGCCACCATGTTCCTATGTACCGATGCTTTCTTTTGTTTCTACAAGGAAAGATGTAGATTGGTCATTTCCATACTAGCCGATTGTAGTGCTTGTTAGTAGTTGCTCCGCCCAATAAGCGTTTTATATTAGCAAGTTTGCCTACGCCATTCAGTATGAGTAGCTGCTATGAACTGTTACGTCCTGCAGACTGATTCTGTAAGCACATTTAATAAACATGTGTTGTATCCTGATATACGTTTGACTCGACTCATTACAGTAATTGCCATGTTAAAGGTGCAAGATATATTTCAGGTTGCTGCTAATGATGCTGCCAGCCCATAACTTGGTGGTACCTGCTCGTGTGACCACGTGCGTTCAGAACCATCCTTGATGCAGATGTCGAGCCTTAGCTCTGCTCCTGTCGCCCCGTGCTTACTGTCCACACATCGGTTGGTGGCCGCGTTCCGGATCTGAAACACACAAGGCCAGGATCTTTCTTATTTCAGCATGAACACTGTCCACATTTATCAGCCAGCAACCTACTGTGTCTGAACCGTATTGGCCACACTTAAGATTTAGTGCACTTTAGTTTATTGTCACGTGTACTGAGGTACAGTGAAAAGCTTCTGTTGCGTGCTAACCAGTCAGCGGAAAGACAATACATGATTACCACCAAGTCTGAAAAAGGGTTTCGACCCGAAACTTCACCCATTCCTTCTCTCCAGAGATACTGTTTGTCCCGCTGAGTTACTCCAGCATTTTGTGTCTATCTTCCATGATTCCAATCAAGTCTGACTTCACACAAAGGGTGGTAGGTATATGGAACGAGCTGCCAGAGGAAGTAGTTGAGGCAGGTATGATAATAACATTTTAAAAAGACATTTGGAGAGGTACATGGATAGGAAAGTTTTGATCATGGGTTTCCTCCGGGTGCTCCGGTTTTCTCCCACATCCTAAAAAATGTACGGGTTTGTAATTTAATTGGCCTCTGTAAATTACCCTTAGTGTGTAGGGCCAAATGCAGGTTGTTGGGACTAGTGTAGATGGGGCACTTTGGTTGGCGTGGACAAGTTGGGTTGAGGCGTATATCCCTGCTGTACGACTCTATGACTATGACTGGGGAAGGAGAAGTTTGGCCTCGGCCTGCTGTATTCACCTCTCTGTCCCCATCCCTCGTGGTGACTTCAATGCAGCTGGAGACCTCAATGAGAGCAGAGCAACTGACATCCAGGGCAATGCAGACATTGCAGATGCTAGAATTCTGTGGAACACACAAACTGATGGAGAAACTCGTGGGTCAGGCAGCATCTGTGGAGTGAAATGGGCAAACCACATTTCGGGTCAGGACCCTTCTTGAGACTGAAGAAGTCTGAAGGAACACCCCCGACCCAAAATGTCGTCTGTTAAGTCCTCACCACAGATGTTGACATTGAGGATTGCATGGCGCTTCAACTGATACAGTGCACAAGACTGATGGGACACTGGATGGAAGAGGGTCAAGTCTGTGGCAGCAACTGACATCCAGGGGCGTCACAGTGGCGCAGCGATAGAGTTGCTGCCTCACAACACCAGAGACCCAGATTCGATCCTGGCAACAGATGCTGTCTGTACGGAATTGGCTTTTGTAAATTGTCCCTAGTGTGTAGGATAATACTAGTGTACGGAGAGATCGCTGGTCGGCGTGAACTTGGTGGGATGAAAGGCCTATTTCCACGGCGCTCTGGTTTCCTCCCACATCCAAAACATGTACAGGCTTGTACTGTAAGTTAATTGCCTTCAGTAAAAATTGTAAATTGTCCCTCGTGTGTAGGATGGTGCCTGTGTACGGGGTGATCACTGGCTGGCGCAGACTTGGTGGACCGAAGGACATGTTTCTGCATTATTTCTCGAAAGCCTAAAGTAAAGACTGGTGATCAAGCCTCTGAAGATGGATTTGAATCCACAAGATAGACACTAAGTGCTGGAATAACTCAGCGGGTCAGGCAGCATCTCTGGAGAAAAAGGATAGGTGACTTTTCGGGTCAGGACCCTTTGTCAGACTGAAAGTAGAAGGGAGGGAATTGGAGGTAGGAAAAACAAAGCAGGGGTTGGCTTTGTTGAATCCACAACCTGTTGCCGAGCCGGCTACTACTTGAGCAACAAGTCATAGCTGGTTTTGTTTGAAAGGGTCGCTTCATTTGTGAACCTGCCCTTGGTAATTAAATGTCAGTCAGTGCCAAGAGTGTCAATTTCCTCCCCCACATGCTGCCTCCCTCAGCAAGCTTTATGCATTGTGTCCCTTGCAGATAAGAAAAAGCCCGGCTTTAAATATGATACATCTCCCGACGCAACATTTTTGACAGCTGTCTTAACTTATCACTTCTCCCACTTCATCTTCAGCAGGTGCTTTGGTCTGATGTACCATTCGCTCCCTGAACAGCAGACGTGGCTTCACAGAGCAAAAAGCCTGTCATTGTCTCTACGCATTTGACATTAAGGGCAGTTTTAATTAAGTACATTGGCCGTCGCGTTTCATCTGAGACTTTGCCATTAATAAAAAGAGCACAAAGGCTTCCTCAGCTAATGGAGTAGTTAATCTAGCAGAGAAGGAGATTGTTACCCGGTAAAAGAGCTCCAACAGGGAGATCGCTAGTGCCAAGACATCTGGAATGAAACAATAGACCAGAACAGCGGCTGCGGGAATAACATGTAATTAAAGGACTACAGGGATCCCAGAAGGAGAGAAATCTATCAGATTAATAAGGGATGTGAGCGTACAAAATGTTAATTCTACAACTGAGAACCAAAAACAGGCAATCACAAAGTGAAGTTAAAAGTGGAAATAAAAAGACAAATGGAATTGGGCCAAAGGAGCAGATGTTTCTTTGTGTTATATTGGGAACAAAGGAATTAGTGTACCTGAGTGAAACCTCTCCTGAAACCCTTCCATGCATACATTCAAATGGGAGAAGAATTTCCTCTGAATTTACCAGTTACGAACATCGTCCAACACTCCTCCACAGCCTGAACTGCTGGGTTTAGTTCAGTTTAGAGATACAGTGTGGAAACAGGGTCTTCGGCCCACCCATTCCGTGCCGGCCAACGATCGATCACCCATACACTCGTTCTATCCTACACACTGGGGACAATTTACAGAAGCCAATTAACCTACGCCTTTCAGGTCTCTGGTGTTTCGGGTCAGACCCCTTCTTCAGACCTTAAACGTCACCTATTATTTTTCTCCAGAGATGCTGCCTGACCTGCTGAGCTACTCCAGCATTTTGCATCCATCTTCGGTATAACCCAGCATCTGTAGTTCCTTTCCACACAGGTTTGTAGGTTAATTGTCTTCTGTAAATTGTTCCTAGTGTGTAGGATAGAAGTAATGTATGTGTGATCACTGGTCGGCGCGAACTCAGTGGGCTAAAGGGCTACTGTTTCCATGCTGTATCTCTAAAACTAAAAACTAAAACAAAAACATTGTGGGCTGAAGGGTCAGTTCCTGTGCTGTGCTGATTAGACTTAGTGGGAGCAGGGATAGCGACTGCTGCTGATTATCGAGTTGGCTCAGCCCATAACCTCAGGTAAACCAAACTCATTATCTGCTCCCCACTGACATTTAATGATATTTTGCTGTTTTCTTCACAGAATAAAGTCTTCCTAAGACTGAGAAGATTTACAAATCATACAGCACAGAATGAGGCCATTTGGCTTGTCACCTGTTCTAGCTCTTTTGCAGAGATAGTGTCATCGACTGATACAGTGTAGAAACAGGCCCTTTGGCCCAACTTGCACACACCGGCCAACATGTCCCAGCTACACTAGTTCCACCTGCCTGCATTTGGTCCATATCCCTCCTCACCTGTTCTGTCCACTTACCTATCTAACTGCTTCTTAAACATTGGGATAGTCCCAGCCTCAACTACCTCATCTGGCAGCTTGTTCCGTACACCCACCACCCTTTGTGTGAAAAAGTTACCCCTCAGATTCTTATTAAATCTTTCCCCCATCACCTTAAAGAGGGAGTTAGATGTGGCCCTTGTGGCTAAGGGGATCAGGGGGTATGGAGAGAAGGCAGGTCCGGGATACTGAGTTGGATGATCAGCCATGATCATATTGAATGGCGGTGCAGGCTCGAAGGGCCGAATGGCCTACTCCTGCACCTATTTTCTATGTATCTATGTATCTAACTGTGTCTTCTTGATGTAAATTATTACTGAATTTGATCCACCCTTTCAAGCACCGCTTTCCAAATGCATTTAAGGACTGGTTGGGAAAGGGAATAAGGAAAAGAAGGTTACTCTGATATATTCTGATGAAGAAAGACAAGGAATACTCAAGTGGAGCATAAACAAATGGCAGCGTTGATGAGGAAGGGTTTTGGCCCGAAATGCCACCCATTCCTTCTCTCCAGAGATGCTGCCTGTCCCGCTGAGTTACACCAGCATTTTATGTCTATCTTCGGCAGCATGGATTTGTTGGGCTATATAATATATTTTATCTAACATGTTATAAGGTTTAATAATATAACATACGAGTATGATGTTATATACGTATACGGACATACATTGGCACAATGTAGCCCCATGTTACAACAGTTTGGGAAACAGAAATTTGACCTTATGGAGTTCATTACTCACCGCCAAAAATTTGCGCTATGGATTAAAAAATTCACTGTTACAGAATTCATGTGAAAAAAAGAAACATAGCATGTGTACAGAGAGTTGCTGCCTTACACCACCAAAGACCCGGGTTCGATCCTGACCATGGGTGCTGCCTGTACCTTATCCCGGTGACCTCCGGGTGCTCCGGTTTCCTCCCACCTTCCAAAGACGTACAGGTTTGTAGGTTAATTGTCTTCTGTAAATTGTCACTAGTGTGTAGGATAGAAACAGAGTGTGGGTGATCGCTGGTCGGCGCAGACATGATGGGCTGAAGGGCCTGTTTCCACGCTGTATCTCTAAACTCTTAACCAAACCAGTTTACCAAGGGCAACAATTGCAGGCTGCTTCACAATGGGAGTCACTTAAGGGATTTGCTTTGAAAGCTGACAAGGCAATCGTTTCTATAGATCCATGTACAACAATACCTTATCAAACGATATTCTCTCAAAGATCAATCTTCTCTCCTTATCAACGACCCATTTGTTTCCTTGTTTCCTTTTTGTCTCCTTTGGTCCTCTCTTGTCAGTCATTTGTCTCCTTGTTTCCTTTTTGTCTCCTTTTCATCTCTAGCCTTTGCCACTTTTTTCTGCCAATCAAACTCCCTTCAACCTGTGTCCACCTATCGCTCACCAGCCGTTGTCCAGCTCCATCTCTTTTCCAGCTTTCTCTCCTCCGCTATAATCAGTCTGAAGAAGGGTCCCGACCTGAAACGTCGCCAATCCATACTCTCCAGAGATGCTGCCTGACCTGCTGAGTTCCTCCAGCACTTTGTGTCCTACGCAATATAACATCCGTTCCTCATTAATTAAAACAGGAACCTTTCTCTTCTGCCTACATTACCCTTAGAATTCCTTTGCCTTTTTACCCGTTAGTCAGAGTGTGGTGAATCAGTGGAATTCATTGCCATGGACAGTTGTGGAGGCCATGTCATTGGGTACTTTTAAGGCACAGACTGACAGATTCTTGATTAGTACGGGTGTCAGGGGTTACGGGGAGAAGGCATGAGAATGGGGTTGAGAGGGAAAGATAGATCAGCCTTGATTGAATGGTGGAGTAGACTTGATAATCCAAATGGCCTAATTCTGCTCCTACAGCTTATGAACATAGACATATCCTATATGCCTTATCCACATGTTTTTTTCCCCCAAGTGCTTCAGTTTTCTTCCCACATCTCAAAAACACATGGGTCCATTTCTCCAGAGATGCTGCCTGTCCCACTGAGTTACTCCAGCATTGTGTGTCTATCTTGAGTTATTTGGCCATTGAAAACTCCCCCGGTGTGCTGTTGAGTGTAGAATCTCCAAAATGTCGAAGGGAATGTGGGAAAAAGAGTTACATGGAGAATTCAGTGAGGGATGAAATTGCCGTGTGATTCCATAAGCTCATAAGTGATAGGAGCAGAATTAGGCCATTTGGCCCATCAAGTCAACGCCGCCATTCAATCATGGCTGATCGATCTCTCCCTCCTCACAACATGATATATGCCTTCTCCCCAAAACCCCTGACACCAGTATTAATTAAAGTCAGTGTAAGAAAGAACTGCAGATGCTAGACACAAAATGCTGGAGTAACTCTGCAGGACAGGCAGCATCTCTGGAGAGAAGGAATGGGTGACGTTTCGGGTCGAGACCCTTCTTCAGACCCATCTGAAAAATGATCTCGACCCGAAACGTCACCCATTCCTTCTCTCCAGAGACGCTGCCTGACCCGCTGAGTTACTCCAGCATTTTGTGTCTACCTTATCAAAGTCAGTATAGACTTGATGGGCTGAATTGCCTTCCTTCTGTGCTGAAAGAAACTTTACATAGATTTTACCGCACAGAAAGAGGCCATTCACCCGTACTAGACTATTCTGCTGCTTAAGCTCTACATGGGCCTGATTACTGTTCACAAACCTCCTTTCCTTTGACCCTTGTTCATCAATGCTCTATGCTCTTCACTGCAACCACTTCTGGTGATCAACACACAAAGTGGTGGAGGAACTCAGCAGGTCATACAGTAAATTATCAGTTATTCTAGGTAAAACTAGATCATGGTAGTACAAAAAAAAGTATGTAAATCATTTCTGATCTCATTATGTTTACAGTAAAAAAATAAGGCCTTACTTTCTTCTATATTGAAGCTAATTTGCTAATTTAATTTAGTTTCAGAGATGAAGTGCGGAAACAGGCCCTTCACTCACCGAGTCCGTGCCGACACTAATCACCCGCACATTAGTTCTATCCTAGATACTAGGGACAATTTACAGAAGCCAATTAACCTACAAACCTGCACCTTTTTGGAATGTGGGAGGAAACCAGAGCAACTGGAGAAAACCCACGCGGTCACAGGAAGAACGTACAAACTCCGTACAGACAGCACCCATGATCGGGATCGAACCCAGATCTCTGGTATTGCATGGCTAGAGTGTGAAATAGAGAAGTGTGAAAACGCACACCTCCAGATTCAGGGACAGTTTCTTCCCAGCTGTTATCAGGCAACTGAACCATCATATCACCAGCTAGAGAGTGGTCCTGACCTACCATTTACCTCACTGGAGACCCTCAGACTATCTTTAATCGGACTTTACTGGACTTAATCTTGCACCAAACGTTATTCCCTTTATCATGTATCTGTACCCTGTGGATGTCTTGATTGTAATCATGTATTGTCTTTCTGCTGACTGGTTAGCACGCAACAAAGGCTTTTCACTGTACCTTGGTAGACCAGGCAATAAACTAAACTAAATTAAAGGCAGCAACTCCACCGCAGCACCACCCTAATATGTTAATTCTGTAAGTTGGTTGAGTTTCCCCTGATTCCCACGATCTATCCTTGTACTTGCCGAAACATGACCCAGTTAAGCATTGTCTGGAATTTTGAAATTGTACTTGTCATTCCTGTGTGTAAACTGTTCATGCAAGTTCATACAGAGAAACGTGAGGCATTTCATTTTGGGAAGACTAACATGGGCAGGACCTACACAGTGAATGGGAGTGCTCTGGGGGTGTTGTAGAGCAGAGGGATCTAGGAGTGCAGGTGCATGGTTTGGTTCCTTGAAAGTGGCACCAGATAGGGTGGGCAAAAAGGCTTTTGGCACATTAGCCTTCATCAGTCGGAGTATTGAGTATAGAAGTTGGGGAGTCATGTTGCAGTTATATAAGACATTTGTGAGGCTGCATTTAGAGTATTGTATTCAGTTCTGGGCACCATGTTATAGGAAAAATGTTGTCAAGCGGAAAAGGGTGCAGAGATTTACGAGGATGTTGCCAGGACTTGATGGCTTGAGCGAAAGGTAGAGGTTGAGCAGGCTAGTACCAGAGGACATTGATTTAAGGTGAGGGGGAGAAAGATTTAATAGGAACCCAAGGGATGTCTTTTTCACACAAAGGGTGGCAGAATGATCTGCCATAGGAGGTAGTTGTGGCAAGGACTATCGCAATGTTTAAGAATCATTTTGACAGGTACATAGGTAGTCAGGTTTAGAAGGACAGGTTCTGTTGCTGTAAGGCAGCAACTCTACTGCTGTGCCACTGTGTCACCATAGTTCCCAACTCTAAAGAGAAAGTCTTTAATGTTCAAGGATGACTTTTCCACAAATGACAGGCAATTGGCCTGGATACATAGATACATAGAAAATAGGTGCAGGAGTAGGCCATTCGGCCCTTCGAGCCTGCACCGCCATTCAATATGATCATGGCTGATCATCCAACTCAGTATCCCGTACCTGCCTTCTCTCCATACCCCCTGATCCCTTTAGCCACAAGGGCCACATCTAACTCCCTCTTAAATATAGCCAATGAACTGGCGTCAACTACCCTCTGTGCCAGAGAGTTCCAGAGATTCACCACTCTCTGTGTGAAAAAGTTTTTCCTCATCTCGGTCTTAAAGGATTTCCCCCTTCTTGGTCGACATGGGAGAGTTGGGCTGAATGTTTCCATTAAAAGAAGACACAAAGTGCTGGAGTCACTCAGCGGGTCAGGCAGCATCTCTGGAGAACATGGACGGATGATGTTTTGGGATGGGACCATTCTTCAAACTGATTGTAGAGGGCAAAGATCCTATAGCAAGTAAGATAGACCACTCCTTCTAAATGCAATGGGCTGACGTGTAGTACGCAACAGAGCGGAACGTGGGCCTTTTTTTCATCCATTTCAGTTAACCGACCCGACAAAGTGTAATCAACGTTGCGGGGTAACAGATTGTGTTAATAAATTATAATTCTGAAAATGAGGAGAAGAGTTTTACCAAAGAACTTTTATTTTTACGAGGATGTTTCCGTAACCGGCTTCCGTCTCCGCACTAGTATCTTTGCTCCGCTATGGGATCTTTGGTGCGGAGACGGAAGCCGGTTACGGAAATGGGGCCGAAAATTACCCATGAATCTGCCCATGACCGTACTACATCTTTTTCGTCGAGTGATCTATCTTGCTTGGTATAGGTTCTTTGGTAGAGGGGGTGAGGCTGGAATAAAGCTAGAAGAGAGGAGGGACAGGACAAAGCCTGATGAGTGATGTGGATACAGGTAAGGGGTGTTTTTGATAGGCAGATGGTTGGACAAAGGCCAGAGATAAGACAAAATGTGTGAGATAAGGATAGATGTGGTTGAAATTGTGAAGCCAGAGTCTAAAGTCTGAAGTCTATAGGAAAGGTCCACCAGCAGAGGGAGCAGGCATCGTTGCAGACAGCATTACCCCTTGTAGTGCAGCTGAAGTGCTGCAGGGGGCAGCACAGACCAACAAGAGACTGACTACATCTGCAGATAGTTCAGTGATATTACAGGTTTCGGGTCGAGACCTACAATTCCTTCCTACACATACCTTGACTTAAACAGAGATGACTCCTTAACCAGTCTGAAGAAGGGTCTCGACCCGAAACGTCACCCATTCCTTCTCTCCAGAGATGCTGCCTGTCCCGCTGAGTTACTCCAACTTTTTGTGTTTAGCACCAGTATCTTGTTGTGCATGTTAACATGAGGACATTGTAAAAGCAGGAGTAAACTGCTTGGACCCTCAGGCTGGTCTGACCATTCAAAATTAATATTAAAACATTTAAAAGACATTTACACAGGTACATCTTGGATAGCAAAGGTTTAAACCATAAGACCATACGAAATAGGAGCAGAATGAGGCCATTTGGCCCATCGAGTCTGCTTCACCATTCGATCATGGCTGATCTATTTTTCCTTCACAACCCCATTCTCCTGCCTTCTCCCTGTAACCTTTGACACTGCTACAATCCAAGAGGGATATGGGCTGAATGCGGGCAGGTCGGACTAGCGTGGAAGTTGCATCTTGGTCGGCATCTTACAGCCCCACCGGGTGCACACCTATTTTTCCCCACTAAACCGCCCCCCTTCTTCAGTCTGAAGATAGGTCTCGTCCCGAAATATCACCTATCCATGTTCTCCAGAGATGCTGCCTGACTTGCTGAGTTACTCCTGCACTTTGAGTCCTCAAAGGGCCTGTCCCACGGGCATGCGACTCCATGCGGCAAGCGCGACCTAACCGCAAGTGGGGGCCGCGCGGAGGTCGAGTGATCCCCGTACAGGGCCAGTCCCACCAGCATGCGGCTGCATGCGGCAAGCGCTACCAAATCGGAAGCGGGGGCCGCGCGGAGGTCGAGTGACGTCAAGACGGTGCGTATGGCGGCGAGGCGGTGCGCACGGCCTCGATGCGGCTGCGTCCGGCGTACGGAAGTTTTGAAGTGTCAGTTTTTCGGAGCCCCGCGTGATGTCGGGACCAGCTCCGCACAACTCCATTCGGCTCCGGCGATCAAAGTGGGACCGACCCCGCGACCTCCACGCGGCCCCAGCACGCCCCCCGCTAGCGGTTAGGTCGCGCTTGCTGCATGGAGTCGCATGCCCGTGGGACAGGCCCTTTAGGGTGAGAGAGAGTTGGGGAGAGATGAACAGTGAGCTTGGTGCAGGACAATTCAGGTCCTTAACTGCACAGGCCTTGCTTCACCCACATCTACATCTCTAATCCCACCTCGACAGCGGAATGCCACTGACCACTTATTGCACTGCCTGCACTTGTTTTCCTAAGTATGTTTTGTCTTTTTTTTACGCAGTCTTTTTCTTTTCTCTAGTCCTAGACTCTCCCACTAGTGGCAAAATCCTCTCCACATTCACTCTATCCAAGCCTTTCACTATTCTGTACATTTCAAAGAGCCTCCCCCCCCCCCCCCTCATTCATCTAAACTCCAGCGAGTACAGGCCCAGTGCCGACAAACGCTCATCATAGGTCAACCTACTCATTCCTGGGATCATTCTTGTACACCTCCTTCTCTACCCTCTTCAGTTCCAGCACATCTTTCCTCAGATATGGTGACCAAAATTGCTCACAATATTCCAAATGCGGCCTTATTAGTGCTTTATAGAGCCTCAGCATTACATCTTTGTTTTTGTATACAAGCCCTCTTTGCTTTCTTTTTTTTAAATTTTTTTTTTAAATTTTTATTTATTAGAAGTACATTACATTACAACCACATACATTAATACTCGTCATTTATATCTTCTTACAATTAATGTACTCCCTTTATTTATTTTTTTACACTAGAAAAAGAAAAGATTGAAAGAAAGAAGAAAGTGAAGGAAAAAGTGCAAGTGTAGAAAAGTGTAGAGAATGTAACAACAAAAAAGGACGAAGACCCTATAAGAGCGAAATTAAAAACAAAAAGAAAAAGAGTTAAGAAATAGGCCCTAAGAAAAGAAAAGAGAAAGAGAAAAAAAGAGAAACAAATGTTTTTTTTTGAGCATCACGTAAATAGGACATACCAACTCTTCAACTATCATCCCCCCTTACCTGACCTCAATTTTTTATTTTTTTAAAGTACTTTTGCACCCTATGTTTGTAATAATTCTATAAATGCAGACCACGTCAGGTGGAAGTGATCTGGTTTACCTGCTAGGAGGAGTCTTATCTCTTCTAGGTGTAATGTTTCAAACATATTTGAAATCCACATATTTATAGTTGGTATTGGAGCCTTCTTCCAAAATTTTAGAATTAGCTTTTTTCCAGTTATTAACCCATAGTCCATTAATTTCTTTTGAAACACATTTAGTTCTGGATCATCTTCCGTTATTCCGAAGATAATCCATTCTGCTTTGGGTATCAGTCTTGTTTTAAATAACTTTGTAAAGATTTCAAAAATTTCATTCCAAAATTTTTGAATTTTTGTACAGAAGACAAATGAGTGCGCTATAGTTGCTTCTTGGGATTGACATTTATCACAAATAGATGATACGTTTGGGAAAATTTTATGAATTTTAGTTTTCGAATAATATAATCTATGTAAAATTTTAAATTGTATTAAAGTGTGTCTTACATTAATCGAGCATTTATGCACGTTTAATAAGTATTCATTCCAACTTTCCTTTGAAATTTTAATAGCTAACTCTTGTTCCCAGTCTCTTCTGATACCCTCCGTAGGTGGTATTTGTACATTTAAAATAATATTATACAAATATGATATTAAGTTTGCTGATTCCGCTTTTATCTGCATTGCCTCGTCCAATACATCTACTGGATTATTATAATGATCTTTTGTATATTTTTTCAAATAGTCGCATATTTGAAAATATTTAAAATATTGATTATTTCCGAGTTTATATTTTATTTGTAATTGTTGAAATGAAAGTAATTTTCCAGTTTCATACAAGTCACCAAGCGTTTTAATTCCTAGTCTATCCCATTGTGTATAAGCTTTATCTATAATAGAAGGACTAAACGAAGGGTTATTGACTATAGGTAATAAAAGTGATAAGTTTCTTAATTTTAAATTTTGTTTTATTTGTTTCCAAATACGGATTGTACTATGAATAATTGGGTTCTTATTATAATTTATGTTATTCAGTTTCATTGGAGAGAGGAGGATCGCTCCAATGTTTCTAGAGGAGCAATCCTCTTTCTCCATTACAATCCAGTCTACTTGCTGGGCGGAGTTATCCATCAGTTGAATCATGTTTTTAATATTTACTGACCAATAATAATACATAAAATTAGGTAGTGCTAGACCCCCCAATACTTTAGGTTTATTCAGATGGTTTTTTTGTATTCTATGTGATTTATAGTCCCATATAAAATTAGTGATATCTGAGTCGAGTTTTTTTAAAAACTTCTTAGGTAAGTATATAGGAATTGATTGAAATAGGTATAAAATTTGTGGTAAAAAGATCATTTTTATTGCGTTTATTCGGCCTATTAAAGACATCGGGAGCGTTTTCCAGAATTTAATTAATGTATTCAGTTTATTAAGTAGGGGGTCAAAATTTGCCCCGAACATACCTTGATATGTTCTGGTAATTTCGATTCCCAAATATTTAAATTTTTCTGTAGCTATTTTAAAAGGGAATTTTAAAAGATGTGTTGAATCTTTCGGTTTTATTGACATAATTTCACTTTTATTCCAATTTATTCTATATCCAGAAAAAGATCCGAAGTCTTCAATTAAATTTAATATATTTGGTATAGTGATTTGAGGTTTTGTAATATACAATAATATATCATCCGCGTATAAAGATATTTTATTATATGAGTCTTTAGTATTATATCCATGAATATCAGGGTGTATTCTAATTTTTTCTGCTAGCGGTTCAATAATGAGAGCAAACAGCTATGGTGATAATGAGCATCCTTGTCTATTTCCCCTTGATAGTTGAAATTTCGAGGATAATATGTTATTAGTAAGTATTGTAGCTGTAGGTTTGTTATATAGTAACTTAATCCATAAAATAAAATTCTCTCCCAGTTGAAATTTTTGTAATACTTTATCCATATAATTCCATTCTACTTGATCAAATGCTTTTTCAGCATCCAGCGAAATAATTGATAATTCTTGATCTTCAGATTTGTGTGAGTGCATTATGTTGAGTAGACGTCTCATATTATTAGAAGAGTATCTCTTAGGGATAAACCCTGTCTGATCTGGGTTTATTAATTTACTAATGTATTTACTTAATCTTCTAGCTAATGTTTTCGCTAATATTTTTTGATCTGTGTTTAACAATGCTATAGCTCTATATGAACCAGGTTCTTCTAAATCTTTATTTTTCTTAGGTATTAATGTAATCGTTGATTCCGCTAATGTATCAGGTAGTATTCGTTTTTTAAAAGCGTATTGGTACATTTTTTGTAATCTTGGTATTATTTTATCATAAAAGCTTTTATAAAATTCATTAGTAAATCCATCAGGGCCTGGTGTTTTTCCATTCTTTAATGAGTTTATTGTATCTTCTAATTCCTTAATTGAGATTTGTGCACCCAGTTCCTCTTGTTCCTTCAGCTCTAACTTTGGAAGATTACAGGTATCCAAGAACTTTGTGATATTATTGGAATCAATTATCGTTTTAGATGTATACAAATTCTCGTAAAATTGCGCAAATCTTTTATTAATATCCTTCGGTGTTGTTAATAATTCCCCTTTATCTGATTTGATCTTTGGTATAGTATGTTCCTTTTCTCGTTTTTTTAACTGGCGAGCCAAAAGTTTATGCGGTTTATCCCCAAATTCAAAGTGCTCTTGTTTTGTAATTTGAAAAAGTCTTATAAGTTTGGCAGATAATAATTTATTTAATTTAAATTTTAAAATTATTATTTTATTATGTTTATCTATTGATGGATCTTTAGCATTATCTATATCCATTTGTCTAATAAGTTCTTCTAACTGTCTTTGTTCATTCTTATTCTTTTTATTTTGAAAAGCTTGATATGAAATTATAATACCCCTAATGTATGCTTTAAAAGATTCCCAAAGTAAAGTAGGCGATATATCTGAAGTATCATTTGTTTGAAAAAAGACCTCCATTTGTTCTTTTAAATATATACTCGCTTGTGGATCTTTTAAAATTTGAGAGTTAAATCTCCAGAATGATTTATTCTTAGACAATCCTTCCAGTTTTAAAAAGAAAGTTAGTGGAGAATGGTCTGAAATTGAATTTGTATGGTATATTGCATTAGATGTTTGGGGGATTAATTTTGTATCCAGCAGAAAGTAGTCTATACGTGAGTATGTCTTATGTACCATTGAGTAAAACGAATATTCCCTGCCAGTTGGATTCACAATTCTCCAAACATCTGCTATATTAGTGTTATTTATATAGGTATTGAGGAGTTCCCCAGTTTTCGATTTCATATTCCCTCTCTGTTTTTGACTTGATTTATCTAAGTACGGATCTAAAACACAGTTAAAGTCTCCGCCTATTATAACATTTTGATAGTTTGACTCTGCAATTATATTGAAGATTTTATTGAAAAAGTGGGGGTTATCAAAGTTAGGGGCATATATATTTACCAAAGTAAGTGGAGTGTCATGGATTTCTCCATTAACTATTAGGTATCTCCCTTCTATATCTGTTATAATATTCTTTGCTTTAAATGGTATACCTTTTCTTATGATAATTGACGTGCCTCTAGATTTTGAAGTAAATGAAGAGTGGTATGTTTGACCTATCCATTTCGCCCTCAGCCTAACTTGATCCTGAGGTTTTAGGTGTGTTTCTTGTAGGAAGGTAATGTCAGAATTGTACATTTTTAGCTGAGGTAATATCTTACCCCTTTTGATAGGTTCGTTAATACCTCTTATATTCCAACTACAAAATGAGATTCCTCCTAGGTTCTTTTGTGTGGTGTCATGCATTTTGAATAATTATAGTACCTTTGAATCTTGTGGTGCGTCCATGTTCCAGGTCTTTAGGTATTGGGGGAGTTTTTGAATTATTAACTTTTGCTGGTATGTCCATTTTACTCTTATCACTAAACACAAAACACAAACAAGTGATTTTATGTGGTAAAAAAAAAACTAAAAAAGTGAGGCTACAGTGTCTGATATAGTCGGCACTGTAGCGAGTGTCCCACCTGTAGGTGGGAAAAAACCTTGTTTTGACTTCCATTGCGTTGTTACTCAAATAGCTCCGCTCTCTTAGTTAATCATAACATATTAAAATATTAAAACGAGGCCTCACATTCAGATATATAATACAATTTTACCCTGATATTTCCTTATAACATATATATATATCGGAGTTTAATTATTAAACCAATATTTTTGATTTCAATAAGAATCAACTGTTGGTTGAAGGGGTTAACGAGACGTGCTCCTGGACATAAGCCAGGAGCTCGTTTCTCATCCCCTCCTCCCGCTTATAGACAAGGTTACAATTTATTAAAAATTCATATTAGTATGTTAGTTCATTATTTTTTTTTTTTTTGTTAGTATTCTAATCTAACCTGCATAACTTTTAAAGTTGTTAATAGGATAAGTTCTTACAATTGGTTACAATATTTTAATCAATAAGCAATTATTTTCTGATTTATATTCCAACTGTTAAGTTGTTTACACGTTTTGAACAGAAAATGTCCTTGAATCAACATTCCAGAGATAACAGTGTAACTATCCCCAGACAAAACATTGCTGAGAATGTTTCGGATCTGCCAAAACTCCCTTTCATTTCTGTTTTTCAACGATCGTTTGGGCATATTTGAATGCGTCTTCAGGCTTAACAAATGACTTTTCAAGACCATTAAAGGAAATACGCATTTTCGCGGGATAAAAACCCCCAAATCTGACCCCTTCTCTCCCTCTTAAAAGATCTTTAACCTTATCAAATTTGTTTCTTTTTTGCACAATTTCATACGGGTAGTCCCTGAATATCTTAATAGTGTCCTTGTCCAGCCGCAATTGTACACTATATTTGATTTTGCTCATAACATATTCCAGTTCTGCAGTATCTCGAAATTTCACTATAATATGTCGTGGATAAGCTTTTCCCGCACCAGATCTTTTTCCAAATCTTGGGACACGATGAGCCACTTCGATTTTCGGTTCCTTGGAAAGATTCAACAGTTGTTTCAACAAGTCCATGGCAAATTCACGTACCTGTTCCCCTTCTGCCCCCTCTGAAACACCAAGAATTCTCAAATTCTGGCGTCTAGAGCGAGCTTCCAGGTCCAGGCATTTGACTGAGACTTTCTCTAATTGAGTCCCCATTTGTAGTGACGCTTGTTCGTTTTCTCGCCTCATTTGCTCATGTTCTTGCCTCAATTTCGCCATATCTTCAACCAGTCGAGCCGTGTTTTTCTCCAATTCCGTAATTGTGTGCATACTTGCAGCTACTGTTTCAAGTACAGCCGTGAACTTATCCGTAGTAATTACATCCATCTTATCCATTTTCTCTGATAGTCCATCTTTCACCTCATCAATTCGTTTATTCATAATGTCCAGTAAATCCATCATATTCTTCTGGTTACCAGCATTTAAATCCTTCATCATCTTCTCCATTCCTTCCATCATTTTTGCCGTATTTTCCTTCATTTCCTTCTTATCTTCCACCCTATTATCCGAAATCTCATCTTTCAAATTTTTCATTGATTTCTTCAAGTCATCAAAGTCTTTCTTAGATCTTGTATCCATTTCTGCAGCCACTTCAGAGACTTCAGAGGTAACTTCTGCTTCAGACTTTTTCAGCAGGTTATTCACTGCTCTCTGAGGGCTCACAGCTGGAGGCAATTTACTCATTTAAAGGGCTTCAAACCACCGTTTAAAACATCGCGTTTAACGATGACGTCATCAGCGCGGTAACCAGAAGCTCCGGTTAGGTTTTTAAAATCAATCCCGATTTCTGGACCCGTTTTACACGATAAATCGTGAAGTTTTTCGGGAGTGGAGCTAGGTGCAAGTCTGTTAGTCCAACATGACGCCACCGGAAGTCCTCTTTGCTTTCTTTACTACCGATTTGACTTGCAGATTAACTTTTTGGGAATCCTGCACCAGTACTCCCAAGTTCCTTTGCAAATCCGATTTCTGGATTCTCTCCTCATTTAGAAAATAGTCTACCCCTTTATTCCTACTACAAAAATGCATGACTCCACACTTTGCTACACTATATTCCATCTGCCACTTCTCTGCCCACTCTCCCAACCTGTCCAAGTCCTTCTGCAGAGTCCCTGCTTTTTCTACACTACCTGCCTTTCCACCTATTTTCGTATCATCCGCAAACTTGGCCACAAAGCCTTCAATCCCCTCGTCCAAATCATTAATATACAACGTGAAGACCCCAGCACCGACCCTTGCGGAACTCCACTAGTCACTGGTAGCCAACCAGAAAAAGCCCCCTTTATTGCCACTCTTTGTCTTCTGCCATTAGCAACCTGCTGCATATCCATGCTGGTATCTGCCTGATACCGTGGGCTCCCATCTTCCTTAGCAGCCTCATGTGTGGCAGTCTATCTAGTCCAGGTGACATCCACCTTCAGCCCTTTCAGCTTCCCGAGCACCTTCTCCCTAGTAACAGCCACTCCTCTATATTTCAACCCCTGTCCTCTTGAATTTCAGGCACGTTGCTGGTATCTTCCACTGTGAAGACTGATGCGAAAAAGTTATTCCACTCTGCCATTTCTTTATTCCCCATTATCACTTCTCCTGCATCATTCTCCAGTGGCCCAACTTCCACTGCCTCTTTTTTTACTCTTTATAGACCTGAAGAAACTCTTGCTATCCTCTTTTATATTATTAGCTAGCTTACCTTTGTATTTCATCTTTTCTCCCCATATTACCATTTTAGTTACCTTTAAAAGCTTCCCATTCCTCTGGCTTCCCACTAATCTTTGCTACATTATACACCTTCTCTTTTAGTTTTATACTGTCCTTGACTTCCCTTGTCAGCCACGGTTGCCTCTTTCTCCCCCTGGAATCTATCTTCATCTTTGGAATGAAAAGATCCTGCATCTTCCAGATTATTCACAGAAATTCCTGTCATTGCTGTTCCACTGTCACCCCATGCTAGGACTCCTTTCCAGCCAACTTTGGCCAGCTCCTCCCTCATGCCTCTGTAGTCCCCTTTGCTCAACTGCAATAACGACACATCCGATTTCACCTTCTCCCTCTCAAATTGCAGATTAAAACTTATCATGTTGCGGTCTCTACCTCCAAATGGTTCATTTACCTTGAGTTCCCTTATCAACTCCATACAGACTGCACCCGTAGTTAGGATCGAACCGGGGTCTTTGGCACTGTAAAGCAACGACTCTACCGCTGCGCCACCATGCTGACCCAAGAGGTAAGAGAAGAGTGGTGAAGTTAATAGGGGTGGTCGTTTTACAGAACAGGAATCGAGGAAACTAAGTCCATTCTCAACTACTGCAGCGGCCGTACCACTTTGAAGCGAGCTGTCAGCATCAGTTGCTTCCTATTTTAATAGCGCAGTGGAAACATAATTTGGTCTCTAGCGCTCCAATTATTGACTGGCAGACTATTTTGCTTTTGACGTTGCCTTATCGAACAGCTTGCTGATATCAGTGTACTTACCAAGATAAATAAACCTCAAACCACCAGAATATTTCCACTGACCTTCTGTTATTTGATTCACATTGATCAGTGTCAGTCATGATTCACTAGCCGGGCTCCAACCTCTCAGTCAGAACGTCTGCGAGTCCAAGCAACGTTTCAAAGGCTCGAACCTGTCACGTCAATAATGTGTTGCTGTGCGTCTTTAGACTAGAGATACAGCGTGGAAACAGGCTCCTTAGCCCACCGATACCGCAGTCACCCCATACATCTTCTAGATTAGTACGGGTGTCAGAGGTTATGGGGAGAAGGCAGGAGAATGGGGTTAGGAGGGAGAGGTAGATCAGCCATGATTGAATGGCGGAGTAGACTTGAAAGGTCGAATGGCCAATTCTATCACTTATGACCTTATACAATAGTTATATCCTACACACACTAGGGAGAATTTACAACTTACAGAAGCCAATTAACCTACAAACCTACATGTCTTTAGACTTTACATTAGACTTTAGTGATACAGCCCGGAAACAGGCCCTTCGGCCAAACAAGTTCACGCTACCCAGCGATCACCCCATACTCTAGCACTATCCTACACACACTAGGGAGAATTTACAATTTACAGAAGCCAATGAGCCTATAAACCTGTACATCTTTGAAGTGTGGGAGGAAACCGGAGCACCTGGAGAAAACCCATGCGGTCACAGGGAGAACATACAAACTCTGTACAGACAGCACCTGTACTCAGTATTGAACCTCTGCTCGCTGTGCCACTGTGCTACCAGTTTTGGGAAGGTAATAACTAGGATGGGTTAGATTACTAGGAAGTCAGTCCGAAGAAGGGTCCAGACATGAAACCTCACCTATCCATGTTCTCCAGAGATATTGCCTGACCCGCTGAGTTACTCCAGCACTTTGTGCCCTTTTGTGATTCAACCAGCATTTGAGGTTCCTTGTTTCTACAAGGGGTAACTAGTAATGGCCTTGCCAACGATGCCCATATTTTACTTCTGAGTGCAAAGAAAAGCCATGAAATGGTGTCCGGATGCCAACGGGCCAATGCGCCAACTCCTACTTACTTCTCCCCAAGCGGCTGGTGAGGGTTCCACAGGCGGGTAGTACTTGGGCAGGTCCCAGGCCACCTCCGTCATGAACCACTTGAAGTCCTTGCACTTGAGATGCTTCCGCAGGACCTTCTGCGCGGTGATGTCGCCGGTGGAGAGGTGCCGATACTCGGGCCTCCGGTGGTAGATGAACTCGGCGTACTCATCCATCCACGTCTCCGCCACTCGCTTCAGGTTCTGGAGGAAAGGGAGAGAAATCCAGTTACCAACCGGGTGTCCTCACGCTACATGGGAACGGCATGGCACTGGGACTGGCCCTTCGGCCCACAACGTCCATGCTCAACATGGTGGCCATGTTTAGAGACACAACATGGCAAACATTCTCTTTGGCCAACAACATCTGTGGTGAACATGATGCCAATGCTTAGAGAAACAACATGGAAGCAGGCCCTTCAGCCAACAACGTCTGTGCTGAACATGGTGCCAATGTTTAGCATTTAGTTTAGTTTAGTTTAGAGATACAGCATGGAAACGGGCCCTTCGGCCCACAATGTCTGTGCCAAACACGGTGTCAATGTTTAGAGTTTACCCACTAGGGGCAATTTTCCGAAGGCCCAATCAACCTGGGAGTCCGCACGTCTTTGGGATGTGGTGGGAACCCGGAGCACCCGGAGGAAACCCATGTGGTCGCAGGGAGACCGTGCAAACTCCACACAGACAGCACCCAAAGTCAGGATCGAACCCGGGTCTCTAGCACTGTGAGGCAGCAGCTATACTGGCTGCGTCCTGCGTCCTCAAGTATGGACTGCCTCGTCTTGTGAAAACGCTGCCCACGGGGTAGGAAGCTTTTCAGCCCATGTTCTCTGTGCTGGTTCTTTGACACAACTACCCCCTCCCTAACCCGGCTCACTGAGATATTGGAAGTCCACCCTCACCAAATTCACAGATCACTACCAAAAGATATGAGACTGATAAAGATTTGCACTGATGGAACTTAAGTGAGGAAACAAATAAATAAACAAACATAATATAGGACAGTTAACAGAGGACATGGGTTTAAGGTGAGGGTGGGGGGGAAGATTTAATAGGAACCTGAGGGGTCACTTTTTTTACACAAAGGTTGGTGGGTGTATGGAACGAGCTGCCAGAGGAGGTAGTTAAGGCAGGGACTATCGCAACGTTTGAGAAAAATTTAGACAATGAAGCTACTGGAGGAAGTAGGTACCATTACAACATTTGAGAGACATTTGGACAGGTACATGGGTAGGATATGTTTTGAGTGATATGGGCCAAACACAGGGCTCTATATTTATAATCTATATTTTAAATTTGCATAAAATTATGAGATGCTTTGATGGGGTAGACTGTCAGAACCTTTTTCCCTGGGTGGAAATGTTAAAGGTTACAAGGCATAGCTTTAAGGTGAAAGGGGCAAAGTTTAAAGGAGATATGTGGGGCATGGATTTTGACACAGAGAGTGATGGGGCCTGGAACATGCTGCCGCGGGTGTTGGTGGCAGATATGATTGTGGCATTTAAGGGCTTTTGGATAGGCACATGGATGTGCAGAGAATGGAGGGGTGGGGATCACGTGCAGGCAGATGAGATTAGTTGGACGTGGCATCATGTTCCCCATACACATTGTGGGCTGAAGGTCTGTTTCTGTGCTGCACTGCTCTATGTTCGATGTTCAATGGGTTGTCCCTTCAGGGCAACTCGCAGATGTCACAACAGCCTCATGCCGAGAGGTGCTGCCCTGGTAAGTTAATGGTCATTGATCAATAGTCCATGGTTTCTTTATTGTCACGTACCAGGCACAGTGAAATAAATAGGAAGACAACTGCAGATGATGGTTTAAACCAAAGGTAGCCACAAAATGCTGGAGTAACTCAGCGGGACAGGCAGCATCTCTGGAGAGAAGGAATGGGTGACGTTTCGGCTCGAGACCCTTCTTCGGACTGAACTACATGTTTGCCTACACCATACTTTTCTTTACCGAAGGTCAGTTGGCATCAGCGCCTCATCAATACTCATCCACACCGGTTCCTGCTGACATAGACATACAAAATACAAAGGACAAACTGCTGGAGGAACTCCATGAGTCATCTGTGGAGAGAAATGGACAGACAATATTTGGGGTTGGGACTCTTCTTCCGACTGAAGAAAGGCCCTGGCCCGCAACAGGTGGCATGGCAGTAGAGTTGCTGCCAGTGATCCAAGTTCAATCTTGACCATGGTTAGTGTCTGTATGGAGTTTGTACGTTCTTCCTATGACTATGTGGGTTATCTCCGGGTGCTCCTGTTTTCTCCCACATTCCAAAGACGTGCAGATTAATTGGCTTCTGTAAATTGTCCCTAGTGTGTCAGATAGACCTAGTGTATGGGGTGATTGCTGGTTGATACGGACTCGGTGGGCCAATGGACCAGTTTTCACACTGTATCTCTAAAGTCTAAAGTAATGTCACCCATCCATTTCCTCAACAGATGCCATCTGACCCATTGAGTTCTTCCAGCACATTGTCCTTTGTTCAAGATTACAGCGTCTGTAGTCTCTTGTGTCTTTAGACAAACAAAATAAATGTGCAACTCTTTTACCAAGTGTGGTGGTGGCATTAATACTCCCACACAACTAAAGAAAGTCAAAGTCTACAAGTTGTGCTGAATAATTTACACCTAATTACAATCTGTTTAAACCTGAATGCAAGACAGCTACTCTCTTACCCAGTACAAGTCTCAGTGAAAGGCTTTGCCCTTGTCCAGCATTTGCATTCACTGCAGTCTGTGTGTCATAACGGTAACAGGTTTCAAGTCGGTGTTAGCAAAGTGGGAGTCGGGTTGGTAGACCTATGAGTGCAAACTGTACGTGGCTTTGAGATTCCTTGTCTGCTAATAATGAATGCGGGTAACTCCATCCAAGACCACAAGAAATTGCAGAGAATCGTGGACGCAGCCCAGACCATCACGCAAACCAACCTCCCTCCATAGACCCCCCCTATACTTCACGTTGCCTCGGCAAGGCCACCATCATAATCAAGGACGAGTCTCACCCCTGACACTCCCTCTTCTCCCCTCTCCCATCAGGCAAGAGGTACAGAAGTGTGAAAACACACACCTCCAGATGCAGTTTCTTCCCAGGTGTTATCAGGCAACTGAACCATCCTATCACCAACTAGAGGGCAGTCCTGACCTACCTTCTACCTCATTGGAGACCCTCGGACTATCTTTAATCGGACCTTACTGGGCTTCATCTTGCGCTAACCATTATTTCCTTTATCCTGTATCTGTACATTGTGGACGGCACGATTGTAATCATGTATAGTCTTTCTGCTGACTGGATAGGATGCAAACAAAAGCTTTGCACTGCACATCAATACATGTGACAATAAACTAAACTAAATTAAAAACAAAAGCTCAGACAACGGCAGCTAATCCCTCCTGGAATTCACC
>CM075977.1:196606624-196756005 GCA_038087875.1 Malacoraja senta | reverse complement strand
GAGAGTCTAGGACCAGAGGTCATAGCCGCAGAATTGAAGGGCGCTCTTTTAGAAAGGAGGTGAGGATGTACTTCTTTAGTCAGAGGGTAGTTAATCTGTGGAACTCATTGCCACAGAGGGCTGTGGAGGCCAAGTCAGTGGATATTTTTAAGGTAGAGATAGACAAGTTCTTGATTAGAATGGGTGTCATGGGTTATGGGGAGAAGGCAGGAAATTGGGATTAAGAAGCAGAGATCAGCCATGATTGAATGGCGGAGTCGACTTGATGGGCCGAATGGCCTATTTTCTACTCCCATAACCTGTGTACTTGTGAACTATCATGCCTCTCCTTCTAATTCAAGTCCTCCGGTCCCTGCAACATAATTGTGAATGTTTCCTGCATCCTCCATAGCTACATCACATCCATCTTACGGTGTAGAAACCAGAACTGTGCGCAACAGAACTGCACACCAATTCTCTCCGACTTAAATGTCAGTACATCCTTTATTTCTTCATAAAGAGATTGCATTAACAGATTTCTACCTTCCAGGCTCCATTAAAAACAAAGCAATGACATCTATTTCCACTAAAATATATGTTCCAGCATTAATTGAAGAAGCATTGGCGATAAACACAATGGAGCCTCATTATCAGCAGTTTTATCATCAGACTTTATTGTATATTCCAGCATTCTCTCTCAGGATAAAGCCTCATGTGAGGCATGTGCTGATTGTATAAAATCATTGTATTTCATTTTCATTACGCTGTGATTGAATGAAAACAACGTCGTCAGTTTAATTCTCTGGCCTTTACTGTCATGCCCGTCCCTGTAACTGCGTTGTACCGGGAGGGGTAATATTCAGAGGCAAAGTTTCAAGAATCAAGAGAGTTTCATTGCCATGTGGGCCGACGACAGAACAATGAAATGCTTCCTTGCAGAAGTATAATAGAGCCCTAAATACAATATTCATAGATAACATAAAGTCAACATATTTAAAAAAAACTATAAATTAATAATCCGAATACTCATGCAAAATAACCCCAAATCCTTAGTGTGACCAAAGAGTATAGTTCATAAAATGTTTTTAGTTTAGTTTGGTTTAGAGATACAGCGCAGAAACAGGCCCTCTTGGCCCACGGGTCCTCGCTGACCAGCGATCCCCGCACATACCCACTAGGGACAATATTTACATTTACCAAGCCAATTAACCTACAAACCTGTACGTCTTTGGAATGTGGGAGGAAACTGAGAAAACCCACGCAGGTCACAGAGAAAACCCACGCAGGTCACGGGGAGAATGTACAAACTCCGTACAGACAGCGCCCGTAGTCGGGATCGAACCCGGGTCTCCAGCGCTGCATTCGCTGTAAGGCAGCAACTCTACCGCTGCGCTACCACCGTGTGTGGAAAGGAACTGCAGATGCTGGTTTACATTGAAGATAGACACAAAATGCTGGAGTATATCGATTAGTTAGTGCTTTGTAGTCCATTGTGGTCCTGACCTGCCATTTACCTCTTTGGAGACACTTGGATTATCTTTAATCAGATTCAGATTCAGATTCAATTTTAAACCATTTTCAGTGCAACGAAATGGTTTAGCCTGCAGTCATAACATAGAATAAATAACAAAAACACACACTCAACATAGTTTAACATCTACCACAGTGAGTCCACCAGGCACCTCCTCACTGTGATGGAAGGCAAAAAGTCCCAAAGTCCATGTCTCTTCCCTCCTTGCTCTCCCTCTGCGCTGAGGCGATCCAGGCCTCTGATGTTATAACCCCGCCGGGTGATGGTAAGTAAGTCCCGCGGCTGAATCCGAATGGGCCGGTTCAAACTCCGCGGCCCGGGGCAGTCGAAGCTGCCGCCCTCCAGTCCAGCGGACGAAGCTGTTGTTGCAGGAGCTCCGGAAAAACAGGTCACCAACCTGTGACCTGCGAGCTCCCGACGATGTCATCCACTGGCCCGCGCCGAGCCTCCGGGGCTCCGAAGTCGGGTCGGAAGTCGGGTCGCAACGCCACCATAGCCCCGAAGTCGGCCAGCCCCGCGTTGGTAAGTCCTGGCTGGCTCTGTCTCTGGAGCCTCGAGATCGGTCCCAGTTGGAGGCCGCCAGCTCCGCGATAGGCCTCAGCGCAGACGGAGACGGGGGATACGGCAAGAAAGGTCGCATCCCCCCTGAAGGAAGAGCCAAAAAACATGCTTCTCCCACTCCCCCACACATACACAACCAAATTAAACCAAAACAAACCGCAACAACGGGACAAAAGAAAACAAAAAAAGAAAAGACAAACGGACTGCAGGCGAGCCGCAGCTGCAAGGCAGCGCCGCCACTTCGGACTTCACTGGACATAATCTTGCACTAAACATTTATCCTCTATCTGTACACTGCGGAGGGCTTGATTGTAATCATGCACGCAACAAATAAAACTTTTCACTGTACCTCAGTACACATGACAATAAACTAAACTAAACATTCACATGGAGTTTCTGCTCATTAGAGCTGCCTTTTATCAATGTAAACCACAAGCATAATCAAGGCCAAGTCTCACCCCGGTCAATATTCTCCCCACTCCCATCAGGCAAGAGGCAAGTGTGAAGACGCACACCTCCAGATTCAGGAACAGTTTCTTCCCAGCTGTTATCAGGCAACTGAACCATCCTATCACCAACTGGAGAGCAGTCCTGATCTACCATCTACTTCATTGGAGACCCTTGGACTATCTTTAATCAAAATATACTGGACATAATCTTGCACTAAACATTATACCCTTGATCGTGTATCTGTACACTGTGCACGGCTTGATTGTAATCATGTATTGTTTTTCCACTGACTGGATAGCACACAACAAAAAAAGCTTTTCCCTGTACCTCAGTACACGTGACAATAAACTAAACATTTGCACAGAGTTTCTGCTCACTCGAGCCGCCTTTTTGTAATCTGGGTGAAACTAGCAAATACGATGATGGACATTTTAGCACAAATTACAGCTGGGGCAATTTGCATTTCCTTTATTGCTCACTGCAGTGTCTAAGCAACACTCAAGAGAGTTAGATTTAGCTCTTAGGGAATCAAGGGCTATGGGGAAAAAGCAGGACCGGGGTACTGATTTTAGATGATCAGCCATGATCGTATTGAATGACGCTGCTGGCTCGAAGGGCCGAATGGCCAACTCCTGCACCTATTTTTTAATGTTTCTATGTTTCTAAATACCTCAGTCCCTGGCGTGAATTGATCACCATGATCTCTTTCTGCTAATTGTTCTGCTCACGCAGCTTTTGAGATTACTATAAAAATGGCATTATATCTCTTTGAATCCAAGGAGTTCACTCAGCATGTTTTAAACGATTTTAAATATAATTTTCTTTACTGACTACTGAGGATCAATATAACAAGAAGAGGCTCTATGTTGGTTCAAAATTTGTTATCAATGATTTTAAACTGCACGTTAGGGGATAATTCTACTTTCACTATTAATAGCACTGTATCAAGGTACCATCTTAGGTATGTTAAAATGTTTTGTTGAATTTAGTTTTAGGTTTGAAGATACAGTGTGGAAACAGGAACTTCGGCCCACCGATTCCACGCTGACCAACGATCACCAACCAGTACACTAGTTCTATCCTATACACTAGAGACAATGTACTGAAGCAAATTAACCTACAACCTGTTGAAACAAAGAACTACAGATGCTGATTTATACCAAAGATAGACACAAAGGGCTGGAGTAACTCTGCGGGTCGGGCAGCTACTCTGGAGAAAAAGGATGAGTGATGTTTCGGGTTGGAATCCTTCTTCAGTCGGAACCAAAACGTCACCTATCCTGTTTCTCCAGAGGTGCGACCTGACCCACTGAGTTACTCCATCACTTCGTGTCTAACCTGCAAATCTGCACGTCTTTGGAATATGGGAAGAAACAAAAAAAAAGGGGAAACCTACGTGGTCACGGGGAGAACGTACAGACAGCACCCATAGTCAGGATCGAACCAAGGTCTCTGGCGCAGTAAGGCAGCAACTCTACCGCTGCGCCACTGTGCCAATCATCAGAATACTCTATGGAATCTTGTAATTGCACCCAAGGGAGTGGTCCTGACTCGAAACGTCATCTATCCATGTTTTCCAGAGATGCTGCCTGACCCGCTGAGTTACTCCAGAACTTTGTGTCTTTTTTTGTAAACCAGCATCTGCAATTCCTTGTGTCTCAAGAGAATGGACCTGGCCTCAGTTCTCCATCTCAACCAAAAGGCAAGAAAGTCCAGTACCACAATGGATCCTGAGCCAAGAGTAATGACAGGTTGGGCTCCAGTTCATGTTCACCTTCCATTGGCCACCTACTATCACATTTACCTTTTGTGATTATACTGTTCCAAATCTCACAGAGTCATAGCGTCGTAGAGATACATAGATACATAGACAATAGGTGCAGGAGTAGGCCATTCGGCCCTTCGAGCCAGCACCGCCATTCAATGTGATCATGGCTGATCATCCACAATCAGTACCCCGTTCCTGCCTTCTCCCCATATCCCTTGATTCCGCAAGCCCTAAGAGCTCTATCTAACTCTCCTTTGAAATCAACCAGTGAATCGGCCTCCACTGCCTTCTGAGGCAGAGAATTCCACAAATTCACAACTCTCTGTGTGAAAAAGTTTTTCTTCATCTTAGTTCTAAATGGCCTACCCCTTAAGCTAAAAATGTGGCCCCTGGTTCTGGACCCCCCCAACATCGGGAACATGTTTCCTGCATCTAGCGTGTCCAATCCCTTAATAATTTTATATGTTTCTATAAGATCCCCTCTCATCCTTCTAAATTCCAGTGAATACAGGCCCAGTCACTCCATTCTTTCATCATATGACACTGACATCCCGGGAATTAACCTTGTGAACCCACGATGTACCTACAATAGCAAGAATGTCCTTCCTCAAATTAGGAGATCAAACCTACACACAATCCTCCAGGTGTGGTGTCACCAGGGCCATGTACAACTGCAGAAGGACCTCTTTACTCCTATACGCAACTCCTCTCCTTATGAAGGCTAACATGCCATTAGCTTTCTTCAATGCCAGTTGTACCTGCATGCTTACTTTCATGGACATCCAGGTCTCGTTGTACTTCCCCTTTTCCTAACCTGACACCATTCAGATAATCCAAGAAGGGTTTCGGCCCGAAACGTTACCTATTTCCTTCGCTCCATAGATGCTGCTGCACCCGCTGAGTTTCTCCAGCATTTTTGTGTACCTACCATTCAGATAAAAATCTGCCTTCCCGTTCGTGCCACCAAAGTGGATAACCTCACATTTATCCACATTAAACTGCATCTGCCATGCATCTGCCCACTCACCCAACCTACCCAACTCACTCTGCATCCTCATAGCATCCTCCTCACAGTTCACACTGCCACCCAGCTTTGTGTCATCTGCAAATTTGCTAATGTTACTTTTAATTCCTTCATCTAAATCATTAATGTATATTGTAAATAGCTGCAGTCCCAGCACCGAGCCTTGTGGCACCCCACTAGTCACTGCCTGCCATTCTGAAAGGGACCCGTTAATCCCTACTCTTTGTTTCCTGTCTGCCAACCAATTTTCTAAAGAGATACAATGCAGAGTGCAGAAAGGCTTAGACAGAATGGACGGGGAGAGGATGTTTCCAATAGTGGGAGAGTCTAGGACCAAAGAGCACAGCCTCAGAATAAAATAACATACCTTTGGAATCAAGAGGAGGAGGATTTTTTTATTTTAGCCAGAAAGTGGGGAATTCATTGCCACAAACAGCTGAAACTGAATACAATATTCCAGTGGCCTCACCAACGTTTTGTACAACTGTAACATAGCGTCCCTACTTGAACCATCTGAAGAAGGGTTCTGACCCAAAGGGTTCCTTTGCTCCAGAGATGCTGCCTGAACCACTGAGTTGCTCCTGCACTTTGTTTCTATCTTTTGGTATAAACCAGCATCTGCAGTTCCTTCTTACATGTCTCAACTTCTATATTCAGTACCCTGAATGACATAGGCCAAAGTACCAAACGCCTTCTATACAACTCCATCTACTGGCGATGCCACTTTCAGGGAACTGTGCACCTGTACTCCTTGATCCTGCTGCTCTACAACACTCCCCAGGACCCTGCCATTCACTGTGAAGTTCCCGTACTGGTTTGACTTCCCTAAATACAACAACTCACAATGACCTGGATTGAAATCCATTAGCCATTCTTCAGCCCACTTGCCCAACTGAGAAAGATCCTAGTGAAATCGGCGCGCGATGAGGGCCGCCGGTGAGAGTGGAGCGACGCCAGGATTCCCGACCGTTGGTCGAGGACACGCTCTCGAGAACAAAGAGGGACCCGGTGTGGGGAGATGGGGGGCAGGGGGACAGGGGGAGAAGAAAGAGGGCAGGGGGGCAGGGGGAGAAGAAAGAGGGATCATTGGCAACTTATACATGGCAACTCATAGAAACATTGAAACATAGAAAATAGGTGCAGGAGTAGGCCATTCGAGCCAGCACCCCCATTCAATATGATCATGGCTGATCATCCAAAATCAGTATCCCGCTCCTGCTTTTTCCCCATATCCCTTGATTCTGTTAGCCCTCAGAGCTAAATCTAACTCTCTCTTGGAAACATCCAGCGAATTGGCCTCCACTGCCTTCTTTGGCAGATAATTCCACAGATTCACAACTCTCTGGGTGAAAACGTTTTTCCTCGTCTCAGTCCTAAATGGCCTACCCCTTTTTCTTAAACTATGACCCCTGGTTCTGGACTCCCCAACATGGGGAACATTTTTCCTGCATCTAGCCTGTCTCTTTGCGTGTATTATATGCAAGACAAAGAATTTCACTGTACCAAGTACACGTGACACAGTATCAATCAGCTAATTTTTGATAACCATCCCCGCTGTCAGTGTTACCACCTACTTTATTGTCCATTGTTGTGGGTTTTGATCTGCTGAATTGGTCCAGGCAGACTTTTTTTCGATTCAACAATATTCTCTTGATTGGCTGTTAATCAGCTTTGCCTGCCCTTTGTAATTTATTCAAACACAAGGAAATATGAATTATAGACAAGCATTTTATACTGTTGAACAAGCAGAATTATTAATTCAAAATACTCCAAGCAAAAGGTAATCACGGAGGTCTTGTAAATGAAATTAATGCAATGTAAACATCTTAAAAAAAGGAATTGCACTTACAGATAATAGAACTTCAAACACTACCGCACACGAACAGGCCCTTCCGCAACAACGTCTGTGCCGAACATGATGCCATGTATAAACTAATCTCCTCTGCCTGCACATGATCCACATCCCTCCATTCCCTGTGTCTCCATGTGCCTATCTAATATCCCCTTGAGAGCCACTGTTGTATCTGCTTCCGTCACCACCCCTGGCAGCATGTTTCGGGCACACACCATCCACTGTGAAAATAAACTTGCCCCGCGCATCTTCTTTACAATGTCCCCCTCTGACCTTAAACATAGAAACATAGAAACATAGAAAATAGGTGCAGGAGTAGGCCATTCGGCCCTTCGAGCCTGCACAGCCATTCAATATGATCATGGCTGATCATAAAGCTCTGCCTTTGACATTCCCATCTTGGAGGAGAAGGTTCTGAATGTCTACCTTATTCGTGCCTCTCATAATCTATATTACTAAAAGTCTGATCTTGACCACTTCCTGTTGTTCTGTATATTGATTTTAGAAAAAACACTGCCACTTACAGCTTTGATGTTTGGCCATCTTACTCAGTCCCCCTCCGCTGTGCAGGACAAGAGGATTTTTTCCCATCGATGAAAAATAAAAGAGTTATTAGTGTTTAAAAAATGTTGAGATTCTCTCTCCTGAAGGCCACGCCCCTTCCGGAAGCACTATAAAACCCATAAGTGTTGAGTGCCTCAGTCAGTCTCTGCAAGATGGGGGAGCGAAAGAGTCACGTCTCTCAGTCTGAGCTGTGAATAACACTGAACACATTTCTACTAAACTGTGAGTGTGGTTTTACTGACCTTGAGTGCCCTTAATGTGGTTTGAAAATGAAAATGTGGTTGGTTCAAAATAAAGCACAGCAAACGGTTGTTGGTGGTGGTTGGTTCGAAATAAAGCATAGCAAATGGTTGTTGGTGGTGGTTGGTTCGAAATAAAGCACAGCAAATGGTTGTTGGTGGTGGTTGGTTCGAAATAAAGCACAGCAAATGGTTGTTGGTGGTGGTTGGTTTAAAATATAGCACAGCAAATGGTTGTTGATGGTGGTTGGTTCGAAATAAAGCACAGCAAATGGTTGTTGGTGGTGGTTGGTTCGAAATGGCAAATGGTTAAAAGTCTAAACTTGACAACTTCCTGATTGCACTGTATATCGATTTTAGATAAAACGCTACCACTTACGGCTGTGATTTTTGGCCATCTTACTCAGTCCCCCTCCGCTCATCAGGTGCAGAGGATTCTTCTCATCAATGAAAAATAAAAGTGTTATTAGTGTTTACAAAATGTTGAGAATCTCTCTCCTGTCAATCACGCCATGAAGGCCTCGCCTCTTGAGGGGGGAGGGATTATAAAACCCGGAAGTATGAGTGTGGCTCAGTCTCTACAAGATGGGGAGGGAGAAGTCACGACTCTGTCTGAGCTGTGATTCAACTGAACACACTGAATGTCTACTGCACTATGTGTAGTGTTTATGTGGTGTTTTGTGTTGTTTTATGGTGGTTTCACCCTGCTTGAAATGGTATGAAACTGCACTTGAATTTGGTGGCCTTGCACCCTGCTTGAAGTGGTATGAAACTGCACTTGAATTTGGTGGCCTTGCACCCTGCTTGAAGTGGTACGAAACTGCACTTGAATTTGGTCGCCTTGCACCCTGCTTGAAATGGCATGAAACTGCACTTGAATTTGGTGGCCTTGCACCCTGCTTGAAGTGGCATGAAACTGCACTTGAGTTTGGTGACCTTGCACCCTGCTTGAAGTGGCATGAAACTGCACTTGAGTTTGGTGGCCTTGCACCCTGCTTGAAGTGGTAGGAAACTGCACTTGAGTTTGGTGGCCCTGCACCCTGCTTGAAGTGGTAGGAAACTGCACTTGAGTTTGGTGGTCTTGCACCCTGCTCGAAGTGGTATGAAACTGCACTTGAGTTTGGTGGACTTGGACCCTGCTTGAAGTGGTATGAAACTGCACTTGAGTTGGTGGACTTGCACCCTGCTTGAAGTGGTGTGAAACTGCACTTGAATTTGGTGGACTTGCACCCTGCATGAAGTGGTATGAAACTGCTCTTGAATTTGGTGGCCATGCACCCTGCTTGAAGTAGTATGAAACTGCACTTGAATTTGGTGGCAATGAAAATGAATTAAGCCAAACAATGATATTTCGGATGAAAGTTTACAACATATACATCAATGTTCATTAAATGCCAGACACTCTTTAATATAATTTAAAGTACTACATAGATTACATTATTCTAAAACAAAACTAAATAGAATCTTCCCACATATCTCCCCTATCTGTGATCAATGTCAACATTTAGAGGCTAACCTAACTCACACATTCGCAAATTGTATAAAAATCAAAACATTTTGGACGGACATTTTTAGAATAATATCTATAGTTGTCAACACTCAATTGGATCGTGTTTTAAAATTAATAATACTAGGAATATCAGAACAAAGTCTTACACTTACAACAACCCAAAGAAACTTCATCGACTATAGTATAATAACTGGAAAAAAATTAATATTAAAATTTTGGAAAGGTCCTATAATCCCCACAATTAAAATGTGGATTATGGAAATGTCGGAGACCTTACATTTGGAAAGAATCAGACTTGTCTTAATGGACAAACAAGAACTTTTTATCAGAACATGGTCTCCATTTATTGACTATTTGAAGGGCCAGACTGGTTCGGCACGAGAACCTGACTGAAACTCGAATTAAGGATTAGATGAAAAGTTATATTTTAAAATTTACGAATTTATCTCCAATGTTGTACTTTTTGTAAATTATTCCATTCTTCTTTATCATGTTTTTTTTCCCCTTCTTTCTTTTACTCTCTTATTTTCTACCTATATTAAAAAAATAAAAAAATACTAGAAGCTGAGTTAATATCAATCGATAATATTAGTAATGTAGGAATGATATACATGAAATGTTTTCAATATGATATGTACCTGCCTCTAATAAAAATATTATTTAAAAAAAAAGAATTTGGTGGCCTTGCACCCTGCTTGAAGTGGTATAAAACCGCACTTGAATTTGGTGGCCTTGCACCCTGCTTGAAGTGGTTGGAAACTGCACTTGAATTCGGTGGCCTTGCACCCTGCTTGAAGTGGTAGGAAACTGCACTTGAATTTGGTGGCCTTGGATGCCGCTTGAAATAGTAGGAAACTGCACCTAAATTTGGTGGCCTTGCACCCTGCTTGAAGAGGTATGAAACTGCAATTGAATTTGGTGGCTTTGCACCGTGCTTGAAGTGGTAAGAAACTGCACTTGAATTTGGTGGCTTTGCACCCTGCTTGAAATGGTAGGAAACTGCATTTGAATTTGGTGGCCTTGCACCCTGCTTGAAATGAGATTTCAAGGAATAGCCGTGAGTCAACTGCCATCCCACCAGCCGTGAGTGAGCTGCCACCACATCAGGCTTGAGTGACTGAGCTGCCACCCCAAGAATCCATTTGGCCCACAATGTCCATGCTCGCCCTCTGGAAACCAGTCCCTTCAGCCCACAACACCCATATTAGCACTCCAGAAAGCACCCCCCCCCCCACTGGCCACCAATATTGGAATTGGCAGAGAGGTGGAATATTGCGTTGGGTGACCAGCCCTCCCGTGTGAACATGGGACCCAACAGGTCCCACTTAGTCTAGTTATATATACATCTCTGAGGACATCCCTCAACCTCTGAGGCACCAGAGGAATCTATCCAAGTTTGTCCAACCTCTCCTGATAAATAATATGCTTTAATTATTGCAGTTTTCAATAATCCCTGACCCCTCACAGCAGTTCTCAACCAACAAAGTACTTACTGAAAGTAACACAGAGAGTGTTTGAAATGCTCAACAGGTCAGGCAGTGGAGGGGGAAATAAGATCAGCACAATCATTGGGCAGAAACAAGGAACTGCAGATGCTGCTTTACAGACACGAAGTGCTGGAGTAACTGAATGGGTCAGACAGCATCTGTGGAGAATATGAATAGGTGACATTTTGGGTCAGGTCTTTGTGTCCTTTTGTGTAAAGCAGCATCTTTGTCGGCTATAGTTTAGTTTAGTTTAGAGATACAGCGTGGAAAAGGGTCTTTGGAGGGAAATAGGACACAGAGAATTAAGAGGGACCAACATGACTTTAATGAGTAGTATTTTTGTTACTTTGTCGGTGCCAGAAACGTGGCAACTCTTTAGTGTACTTTTAGTATTGTATGCAAAAACAAAGGATTTCACTGTACTTAGGTGAAGATTTAATGGGAACCTGAGGGGTAAAGGGCCTGTCCCACTTTCATGACCTAATTCACAACCTTTTTTACTTGTGGACATTTTTCATCAGGCTAGAAAAACGGCCCGACCTACTTGATGCCACGAGTACCTACGACCTCCTACGACCTCGTGACGACCATGCTGCGAGTATGAGTCAAGGGCAAACTCGGCAGAGGTCGTGAATTAGGTCGTGAAAGTGGGACAGGCCCTTAACTGTTTCACTCAGTGGCTGGTGGATTTATGGAACGAGCTGCTAGAGGAGGCAGTTAAGGCAAATATTATAACAGCTCTTGAAAGACACGGGCAGGTACATGGATAGGAAATGTTTAGAGGTATATGGGCCAAACGTGGGCAAGTGGGACTAGTGTGGATGGGGCATCTTGATCAGCATGGATGAACTGGGCTGAAGGGCCTGTTTCTATGCTGCATGACTCTATGACTCTAGTTGCAATGATGTAACCGCAGCACAAGAATGGAGACACACTTTGGAACATCTAAGGGTAACTGGAATAATTACACAGAGTGCCTTTTCTGTCCACTAGGTGTCTCAAAGTGCTTCATAACTATTGAATGACTTTAAAGTCTTAATATCTCAATAAACACAGCAACAAATTTTTAAGCATGATGCTCTCCTAAATAGCAACTGTGATTCAGGATTAGTTCATCTTTATTTTAATTTAGTTTAGTTCAGTTATTGTCGCATGTACTGAGCTGCAGTGAAAAGCTTTCAGTCAGCGGAAAGACAATACATGTTTATAATCGATCCATTCACAGTACAGATACAGGATAGAAAAGATAGAAAAATAGGAGCAGGAGTAGCCCTTCGAGCCAGCCTCGCCATTCAATATGATCATGGCTGATCATCTAAAATCAGTACCCTGTTCGTGCTTTCCCCCCCTAATCCCTTGATTGCTTTAGCCCTAAGAGCTAAATCTAACGTTATCTTTCTCTTGATATAAGGATAAAGGGAATAACGTTTAAGATAGAGTCCAGTGAAGAGTCTGAGGATCCTCAACAAGGTAGATGGAAGGTCAGGACTGCTCTCTAGTTGTTGGTAGGATGGTTTAGTTGCTGGGAAGAAACTGTCCCTGAATCTGGAGATGTGCGTTTTCACACTTCTGTACCTCTTGCCTGATGGGAGAGGGGAGAAGTAGGAGTGAGCAGAGTGGGACTCATCTATTATATTTGGGCTTATTGTTATAAAATACATGCAGACATCAGTAGGTCATAAAAGGTGTGAACTTTCTCCGGGCATTCTCTTTCATTAGAGAAGGACATACATTCCCGACAGTGAACCAGTATCGTTTACCTCAGGTACATTGATGGTCCTGGAACATGTTGGAACATCTAAAACTCCCATGAACCCTGGAATCTTTTTACATGTCCTGATGTTGACAGAGTACCTTTGTTACAGGATGCCACTGTTCCTAACCATGTTGATGTTTATTTCCCACCCCAGAACTGGCTGTAATGCTGAGCCATTCCGGAGGCAGTGTAAGAGTCAATCAAATGGCGGCACGGTGATGGGTTTGAGGAGAGATGAAGTTGAGAGGATTCTTAACAAGGGCGGCACGGTGGTGCAGTAGAATAGCTGATGCCTTACAGCGCCAAAGACCCGGGTTCGATCCTGACTATGGATGCTTGTCTGTACGGAGTTTGTATGTTCTCCCCGTGACCTGCATGGATTTTCTCCGGGAGCTCCGGTTTCCTCCCACACTCCAAAGACGTACAGGTTTGTAGGTTAATTGGCTTTGGTAAAAAATGTAAATTGTTCCTAGTGTGTTGGATAGTGTTAGTGGAGGGGGAGATAGCTGGTGGGCACAGACTCAATAGGCCGAAGGGCCTGTTTCTGTGCTGTAATTGTAAAAGTAAAGTCTAATGATTAAAATCTCAGCTTCCTAACCTCACTCAATAACACTCTTCCTCAAGTCCTGCCAACATTCTTGCAAATCTTTGTGGTATTCTTTCCATTTCATTTTTATATTGAGCTGTAGGAAAGGTGCCATTAAGCGGTTATGCTGGGATTTACGGATGTTGCCCTCAACCAATATTCCGAGTTTTCCAACCAAGTGGCGGTGCAGGTTCGAAGGACCAAATGGCCTCCTCCTACACCTATTTTCTAAGTCAGCCAGGTTAAACAGAACACTACCATGGCACTATGGCGCAGCGGTATAGTTGCTGCTCTACAGCGCCAGAGACACTGATTCGATCCTGACTACGGGTGCTGTCTGTACGAGTTTGTACATTCGCCCTGTGACCACATGCGTTTTCTCCAGCTGCTCCGGTTTCCTCCTATACTCCAAAGACACGCAACTATGTAGAATTTTGACTCTCGAGATAGAGCGCAGAAACAGGCCCTTCAGCTCACCAAGTCTGCATCGACCTGCGATCACCCTGTACACAAGCACTATCCTACACACTAAGGACAACTTACTGAAGCCAATTAACCTGCAAACCTGCATGCCTTTGGAATGTGGGAGGAAACCGGAGCACCCGGAGAAAACCCACGCGGTCACAGGGATAACTTACAAACTCAATACAGGCAGCACTCATAGTCAGGATCGAACCTGGGTGCCTGGTGCTATAAGGCAGCAACCTTACCGCTGAGCCAATATGCCGCCCCATTGTAATTTATGTATGGGAAAGAACTGCAGATGCTGGTTTAAATGGTAGACACAAAATGCTGGAGTAACTCAGCGAGTGCGGCAGCATCTCTGGAGCGAAGGAATGGGCGACGTATCGGGTCGAGACCCTTCTTCAGACCGAAGAAGGATCTCAGGTCTGAAGAAGGGTCTCGACCCGAAATGTCGCCCATTCCTTCCCTCCAGCATTTTGTGTCTCCCATTGTAAGTTAGTTGGCTTCTGTAAGTTGCGCCGAGTGTGTGGGATAAAACTTGTTTACGGGTGATAGATGGTCTGCGTGGACTCAGTGGGCCAACATTGTATCTCTTAACTAAAGAAAAAACAAAACTAAACACTATGTTATCAAACCCCTCAAAACAAAAAGCTTGTGTTAATGCACATTGGTGGTATTTTGTTTACCACAAATAGCTCCGGGTATTGACAAGAAGGAAAGGTCAGAAAAAGCTAGGGAAATAAAGTTCATTCTGCCTGAAAAAACAGAGAAAACGTGAAAACCAAATAATTTTAAGTGGAATGGAAAGAAGACGTTAATTAGGTGGAAAAAATCCAATTAAACAGCCATTCAAAAGTTAATTGCATTCTGAAGAGGTACGTTTGGGATATGTCAAAGTATTTGGCTTCATGGATAAACGGAGGTCAACAAAAAAATATAACATTGATATGAAAAGCACAGTGAGGGTAACAGATGAGAAAGGCAATTAGCTCAGCCAGATTTAAGACCAATTCATGGAATGCGTTTAGGTGGCGTTTCGTGCCAGCGCCACAAATCATTTGGCCATGGCACAGATTTAAGCTACAGGTTCACCACTGATTTTCCGGCACACTTGCTTCCAGATCCTTTCTAGATGAACTGGTTCCAGCCCGCCAACGTGCCGGCCCACAAAATTCAGCCTCGGCTGTGGGAATGGGTCTGGCTGCTCCTGCCGGGCTGGATTTCCAGAGTCCAGGCTGCTGGGGGCCAAGTCGATCCCCCGATTGGCCCGATGAGGTCGAGATCAGTCGCCTCACCCGGCCTGGGTGCCACATTTCCGGGATGGATTTCAAGTTCAAGTTCAAGTTCGAATTTGTCACTTGCACCAATTAAGGTACAGTGATATTTGAGTTACCATACAGCCATACTAAGTGAAAAGCAACAAGACGCACAGCCACATAAAATAAAATTTAACATAAACATCCACCACAGCGGAATCAACATTCCTCATTGTGATGAAAGGTAATAAAGTTCAATCATCTTCTTCCTTTATTCACCCGTGGTCAGGGCCGTTGAACTCTCCGCAGTCGCTGCTGCCGACAGTCCGATGTCCAAAGCCCTCGCGTTAGGATGATGGAAATTCTGGCGTCGGGACGGATCGGAACACTCCGTGGCATGGAGCTCCCGAGTCGGCCTCCTCTTACCGGAGACCGCGGGCTTCACGGTGTTAAAGTCCACAGGCCCCGCGGTCGGAGCTCTTCCACTGGCGATCCTCAGCAAAGGATCGCACGCTCCGCGATGGTAAGTCGGCGCCGCGCCCGCGGCTTGAAGCTCCGGGCCGGACTCCAGGAAAGGCCGCACCACTCCACGTTGATAGGCCGTGGGGGGACGGAGATGCGATACGGAGAAAAATCGCATCTTCGTCGAGGTAAATGACTGAAAAAAGTTTCCCCCAATTCCCCCACCACCCCCCACACAAAACAGACCATGAAACATTAAAACATACTTTTAAAACATACTTAAATCAATAAAAAACAGTGAGGGGACAGACAGACTGTTGGCGAGGCAGCCACTGCGGCGGTGCCACCCGGTGGTCAAGAGCGCTTTCGTAATTTTGTCCAGGTTAAAAGAGGTACTGGACCACCAGTTTCTGGAAAATCGGTGGTGGACCTGTATAGGCAAACGATCTGGGGAAGCAGTGAAGAGAAATAGTCCACGCAGGGTGTCATGATGATCTGGAGAGCATTGCCCGAATGGCCAGCGGAGCTAGATTCAGTAAGTGGCAAATTTCAGCAGGAAATTGAATAAATATTGGAAGGGAAAAGAATTGCAGAGTATTGCAATTAAGTTTGTTGAGGAGATCTACTGGACAAGACCATACCCCATTAAACACTAAGGTGCTGCAGCCTCTTGATGAGCACAATGGACTATTTTGTCAGAGAATGCATGAAAACAAAATGAAAAGGTTGCAATGTTTTGATTTAGGTTTTGGTCTATTATTAGAACGGTCCTGTCCCAGAACGTCATCTATCCGTGTTCTCCAATAATGCTGCCCGATTCGCTGAGTTACTCCAGTACTTTGTGTGTTTTTTTTGTTGTAAACTAGCATCTGCAGTTCCTTGTATGTCAAATTTGCAGCTGAGTTCAAGAGACAAACTATTTTGAATAGTAAATTTGGGCAAGAATGTGGATAAGATTTCTAAGGGCATCTCTTGAAAAATCGGCCAATGCTGGAAATTCTCAGTAGATCAGGAAAGAGGGTGAATGATTCAGGTTGAAGGCTGTTCCTCAGACTCTTCCTTGACCAGAAACATCAACGGTTTATTTTTCCACAGATACTGCCCGATCCGCTCAGTGTTTCCAGCATTTTCTGCTTCATTTCAAATTTTTGCAGCTTCCTTATAGGTTGATCAAGTGTCTTGGCTTGCCGGTTGATGGTCTCAATAACACGTCACCGATTTAGGAATTGAATACCATTCAGTATCATAGATCATTGGTGCTTTGGATTGGCTTATAATCTGGGACACACATTTTGTCGGGGAGATGGATTAAGGGCTTTAATCAACATTGAATCTTTGAGCATTCTGCCTCTTGTATCCGGGGCAAATAGAGAGATTCACTTGGACTATAATGTCATTTTCTTTGCCTGTGGGGTTCCTTTTTCTCACAATAGTTTACCACATCCATGAAATTTGCAAATATATAACATGCAATCTTCATCTGTCACTATTCACCTCACAAGACAGATCATTGTATTTATTGACAAGATTCACATCAGAGTGTACAGGGTACAGTGGTACAGAGTTGCTGCATCACAGTGCCAGAGAAAAGGGTTCGCTCCGGATCTCAGGTGCTGTGAGTGTTGAGTTTGCTCATTCTCCCACGTGAGTTTCCTCCTGGTGCTCCGGTTTCCTCCCACATCCCAAGGACGTGCTGGTTTGTAGGTTAATTGATCTCTGTAAATTACTCCTAGAGTGTAGGGAATGGATGTGAAAGTGGGATAACATAGTCCAAGAGTGAACGGGTCATCAATGGTAGGCGTGGACTCGGTGGGCCAAAGGACCTTTTTCCATGCTGGATCTCTAAACTAAACTAAACTAACACACGCCACTGAATATGAGGATATTAACTGGTCATAAAAGCAAATACAAGCTGCAGTAAGCTGCCTTACATTATTTTTATCAAGCGATGTGGCACGGTAGCCAAGCTGTAGAGTTCCTGCCTTACAGCTCCAGAGACGGGTTCAATCCTGGCTACGGGTATTGTCTGTAAGGAGTTTGAACGTTCTCCCCGTGACCATGTGGGTTTTCTCTGGGCCCTCCGGTTTCCTCCCACATTCCAAAGACGTACACGTTTGTAGGCTAATTGGATTGGTAAAATTGTAAATTGTCCCGTGTGTGTGTAGGATAGTGTTAATGTGCAAGGATCGCTGGTCAACGCAGACTGGGTAGGCCGAAGGGCCTGTTTCCGCGCTGTTTCTCTAAACTAAAACTAAATTAAAAAGTGAAACATGCCAAGAGTAATCAGACACATTGAACTAGTGTGAATGGGTAATCAGTGGTTGGCATAGACTTGGTGGCTGAAGGAAAAACAATGGGGAAATGACAGAGATGGATACCCCTGGCATAGATTGAATTGGCTGAATGACCGCCTTTGTGCCACGCCAATTCTATAATTCAATGAAATAATGAGCAAAATCTTTGAGTTCCACATAAGCACATGAAAGTGACAGGCAGGAGATAGGCAGCTATCTTTCTCATTATCCCACAGTGGAAGTGCACACATCACCAACGGTGGGGAATTAGCCTGGAGAAACCTGCTGTGTGCACCTCAGGCGATTGAAACTGGTCCAAGAGATCTCACAGAACATGTTTTATTTGTAAAGACGTGACACAGTTAATGCCTGTTATTGCCGCCAATCCTTCCTGAAGTAGGTCAACAACCCATGCTCGAGGACCCGGTGACCCCGACCTGGAAGTGGAACCTGCTGAGCCGCCGCTGCTCGTCCCCAGAAGACCAGGGACCGGAAGGATGGAGCCGGCAACGATGACAGATGGAGAAGAGTGAGGAAGGAGGGAGAGGAGAGGGAACCGGGGGTCTGGACTACCGCACCCTCGAGGTAGGGGTGTAAAGTAGGGGTGTGGGTGGGGGGAGGAGGTGAAGAGTTGGAGGTGTGAAAACACCAGGTCCAATGAAGGTCCAACAATGGACCTACCAGGCAAAGCCGTGGTTGAGGTAATTTGTAGCTGGCCCTAATCGGTCCTGGTCTTTTCTCGTCTCTAGCTCTCCATCATACCCCCCCCCCCCCCCCCCCCACCTCTACTCTCAGTCTGAACAAGGGTCCCGACCCAAAACGTCACCTATACTTTTTCTCTAGAGATGCTGCCAGACCTGTTGAGTTTAGTTTAATTTAGTTTAGAGATACAGCATGGAAACATGCCCTTCGGCCTACCGAGTCTGCGCCGACCAGCGATCACCCCGTACACTAACACTATCCAACACCCTAGGGACAATTTACAATTTTAACAAAGCCAATTAGCCTACAAACCTGTACATCTTTGGAATGTGGGAGGATACCGGAGAAAACACGTGCAGGTCACATGGCGAACGTACAAACTCCATACAGACAGCACCCGTAGTCAGGATCGAACCCGGGTCTCTGGCGCTGTAAGGCAGCAACTCTGGTGCCCACTTACTACTCCAGCACTTGGTGTCTATATTGTAAGGTAGAAATGTTCATTGCTGGACCACTGCTCAGTCCCAGGAGAGACCCGAATCAGTGCAAAAAAACGAAATGCCTCCATTAGCACTAATTACAGTAGGTTTTCTACCCTTTCATGAAAAAGGAATTATGTCTAATGCTCTATCATTCATTTCTCAACTGCTGTTTAATAAATCCAATTAGGGTCTCCCTGAGGGCTCTCAGTATTGGTTGTTCTTCTATTCCATAGGGTGCAAAAAACTCTTTGATGTCTCTCGTCGTCCCAGAGCCAACATGAGTTAGTCGTGCCTCCAGTGTGGATAAACAAACAAGTGAGCCATGTCAGGCTCGATTCAGATGACGGGCAAAATGGGAGGCATATCATATCGCACGTATATCACAGCAGCAGGCCGAAAGGAAGTTTAGTTTAGTTTAGTTTAGAGATACAACGTGGAGACAGGCCATTCGTCCCACCGAGTCCACACTGACCAATGATCACCCATACATTAGTTCTATCCTACACACTAGGGACAATTTTACAGCAACCAATTAACCTACAAACCTGTACGAATTGGAGTGTGGGAGACAATCATAGCACCCGGAGAAAACCCACGTGGTCACAGGGAGAACGTGCCAACTCTGTATAGACAGCACCCCCCTTTTTTTCAATCAAAAATATTTATTCAAATATTAAAATAATATATACAGTACAGTAAAAAACAAAACAGACCCCACCACGATAATACACGACATACGATAAACTATTATACAACTACTATCTTACACTCCTTGTCAAGGATGAATTCAGCACCCCGTGGTGCCTAGAAATCCCACAGGGTCCCCGTGGACAGTGCTAAGTCCCTCTCTAACACCACCCGGGCACGGACGTAATCCCGGAAAAGGGGCAGGCAGCCGGTTTGGGCAAAGCCTGCCTGGCGCAGTGACTCGCGGATGGCCAGCTTGGCAAGGCCCAGGAGCAACCCAACTAGGATATCCTCGGCCCTACCCTCTCCCCTTCACACATGGTGTCCGAAGATGAGGATGGTGAGTGGGCACCCCCTTTTCAGGATGGAACCCGGGTCTCCGGTGCAGTAAGGCAGCAGTTCTACCGCTGCACCACTGTGCTGTCCTTCAAGTCATTAGTGCAAGATTGATGGGAGGGAACTGCTGGGTGAGGTGCATTGAGGGGGATTGCACACAGGACATGTAGAGAGCGCCAGAGACCCAGGATCGATCCTGACGTTGGGTGCGGTCCTTTGTCGAGTTGGCTTATTCTCACTGTGAACATGTGGGTTTCCTCTGGGTGCTCAGGTTTCCTCCCACATCCCAAAGACGTGCGGGTTTGTGGGTTAATTGCGCTCTGTAAATTGTCCCAGCATGTGGGGAATGGAGACGAAAATGAGATAACGTCGAACAGGAGTTTGCGCGGTTGCGTGGTTAGCGCGGACTCGGTGGGCCTAAGGATCTTTTTCCATGCTGTATCTCTAAAATAAATTAAACTAAATTAACTCCACTGAATATGAGGATATTAACTAAAGTCATAAAAGCAAATACAAGCTGCAGTAAGCTGCCTTATGTTATGATTTTTGAGCTGTGAAACATGCCAGGAATTGTTGGACAAATTGGCTATTTCAGGAGACATCAGGACATTGACATCTATCCATCCATCCATCCATCCGTCCATCTGTCCATCCGTCTATCTATCTATCTATCTATCTATCTATCTATCTATCTATCTATCTATCTATCTATCTATCTATCTATCTATCTATCTATCTATCTATCTATCTATCTATCTATCTATCTATCTATCTATCTCTATCTATCTATCTATCTATCTATCTATCTATCTATCTATCTATCTATCTATCTATCTATCTATCTATCTATCTATCTATCTATCTATCTATCTATCTATCTATCTCTCTATCTATCTATCTATCTATCTATCTATCTATTTATCTATCTGTCTCATCTTGACCACTTCCTGTCTGCGTTGTATATTGCTACCGTATATCGCTATGATTTTTGGCCATCTTACTCACAGTCCTCCTCCGCTGAGGCAGCCCGAGGATTTTTCCGATCGATGAAAAATAAAAAAGTTATGAGTGTTAAAAAAATCTTGAGATCAGCTGATTGGTCCTCTCACCTGTCAATCACCACAATTAAGGTAACGCCCCTTCCGGGGGATGGCAGGACTAAAAAACCATGGAAGCCTGGACGTGAGTCACACTCTGAAAGATCGCGAGGGAGAGGCCACAACTCTGATTCTGCTGTGTCTACTGAACTGTGAGCCTACCCTTTATGTGGTTTATGTTGTTTATGTGGTTTATGTGGTGATGTGGTTATGTGCTATATATGGTTATGTGCTTTATGTGGTTAACCCTTTATGTGCTTGCAATAAATGATTTGTTAGCCAGCAATGTGCTTGCAATGAATGATGATTTGTTAACCCTCAATGTGCTTGCAATAAATGATGTGTTAGCCCGCAATGTGCTTGCAATGAATGATGATTTGTTAACCCTTAATGTGCTTGCAATAAATGATTTGTTAGCCAGCAATGTGCTTGCAATGAATGATGATTTGTTAACCCTTAATGTGCTTGCAATAAATGATTTGTTAGCCAGCAATGTGCTTGCAATGAACGATGATCTGTTAACCCTTAATGTGCTTGCAATTAATGATTTGTTAGCCCTTAATGAAATGAAATGAGTTGTTTGGCCTGCCCTGTGCTTGAAATTGAAATGGAAATGGAAATGAAATGAAATGAGTTGTTTGGCCTGCCCTGTGCTTTTGCTTTTGCTTTTGCTTTGCTTTGCTTGAGCTCACCTGAAATGAAAGCAAATGGATTGTGTTATTGGCTGGCCTGCCTGCCCTGTGCTTTTGATTTTGCTTTGCCTTTGCTTTGCTTGAGCTCAACTGAAATTAAAGCAAATGGATTGTATTGTTGGCTGGCCCCGCCTACCCTGTGCTTGACTTGACTTGACTTGAAATGGATTGACTTGACATGAAATGGATTGAAATGGATTGTTGGCCCTGCACTCACTGTGCTTGACTTGGCCCACAACACCCATGCTAGCGCTCCAGAGCCCCCCCTCTCCCCACTCCAACTGGCCACCAATATTGGAATTGGTGGAGAAGTAGAATATTGCGTTGGGGGAACCAGCCCTCCCGTGTAACCCCAATGGGTCCCACTTAGTCTAGTATTTTTTTTTATCTCAAAGAAGGGCAGGGAATAAGGGTTCAATCTTAACTACGATGCTGTCTGTACGAAGTTTGCACTTCTCCCTGTGATAGCGTGGGTTTTCTCTGGATGCTCTGGTTTCCTCCACACTTTAAAGAAGTACCGGTTTGGAGGTTAATTGGCTTCAATAAAGTTGTAAATTGTTTCTAGTGTGTCGGATTGTGCTAGTGTAAGGGGTGATCACTTGTCGGCATGGACTCAATGGGCTGAAGGGCCTATTTCCAAGCTGTGTCTACAAAGTCTAAAGTCTAGAGAGGAAAGGTTGAGGAAGGTAAATAAGGAGCTAACGGGGTTGACAATTGAAGGCACAACACCAATAATGGAGCAATTAAATGCAGGGCTATGCGAAATGTCATAACAGATGCACACAGATATCTCAGGAACAGATCACAGAGGCAGGAACTGGTGTGGCTGGGAACTAATGTGAAAATTAAGCTGAAGATATTAAAATCATGGGCTGAGTGGACTAGGAAACAATGTCAGTCGGCAATAAAAGAGGAGATGGGTGAATAGAACATACTACGGCTCAAATTATGGGCTGCAAAATGTTGAATGGTTTGATTGATTGATACAGCATGGAAACAGGCCCTTTGGCCCAGCGAGACTCCACTGACCATCTATCACCATTTCACACAAGTGCTATGTTATTCTACTGTCTCATCCCCTCCGACACACTAGATGCAATTTACAGGGGGCAATTAACCTACAAACACATACTTCTTTGGGATATGCGAGGAAACCGGAGCACGTGCAAACTCCACGCAGAGAGCAGCCGAGGTCAAGATCGATCACGGGTCTCTGGCGCTGTGAGGCATCAGCTCTACTGGCTGTGCCACTGTGCTGCCTTGGGTGGGTTTCCTCCAGGTGCTCCAGTTTCCCCTCACATCCCAAAAACATGGGTTGGTAAACAGATTGTCTACTGTAAATTGCCCCCAGTGAAATGCCGGGGTGGGAGATTGCAACCTTCACGTGGTCCACCCTGTTTCGACTAATGCAATCAACACGACGTGCACAAATAAATAGATGTAGTATTTTAGTGTCTACAACTTTAGGCTGTGCACGCCTAGGCAAGAAGAAGAAGTGAAATGCCCAGAACTACTTCTATTCCTTATGTTCTTGTGTGTCCCCACTAAATCCTTGAGTGTAACCGCAAAATTCTAGGAAATGCAACTGACTAAAAGCAAATAATCGACTTCAGAGGTCATAAGATTTCTTAACTGAATAGTATCTATTTATATTATTCCTGTTTAATAGATTGGGGAGGCCAGGAGATGTATATTTAAACCATGCATGAGTAAAAATTGGGGTGGCACGGTGGTGCAGTGGTAGAGTTGCCGCCTTACAGCGCTTGCAGTGCCGTAGACCAGGATTAGATCCTGACTATGGGTGCTGTCTGTACGGAGTTTGTACGATCTCCCTGTGACCGCGTAGGTTTTCTCCGAGATCTTCGTTCCTCCCATACTACAAAGACGTACAGGTTGATTGGCTTGGCACAAGTGTAAATTGTCCCGAGTGTGTGTGGGATAGTGTTAATGTGCGGGGATCCCTGGTCGGTGCGGTTCGATGGGCCGAAGGGCCTGTTTCCGCTCTGTATCTCTAAACTAAACTAAACTAAATTAAAGGCTGGATCATATTCAACATGATCTCTTGATCTAAGGGTGTTAAACATTACGGGGAAAAGGCGGGAGAATGGGGGTGAGAGGGAAAGCTAGATCGGCCATGTTTAAATGGCAGAGTAGACTGGATCGGCCGAATGGCCTGATTCTGCTCCTCTGACGAACTTATAATCGGAAAGATAGCTGTCTATCACTGGCCTGTCATATTCATGTGCTTATATCGAACTCAAAGAATTTGTGCTCAATATTTTGCGGGAAGCCAAAGGACCCGGAGGAAACCCACGTGGTCACAGGGAGAACATGTCAATTCCACACAGACAGCACCGTGGGTCAGTACAGTGGCGCAGCGGTAGAGTTGCTGCCTTATAGCGCCAGAGACCTGTGTTCAATCCAAACTAAGGGTGCTGCTGTCTGTACGGAGTTTTTTCCGAGTGCTCCGGTTTCCTCCCACACTCCAAGATGTGCAGGTTTGTAGATTAATTGGCTTCGGTAAAAATAGTGAATTGTCCTTAGTTTGTAGGCTAGTGATAGTGTTCGGAGTGATCACTGGTCGGCGTGGAATCGGTGGGCCGAAGGTTGTGTTTCCACAGTGTATCTCTAAAGACTAGAGTCCGAAGCACCCGAAGACAGGAACGAACCCGGGTCACTGGCGCTGTGAGACAGCAGCACTACCAGCTGCGCCACTGTGCTGCTGCTCTACATGTAAGTCAGGGGTCGGCAACCTACGGCCCACGGGCCGGGTCCGGCCCATAACCCGAAATCATCCGTCCCTCAGGCGGATTTTTTTTCAATTCGTTTTCGCGCCCTGGGAACTGCAGCCAGTCCCGGGGCAGGCAGGCGACCTGGGCACTGTAGCTAGTCCTGGGGCAGGCGACATGGACACTATAGCCAGTCCCGGGGCAGGCAGGTGACCTGGGAACTGCAGCTTGTCCCGGGGCACGCAGGCGACCTGGGAACTGCAGCTTGTCCCGGGGCACGCAGGCGACCTGGGCACTGTAGCTAGTCCTGGGGCAGGCGACATGGGCGTATAGCCAGTCCCGGGGCAGGCAGGTGACCTGGGCGCTACAGCCAGTCCCTGGGCTCGCAGGCATCCAGGGCGCTACAGCTAGTCCGAGGGCAGGCGACCTGGGAACTGCAGCTTGTCCCGGAGCAGGCAGGCGACCTGGGAACTGCAGCTTGTCCCGGGGCAGGCAGGTGACCTGGGCGCTACAGCCTGTCCCTGGGCTCGCAGGCATCCTGGGCGCTACAGCTAGTCCGAGGGCAGGCGACCTGGGAACTGCAGCCAGTCCTGGGGACTCAAGCGATCTGGGAACTGCAGACAGCCCCAGGGCACGCAGGCAATCTGGAAACCGCAGAAAACTAATTGAAAAACACGAAAAAACTATGTATTATTAGTCAAGTCAAGTCAAGTGAGTTTATTGTCATGTGTCCCTGATAGGACAATGAAATTCTTGCTTTGCTTCAGCACAACAGAACATAGTAGGCATTGACTACAAGGCATTCTATAAATATATACACACATGAATCAATATACTGATAAAGTGCAAATACCAGTATTGGCTAATAAAGTTCAGTGTTATGTCCGAGCCAGGTTTAATAGCCTGATGGCTGTGGGGAAGTAGCTATTCCTGAACCTGGTCGTTGCAGTCTTCAGGCTCCTCTACCTTCTACCTGAAGGTAGTAGGGAGATGAGTGTGTGGCCAGGATGGTGTGGGTCCTTGATGATACTGCCAGCCTTTTTGAGGCAGCGACTGTGATAGATCCCCTCGATGGAAGGGAGGTCAGAGCCGATGATGGACTGGGCAGTGTTTACTACTTTTTGTAGTCTTTTCCTCTCCAGGGCGCTCAAGTTGCCGAACCAAGCCACGATGCAACCGGTCAGCATGCTCTCTACTGTGCACCTGTAGAAGTTAGAGAGAGTCCTCCTTGACAAACCGACTCTCCGTAATCTTCTCAGGAAGTAGAGGCGCTGATGTGCTTTCTTAATAATGGCATCAGTGTTCTCGGACCAGGAAAGATCTTGAGAGATGTGCACGCCCAGGAATTTGAAGCTCTTGACCCTTTCAACCATCGACCCGTTGATATAAATGGGACTGTGGGTCCCCATCCTACTCCTTCCAGGAGTATTTGTATTATTACTAATTACGAATTTAGTTAGTATGTATTATTATTACCTCCATTTATTAACTATGGCGCTAGATGCGGCCCGCCATCCGCTCACAAACATGGGTCCTGGCCCCTATGCAAAAAAGGTTGCCGACCGCTGATGTAAGTGGAAAGCTGGCAACTAGTGTGGTCACACAGAGAATGTTAAAAAAGTGTTTGTTTTAATGTTTACCTGGGAAAATCAAAATGGATCCCTTTATTGCTTTTGTTCCTTATTGTTCTTGACCTAGTTTTGCTATGCGCTAACAGCATGCTAAGTTTCACTCATCCCTTTTCAAGTGCTGAGGTTTTACATTTTTTCATGATTAAGTATGCTATCCTCAAGAGGTCACTGTGATCCACCAAGTAATGATCTACATTAGTCTTCGGCACTGCAATAACAAGGATTTTAATTAGGGGAAAAGATCATATCAAAAGTAACACTCATGTAATTGCCGGAATACAATTTACTGAATGAAATGAAAAGTAATCAACTTACAGTAAAGTAAATTGAATGAGGTTCTACCAAATACTGAAGTGGTGTCGTGTTCAATTACACTCCCTGGTTCCAAATGCATGAGGATTTTGTACTGAGACCAAAAGATGGCAAAGTCGTGCAGGCGTAATCAAGGGACAGTAATTGTTAGAGACAATATTTACCTATATCTGCTTAACAGCTTTCTTCTGCCAAATTATGCTTACATAATTGGTACAACTAATGACAGAGTCCATTGGTGAGAGACTGTCAGAGCAGTGTAAAGAAGACTAAATAAGAAGAATGTTATTTCTCATTATTACCTCTCAGGAGGTTATGAAGACATACCTGCATTCTGCAGTCAGTGATGAAGACTTGACTTTAGACTTTAGACTTTAGAGATAAAGCACCGAAACAGGCCCTTCGGCTCACCATCGATCGGCGCACACTAACACCATTCATTCCATTAGGGACAGCTTACAATATTACAAAAAGCCTATTAATATACAATCCCAGAGAAAACCCACGCTATCACAGGGAGAATGTACGAACTCCCTACAGACAGCACCCATAGTCAGGATCGAACCCGGGTCACTGGCGCTGTAAGGCAGCAACTCTACCGCTGCGCCACCATGCTTGCTCTCAGAAAGGAGATGCCACATGCACTGGTAAAAATGCCCTAGAGCTATGCCAGCAGGAGATTCGTCTCCTGTTAGGGTCTCCATGCTGGACAGGTCGAAGGGTAGAGTTGAGACGAAGAGCGATCCACTAGTCCTCCAGGTTGGAGGTTGAGCACAGGGCTAACAACCCTGCCTCGTAAAACAAATATGTTACGGAAACAGCAACTGAAGGAATCAACACTGCTGGGCGTGATGGACTTCCAGGGCTATCGAGGAAATGAAAACAATGGACCTGACCTGGGGTAGTGTCCAGAAGCTAGCCCAGAACAGACAGGAGTGGAGGACCTTTGTTGCTGCCCTACATGCCAGGAGGCATAATAGGCAGTAAGTAAGTAAGTAAGTGTTTCTTGTGTATTTATCTGTTCTGTTGCTACTTCTGTGCCTGGAAGGCTGCAGCAGAGAAGAATTTCATTGTTCTGTTTCCAGTCCATACGACAATTAAGCACTCACTCTCTCTTCCCCCTCCTTTTCTTGCTCTCCCCCTTTCTCCTCTCTCTCTTCCCTCCCTCTCTTTCTCTTTCTCCCCACCACTTTCTCTCCCTCTCTCTCCCTTTCTCTATCCCTATCCTCCCCCCTCTCACTTTCTCTCCCTATTGCTCCCTCTCTCTGTCACAACACGTTACTATCCCAAAGGTTTGCTGAGCTAGAATCATTATTTAGTATGCCATTCAGAAACTCACTCAGATTTAATGTAACACAATAGAACATTTTCAGGTTATGCTACACGGAGAGCATTTGGCAAATACCGACTCAGGTGATTATCCAGCGGTCTGAAAAACAGCACAGAGAAGCGAAGAATCACTGGGAACAGTATCTGGATTTGTGTCTAATAGTCCTGATTCTGCTGCCAGTTTCATGGGGTGAACCGTGACAATATCACCTTTAATGCACATGCAGGAGGGATAGTCTAGAACTAGAGGTCATAGCCTCAGAATTAAAGGGCATTCCTTTAGGAAGGAGATGAGGAGGAATTACAGGTGGTAAATCTGTGGAATTCTTTGCCACAGAAGACTGTTGAGGCCGTCATTGGATATTTTTAAGGCAGAGATAGATAGATTCTTAATTAGTACACGAACCAGGGGTTATGGGGAGAAGGCAGGAGAATGGGGTTAGGAGGGAAAGATAGATTAACCATGATTGAATTGCTGAGCAGATTTGTTGGGCCGAATGGCCTAATTCTTCTCCTATCACTTATGGACTCATGAAGGTATGAAAATGCAAAGCCTTGTATCAACCTGCAAAAAAACCATTAGGTACTATTTTTCTTTAAAATCCATCTGAAGAAGGCAAAATATTGTCTGTTGCAGATAGGGTAGACAGTTGGAACCTTTTTCCCAGGATGGAAATATCAAAGGCTAGGCATAGGTTTAAATTGAGAGGGGCAATGTTTAAAGGGAGATGTGTTGGTCAAGTTTTTTACACGGAGGGTGGTCAGTGCCAGGATTGTGCATGCAGGGTTGGTGGTGGAGGCAGATATGATAGTAGCGTTTAAGAGGCTTTGGATAGGCACAGGGACATACAGGGCATGGTGGGATAAGGATCATGTGCAGGCAGATGAGAGTTTATCTTGGCATCATGTTTGGCACAGACATTGTGGGCCGAAGGGCCTGTTCCTGTGCTGTGCTATTTTATGTTGGAGGAAGGAACTGCAGATGCTGGTTTAAATCAAACATAGACACAAAATGCTGGAGTAACTCAGCGGGACAGGCAACATCTCTGGAGTGAAGGATTGGATGACGTTTCGGGTCAAGACCCTTCTTCAGACTCTGTGTTATTTTATGTTCTGTGTTCTATGACCATTCACACCGCAGGTACTGGGTGAATGGACATAAAATGCTGCTGAGTTCCTCCAGCACTTTGTGTTTTGCTCTTGATTATAAAACTGAGATGCAATTGGGCAGAAAGCAGGTTGGTTCCAGTTTGGATCATTCACCTGGCATGTTAACTCTGTTTCTCTCTTCACAAATGCTGCCTGAGCTTATAGGGTCATACAGTGTGAAACAGGCCCTTCAGCTCAACTTGCCCATGCCGACCATGTTGCCCCATCTACACTAGTCTCACCTGCCTGCATTTGCCACACATCCCTCTAAACTATCCCTATCCATGTCATGTCCAAATGTCTTTTAAATGTTATAATTTACCTGCACCGACTATGTTCTCTGGCAGTTCATTCCATACACCCATCACCTTTTGTTTGAAAAGGTTCCTCAGTTTCCTATTAAATCTTTCCCCTCTCACCTTAAACCCATGTCCTCTGATTCTCAAATCCTCAACTCTGGTTAAAAGACTGTGCATCTACCCTATGTATTCCCCTCATGAACTTTTACACCTCTATAAGACCACCCCTCATCCTCCTGAGCTCCAAGGAGTTAAGTACTAGCCTGCCCAACCTTTCCCTGTAGCTCAGGCACTCAAGTCCTGGCAACATCTTCGTAAATCTTCACTGCAAGCTTTCCAGCTTAACTACAACTTTTGCTGAACATCTCTACTCAGTCTGCCTAAACCCACCTGATCTCCCGGTTGCTAACACTTTAACTCCCCCTCCCATCCCCACACTGAACCTTTCTGTCCTGGGCTTCCTCCATTGTCAGAGTGAGGCCCAGCGCAAATTGGAGGAACAGCACATCATATGTTGCTTGGGCAGCTTACAACCCAGCGGTATGAACATTTACTTCTCTAACTTCAAGTAACGCTTGCTTTCCCTCTCTCTCCATCCCACCCCCTTCCCAGTTCTCCGACCTGTCTTACTGTCTCCGACAACATATTTCTCTCTTTGCTTTGTTGTTACCTTCTCCCAACTAACAATGACCTATTCCACATTTTCCTTGATCTCCACTCCCTCTGTTTTCACACCTCACACTTCCTTAGCTATGTATCTCCCCCTCCCCTGACATCAGTCTGAAGAAGTGTCTTGACCCGAAATGTCACCCATTCCTTCTCTCCAGAGATGCTGCCTGTCCCGAGTTACTCCAACATTTTGTGTCCATCTTCGGTTTAAACCAGCATCTGCAGTTCCTTCCTGACAACTTTCCTACAGCAGGGTGACCAACTTTCCTATAACAGGGTGACCTGGAGAGCGTTTTACTTCAGATTTGTAACTTTTGCAATGTTTTGCTTCTGGCATCAGAGGGGTATGCCAGAGGTCTCTCGTTTGATTGTATTGGTGCCAGCAGCATTTCAAGTGTGATTCTGTTGCATCCTTCACTTCTATGCTGGCTGAGAAATGCATGAAGTGGTTGAAAACAATTGTTAAGGATCAGCTCTGCCTGATAGAGATCAATGGAAATAAGTATTGGGTGGCTTCTGTAGCAGTTGGACAATCAGCAAGGTATAAATTACATTCGTAAAGTTAGCTGAAAATCAGCCTAGTACATAAACGCATGGAATGTTTGTCTTTTCCAGACCGGGTAACATGTTTGATGCTTTGAACATAACTGCCAGGGGTATATTTACAATGAAAAGCTAAGTCCCATCTCGTCTTGACTGGTATCCATATTTGGGCAAATTCTGTGATGAATTATAGAGAGCTTTTCCGCCAAAAAAAAATTGGATCCTGTCATTACTGGCATCATATTTCCAACTGAACACACGGTTTACGAGCCCTCAAAAATAATGGACCAAAATTGGTGTGCTTCAGAGCATTATGCAGTGTATTCAGTGTAACAATTCTGAGCAAGGTAAAAGCTTATCTATTTCCTGACTGTGATAGCAATGGCAATCATTTTTGCCTGTGCTTTTCTGCCCAAGTGCTGAAGATCTTTCTGATAATATATGTTCGATGTTTGCATTTTCTGCTTGATCAAGTTTCCGCACGTTATGTATTTCTTTCAATGGGCTTCAGTGGTTGAAATATCACAGCATCGAACAGCACATCCAATCTACAGAAGAAACAAGGCACTCATTTTCTACAGCATGCGTATATTTAAAGAGCAAGGTGTGGAGGGGAACTGGAAACGGATCACTATCAAAAATGCTCGGCTTATTTTAACACGAGAATGATCCCTGGAATGTTTGGGTTAACATATGATGAGCGTTTGACGGCACTGGGCTTGTACTCGCTGAAGTTTAGAAGGATGAGAAGTCATTGAAATATACCGAATAGTGTAAGGCCTGGATAGATTGAATGCAGAGAGGATGTTTCCATTAGTGGAGTGTCTGGGACCAGAGGCCACAACCTCATATACAAGGACGTACCTTTAGAAGGGAGATGAGGGGGAATTTATTTAATCAGAAGGAGGCGAATCTGTGGAATTCATTGCCACAGAAGGCTGTGGAGGCCGTCAATGGATATTTTTAAGGCAGAGATAGATAAATTCTTGATTAGTACCCGTGTCAGGGGTTATAGGGAGAAGGCAGGAAAATTGGGTTGAGAGGGGTAGATAGATCAGCCATGGTTTAATGGTGAAGTAGAAGATAGGCCGAATGGCCTAATTCTGCTCCGAGAACTTATGAACATGAATGAATCTGAATTAAAATGATTGCTATCTCCAACAGAAACAGAAACATTCTTCTATGATTAATTCTGGGTGGTCCAATGGCTTGTCAGGCTTTATTTTTAAAGCCAGGCTTTACTTTTAGATTTTTAACTTTTGAGATAGTGTGGAAACAGGTTCTCTGGCCCATCGTGTCCATGCCGACCAGTGATCACCCGTACACTAGCACTATCCTACAAACATAGGACTATATACAAATTTACCGAAGCCAATTAACCTACACACCCGTACGTCTTTGGAGTGTGGAAGGAAACCGGAGCACCTGGAGAAAACCCACGTGGTCACAGGGAGACACGTTCAAACTCCATACAGACAGCACCCATAGTCAGGATTGAACACGGGTCTCTGGTGCTGTGAAGCAGTAACTCTACCGCTGCGCCACTGTGCCGCCGTGTGTGTTATTCAACGTTCTCCTGCCAATTTTACCAACAACTCCGCAGTATATGCATTTTCTGAGCAGTTTTAAAAGTTAGATTATTCATATGCCTGTGATGTGTTCTCCACAAGTGAAACCTGTGCTAGATTACTGCTCCCACTCACATTTGCCTGGAATTCCACATCACGTGCGGGATTCTGAGTAATCCCTGCTATAGACAACTCCGACATGTTAGAGAGGTAATTGGTAAGGATATGCTGGTTATTTTTAGGAATTCAACTGGGAACTGAAAGTGAAAGCTAGCTGAGTGTTACCTCAACCATCAAATACAAAGCAAAGATTATGACATTTTTGCAACAATAGCATCTTCCTTTTAAAACATAGTTTCAAAGTAATAAAAATAAACTGCAGAAAAAGCTTTTCGCTGCACCTCGCTACATATGATAGTTAATTAGGTCTAAGAGCGAAATTAGGCCACTCGGCCCATCAAGTCTACTCAGTCATTCAATCATGGTTGATCTATCTTTCCCTCTCAACCACATTCTCCCGCCTTCCATAACACCCTTACTAATCAACAATCTGTCAATCGCTGCTTAAAAAATATCCGTTGACGGCCTCCACACCTGTCTGTGTCAATGAATTCCACAGATTCATCATCCTCTGACTAAACAAAATTCCTCCTCATCTCCTTTCCAACGGTGCATCCTTTTATTCTGAGGCCTCTGATCGCAGACTCTCCCATGAGTGGAGGCATCCCCTCCACATTGACTCTACCCTGGCCTTTCACAATAATAAGCTAAACTAAACTATAAACTTTCCCTGATCTGAGGCCATTCTTCATACTTCCACATGGCATAGAAGGAGATCTTATACCTCATCACATCTGTTCCTGCTCTCCAAGCCATCCCTTCATTCCCATCCCCCAACATTTCTCCTTGTAACCTATTCTCTCTTTAGACTTTAGACTTTAGAGATACAGTGCAGAAACAGGCCCTTCGTCCCACCGAGTCTGCAGCAACCAATGATCCCTGTACACTGGCGCTATCCTACACACTGGGGACAATTTACAATTTTCACTGAATCCAATTAACCTACAAGCCTGTATGTCTTTGAAGTGTGGGAGCAAATTGGAGCACCAGGAAAAAACCCACGCGGTCACAGGGAGAACGTAAAACTCCGTACAGGCAGCACCCATAGTCAGGATCAAACCCGGGTCTTTGGCACTGTAAGGCAGCAACTCTACCGCTGCTACACTGTGCCAAACTCTTGGGAAATTATGTTGGAAACTGTTGTTGGAAAGCTGCCCTTAAGCTGGAAAGAATGTACAGGAGCTTTACAAGTGCATTGCCAGGACTCGAGGTACTGAGTTATCAGAAGAGGTTGAGCAGGGTAGGACTTGATTCCTTGGTGCGTAGGAGACTGGGGGTTGGTTTTAAAGAAGTGTATAAAGTGACGATGTGCATAGATAGGGTGGAATACACAGTTTTTTTCCCCCTGAGTTAGGGAATCAAAAACTGGAGGACATAGGTTTAGCGTGTAATGGGAACGATTTGAGAGGAACTTGAGAGGCAGCTCTTTCTTGGAGAACGAGCTGCTAGAGAAGGTAGTTGAGGCAGGGTCCTGTAACAACATTAAAAAAACATTTGGACAGATACATGAATAGGAAAGCATTAGTGGGATGTGGGCCAAATGTGGACAAATGAGACGAATGTAGATAGGGCATCTTGGACGAGTTGGGCTGAAGGTCTTGTTTCCATGCGGTATGATTCTCTCACATACCCAGCAACTCCAACCTGCTTCTTCTATCACGCATCTACACAAGGGGTAATTTTCAGAAGCCAATTAATCCACTGACCGGCACATTTGTTTTGGAAGTGGGAGGAAAGTGGGGTATCTTGGGGAAACCGACATGAATGCTGAAAAAAACATGCAAACTCCACACATGCAGCACTGCAGGTCAGTATTGAACCCGAGTGAGATGGCAGCCCCACCCCTGCACCATTCTGCCACCTTCCTTGTCACGAAGGTAAACCAAGGCTATGTCTATCTTTTGGGTGGACATGGCACTAGTTTGAAGAAGAGCAGGGAATACCTCCTGGTTACCGTGATAGAAATCTATCCCTCACTCAAGGTTGCTGTAAATAAAATCACGGCCTGATTTTGCAGGAAGCTACTAACATTTCCCCAAGTTAAAGCCAGTGGGTTCAAAATTCCCAAACACTTTATTTCAGTTCATTATTGTCACGTGTACTGAGGTACAGTGGAGTGCTTTTTGTTGCGTGCTACCCTGTCAGCGGAAAGACAATACATGATTACAATTGAGCCATCCACAGTGTACAGAGATGCATGATAAAGGAAATAACCTTTAGTCCAGTAAAGTATGAATAAAGATAGTCTGAGGGTCTCCAATGAGGTAGATGGTAGGTGAGGACCGCTCTTTAATTGGTGATAATAGATGCCCACTAGTGATTTTACAACTATGCTCCCTACCGTTGCTATCTTGTCAGTGTTTGCGAGACCAGGGTGTCAGGGTTTATGGGGAGAAGGCAGGAGAATGGGGTTGATAGGGAAAGTTAGATCAGCCATTATTAAATGGCGGAGTAGACTTGATGGGCCGAATGGCCTAATTTTGCTCCTATAACTTATGAACATGACACCTTGTACACAAATTGGCTCCTGTGCTTTTTACATTAAAAAGGTAGATATGATTCAGGCAGAAACAAAGAACTGCAGATGCTGGTTAATACACAAAGTGCTGGAGTAACTCAGTGGGTCAGGCAGCATCTCTGGATTACATAGGTAGATGACGTTTCAGTTTGAAGAAAGGCCAGAAGAAGGGTCTTGACCTGAAATGTCACCTATCCATGTTCTCCGGAGATGCTGCCTGACCTGCTGAGTTACTCCAGCACTTTGTGTCCTAAATTTGATTTATAATTATTATACTGCTTGTATAGGTCAAATATCCTGAGGGTGCAATATCTGCTCCATAAGTTCACATTATAGGAGCAGAATTAGGCCATTCAGCCCATCGAGTCTGCTCCACCATATAATCATGGCTGATCTGTCTTTCCCTCTCAACCCTATTCTCCTGCCTTCTCCCCATAACCCTTGACACCTGTACTAATCACGAATCTGTCAATCGTCACCTTAAAAATACCCAGTGACTTGGCCGTCACAGTCATCTGTGGCAATAAATTCCACAGATGCACCACCCTCTGACTAAAGAAATTCCTCCTCTTTTCAAAAGGTACGTCTTTTTAATTCTGAGGCCATAGCCTCTTGTCCGAGACTCTCCCACTAGTTTGAGTTTAAGTTTGAGTTTAGTTTATTGTCACGTGTACCGTAGTGCAGCAAAAAGCTTTTGTTGCGTGCTAACCTGTCAGCGGAAAGACAATACATGATAACAATCAAGCCATCCACAGATTACAGAAACTTCACTATTCGGTAAGTTTCAACAAGGTCCCATCTCATCCTTCTAAACTCCAGCGAGTACAGGCATAAATGCTTGCCTTTGACTTGTGCTTTCTAACATTTTGTAGAAGCTATTAAGGTCATTCAGGTCAGGTCGGGGGGAGTTCCCTGTACCATGTAATCCCGTGCTACCTGCTCCATAGTCGGATAGTCGGCGACTAAACCGTCTCCCCCACCTGGTTTGCCAGGTGAGGAGGGGGCTGTGGACCTCCAGCAGGACCAAAAACAAGACCTGTCAAAGGGCGGATGAGCGTCTAGCAAGCCAACGGCCAGTAGAAGTTGCGATCACTGCCGTACATAGCATTGTAAGGAATTATGATAAAGCACACACACCAAAATCCTATACTTCCAGCGGCGGAAGTCCGCAGGAACTGGAGGACAGAGATGTGTGGTGCGTCCGTCTCCGTTCCCGTTGGAAACCAGCACCACTGCGTCGCTAATGTTTTCAACGATGATGAATGAATGAATGACTAAGGTTCCTGGTCAAGTGCCAAATTAACATGGCACTGCTAACATTCACATGGATTCAAGTGAAGAGTGAGATGGATTTTACAGCAAGGTTCAGGAAACATGAAATGACTGCAACACATCAAGTCTGGAAAATAGGCTGCCTTTAATTCCCCAAGTGGCATGAAGATCCAGAAAATGTTGTAAGCACAGAACACCATCAATATGATCTTGCTTCCAAAGAGGAGGCTGAATATTGCAAGGTCGCAACAATGAAGAATCTCCTGTCATTGTGAAGAGGTCAACATGAACTATGCTCAATGCTCTTTCTTTGGCAGTGCAGTGAGTAATCTCTGTTGGGATTGGTTTTGCCATTACTGAGACTACTCTGTAGATCATAAGATCATAGGATCATAAATGATAGTAGAATTAGGCCATTCGGCCCATCAAGTCTACGCCGCCATTCAATCATGGCTGATCTATCTCTCCATCCTAACCCCATTCTCCTGCCTTCTCCTCATAACCTCTGACACACGTAGATATAGCAAGGCACTGCAATAGGAAATATAGTTCTAGGTTATTAATTGATGCTGGGGTTTATGAATAAATGGCCATGCTGAACGCAAGGTAAATGTCACATTTACATTAAAAATAGACTGTTTCGATCTCATTTTATTTTAATGTTATTCAAAATTGATTAAAGAGGGTTCTGCGGAGTTTAGATTCTTATTCTCTTGCAATCCCGGTTTTAAGATTACTGTTTTATTTTTACCCAAGAATTGCTGGTGGAGGCACCTCATAGAGCTAACCCCATTCATTTCTTGCACAAACCTTAGAGTTAACACCATAGAGTGTAGTTAAGCATACCTAATACCATAGAGCTAATACCATTCACATAGAGCATCCGAGATGTCTGAGGTGACCTCATTCTTTAGGGAAATGGGGTTCCCCTCTCCCATCATCGACGAGGCCCTCACATGTGTCTCCTCGGTACCCCGCAGCCGGCCCTTGCTCCCCCTTCCCCTAGTCACAACAGAGACAGAGACTCCCTAGTCCTTTCCTTCCACCCCATCAGCCATCGCATACAACACATAATCCTCCAAAATTTCCGCCACCTCCAACGGGATCCCACCATTAGCCACATTTTCCCATCTCCACCCCTTTCCGCCTTCCGCAGAGACCGTTCCCTCCGCAACTCCCTGGTTAATTCATCCCTTCCCACCCAAACCATTCCCTTCCCAGGTACCTTCCCCTGCAATCGCAGAAGATGCAACACCTGTCCCTATACCTCCTCCCTTGACTCTGTCCAGGGAACCCGACAGTCCTTTCAGGATCACTTGCACCTCCTCCAACCTCATCTATTGTATCCGTTGTTCAAGATATGGACTCCTATACATTGGCGAGACCAAACGTAGACTGGGCGATCGTTTCGCTGAACACCTTCGCTCAGCCTGCCTGAATCTACCTGATCTCCCAATTGCGAAACACTTTAATTCTCCTTCCCATTCCCACACAGACCTTTCTGTCCTAGGTAAATTGGAGGAACAGCATCTCATATTTTGCTTGGGCAGCTTACAGCCCAGTGGTATGTATTGATTTCTTTCATTTCAAGTAGCCCTGGCATTCCCTCTCTCTCCATCCCTCCCCCACCCAAGTCGCACTAGCTTCTCGTTTTCACTCAACAAACAGCTAACAATGGTACACAAAAATGCTGGAGAAACTCAGCGGGTGCAGCAGCATCTATGGAGCGAAGGAAATAGGCAACGTTTCTGGCCGAAACCGTTACAGCTAACAATGGCCTGTTTCCTTTATCATCGTTACTTTTTTGAATATCTTTTGTTCATTGTTCTTTATCTCTCTACATCCATTTATTTCTCTTGGTTCCCGTATTTCTAGACAGTCCGAAGAAAGGTCTTGACCCGAAACGTCACCCATTCCTTCTCTCCAGAGATGCTGCCTGTCCCACTGAGTTACTCCAGCTTTTTGTGTCTATCTTTGAGCTAACACCATTCACTTCTTACACAAAGCTTAGAGTTAACCCATAGAGTACAGCTAACCATAGCTACACCATAGGTAACAGCATAGAGCCAACACCATTCACACCATTTCTATTTCCACAGAGCTAATACCATTCACATAGAGCTAGCAATCATAGATGCTGGAATCATGAGCAAAAATTCAATGGGTAGGCAATGTTTTGGGTCGGGTCTAAAGATAGGTCCTGACCGGAAACGTCGTCCATCCATTCTCTTCCACAGATGTTGCTGCCTGACCCGTTGAGTTACTCCAGCACTTTGTGTTTTCGACAAATTACCGTGTATATGCATAGTATTTTATATTCCGCAACATTAACGTAAAACCAGGTCAAGCGTGGAATACTAAAACACACCACAAATCCCATATCATAACCACACCACAATGCTATGGCACTTTATGACCTGCCACACTTCCAATGTTATACCACACCACTGAATACCATCATAAATTACACACCACCATAAGACCATAAGACATGGGAGCAGAATTAAGCCATTCGGCTCCTCGAGTCCACACCACCATTCGATCGTGGCTTGTCTATTTTTGTCTCTCAACACAATTTTCCTGCCTTCTCCCCGTAACCTTTGATGCCATTACACCACACCGTGCCTTGGCAATATGTACTGTCTATCTTGCTCCATATTATTCGCACAATATTACTCCTTGTCGTAACCATGCTGCATGTTGCCATATGATAACCTGCCACACTATGCATTTCATACCACATTACCTCCTACTACACCAGGGGACTTTATGAAGAAGGGACTTGACCCAAAACATCAGCCATCCCTTCTTTCCAGAGATGCTGCCTGTCCCACTGAGTTATTCCAGCATTTTGTGTCTATCTTCGGTGTAAACCAGCATCTGCGGTTCCTTCTTGCACAGACTTTATGGTACAGCACCTCAAGGAACATCGGTCCACATCACACAACACCATACTTGTTATACTAACACTTCCATCATTAGGGGCGGCTCAGTGGCACGGCGATAAAGTTGCTGTCTTAAAGCACCAGAGTCCCGGATTCGATCCTGACTATGGGTGCTGTCAGTACGGAGTTTGTACGTTCTCCCCGTGACCGCGTTCTCCCCGTAACCCTGGGTCCTCTGGATCCCTCCCACATTCCAAGGATGTACAGGTATGTAGGTTAGTTGGCTTCGGTAAAATTTGAAAATTGGCTCTAGTGTATAGGATAGTGTTAGTGTACGGGGTGATTGCTGGTCGTCGCAGACTAGGTCGGCCAAAGGCCTGTTTCCACGCTGTATCTCTAAACTAAACTAAACACCAACATATGTTTCTTACCTATGGATCAAATAGAAAGTCTTCTATTTTTCTTAACAAGAATAAAATTGAGATAACATTTAATGGGTTGTGGCATTAACACTAAAAATGCACTATAAAAGCAGCACTTGTCATATAAATAAACCCTGAGAGGATTTTCCTTCTTGAAGGTTTAATAAATATTCATTAAACTTACTATGGGGTGCTTCTAACAAATCTTTTTTGCATACTCATTAAATATGGAACTGTGCATCTGTTATGAAATGTTATGGATGTATTAATTATAAATGTGAATGTATTAATTATCTACCTGAATATATCAAATAATTTCACTTTAAAACTGTAAAGGCTTTCATAAATTTAAAAATGCCTTTTAACTACCGACATAGCTTCAGAGTATTTGAAAAGGTTTTAAAACAGTGAATGTCGACCTCTTTTCAATGGAAGAAAGGCCATTGCGTGATGAAAATTAGCAGCAAAGTCCATAATGATGATTAAAAGATTTATGGCAGGAAATTCCAGTACATTTTTAATGGCTTTGCTGAAAGGCACTGTAGTGGGACACGAGTAGTCTAGTTGGTCATTGACTCTTTGCGCTTAACACAGGTCCACCACCGATTTTCTGGCACCTGGTGGTCGAGCGCCTCCTCTAATCCGGACAAAATTACAAAAGCGCGTGCACAAAATATCCCCCTGGAAATCTCCCCGTAAATGTGGGGCCCAGGCCGGGTGAGGAGGCCGTTCTCGCACTTATTGGGACTTCCGCGGCTGATCGACGGGATGAATTATCCCCCTGTGACCTGGGCTCGGGAATTCCGGCCCGGCTGGAGTCAGCAGATCTGTTCCCATAGAACGGATGTATGGATCGAGCTGCCAGAGGAGGCAGTTGAGACAGGTACTTTCATAACTTTTATGAGACATTTGTACAGGTACATGAATACGAAGGGTTTAGAGAGTTATGGGCTCAGCATGGGCAGGTGAGACTATTGTAGATGGAGCATGTTGGTCTGTACACTAGTTCTATGTTATCCCAGTTTAGCATCCTACATGATAGGGGCAATTTAACAATGCCAATTAACCTACAAACCCGTACTTCTTTAGAATGTGGGAGGAAACTGGAGCACCCGGAGAAAATACACAACACACAGGGAGAATGTACAGACTCCGTACAAGATCGAAACCCGGGTCGCTGGTGCAGTAGGAAGGGAGCAACTGTATCACTGTGCCACTGTGCCAATGGCAATTTGGGCCAAATATCCCTTATGACTCTATGAGGACGGCACGATGGTGCAGCGGTAGAGTTGTTGCCTTACAGCGCATGCAGCGCCAGAGACCTGGGTTCGATCTTGACTCAGGGTGCTTGTCTGTACGGAGTTTGTACGTTCTCCATTGACCCGCATGGATAATCTCCGAGATCGTCGGTTTCCTCCCACACTCCAAAGACGTACAGGTTTGTTGGTTAATTGGCTTGGTATAAATGTATAAATATAAAATTGTCCCTACTGTATGTCGGGTAGTGTTAATATGCGGGGATCGCTGGCTGGTGCAGACTCGGTGGGCCGAAGGGCCTGTTTCCACTCTGTATCTCTAAACTAAATTAAACTTTTGCAACATAACTCAAGAACAAAATCAATATGCAACTGAATTTCTAGGCATTAGGTACAGAGAGAAATCTTAGCATGCTCGTCAAATGAAAGTAGATATACGCAGAGAGTCCAACTAGGTGGGTCCTGCAAAGGGCAGTAAATCTTTGGAATTTTATGTTTTATTAGGCAAAGGAAGGAAGGATTTACTGTGGTGACATGTGTTCTTAACTAAATCCTTCCTTAGTTTACTGCAAGGCAGTAAACGCAAAATGCATTTTGTCAAATGAAATGTGTATTACCTTATGACATGCATCATTGTAAGGATGGCATTGGTATGATTAAAGGGGAACGACAGCAGATGGGACGTTAGCTCAGGTCCTAGATTCTCCCACCAGTGGAAACATCCTTTCCACATCCACTCTATCTCTGCCTTTCAATATTCTGTAATTTTCAATGAGGTCCCCCCTCAACCTTCTAAACCCCAGCGAGTCGAGGCCCAGTGCTGTCAAACGCTCTGCATTAGTTCTATGTTACAGTATCTCAGTTTCTCATCCTACAAACTGGAGGCAATTTGCAGAATGGAATTAAGCTACAAACCTGCACATCTTTGGAGTGTGGGAGAGAACCGGAACACCTTGAAATAATGTGCACGGTCACAGGGAGAAAGATCAAACTCCATACAGACACCACCTGTAGTCAGGATCGAACCCGTATCTCTAGTACTGTAAGGCCGTATCTCTACTGCTGTGCCACAGTGCTGCCTAACGCTCTGTGCATTATTGGGTGGAATGTTGGCTGTGAAATGGCCGGTCACTTATTTGCAAATAGATTAGGTGCATTCTCCAAGAATCTGGCATGATGGACAACGCTGGAGTTCACCTATCACTTGCCAGGCTTTGTCCTGTCCCCACCTCTTTTCCAGCTTTCTCCCCCTCTACTACTACAATCTGTCGGAAGAAGGGGCCCAACCCGAAATGTCATCTGCCCATTCCCTCCAGAGATGCTGCCTGACCCGCTGATTTACTCCAGCACTTTGTAATTTGCTCAAGATTCCAGCATCTACAGTTCCTTGTGCCTCATTCTTGAGAGCCTTTGTGCAAGATGGAAACAACGCTGAGATCTGTACCTCACCTGCAGTGATAATCTATTTGTTCACAGGATATAGAAGTAGCAGTCAAGGGTGTCATCGAAGGAGAACTCTGGACTGATGGCAATCAATGTGGGTGGCACAGTGGTCGAGCTGTTGCTTCACCGCGCCAGAGAGCCAGGCTCAATCCTGACCTCGGGTAATGTCTGTATGGAGTTTGCATGTTCTCCTTATGACCGTGTGGATTTTGTCCCAGATTCCAAGGGTGTGTGGGTTTACAGATAAATTGGCCCTCTGTAAAATGAGATAACATAGAACTGGTGTGTGAACAGATATCCAATGGTCGGCATGGACTCAGTGGGCCAAATGGTGTGTTTCCAGGCTGTATCTCTAAACTATACTCAATCAAGCCAAATTGTGCTTTGGTGGGATCTAGAGCTACATTTAGTCTAATAAATAAAACATTGTATAAGACGTGGTGAGGCCACATTTAGAGTATTGTGCACAGTTCTCGACACTGTGTTATAGGAAAGATGTTGTCAAGCTGGAAAGGGGACAGAGAAGATTTATGAGGATGTTGCCAGGACTAGAGGGTGTAAGTTATAGGCAGAGGTTGAGTAGGCTGGGACTAAGCACTCCTTGGAGTGCAGGAGGATGAGGGGTGATCTTATAGAGATGTATAAGATCATGAGAGGAATAGATCAGGTAGATGCACAGGGTCACTTGCCCAGAGTAGTTGAATCGAGGACCAGAGGACATAGGTTTAAGGTGAAGGGGAGAAGATTTGATAGGAATCTGAGGGGTAACTTTTTCACACATGGTGGTGGATGTATGGAACAAGCTGCCAGATGAGGTGGTTGAGGCTGGGACTATCCCAACATTTAAGAAGCAGTTAGACAGGTACATGGATAGGACAGGTTTGGAGGGATATGGACCAAATGCTGGTAGGTGGGACTAGTGTAGCTGGGACATGTTGGCCGGTGTGGGCAGATTGGACCGAAGGGTCTGTTTCAATACTGTATGACTCTATGAGTCTGTGACTCTAATACTGGGAAATATTCTTCCCTGAAGTAAAGAAATATCATAACAACATCATTAGTGAACCAGATGGTGTTTTAACGTTGCTTCACGATCACAGTTACTGATCCTAGCTTTCTTTAAATCTCAAATTTATTTAATTAGTTGAATTTAATTTCTGCAGCTGTTATGGTACGGTTTGAAATTAACCATATAACCATATAACCATATAACCATAACAGCACGGAAACAGGCCATCTCGGCCCTTCAAGTCCGTGCCGAACATTAAAAAATTTTTTTTTTTTTAATTAAAAATAAAATACTTCCCCCTAGTCCCATCTACCTGCACTCAGACCATAACCTTCCATTCCTTTCCCGTCCATATACCCATCCAATCTATTTTTAAAGGATAACATCGAACCTGCCTCCACCACTTCCACTGGAAGCTCATTCCACACAGCTACCACTCTCTGAGTAAAGAAGTTCCCCCTAATGTTCCCCAATTGTGGTCCAAGTTTCGGGATATTAGCCAGCTAACGTTACAATGCTATCACATTTGGGCTGTAGCTTCAATACCAGTGTGGAGACTAGATGCTGAGTTTAGTTGAGTAGGAAAGAACTACAGATGCTGGTATAAATCAAAGGTAGACACAAAATGCTGGAGTAACTCAGTGGGACAGGTAGCATCTCTAGAGAGAAGGAATGGGTGTCGTTTCGGGTCGAGACCCTTCTTCAGTCTTGACCCAAAATTACACCCATTCCTTCTCTCCAGAGATGCTGCCTGTCCTGCTGAGTTACTCCAGCATTTTGTGTCTACCTTTGAGTTTAGTTGAGGTTAGTTTATTGTCATGAGTACAGTGAAAAGCTAACCAGTCAGTGGAAAGACGATACCTGATTACAATTGAGCTGTCCACAGGGTACAGATACACGATAAAGGAAATAACATGAATAGAGATTTTAAAGAGTGGAGCGATTGTAACGCGTGATGGCAGATCCACGTCCGTGACTAGCACACAAAGAATCACCTGGCTTGGGCGCCATCCTTGGATCAAATCCAATATTTCTTCATAGTTAGAGTGCCTGTAAGAGTGTAAGAGTGAAGGGTAAGGCAGATGGCTGTAAAGGGCCTGTCCCACTGTACGAAGTAATTCAAGAGTTCTCCCGAGTTTTCCCCTGATTCGAACTCGGAGAATATCCGTAGCAGGTCCGTAGGAGTTCGTGGATGTCTCGTAGTAAAAAGTAAAAATATTTTTCATCACGAGTATTTTTTTACTCGTGGAAAATTTTCACAGTGTTGAAAAAACGTCATGAGTTTACCGGATTTCCCGAGTACCTACCGTTACTCGTACGAGCCGCTACGAGACATACACGAACTCCTACGGACCCGCTACGGACATTCTCCGAGTTCGAATCAGGGGAAAACTCGGGAAAACTCTTGAATTATCTCGTACAGTGGGACAGGCCCTTATGGAAATTTGGATGACGAGAGAAATTGAGGTTTGGAAATAGAGGAAGGCATGGGCCAGGTATAGGCAGCTGTGATCAAGTTTACCTGTGAAGGATATTCGGTGACTGAAGATCATACTTTTTTTAGTTTAGTTTGGAGAAAGAGTGCAGAAACAGGCTCTTCGGTCCACACTGACCGCGTGGGATTCCTCCAGGTGCTCCGGTTTCCTCCCACATCCCAAAGATGTGTGGGTTTGTGGGTTAATTGGTCCTCTGTAAATTTCTCCTAATGTGTAGGGAGTGGATGCGATGTGGTATAGCACAGAACCAGTGTGAACGGATGATCGATGGTCGGTGCGGTCTCGGTGGGCTGAAGGACCTGTTTCCACGCTGCATCTTTCAATCATTGATCAGCGTAGTAAAATGTAGATGGACCCCGAGCTAGTTCCATGAAAAGTCTGCTGTATGGTGAGGAACAGTTTGTTGACAGAATAGTCTTTCTTCAGTGGTGATAGATTAGTTAACCCATGTATCTGCAACAGAACGAGAAGGAGGTGGGATGTATAATTATGGAGATTGTATTTTCCCATCTGAAATGTAATTCAATTATGTCTGTGTATTGCATTGAAATTGCATGGAGAACTGACACAAGATATCAGTCAGCGAACACGGTAGAGGGCAGGTTAATACCATGGGCTGTTTCTCTGCTTGCTCAGACCAAGAAACCAAGAACCAAGAACCAAGAGCAAAGTTGGAGGGCTGTGTAAACCCTCGGGGAGGATCAAAAGGCAATCTGTACTAACCGCTGATAATGGCTGGTCGGGGTTCATGGTGAAAGTAAGTTTGCTCAGCCGTAAGGTGGCTTCGCACTGCAATCAGAGCGGTGGCCTGGGTCATTCAGCAGAAGTTTATGCTTCATTTGATTACTGGTGGAATAATCTTGAAACAAAAAGCAGTCATATCCACATGAGGTTTGTGTGGGAGAGACAGAGAGACAGAGGAAAGGGAGAGAGAGAGAGAGAGAGATAGGGAGATGGGACAGAGAGGGTAAGAAAAGGGAAGAATGAGGAGGAGGGAGAGCGAGGGAGCAGGGAGAGAGAGAGATGGAGGGAGAGGGAAAGAGTGGAGAATGAAATGAGGAGGGAGATAGAGGGAGAGAGAGAGAGGGAAAGATAGATAGATAGATAGATAGATAGATAGATAGATAGATAGATAGATAGATAGATAGATAGATAGATAGATAGATAGATAGATAGATAGATAGATAGATAGATAGATAGATAGTTAGATAGATAGATAGATAGATAGATAGATAGATACCCTTTTTCAGAGTCTCAACTCATACTCAACTCATTGCCACACCTTCTTCATTGAATCAGCATCCCAAAGCATTTTATCAGCTATAAACAGAAACATTTCTCTTCAACAATTAGTACTTCTCGTACAACTCACCTCAGGACTGGAAGTCAGCTCTCGGAGCCGGCTGATATAAATCGGAAAGACTCCACTTCACAGAACAATGTCGTGTTGCTAAGGTTACACTTTATTATTTAATTTCCACCGCTTGTTTGTTGGTGTCAGAGGTTGGCTGCAGGACCCGAGCGCTTCTTTATCTGAGTTTGACAAAATATAATACTGCACAAAGGGTACAAGGTACCCAAGCTGGGCCTGACCTGTAGTGATGGATAAACAAGATTGACGGTGATCACCCATGATCAAGTGCTTCAGTAGGAATCTTACTTTCTGCTGCCTGAGGATTGCAAAGGAATTAATAATTGCTTTGATTGAAAAAAAACTGTGGTTGTGGATGCATTCCATAACATCACACAAACCAGTCTCACCTCCATTGAATATATCTACACTTCATTCTGCCTTAGGAAAGCAGCCAAACATAATAAGTCCATAAGTTCATAAGTTTGAGGACCAGAATTAGGCCATTTAGCCCCATCGAATCTACTCCGACATTCAATCATGGCTGATCTATCTTTCCTTCTCAACCCCATTCTCCTGTCTTTTCCCCATAACCCCTGACACCCACACTAATCAAGAACATAGAAACATAGAAAAAAGGTGAAGGAGAAGGCCATTCGGCTCTTCGAACCACCACCGCTATTCAATATGTTCATGGCTGATCATCCACTGCTTCAGTGAATAGTGGGAACATTGGATCACATTGCTTATGGGGGAGTGCAATGGTTTTAACACAGTGTACCATTATTTGTATAGCCAGGATAAGAAAAAAAAATGTAATTGCATTAGTGTATCAGACAGAATTCCTATTATCTGAAAACACGTAGCCAGTCAGAATCTCTGCCCCAGGATGGAAATGTTCAACACTGGAGGGCAAAGCGATAAGGTGAGAGGGGGAAAGTTTAATGGAGATGTATGGGGCAAGATTAATGGGGGGCTGGAGTGGTGGAGGAGGCAGTTAAAACAGAGGAGTTTGAGAGGTTTTAGACAGGCACATTGAAGTGCGAGGAATAGAGGGATATGGATCATGTAAAGGCAGATGAGATCATGTTCGGCACAAACAATGTGGGCCAAAGGGCAATGTTCTATGATACTGTCCCATTCCCTCTGCTGGAAACATAATCAGGGCTTGTTTTGCTGGGACCTACAATGTGCTATTCATTGGAATACCTTAGTGAGAGTGCATTGGACTCCAGTGGTCCCAATCTCTGAGTCAGTATATTGTCGGAGGTGGTTTGGGGGTGGGGCGGGAGGGAATCTAACCACCCACTTTTCCAAGGCTACAGTAGGAGCCCGGCGTGGTACGAAGGCTGAAGGATTGGAGTGGAGAGGAACAGCTCACTGTAAGAGGGAGAGTACGGGCCACGGATAGATGGCGGGCCAAGGACGTGCCATGGAGACGTGGTTGGGCTGATGAGAACAAAGAGGGACCATCAGGACTCTAATGAGTACATTGGTAACTTTGTTGGCGCCAGATACATGGCGACTTCTTGCGTGCTTTTTGTATCGTCTGCAAAAACAAATACTTTTACTGTACCTAGGTACATGTGACAATAAAGCAGGGCTGCCAACATTGGGTGAGAGTTGGGAGTGAGAAATTGCGAGAGACCAAGCCCGCGGTGTCCCCCCTCCCATGGTATGGAGCTTTTGCATTTTTCAGCTTGAAATTGTGCAATCTGGTGCATACTGTAGCAAGTCTTTTAGCTTACACTTGAATGCAATATTTATGCTTTAAATTGGATTAGCTATGAATAAGGTTAGGCTAAATTACATTCCTAATTACATTCCACAGTAGAGCCAGGCTCTGATCAACAGGTGCACCACATGAATAATCTTAGTGCATTTATGTATGGAAATCAGATTATAATCAAGCACTTGGCCCATGTTGACCAACCTGGGTCTCACTGCACACCTGGTACTACTCCTGACCCTGACTCCAGTTGCATACCTTCTCTCTTTCCTGACCCTGAGTCCAGCCTTACACCTGGTCCCCTATTCTACCCTGATCATAGCTGCTTACCTGCTTAGGTTCCCAGTGCTGAACACTCCCATTGTCCCAGCTTTGACTGCACACCTAGTACTATTCCAGACCTTGACTCTGGATGCACACTTGGCCTTGCTACTAGCCCCTCTGCACTGACAATATATCCGGCCCACACATCAAGCCCCATATCTGACCCCCTGGACTTAACCTATTACGTTCAAGTCCACAGGTGCTTATCTAATGCGGTAATCTTTTATGGGACACTTCAACAGACCAAATTTTGTATAACAAAATGGCTACATCCATTGGCCTCCTTGCTATCTAACATGCTAGTGCCAAAAGAAGTCATCAATTGGTTGAACACAATTTCTCATCCATAAAATTATACTCACTCAGCTGTATAAGTATTCTGTTACCATTTCCTTCATTTTCCTAACAAACTGTCCTGAAGTCATTTTCACCCCCAATATTTTCAGTATTTTGCTGTCTTCCTCTTAGCTGGGACTTTTCTGAAATGCAAACTATATATTTAACCAATAATATTCTATTTAATGTGATCTTGAGAGTACATAATATTTTCTGTGGTATTCATAACGCAACAATGATAAAAAGATCTTTGTTTTGATTGCACCTACCAACATGCATACATTATTATATTACAGCTAATATGTACCGAGGGCAAATTTTTGTTCCAATGCTCCTCATTCCCAATTACTTTTACATTGAAGTGATTGAAATCCAAGTGAAGTCTAAATGGCATCAGAAAAGTAAAACCTCCGGAATGGATAATATTCATTACGTGGTTGGTTGGAGTCAGTATCAGCACAATTACTGTATTAAACTTTGAATCTTCAGATGTCCTGGTTCAAGCTAAAACTAAAGACAAATAATAACCTCCTCACACATTCCCCTGCAAGTATCTCTGTCACTCCTTTAAAATATGCCCCTTCTTTGAACAAGCTCTTAAACACCGCATCTGAATCTGTTTCCATCTGATTACACTTCTTGAGGATGTTCATCTACGTGTTCAATTAATAAAACAACGAGATTGGGGACATTCCTATTCAACCTGTCAAAGGAATTTTGGGTGGGGGGGTTAGAAATAGTCAGTGAGGTAAACAAACATAATAGTTGTGGCAAATGACAATAGTGCTACCTTCCCAATATTTAACTGAAGGAAATAATGGGTTATCGGGGCTGTATGTTGTGACAGACAGCCTGACACCTTGCATGTCATTTTAATATTACACTTATCCCATTCCCCTGGATCTTCCAGATTAATAAATTAAGGTTTTATCAACTAATTACAAATCAGGCTAATTACAAATCAATAACATTAGCCAACTCCGAAACACGAAGCGCTAAGCATTGGGATCCAGACATCACGGACAACTGGCCTCAGTTCCCCGCTCACATCTGGCAGTGTTCTCCATCTGAACCAGGGGCGGAGGAGCGTTTTTGAAAGTGGGGGGGGGGGGGGGGGGCTGAGCGATCACTGATCACTGGCCTTGGGGGTACCCGGCGAGGGAGTGGAACTACCGGGTGGGGGGAGGGTGTGGGGAGGGGGGTGTCCCCCCTTCCACGGTAAGGACTTTTTGAAATTTGATGTATTAAAAATCATGTTTTAGTGCATTGTGGAAGTATGATTTCAATGTTTTTTGTTTGAAGTATTTTTACGGTAACTTTTTAAGGGGTAATTTTTTCCACACAAAGGGTGGTGGGTGTATGGAACAAGCTGCCAGAGGAGGTAGTTGAGGCAGGGACTATCCCAACATTTAAGAAACAGTTAGACTGATACATGGATAGGACAGGTTTGGAGGGATATGGACCAAAAGCAGGTAGTGTAGCTGGAACATGTTGGCGGGTGTGGGCAAGTTGGGCCGAAGGGCCTGTTTTCACACTGTATCACTCTGACTACATTATACCTCCACCATGCATTAATGCTTCAAAATCAAGTGGTCGAGTTTTATTGCCATATACTCAAGCATAGAAACCTAGAAAATAGGTCATTCGGCCCTTCGAGCCAGCACTGCCATTCAATATGATCATGGCTGTTCATCTAAAATCAGTACCTTTCCTGTTTTTTCCCCATATCCCTTGATTTCGCTAGCCCCAAGAGCTAAATGTAACTCTCTCTTGAAAACATCCAGTGAATTGGCCTCCACTACCTTCTGTGGCAGAGAATTCCACAGATTCACAACTCTCTGGGTGAAGAAAGTTTGGCCTCATCTCAGTCCTAAATGGCCTACCCCTTATTCTTAAACTGTGACCCCTGGTACTGAACTCCCCCAACATCGGGAACATTTTTCCTGCAGTTAGAGTAAATAAAAATATAGCAGGCAAGCAGGATGCTTTCTCCAACCACCCCCATTTGAAGACCACTATCTTCCACCGCTTCTACCCGGTTCTTGGTACCTACTTCCAGCAGCCACTGGTTGTCCTCCAGGATGCACCGAGCCGCAGCCGCATGTCAGCCGCTTCCCGCAAATCCTTAAATTCCGCGTGTCACCGGGAGCAGGACATGGCCTTACTTGCTGAGCTGGGTGACACTCATTCACTGCCCGGTCTGTGTCTTTCAATGTTAATTTGCATGGGGACATGTTTTGGAGGTGTGTGACGGTTCGGTCAAGTGAGAATAACAGAGAATAAGAATGCTGCTGTCTTGCCAACAGACACACACACAAGCAGTTGATATTAGTTTTGAAATTCTCGTTGATCACAGAATTTCTCATGACAGAGCATGATAAATTCTGTGATCAGCATGAGACCGTGAGAATTGGGCGAAATACACTCATTGAGTCTCACGCTCAATGCGTGACAGTTGGCAGCTCTGAATAAAGTATTGTTGAATCATTGGAGGTTTAATACACTGTAGTACTGCTCCCTGTGCCGTACTGTCAAGGCATGCCTAGGAAGATAGAGGAAAATAACTTCAGGGTCTGAAAGTCACACCCTGAAAGTCTAATTGAGAAAGTATAGGATTCCTACAGACCTCTGGGGACCCCTTGTATCCATGACTACTGAGACTGGAAGAGATACTTTGGGAAACAATGGTTTTATGTAATTAGCTGCCGGAGGAGGTAGTTGAGGCAGCTATTATCACAACATTTAAAAAATATTTGGACAAGTACATGGAGAGAAAGGTTTAGAAGGATATGGGCCAAACACAGACAGATGGGACTACTGTATGTTGGTTGGCTTGTGCCGAAGGGCCCATTTCCATACTAGACTATGAAAAGCACTGAGCACATCCAGTCTCTGCGACAAGAACAAAGTGAAGACCAAGCAGAAGAATGTTGCAATGAGGAGCTTTAATTGTGGTTCCTTTCTTGAAGAAGGGTAGCAGGAATGAGCCGGGTACTTACAGGAGTGTCAGTCCCACGTCAATGGCAGGGAAGTTATTGGAACACATTCCGCAGGACATAATCTGACTCTACTTAGAAAGGCCATACTCGGCTGAAGTCTCCCACAGTGCGCAGCGGCCTGGAGGGGAAGCCGGCGTGAATCCCGGCTGAACAGAAGACACGGTGTGGACCACATCCATAGGCAAGTCCAGGCGGTTTGTGGGCTGCAGGGGCCCATGCTCGGAAAACCAGTGACCATGGCCTGGAGTCCTTGATGACGACGGACACGACGGGAGAGGAAGCTGGGAGGAGAGGAGAGGGAACTGGGGTCTGGCCTACCACACACTCAAGGTCGGATGGGGGAGGCCCCCCACGGGGCACAAAGTCGGACGGGCACGGAGAGGAACGTGGGTTCACTGGTCGACCAAGGAAGGCAACGGCTGGGGGCCCGCAGAGCCTGGGGCTTGCCTGAATCGAGCACCACTCATTACAACTGGAGAGTGGACTGCACTTGGAAAATGGCACCAAACATGGCGCCTCTTGCATGCTCTTACATCTGTGGAATTCATTGCCACAGGCGGCTGTGGAGGCCAAGTCAATAGATATTTTTAAGGTGGAGATTGACAGATGCCTGATTGGTAAAGATGTCAGAGGTTATGGGAAGAAGGCAGAAGAATGAGATTGAGAGGGAAAGATAGTTCAGCAATGATTGAATGGTGGAGTAAACTTGATGGGCCAAATGGCCTAATTCTTACCCTATAACTTATGAACCTATGAACTATACGGGATCAGTAGACTATTTCTGTACAATTGCTATCGGGGGTGGTATGGTGATACTCTACTGGACTGTTTGTAAGGAACGAGTTTCACTGTGCATTTGCACATGTGATAATAAAGCACCGTTGAAACATTGAAAGATTGATCAGTGGAGAGTAAGTATGTATTTGTTTGTGGATGATCTAACAGTGGTCCCCTTGAGCCACCCCCATTGTACATGGTCACTGGCCTTACAGACACATCAGGGTACATTGACAGAGTATGCTGTAGCACAGGCAGATAGGATTGCAAAGAAGGCATACAGTACAAGACACAAGCCTTCATTAACCAGAGCATAGAATATAAGAGCAGGGAAGTTAAGGTACAGCTTTGTAAAACATTGGCAATGTTGTGGGAACTGTGGGTAGAATGGAGCTGTTCTTCCATTTTGACATAACATGGGAAACACCTCATTCCGTGGGAATGGAACTTTACTCCAGTGAATGTACCCTTCAGAGCGTGGCTGAACATGTCACTGGTGCAGGTGGCCCATAGACGACAACGGAGAGGCACGGTGGCGCAGCGGTAGAGTTGCTGCCTTCCAGCGCCAGAGACCCGGATTCGATTCTGACTACGGCGCCGTCTTTACGGAGTTTGCTCGTTCTCCTTGAGACCGTGTGAGTTTTCCCAGTATGCTCTAGTTTCCTCCCACATTTCAAAGACGTGCAGGTGTGTAGGTTAATTGGCGTTGGTTGTAAATCAAACCCTATTGTGTAGGATAGTGCGAGTGTATGAGGATCGCTGGTCGGCGTGGACATGGTGGGCCGAAAGACCTGTTTCCGAGCTGTATCTCTAAATTAAAGTAAACGACATGGATAAAGAAGCCTGCTTCTGAGTGGGAAATAACAGAATGCTGGATCACAATAGTTAACCCCGTGAACAAGTGTACATGACTAACCTTGCTTTTATGCTGTCAAAAATGATATAAAAATACTGCATGCCTTGAATCTGCGAAGCAGTCTCCCGATTGACTGCTTCCCTCATCTGATGAGCATTGCCTCCTAATTGTAGATAAAGTAGCTCCAGTTTGATGGTCACTCACGTCTGGTGTGAATTATTCCGACAAGGACACAGATGGGATATTGTGTGGAAAGGAACTACAGATCCTGGTTTATACCAAAGATAGACACAACATGTTGGAGTACCTCCAGCATCTCTGGAGAAATGGCTGCCTAACCCACTGAGGTAAGCCCCTGTCCCACTTACATGTCCTTGGCACGCTAATTACGCGACCTCGTGGTCGCACGCGACTTCATGCGCCCGCACAGCCGTCTGGAGCGCGTGACGTCATTTGAAGATGGACACAAAATGCAGGAGTAACTCAGCAGGACCGGCAGCATCTCTGGAGAGAAGCAATGGGTGATGTTGCGTGTCGAGACTCTTCTTCAGCCTGAAAAAAGGGTCTTGACCCGAAACGTCATCCGTTCCTGCATTTTGTGTCTATCTTCAATTTTCTTGGCCCTGCTCTGGGAGTAGGAGTGGGGGCGGACCAGATCCGCAACGGCCGTGAGCCCCAGGCCGAGCTCGGCGATCATTTGCCTGCTTCTGCTGCTGTTGGAGGTGAGACGCTGCGTCACGCCAGGGTCTTGGGCCTGTCCCACTTTGGCCGTCAGTTCCGCAACAGGCCGGTGGCACGCGAAGATTTTGTTCGGTACAAAATTTCGGAGCGCCGCGCGATACCGCGCACAACTCCATACCTCTCCGCGCTTCTCAGTGGGACCGGCCCCGCGTGGTCACATGATGCCCATGCACCTCAACGCGACGACAAGGTCGCGTAATTGCATGCCAAGGACACGTAAGTGTGACAGGCCCTTTACTCCAGTACTTTGTGTCTCTCCAGAGATGCTGCCTGACCTGACGAGTTACTCCAACACTTTGTGTCTATCTTTGGCATAAACCAGCATCTGCAGTTCCTTTCCACATGGCTCCAATGTGAAATCTCCTCAAAGTATGCCTGCTTTGAAGAAGTTCTCCTCTCCAGAGATGCTGCCTGACGCACTCCAGCACTTTGTGTCTATCTATGGGATATTATGTCCACATTTGGTCATCACAATTATCGGGCTGGAGCCCTGTTTGAGTTGCCTTATAGAAGGTACTGTGGATTCACCAAATTGATTCTTGGGTTAAAAATCTAAAAGGAGGATCCTGACCTCAAAACTCACCTATCTATGTTCTCCAGAGATACTGCCTGACCCGCTAAGTTACTCCAGCATTTTGTGTCTCTTTTTTGTAAACCAGCATCTGCAGTTCCGTGTGCCTACAAAGAAATCTCTTCACAACGTTGCTTATAAATCTTCAGAATTCCCAACCTCAGAAAACTGTGGATCCACAGTCACCTCGTAGGTTCACAGTATATAGGAACAGAATTAGGCCATTGGGCCCATCGAATCTACTCCACCATTCAATCATGGCTGATCTATCTTTCCCTCTCAACCCCATTCTCCTGCCTTCATCCCAGAATCCTTGACACTTACTAATCAAGAATATGCCAATCCCTGCCTTAAAAATACCCAATGACTTGGCCTGGTTACTACGGGGTCTCTGGCGCTTTAAGGCAGCAACTATATCGCTGCGCTAATGTACTGCCCCCAAAGATTTATGATTAATACCCTGGGCAACACTTATCTCTCAACCAACATTTCTAGGACAAACTTGCTCACATAAATGGTGGTGCAGCGGTAGATTTGCTGCCTTACAGCGTCAGACACCGGGGTTATATCCCGACCATGGATACTGCCTGGGTTTGTAGGCTAATTGGCCTCTGCAAATTGCCCCAAGTAAATCCAGGCAACTGAATCATCCTAACACAACTAGAGAGCAGTCCTGAAGTACTATCTACCTCATTGGAGACCCTCGGACTATCTTTGATCGGACATTACTGGCTTTACCTCGCATTAAACGTTATTTCCTAATCTTGTATCTACAGCATTGTAAATGGCTCGATTGTAATCATGTATTGTCTTTCCACTAACCGGATAGCACGCAACAAAAGCTTTTCACTGTGGCTTGGTACACGTAATAGTAAACTAAACTGAGCCAGCGTATAGGAAGTGTTTGCTAAAATGGGATAACATAGAACTGGTGATGGATGGTTGGCGTGGACTCAGTGGACCGAAAGGCCTGATTCCATGCTGTATCTTTCAATCAATTCAATCAAAGATTTATGATTGATGCCCTGACCAACACTTAACCTACAAACAACATTTCGAGGACAAGCGTCGCTAACATAAAGATGATCAAGTCTTTACTGTGTGCAAATTGATTGCCTTTTTTCCTACCTTGTAAAAGTTGCCACATCTCAAAAGCACTTCATTAGCTGTAAACTGCTTCAGGAGATTCCCAAAGGGATGTGAATGGTGCATAAAAATGTGACGTCTTTGTTTCGTTCTTCCCACCAGGAATATTAACTATGTACTCCGTGTTAATTGGTCTCTCGATAGCAGTTAAGACTCGAATGAGGAGAGGAGGAAGGAAATAAGATGAAAAGTTGCAATGTTTTTGTGAATAAGCAGATAGTGAGATGTTAATAGAGGACAGCAGAGAAGCAGTGATGTTGGCAAGAGGAAAACAGAACCACAGGTGGCAAAGTTAGAGTCCAGCATACTTTCCGTGAAGCACCATCTTGACATTTATCAGAACCGCTTTAATTCAAAAAAAGGTTCTGACGTTTTACATGTACTCATGTTGAAGAGTCATTTGCAATCAGTTCTCCTGTCTTTCGTTTCATACAGAATATCTAATGGTATCATCAAGCCAATTTGGGTCTGCTGACTTCAAGGCACTCAGCCTCAGTGGAAAGTCACTATTCAGACATCTTGTATTGTACTTTAGCTTTTGTGCATGGGTTAGAATTTAATATCTCCCAACTACAGCGGCACCGTGTCGCAGTGGACTCGGTGAGCCGAACAGTCTGTTTCCATGCTGTATCTCTAAAGTAAAGTCAATGCCTCGTATCGTACTTTTCCTTTTGCGTGTAGGTTAGAGTTTAATATCTCTCATCTACAACGGATTGTTTTCAACCTTATTACCAGCATCGGGACCCTTCTTTAGGCTGACATTTCAGGTCAGGACCCTTCTTTAGTCCAAAGAAGGTTCCTGACCTGAAACTTTGTTAATCCATGTTCTGCAGCGATACTGCCTGATCTACTGAGTTATTCAAGCACTGTATGTCACTTCTCTCATCCATAATCTTACTGAGTGATAGAACATGGCTGATTCCTGCTTCTATTTCTTATGTTCTTTTTTTGCCACTATGAACATTACTTTGAAGTAAGAACCAGAATCTGTGCTGCTTAATATTTTTTTCCTAGATTAAGAGATCTGGAAATTGCCACCCTTCACGGCCAGGAGACCAGAAGCTGTCTTATCCAATTTATTTTATGGATTATTTTTTCCCATATGCTGAAGGATCTTGTGCTATTATCCTTTGAAGAGATTGAGTAGGATTGATCCATTACTCAGTGGACTAGGAGAATGAGAGATGATGTCATTGAGACATACAATTTATGAGCAGGATTAATGGAGTAGATGCCAAGAACCTGTTATCTCATTGGAATCTTGAACTTTAAACATCTTCATTTGTCAGTATCAAGGCAAGACTATGGACTCAAGTAAGTTACAGACTCGTAGAGCTATACATCATGGAAATAAACGCTTTGGCCCGATTTGCCCATACCGACAAAGTTGCCTCATTCCACTTGGCTGTGTCTGTCCCACATCCCTCCAAAGCCTTCTTTATCAAGTAAGGAGTGACAAAAGATTGGCCAAAAAGATAGATATTAAAGTGGATCTTCTAACACTAAAGAGAAGTCCAGATTTCTCCAACTCTAGTGTCAAGATACAGAGGACCCTCCCATTATGACAATTCAGGTAACGGAAATTTGTCCTTACAGAATGCACAAATCTGTGCTAGATAAATAAATCTGAGATATGGAATAAAAAGTTACTCTTTTGAAATTTATGTGAAATAAAGTAAATAAATGTACTCAAAATGAACCTGTCCAACTTTTAACACATTTCTTGACGCTTTCGCAGATGATGTAGTTTCATGTTATGGAAAATCATTTTACAAGTACAAACCGTTTTCCATAAACGCAAAGTAGGGGGTGGAATCCTGCAATGTAGGGGGTGGAGTGGGGGTGGGGTGTGGGGAACGCCACCTATAACGGAGTATACTCCCTGGGTTGGAGGTGATTGCAGAGAAAGTCCTAGAGAGCTTTAGAGAGTTTGAAACTTTATCAAACACTGGTTAGGCTGCACTTGGAGTACATTGTGTATATTTGGTCATAGAGTCATACAGCTGGGAAACAGGCCCTTCGGCCTAACTTGTCCCCTGGGGATAGAGAGCATGCTAACTTGGTATTAGGACACCAACCTCTCCCTCAACGTCAGCAAAATGAAGGAGCTGGTCATAACTTCAGGAAGTGGAATGGAGTACACGCTGCTAGCTGTATCAATGGTGCTGAAATCAAGAGAGTGTCATAGAGTCATACAGCACGGAAACAGGCCTTTTGGCTCAACTCATCCTTGCCGACCAATGTGCCCCATCTACACTAACCCCACCTGTCTGCTTTTGACCCATATCCTTCTAAACTTGTCCTATCCATGTACAGTACATGACCAAATGTCTTTTAAATATTATCATTGTACCTGTATTCAACCACCTCCTCTGGCAACTCGTTCCATATACCCACCATCCTATGTGTGAAAAAGTTGTCCCTCGGGTTCCTATTAAAACTTTCTCCTCTCACCTTAAACCTATGTCCTCTGGTTCTTGATTTCCACAACTCTGGGTAAAAGACTCTGTGCATCTACCCTATCTATTCATCCCATGATCATATCCATGCACTTCTATACGATCTATCTCACTCTTTATAAAACAAAACTTGCACATCTCTTTTAAATCTTGTCCCTCTCGCCTTACCTTCTTGTATTTGACATTTCTTCCCCTGCTATGTCTGAGAGCTGTCCATATGCAAACTTGCTGCTGAATTTCCTTCATTACATCAATGACTATAGCTTGAAAATGTGTCAGTGGTTGTAAAACCAGTAAGGAATGTCCAGACTTGGGCAAATTATTGTGTTGGTCTGGTCTAAATGTCTCGATGACCTTTTACATTATGGCAGCAGCAATGAGAGGAATCAATACGCTACAGTAACATAGGTCATTAAATGAGTATCGGGAGGCTTGTACCATTGATTCAGAGACAGGTCTTTAAACTATGCATCTACCCTTCCTATTCCCCACATTGTCTTATACACCTCTATAAGATTACCCCTCATCCTCCTGCACTCGAAGGTATAAAGTCCTTGCCTACCAACTTCTCCCTATAGCTCAGGCACTTGAGTCTTGGCAACATCCTCGTAAATCTTTCCTGTACTCTTTCCAGCTTAAGGGGGTCAAAGCTTATGAGGAGAGAGCAGGAGAATGAGGATGAGACGGAAAGATAGATCCACCATGATTGAAAGACAGTTGACTCGATGGGCCGAATGGCCTAATTCTGTTCCTCTGACATTATATATATATATATATGAACTTCAAAACTTCTTTCCAGTAGCAGGATGACCAGAACTGAAGACAATACTTCAAATGTGGCCTCACAAACATCTTGTACAGCTGTAATATAACATCTCAACTTCTCAAGACAACATCCTGAGTTATGAAGGCCAACGTGCCAAAAGCCTTCTTGACTACCCTTATCTACCTATGATGCCACTTTCAAGGAGCTATATACCTGCACACCTAGATCCCTCTGCTCTGCAACACTCCCCAGAGCCCCACCATTGCCTGGTCACCACAATATAGGAAAGATGTGGTTGTGCTGGAGAGTATGCTGAGGAGATTCACCATGAGAGGAATAGATTGGGTAGATGCACAGAGTCTCTTGCCCTGAGTAGGGGAATCGAAAACTAGAGTACGTAAGATGAAGGTGAGGGGGGACAGATTTAATAGGAACCTGAGAGGTCATTTTTTTCAAACAAAGGGTGGTAGGTGTATGGAACGAGCTGCCGGAGGAGGTAGTTGAAGCAGCTACCATCGCAACATTTAAGAAACATTTAAGAAACAGGTACATGGATAGGACAGGTTTAGAATGATATGGGCCAAACACAGACAGGCGGGACCAGTGCAGATGGGACATGTTGGTCGGTGTGGGCAAGTTGGGCCATGGGGTCTTTTTCCACATTGTAAGACTCTATTACTCCATGACTAGGATGTTGCCTGGATTGGAGAACTGTTTAATGAAGAGAGACTGGATAGGCTGGGCTTCTTTTTCCCAGAGGAAAAGAGGCTGAGGGGTAAACTTATAAGACTGTGAGAAGCCTAGATGTGGTAAATAGTCAAAATCATTTTCCTATACTAGAGTTTTCAAAAGAAGAGGGCATAGTTTTAAGATTAGGCCTGTTCGGAGTAAGTTTGCTACACAATATAGAACGTCTTTGATATCTGGAATGGGCAGCCAAAGGTGTGAGTGGAATTCAGATTCAATTAATGTTTCAGAGGCATCTAGAATTTACGTAGATAAGGTATAGAAAGATATGGTTCTAATGCAGGTAAATGAAATTAGTACAGATAGGTAAAAGGGTTTGAATGGATATGGTGGGTGGAAGGGGCTAAGCTGTACAACTCAATCATTCAACATACACCGTGCTCCATCAAAGCATAATCCATGACTCCTGGTTGAATGTCACGGATAATATTAGGCTGAAAATCTTGGATTATCCATGTTTCCCTGGGTTTTATTGGATTGTCCATGAAATCTGTAACATAAGCCTCTGCTCTTTACAATAACTCACTGTCCATTTATAGTGCAGGTAAAGCACTTTTATCGTGTTGGATGGATATGCCCATTGAGAAATTGTTATTGGTAGAACTCAGTGTGCTGACATAAGAGTCAAGAGATGGCAGTTGGCTGGGTTACAACTAAAAAAATATTACAAGGCGATGTCTGGCAGAATTGCTGGTAAAATCACATTCCAAATGAGCACAATTCCGTGCTGATTTTTAATAAAATTGTGCACGGTTCTGGGCCCCATATCTAAGGAAGGATGTGCTGGCGTGGCAGAGCATCCAGAGGCGTTTTACAAGATTAATCCCGGGGATAATTCGATTAACATATGATGAGCGTTTGACGGCACTGGGCCTTTACTCGTGGAGTTTAGAAGGATGAGGGAAGACCTCATTGAAATTTACCAATAGTGAAAGGGCTGGATAGAGTGAATGTGGAGAGGATATTTCTACCAGAGTCTAGGACCAGAGGGCATAACCTCAGAATAAAAGGACGTACCTTTACAAAGGAGATGAGGACAAATTTCTTTAGTCAGTGGGTGGTGAATCTGTGGTATTCAATGTCACAGACTACTATGGAAACCAAGTCATTGGGTATTTTTAAGGCGGAGATTGACAGGTACTTGATTGATAAAGATGTCAGGGGTTATGGGGAGATGGCAGGAGAATGGGGTTGAGAGGGAAAGATAGCTCAGCCGTGATTGACTGGCAGAGTAGACTTGATGGGCTGAATGGCCTAATTCTGCTCCGATAAGTTTATGTTCCATAGGGAGTCTATAGAGTTATATAGCGCAGAACCAGGCCCTTCGGCCCAACTTGCCCATGCCAAACAACATGCCTCATCTACACTAGTCCCACCTGCCTGCATTTAGTCCATATCCCTCTAAACCTATCCAATCCATGTACCTATCTAAATATTTCGTAAACATTGCGATTGTACCTGCCTCAACTACCTCCTTTGGCACCTCGTTGTAGGAAGGAAGTGCAGATAGTCACAAAAGGCTGGAGTAACTCAGTGGGACAGGCAGCATCTCTGGATAGCAGGAATGGCGGAAGAAGGGTGTCAACCTGAAATGTCACCCATTCCTTCTATCCAGAGATGCTGCCTATCCCGCTGGGTTACTCCAGCATTTTGTGCCTATCCTCTGGCAGCTCGTTCCATACACCTACCACCCTTTGAAAAAAGCGACCTCAGGTTCCTATTATATCTTTCCCTCCTCACCTTAAGACCATATCTCAAAGACATTCAGCTTGTGAGGTTAATTGGTTGCTGTAAATTACTCCCAGTGTACAGATGAGTGGTAGGATCTGGGGGATGAGAGTGGTTGAGAATCTGGGGAGGATTGATGCTCAGGGGAGGTAGTTGAGGCACATACTATCGCAACATTTAAGAAGCCTTTAGATAGGTATATGGATAGGATAGGTTTAGAGAGATATGGGCCAAACGCAGGCAGGTGCGACTAGTGTAGATGGGGCATGTTGGTTGCTGTGGCAAGTTGGGCTGAAGAGCCTGTTTGCGCACTATATGAGTCTATGACTCACTTTGGAACTGGTTGGGGTGAAGACCAGTTTTCTTTGTGTATCACTCTATGACTGATAACTCTGGGGATGCCCTGACTCAATGATTCTATGACCACCACAATTAGAAATGGGCTTTTAATGTAACAAAGCCCACAACATATGAGAGAATAGGAAAATAAAAATGTGCCCATAAGATACGTTGAAAAAGCCTCCAGTATTCTTGGTTGTCAGCATTGCTCAGGCAGAAAATGGCTGAAATCCCTCGATAAGGTTGAGTACTTATCTCCGTAGCAACAGCCGAGATCTGTCAAGTCCCATACAACCCAGAGGGGATGTTGGCTGCAGACGGAAGCAACAGCTCAATAGTACTAAGACTCGCTTGTGATTCCCTTGCAGAAAGGTCACTGAGGAAGGAGTCAAAAGCCACAAAGAAACAAAGGGAAGAGATCATGTGAATTGTACCAAACACCTCCAGGAGCTGGATTAGCATCGCTGGTACCACAACCTGCACTTCTGAAGGTTTCTTTAAATTTACATAATCAAAACAACCAAGAGTATCAGAAATCCACCTCTTAATACACTGTCAACATCAAAGGCTGCCCAGTATTGTACGAGCAAATTATTTTCTCCTTAGACTTTATGCTTCAAATTATAATTTTTTTTTAAAATTGATGATTCAAGACTCTGATGAGCAATTCTGAACAACAATATACTCCATAATCTTTTGGGATTAGGATCAATTTCCTGAGGCTTTGCAGTTTTAAGGAGCTTATTTGCCAAAGTTGCTTTCTCTCCTGAAATAGTCCTCAGTTTTGTGGTTTTGCGCGTCTACTGCTGGGCTGTTACTGACGTTTGTGTCTTTTTGATGAGGTAGGCCCTTAGGCTCACCGAATCCATACAAATCCATTTCCTAAACCTACCCTAATCATGTTTTCTCTCCTCATTCTTCACTCCTGCAGGTCTCCTGAACCCTCCATTGTCATCTCCATAGCTGCTGAAGTGAATTCCCAGTCAATCTGAAAGCCAGCACAGTATTGCAGCTGGTTGAGCCGCTGCGATAGTGTGGCACCACTGTGAGACCCATAGTCGATCCTGATCTTGGGTGGAGTTTGTGCCTTCTCCCTGTGACCATGTGGGTTTCCTCTGGGAGCTCCGGTTTCCTCCCACATTCCATAGACATGACGGTTTGTAGGTAAATTGGCTGCTGTAAATTGCCTCTAGTGTGTAGGATGCGAAAGTGGAATAACATAGAACATGTGTATGGGTGATTGATGGTCAGCATGGACTCAGTCAACTAAAGGGCCCGTTTCTGTGAATTGACTTCTACAAACACTCCCCTCCCCTCTCCCCTCTTGCCCCCCTTTCCCCACCCTAGTCGTTTAACCAGTTACAAAGTTCATCACAATGTATCCCTCTTGATCACACCTTCCCTGGTCAACAATTGGCCGACCAGGGAACCACCATGTCTTGAGGACATCTGTTGCCTGAATTGTTTAGTTTAGTTTAGTTTAGTTTAGTTTATGGTCACATGTACAGAGGTACAGTGAAAAGCTTTTCGAGTCATAGAGTGATACAGTGTGGAAACAGCCCAACTTGCAACATGTCCCAGGAACGCTAGTCCCACTTGCCCGCATTTGGTCCATATCTCTCCAAACCTGTCTGATCCATGTACCTGTCTAGCTGTTTCTTAAATGTTGGGATGGTGAAACAGCAATACGCTTTTGCTGCGTGTTGACCAGTCAGTGGAAAGAGAATACATTATTACAATCGACCCATCCATAGTGTACAGATACATGATGAAGGGAATAATGTTTAGTGCAAGATAAAGTTCAATAAGGACCGACTAAAGATAGTACGCGGGTATCTAGTGAGGTAGATTGGTCCTGTTTTTCTCTCGTCCCCACCCCCTGCCAACTTTCAGTCTGAGAAAGGGTCCCGAGAGCTCATGGCAAAGTATCATCCAGAGATGCTGCTTGGCGTCATTCAGAGATGCTGCTTGACCCGCGGAACCTGGGATCTTTTGCCGAGGATCGCCAGTGTTGAAGCTCCGTCCAGCGGTGCCTGTGGACTTCGGAAGCCGCGGTCTCCAGTAAGAACTTTATTGCCTTCCATCACAGTGAGAAATGTTGATTCCACTGTGGTGGATGTTTATGTTAAATTCTATTGTGTATCGTGTTCTTTTTAATTGTATGGCTGTATGGTAACTCAAATACCAATTGGTGCATGTGACAATAAATGTGAACTTGAACTTGAGTTACTCCAGTATTTTATGTCTGTCTCTAGTTCTGTCTGAAGGTTGTGGAAAGCAAGCTTTAGACTTGTCTTTCACACCATGGTGCTGACTCCGTCATTACAGAGGAAGGAGATGTTCGTGGAGCAGTCTTTTTTTAGTTTAGAGATGCAGCATGGAAACAGCCCATCGAATCCGCCCCGACCAGCGATCCCCTACACACGAGGAATAATTTATAATTTTTACTGAAGCTAATGAACCTACAAACCTGTACGTCTGGAGTGTGGGAGAAAACTGGAGCACGCCGGAGAAAATTCACGCGGTCACGGAGAGAATGTACAAACTCCGTACAGACAGCACCCGTAGTGAGGATCTAACATGGATCTCTGGTGCTGTAAGGCAGCAACTCTTCACCACCCTGCCGGCCCCACTTTGCCATGAGCTCTCTGCCTGCCTTTACCATTGACAACTGAATGTGCCGGGAATGTGGAGCTTTGATTTATCCATTGTTTTCCAGGATCACTTAGCCCCATCTATAGAGGGCTGCAGGTCATTTTATACTACAGCTTCATCAGCTCCTGTTATGAGACCCAGTCTGAACGCAAACACAGATTTTGATTATGATTTGGGAATAAAGCAAATACATTTGCAAATCTTTGCATGAGCTCATTTAGTCGCTCGCTCAACAATCCAATATCTTTGCAAAGCTGTCTGTTTGTGCAGAAGTGATTACATTTAAAAGTCCCCCAGCTGTCTACCTGAATGATAGGACAGTAAATAGAGTATATTTAGCTGGCATTTAAACATGGATGGTGGGATCTTTCGACCTATATATTACTTTACATCAGACTTTAGACTTTAGACTGTAGACCTAGACCTAGTCCACACCGACTAGCAATCACACCTACTAGCAATCACCCCGTATAGTAGCCTACACACATTAGGGACAATATTTTTTTTACAATTTGCCCAAGCCAAATTAACTAATTAACAGTAGTGGCCAATTTACAGAAGGCAATAAACCTACAAAACCTGCACATCTTTGGAGTGTGTCTGCAGAAGGGTCTCGACCTGAAATGTCACCCATCCCTTCTCTCCAGAAATGCTGCCTGTCCCGCTGAGTCACTCCAGCTTTTTATGTCTATCTTCGTCTTTGGAGTGTGGCAGGAAACCAGAGCACCTGGAGAAATGCCACAGAGTCACGAGGAGAACATACAAATTCCACACAGACAGCACCCGTAGACAGGATCGAACCCAGGTCTCCGGCACTGTAAGGCATTAACTCCACTGCTTTGCCACTGTGCCACTGTACCGAAGACAATTAACCTACAGACCTGTAGTACAAACCTGTACAATACTTACAAACTCTATTCTGCACTCTGGTATGTTTCTCTTTAGTACTTTTTGTACTTGTGTATCGCTTAATTGTACTGTTTAGGCAGTTTGCACAGGAGACTGTGGAGTATTGAGGAAAGACTGCATTTAATAACAATACCCGCTGCCAAGCAGAGCAGAGATGACTGTCAGTCAGCTTTGGAGCCAACACCACTGTAAGTGACAGAGATTGATGTTATTCACTAATACACTTGTAACTGTCCTCCGAGCAGTACAATTTCCTGGTGAAACGACACCTGCTTTAACAATAAGTTGCTGCCATGAACTTCTAATTCTCCTTCAAAAGAGGGCTTGCAGAGTAAATTGGCGTTGTTTGCACGTTACGACCTATTTCATTGAATAGTATATGTATGGACTCTGACCAAGTAAGCACACACCACACTGATGTTACTGGCCAAGAAAAGACACTAACACCTTTACCTCCTCAGAAGGCTGTGGAGATACGGCATGTCTCCACTGACACTTGTGAACCTCTGCAGATGCATCACAGGAAGCGTTCTATTGGGATGCATGACAGCTCGATACGATAACTGTTTTGCCCAAGACTACAAGCAATCGCATCGAGTTGTGAATGCAGCTCAGTCCATCGCACAAACCCGCCCGCCCCACCACCATTGACTCCATCTACACTTTACACTGCCTCGGGAAAGCAGGCAACTCTGTAACCCGGATCAAACCCGGATCTCTGGAGCTGAAAGACAGCAACTCTACCGCTATGCCTCCCTTATTATAATGTCAAGTTTGCAAAGTAGTGCAAAGTCAAAAATAGTGTCCCTAAGTCTATATAGTTTGGAGCCAATTTGGAGGTTGTAGTGTTTCACAGCCTAATGGCTGTGGGGAATCAGCTGTTCCTGAACATAGACATTACAGTTTCAGTCTTCTATACCTCTTCCCGATGGCAGGAGTGAAATGAGAGTGTGGGCCTGGGTGGTGTTGGGCTCTGACAATGCTGGCTGCCTTTACGAGGCAGCGACTCTTATAGATCTTCCTGCAAAGTCTTCTCTCTCTGATTGCCGTCCAGATCCCTGATCGATTCTGCTTCCAACACTCCAACCTGTGAGTTCCAGATCATAAAAAAATAACTTTTCTCTCATTCCCCTGACTTCCCTCAAATTAAGAGCCAGACACATGGTTCACAATATTCAGGAAATCAGTGGAACACCAGGCTGGGATCAGGATGGGGGATGTCAAGAAATATATCTATAAGAGTTTAAAGGGATTTAGAGCTTGCAGTTTTCTTGGAAGCAGAATTTTGAGTGCACTTTCAGCAAAAATCACATCATGCACAATGCTCCTTTACCTGCTATACCCTGCCTGGTGACCCGGGTTCGATCCTGACTATGGGTGGTGTCCGTACACAGCTTGTACATTCTCCCTGTGACTGTGTGGGTTTTCTCCGGGTGCTTCGGTTTCCTCCCACACTCCAAAGACGTACAGGTTTGTCGGTTATTTGGCTTTGGTAAAAATTGTAAATTGTCCCTAGTGTGTGTGTATGATAGTGCTAGTGTGCAGGGATCGCTGGTCGGCGCGGAATCGCAGTTTCTACACTGCATCTTTTTTAGTTTAGAGATACAGCGCGGCAACAGGCCCTTCGGCCCACCGGGTCGGCGCCGACCAGCAATCCCCACACATTAACACTATTAACCCACTAGGGACAATTTTTACATGTACCAAGCCAATTTACCTACATACCTGTACGTCTTTGGAGTGTGGGAGGAAACCGAAGATCTCGAATAAAACCCATGCAGGCCACGGGGAGAACGTACAAACTCCGTACAGACAGCACCAGGTGATCGGGATGCAACCCGGGTCTCCAACGCTGCAAGCGCTGTGAAGCAGCAAATGCACCGCTGCGCAACCGTGACCTGAACTAATCTCTAAACTAAACTAATCCATCTCGGACAATTTTACTTTTGACTGAGTTCTTGCTTTCCTTGCTCTCATCGATTCAATGTCCATTGTGTTCCACAGTATTTGATGATCGTCAAAAAGTATAGCAAGTGCAGCTGACTTTAGTTCACTTTAGTTTATTGTCATGTGTACCGAGGTACAGTGAAAAGCTTCTGTTGCGTGCTAACTGGTCAGCGGAAAGACAATACATGATTACAATCGAGCTATCCACAGTGTACAGATACATGAGTAACGTTTAGTGCAAGAACTATGTATTTTAACAAGCCTGGCAGGTGCACAAGAGACCATATATGAGTCACATATCTGGAAAATGGCCAAATATCTCGGCACTCCCTCACAAAAGCGAGTTTGAATGCACAAGCTGTGTGGCTAGAATTACAGAGAGCGAGAGAGGGGCATGCTATGTTGCTTTAGCTACTGTACGTCTTGCTCTCTTTGACTCCTGCGGTTTCTGATTGTTCGTGGGACTATAATGTTCACAATACAGGGAGAAAATAACCTTTTTATGTCCGCAGAAGTCTTTGGATATGACAACACGTCAGAAGCTGTGAATTGAAATGAAACCCTTCAGAATAAAATGCTCTGGTAATCCAAGCAAGCAAAGATGCTGCCTCAGAACTCCTGCTGTGTATCTGAAGGACTCCTTTGTTTACATGTGGCAATTTACATTGTTCTGTGCTTGACCAGAGAACAGGTGTTGGAAAGCTTTTTCCGTCTATACTCCTACCTCAAATGTAACCCTGCTGTGCATATGTAATTCTACTGAAATTGTATTGCCAGTTGAACCTTCCCCCCCCCCCCCCCCCCCCTTCCCCGTTGTATTGAACATGTAATCCTAATGTAATTTAGGATTATTCATAATTGTGACCTTGAAATATAGAACATCGAATGTAGAACAGTACAGCACAAGAACAGGCCCTTCGGCCCACAATCTCTGTGCCCAACATGATGCCAAGACCAATTATCATCTGCCTGCACATAATCCATATCCCTCCATTCCCTGTATGTCCCTGTGCCTATCCAAAAGTCTCTTAAACACCACTATCGTGTCTACCTCCACCCCCATCCATCAGCCTGTTCCAGACATCCACCTCTCTCAGCAAAAAAATACCCCCACACATCACCTTTGCCTGACAGAGGGATATGTTAAACTAAACTATATTAATTGAATTGATTGATTGATTGATTGATTGATTAGATTTTATTGTCATTTGAACCTCAAGAGGCTCAAACGAAATTCCATTTCCACAGCCATACAAACAAAACAATTCCTACACGACACACAAACAATTCAATCTACAGAAAAACATCCATCACAGTGAATCTCCTCCTCACTGTGATGGAAGGCAAAGTCTTTTCTCTCCCCTGCACTCCCCATTCTCCTCCCGATGTTGAAGCCCCAGGCCGCGCCTCGCTCCGGGCCCAAAAGTCACAAAGTTGGAGCCCCCGGCAGGCGCTGGAATGCCCCGCGGCCATTAAAGCCGTGCCGGGCGATTTACGGCCCCGCTCCGGGTCGTTCCAACCCCGCGACACGGGCGGGAGAAGTTGCGTTGCGGGAGCTCCGGAAAGCGGTCTCTCACCCCGGACCCGCGAGCTCCCGATGTCACAGTCCACGGGTCTGCAGCTGCAGCTGGAGCTCCGTAGTCGGGCCGCAGCAGCGAGCTACCACCGCTCCCCACGCTCCGAGGCCGGCCAGCCCCACGATGGTAAGTCCGCAGCTCCACAGGCTCCGCGACTGGAGCCCCCAGGTCGTCCCGGTTGGAGGCTGCTCCACGGAGCTAGGCCCCAACGACAACGGAGACCCGACAGGGATAAGGTCGGGTCTCCCGTGCAGGGAAGAGATTTTTAATTTTCCCCTTCCCCCCCTACATATACACAATTAAAAACAGTATAAAAAACACCAACAACTACATTTAACTAGAACGGGAAGTGGATTGACCCATGACACAGTCTTAAGCATTTAGCTCATAGCAGAGTTTAGTTTAGTTTAGTTTAGTGATACAGCGCGGAAACAAGCCCTTCGGCCCACCGATTATGTGCCGATCAGCGATCACCCTGTACATTAGCATTATCCTACACACCAGAGATAATTTATAATTTTATCAAAGCCAATTAACCTACAAACTTGAACACCTTTAAAGTGTGGGAGGACACCAGAGCATTCCGAGAAAACCCACGTGGTCACAGGGAGAAGGTACAAACTCCGTACAGAGAGCACCCGTAGTCATGAATGAACCCAGGTCTCTGGCGCTGTGAGGCAGCAACTCTCCCGCTGCACCACTGCGCCGCCCCCTAAGAGGGATAGAGAGAATGGGAAGAGTATTAGAAATGCGTGCAACAAAGGCAAAACAGTTATAATGGGTGACTTCAATCTACATATAGATTGGGTGAATCAAATTGGCTGGGGCGCTGAGGAAGAGGATTTCTTGGAATGTATGAGGGATAGTTATCTAAACCAACCTGTAGAGGAACCAACGAGAGAGCAGGCTATTCTAGACTGGGTATTGAGTAATGAGGAAGGGTTAGTTAGCAGACTTGTTGTGCGTGCCCCCTTGGGCAAGAGTGACCATAATATGGTTGAGTTCTTCATTAGGATGGAGAGTGACATTGTTAATTCAGAAACAACGGTTCTGAACTTAAAGAAAGGTAACTTTGAGGGTATGAGACGTGAATTGGCCAAGATTGACTGGCAATTAGTTCTAAAAGGGTTGACGGTGGATATGCAATGGAAGGCATTTAAAGACTGCATGGATGAACGACAAAAATTGTTCATCCCAGTTTGGCAAAAGAATAAATCAGGGAAGGTAGTGCATCCGTGGATAACAAGGGAAATCAGGGATAGTATCAAAGCAAAAGATGATGCGTACAAATTAGTCAGAAAAAGCAGCATACCAGAGGACAGGGAGAAATTCAGAGACCAGCAGAGGAGGACAAAGGGCTTAATTAGGAAAGGGAAAATAGATTATGAAAGGAAACTGGCAGGGAACATAAAAACTGACTGCAAAACTTTTTATAGATATGTGAAGAGAAAGAGATTAGATAAAACAAATGTAGGTCCCTTGCAGTCAGAAACAGGTGAATTGATCATGGGGAACAAGGATATGGCGGACCAATTGAATAACTACTTTGGTTCCGTCTTCACTAAGGAAGACATAAATAATCTGCCGGAAATAGCAGGGGGCCGCGGGTCAAAGGAGATGGAGGAACTGAGTGAAATCCAGGTTAGTCGGGAAGTGGTGTTGGGTAAATTGAATGGATTAAAGGCCGATAAATCACCAGGGCCAGATAGGCTGCATCCCAGAGTACTTAAGGAAGTAGCTCCAGAAATAGTGGATGCATTAGTGATAATTTTTCAAAACTCTTTAGATTCTGGAGTAGTTCCTGAGGATTGGAGGGTAGCAAACGTAACCCCACTTTTTAAGGATGGAGGGAGAGAGAAAACGGGGAATTACAGACCAGTTAGTCTAACATCGGTAGTGGGGAAACTGCTAGAGTCAGTTATTAAAGATGGGATAGCAGCACATTTGGAAAGTGGTGAAATCATTGGATGTGTTGTATCTGGACTTTCAGAAGGCTTTCGACAAGGTACCACATAAGAGATTAGGATACAAACTTAAATCACACGGTATTGGGGGTTCAGTATTGATGTGGATAGAGAACTGGCTGGCAAACAGGAAGCAAAGAGTAGGAGTAAACGGGTCCTTTTCACAATGGCAGGCAGTGACTAGTGGGGTACCGCAAGGCTCAGTGCTGGGACCCCAGCTATTTACAATTTATATTAATGATCTGGACGAGGGAATTGAAAGCAACATCTCCAAGTTTGCGGATGACACTAAGCTGGGGGGCAGTGTTAGCTGTGAGGAGGATGCTAGGAGAATGCAAGGTGACTTGGATAGGCTGGGTGAGTGGGCAAATGTTTGGCAGATGCAGTATAATGTGGATAAATGTGAGGTTATTCACTTTGGTGGCAAAAACGGGAAGGCAGACTATTATCTAAATGGTGGCCGATTGGGAAATGGGGAGATGCAGCGAGACCTGGGTGTCATGGTACACCAGTCATTGAAAGTAGGCATGCAGGTGCAGCAGGCAGTGAAGAAAGTGAATGGTATGTTGGCCTTCATAGCAAGAGGATTTGAGTATAGGAGCAGGGAGGTTCTACTGCAGTTGTACAGGGTCTTGGTGAGACCACAACTAGAGTATTGCGTACAGTTTTGGTCTCCAAATCTGAGGAAGGACATTATAGCCATAGAGGGAGTGCAGAGAAGGTTCACCAGACTGATTCCTGGGATGTCAGGACTTTCATATGAAGAAAGACTGGATAGACTCGGCTTATACTCGCTAGAATTTAGGAGATTGAGAGGGGATATTATAGAAACGTACAAAATTCTTATGGGGTTGGACAGGCTAGATGCAGGAAGATTGTTCCCGATGTTGGGGAAGTCCAGGACAAGGGGTCACAGCTTAAGGGTAAGGGGGAAATCCTTTAAGACCGAGATGAGGAAAAACTTTTTCACACAGAGAGTGGTGAATCTCTGGAACTCTCTGCCACAGAGAGTAGTTGAGGCCAGTTCATTGGCTATATTTAAGAGGGAGTTAGATGTGGCCCTTGTGGCTAAGGGGATCAGGGGGTATGGAGAGAAGGCAGGTACGGGATACTGAGTTGGATGATCAGCCATGATCATATTGAATGGCGGTGCAGGCTCGAAGGGCCGAATGGCCTACTCCTGCACCTATTTTCTATGTATCTATGTATCTATGTATATCCGCCCTTGCATTAAGATCACTGCAATCTCCCAACTTGACAAAAAGCAGTCAACATAATCAAGGATCCACAAGAGATTCACAAGGAAATGCAAATGCTGGATAACCAAGAAAACATAGATATCCCACCTCATATTCCACTTGGGCAGCTTACAACCCAATGATCTGTATTGAATTCTCCAATTTTTGGTAACCTCTTTACCAAACCCCCACCCTAATCCCTGTCTTTTCTTCCCCCCCCCCCCTCCACCCTATTCCTCCCCCCCTACCTGTCTCCTCATCTGTGCCCCATCTAGACTTTCACCCATTTATCCCCTCCCGCGACTTTCTGTGTCCACTATTGGCTGCCACCCTTTGTCCTGCCCCTCCTCCATCTCAGCTTACTTCTCACCAGTCACACCGGACAGAAGACACAAAAGCTTGAAAACTCGTACAACCAGATTCAGGAACAGCTTTTTCCCTGCTGTCATCAGACTGGTGAATGGTGCTTCCAATAGCAAGAGTGTAGTCGCCATCACCCAACCTGTCTCAGTGTGGCCCCTTCTCTGTAAGTGCAATGCTATAACACAGTAAAACAATCTTCTTCACGCTGGTTATAATTTAGTTCAAAGTTTTAGTTTCAGAGATACAGCGTGCAAACAGGCCCTTTGGCCCACCGAATCCTCGCCGGCTCGAAATCACTCATACACCAGTTCTATCCTAATCACTAAGGACAATTTACAGAAGCCAATTATCCTCCAAACCTGCACGTCTTTGAAATGTGGGAGGAAAACGGAGCACCTGGAGAAATCCCACACGGTCACAGGGGAACGTACAAACTTTGTACAGACAGCACCAGTAGTCAGGATCGAACCTGGGTCTCAGATGCTGTGAGGCAGCAACTCTACTGCTGTCCCAATGTGTCGCTGGTATTTTTATCCTTTCACTACTTGTCATGTTTGCCTAGGTTGTACTCATGAATGGTAGGCTTTGACTGGATAGCATGCAGTATGTACATATACATGTACATGTACAGTACATGTAACAATACCAACACCAAACGTATTTAATCACAGAAAAATAATTTTGTTCTTTGGTCATTTATTAACATTTTCTGATCAGAATACCTATACAGCTGGCAATAACTTGATTGAAGATAGACGCAAAGTGCTGGAGTTGCTCAGCTGGTCAGGCAACATCTCTGGAGAAAAATGGCTGGGGGACTCTTTGGGTCGGGACCCTTCTTCACCCGCAAAATGTCACCCATCCTTTTATCTCCAGAAATGTTGCCTGACCCGCTGAGTTACTCCAGCACTTTGTGTTTATCCTTGGTATAATCAGGATCTGCAGTTCCTTGTTCCTACAATAAGACTTTAGACTTTAGATACAGCATGGAAACAGGCCCTTCAGCCCACTGAGTCTGTGCTGACCAGCGATCACCTCGCACACTAACCTACACACAGTAGGAACAATTTTTACAACTTACCAAAGTCAATCAATCTACAAACACGCACATATTTGGAGTGCGGAAGAAAAATGGAGCACCTGGGGAATACCAACCTTCAGTGCCCCAGTGCACTAATTAGTTTTTAATTTCAGTTTTATAGATACAGTGAGGAAACAGGCCCTTCGGCCCACCGAGTCCGTGCCGACCAGCGATCCCTGCACATTAACACTACCCTACACACACTAGGGACAATTTACACATACACCAAGCCAATTAACCTACAAACCTGTACACACCACACTAAATCGAGCTTTACATCAGAAAGGAATTCAATCTTACTCAATATTATCAATATTTGATTTATTATGCATTTGAGAAAATTGATCTGTAACTTTGCTCTACCTGTTTAAAACATTATAAATGGCCTCTCTCTGTTTCCACACAGAGCGTTATCTCAAAAGCACAAGTCGACTACTCAGTGTCGCTGTGTTTCCCTGGCAACTTGATCTATCTTAACTATTCATCATCATGGTTTAAGCTGTCAAAAATAAAGTTCGTTATAATGATTATTGATGTTTTTCTAAATAAATGTAATTACAGTTATTATTGAGTTTGTTGCAATTATTTTAGATTTATTTGGAGAAAGGTAATCCATTTTTCATTAATGGCCATTGTAATTGCTGTTAGATTTAACTCACTTTGTGGCTCAGGCAGTCCACCTGCTCTCTCTTCACTGTGCATGATGGCATGGTGGTGCAGCGGTAGAGTTGCTGCCTTACAGCACCAAAGACCCAGGTTCGATCCTGACTATGGGTGCAGTCTGTACGGAGTTTGTACGTTCTCCCTGTGGCCACGTGAGCTTTCTCCGGGTGCTCCAGTTTCCTCCCACACCCCAAAGACATACAGGTTTGTCGGTTAATTGGCTTTTGTAAAATTGTAAAATTGTCACTAGTGTATAGGATAGTGTTAGTGTACGGGGTGATTGCTGGTCGGCACAAACTTGGTGCTGAAGGACCTGTCTCCACGCTGTATCTCTAAAGTCCAAAGTAAAAGTCCTGGCAGTGACTATAACAGCTGGCATTAGGTAGTCTCCGGAATATATCTTCTTGTTGCTAGTAGTGGACATGCTGACCCCAAAGAGAAACTGGTTGTTGGTGAGCCATTGGGGAGAGAAGCATCACCGGCCTGCCTTTTAAAAGCTCCATTCAAAAAAAGATTAGGACATTTTTTTAGATGGGAAAAATTCCATACCTGAGCATCATCACCAAAAAACAGACTGCTTTGGAAATCATCAGAGAAAAATGGGGAGACAGAAATGGGGAGATAGAAATTGGGAGAGAGAAACAGAGAGAGAAAAATAAGGAGAGAGAAATGGAGAGAGAAACTGAGAGGGAGAAGTGGAATGAGAGATATGGGGAGAGAGAGATTAAAGAGAGAAACAGAGAATGGAGAAATTGGGAGAGAGTGAAATGAAGAGTGAGTAATAGGGAGAGAATAGAGAGAGAAATCGAGAAATAGAAAGAGGAATAGTGAGAAAGGGAGAGAGACAATGGAGAGAAATAGCAAGAGAGAAAGAAAGAGAAATAGAAATGGAGGGAGAAATGGGGAGAGAATAGATCGAGAAATAGAGAGACTGGGGAGGGAGAAATGGAGAGAGAAATGGAGAGAGAATAGAGAGAAAATCAAGAGAGAAATAGAGAGAATAGAGAAACAAGAAAGAGAGAAATGGAGAGGTAGAAATGGAGAAATAGAGAGAGAGAAAAATGGGGAGGGTTGGGGTAGAGGGAGGGAGACAGAGAGAGAGAGAGCGAGAGAGAATTCTGCAGAATAAAAACCTATTTCTCTCAGACTCACTGATGTAGTGCCCATCAGTGCTCAGGTTCACGGCCACCGACAGAACTTCTGCTGACCACACAATAAAAAATATTCACCCTCTCTGGAGGCAGAACCATGGGGAGGCATGTGACTGAAAGTGGAAGTCAGGAATTACGGGTTGGTGTGAGGATCCAGAATATGGGCGCTCTAGAGAATAGCTAAATAGGGAATGTGGGAATAGCTTTAGAACCCAGGTTTGATCCACATCTCCGGGACTGTCCATATTCCAGCATCTGTGGTCTCCTGTCTCTCTGATAGCCTGACTTCTCACATTTTAACGCATTTTATATCCCTCATAATTATATAAATCTTCATTTGGATTCCTGGGATGGTGGGTCATCTTTCTGAAGAGAGGATGACTAGACTATTAATGACAATAATATTAATGTATTAATATTCTATTAATAACAATAATAATCATTATCAATAGACCATTAATAACACTATTAATAAACAATAAAATAATGATAATATTAATATCTCTAACCCTCTGTGTTTAAAAGATTGAGCAACGGCTGGGGTAAAACATAGTTGAAACAACTCTTTGGGTTTAGCAAGGTAGATTTGGGGAGTGGGTTTCTCCTGGATGAGTAGTCTGGAACCAATTGTGACAGTCTCAAAGTGAGGGCTAGGGCATTTATGACAGATTTAAGGAGAACAGTCTCCACCCAGTGGGTAATAGAACCAGGGAGTTTACCACCCTGGAGGGCTGTAGAGGTTCATCCAGTGATTTCATTCAAAACAGATATTAGATTCCAGCATGTTTAAGAAAGAACTGCAGGTGCTGGAAAAATCGAAGGTAGACAAAAATGCTGGAGAAACTCAGCAGGTGAGGCAGCATCAATGGAGCGAAGGAATAGGTGACGTTTCGGGTCGAGATCCTTCTTCAAACGGATTCCAGCATGAAATGGTGCTCCAGCATTTTAAGTTCTATGCAAGATGCAAGGTGGTGAATCTGTGGAATTCTTTGCCACAGAAGGCTGTGGAGACAAGTCAATGGATGTTTTAAATACAGAGATTAATAGATTCTCGATTAGTACGGGTATCAGGCGTTATGGGGAGAAGGCAGGGAAATGGGGTTAGGCAGGAAAGATAGATCAGCCATGATTGAATGGCGGGGTAGACTTGATGGGCCGAACGGCCTAATTCTGCTGCTATCATTTATGAACTTATGACCTTATGAAGATTCCCCCAGCATTTGCAGTCCCTTGAGTCTTTCTCTATGATTGTATTAAAAGACTTTTAGACAGGTAGTTTTGTTTACTTTTAGTTTAGTTTATTCTTATCATATGTACCGAGGTACAGTGAAAAGCTAGCCAGTCAAAGACAAGACTATACAAGATTACAATCAATCCATCCACAGAGCACAGATAAAAGATAAAGTATACAACATTTAGTGCCATGATAACACTGAATAATTACATGGATAGGAAAAGTTTTAAGGGAAATAGGCCAAATGCAAGCAGGTGAGACTAGTGTAAATGGAACATGTTGGTCGGCTTGGAATAGGGGAAGCCAAGTGATGAACTGATCGAAGTTGAATGAAGGCATTAAGAGCAAATGGTAGAGAGGGGCTAATTTTTCTGGTGTTGATTTTGCAGCTGAGGGTCAAGGTCTAAATTTTGGGCAGACTTTCCGCGAGACTATAGGAATGAGGGGCAAGACCCTTGAGATTGCTGCACCATTGAACAAGATCATGGCTGATTGCTTAATTTTCCTGCCTGAACTCCGTATCTCATGATTCTTCACACATAGAGCCATAGAGTCATTAGCATGGAAACAAGCCCTTCAGCTCAACTTGCCCATTCCATCCCCTATACAATGTTAGCTTGTGTAACAACTCCCCATAATGTAACCCATGTCTCCAAGGTACCTCACCCTGATCGACCAACCTGCTACATTGCCACGATGGTACCTGCTTTCACAACCGCCTCTGGCAGTGTGGGCCAGGCACATTGGAGTGGTTCTCTGGAACAGTAATGCTACAATGCTGACAAACTATATTCTGCACTCTGATCTTTTTCTTTACTCTCTTTCGTGTACTTGTGTATGGCTTGGATGTATACATCTGTAGTATTATCTGATTCGATTGGATAGCATTCAAAACCAATGCTTTTCACTGTATCTAAGTTAACGTAGGTGGCACAGTGGCACAGCTGGTAGAGCTGCGATTTCATGGCACCGGAGACCCAGCTTCAATCTTGACCTCGGGTGCTTTCTGTGTGGAGTTTGCACGTTTTCCCTGCGACTGACTGTGTGCATTTCCTCCGGATGCACTGGTTCCCTCCCACATTCCAAAGATGTGTGGGTTTGTAGCTCAATTGGCCTCTGTAAATTGCCCCAAATGAAAGTGGGATAACATAGAACAAAGGGAAGGATAAACACATTGTAGGGGAGAGACGGGGTGGTGTGTAATACTGCATGTGAAGAGCAAAAGTGTGATCGGGTGATCGATGGTTGGCATGGACTCCGTGGGCCGGAGGGCCTGTTTCCATGCTGTATCTCTAAACTAAACTAAACTGAACTAAACACATGACATTAATAAACCTATACCAATGCCAACATCTCTGAAGGCGCTACATTTTACCATCTCAGGCATGTGACTGTTTACATTTGATCTTCACATCCGATATTAAACACCACCCCAATTCTCCCCGACAACATGTTTATTATACTCTTTCTATAGTGCAATTCAATTATTCTCCCAGTCACAATTTATGTGCTTCAGTTCCTGATTTCCACCCCAGAGAGAACACAGTTTTAGCCTCTGGGTTTTGTTGTGTATTTTTAAATGTCAATTTTTTTTTAATACCTGCTGTTGGGATTCATTGAGCTCTCATTATTCCTGCCTTAATCTGAAGCAATGAACCCAGAATCACATCAATTTCATGATAGGAAAAGGCAGACAGGTGTTCAAAGGAGAAACAAGGAACTGCAGATGCTGGTTAATACACAAAAGGACACAAAGTGCTGGAGTAACTCTGCAGCTCAGCAGCTCAGGAAGCATCTCTGGGGAACATGGAAAGGTAACGTTTCGACCGATTCTGAAGAAGGGTCTAGACCTGAAAAGTCAGCTATCCATGCTCTCCAGAGATGCTGCCTAATCTGCCGAGTTACTCCAGCATCTTGTGTCCTTTAGGTGCTTAACGGAATGGGCTGTTCAGCCCACAATGCTTGTGTCGAATCAGGATGCAAAAATAAACTAATCTCATCTGCCTAACATGAGCCATGCCCCTCCATACCCAGCATAGACATGTGTCTATCAAAAAGACTCAGAGACACTATGCATATTTTTTTGTAAACCAGCATCTGCAGTGTCGGACACCCGGGTTCGATTCTGACTATGGATGCTGTCTGTACGGAGTTTGTACGTTGTCCCCATGACCTGCGTGGGTTTTCTCCGAGATCTTCGGTTTCCTTCCACACCAAAGACGTACAGGTTTGTAGGTTAATTGGCTTGGTAAATGTAAAAATTGTCCCTGGTGGGTGTTGGATAGTGTTAATTTGTGAGGATCGCTGGTCGGCGCGGACCCGGCGGGATGAAGGGCCTGTTGCCGCGTTGTATCTCTAAACTAAACTAAATCTCGGCGAAAACCCACCCGGTCATGGGGAGAGCGTGCAAACTCCGTACAGACAACACCCTTAGTTGGGATCAAACCCGGGTCTCTGGCGCTGTAAGGCAGCAACTCTACCGCTGCGTCACCATGCCACGCTGAAGAGTTCTAGTCCTGCTTTGTACTGGCGGTCTTCCCAACACAAGGGCCAGCTAATGCGGACTTCAATGCCAGGGTAATTCTGTACAGCTGGCCCATTGAAATGAATGCAAAAGATCAACTGCCAGGGAGAGCTTTCAATCTGATTTAATTAAGTTAGTTTACGGATTAATTTAAACTGTATCCAATTCTCGAATAAGTCAGAATATGAAGTGACAGCCAAGAGAGGCAGTGAGCCAGGGGGGTGGAGTTTCACTGTCTCTCAACTCTGTTCTGTTGCTGCAGCTACATTCTAACACTCAAGTGAGCCGCCCCTGTGCTGTATCGAGGGAGAGAGATGGGACCCAAGTCCGCAGCAACAAAACCTAATCCCCAACTCTACAGGCAGCCATAAGAAAACATTTTATCGGGATGCATCACAGCCTGGTTTGGGAACAGCTCCATCCAAGACAGCAAGTTGTGGACGCAGCCCAAACCATCACACAAACCCACCTCCCTTCCTTGACTCCATCTACACCTGGGCAAAGCCACCAGCATAATCGAGGATGAGTTGCACCCTAGCCACTCGCCTTTCTCCCCTCTCCCATCAGGCAAAAGGTACAGAAGTGTGAAAACGCACACCTCCAGATTCAGGGACAATTTCTTCCCAGCTGTTATCAGGCAACTGCTCCATTCTATCAACAAAGCTCAGAGTGCCCCTGAGCTACTATCTACCTAATTGGACTATCTTTTATTGGACTGTACATTACTTTATCTTGCACTAAACTCTTTAACATTTATCCTGTATCTGTACACTGTGGATGGCTCAATTGTAATCATTGTCTTTGCGCTGACTGATTAGCATGCAAAAGCTTTTCACTGTACCTTGGTGAACATGACAATAAACTAAACTGAACTAAGATCATTGCCTGTGGCAGGGTGTCTCATGGAAGATGATGCTCCATTGATTTTCACAGCTGAGATGTATATGAATCTTTTATTTACTCATTTAGTGAACACGAGCAGCATCTACTAGTTAAACTCCTGGCACCTTGTGGCTGCTGGGCTGCTTAAAAATCAATCTATTGTCGTGGCTCTGGAGCCACATATTGGCAAGATCAAGAAAGGGCAGAAGATGAGAATTTCCTTCCATGGTTTAGACTTTACTGATACATCGCGGAAACAGGCCCTTCGATCCACCAAGTCCTCGCTGACCAGCGATCACGCTGTACACTAGCTCTATCCTACTGGGGACAATTTACAATTGGGGACAATTTACAATTTTAGAAGCCATTTAACCTACAAACCTGCACATCCAACTGAGTCCACGCCAACCAGCGATCGCCGCGTACACTAACATTATGCTACACACTAGGAACAATTTATAATCTTTACCGAAGCCAATTAACCTAAAAACCTGTGGGTCTTTGGAGTATGGAAGGAAACCGGAGCACCCGGAGAAAATCCACGTGGTCACAGGGAGAACGTATAAACTCCGTGCAGACAGGATCCAACCCGGGTCTCTGGCGCTGTGATGGCAGCAGTTCTAACGTTGCGCCTCTGTGCCACAGTGAATGAATCATGAATTATGCTATTGATGCTTTTCATGGATTTTTAACATGTTTCCAAAGCAGTAGCCAACACTACCATTACAGTAACTAAACTACTCTTCCATAACTGCACACTAGGCTCAGGCATCGGACTTGAACCTAGATCTTCTCGCTCGGAAGAAAGAGTGTGGACAACATCTAGAAAAAAGGAGGGACCTTCAAAAGGCCTGATAATGAATCATAAAAAGTAAATAACTTTGTAAAAGACTGAATATGCCATGTACTGAGATGAAATTTTGCTCCCAAGCCTCAAAGACCAAACACATCACATCCCATTCCAAGAAACCTAGTTGTTCAAGGAACGCAGAAGATAGAACAGTACTGCACAAGAACAGGCCCTTCACCCCACGAGGTCTGTGATGAACGTGAAGCCAAGATCAATTCTAATCTGCCTGCACATAATCCATATCCCCCCATTCTCTCAAAGTTGCTTTGGGCAATGAAGAATATGGTGCAGAATGTGGATTCCAGATTTCAATGGAAATGTTAGCTTTGCATCAATGTCTGGTTATGAAACATCTGAGGATGACATTTAGGTCTGTCTACCCAAATCCTTCAAGTTATTTTGCCAGCTCTGTCTGTATTCTGATTAGAACATTTTAATAAATAACAATGGTGGGGCAGCACAGTGACGCAGCAGTAGAGTTGCTGCCTTACAGCGCCAGAGATCTGGGTTCAATCTTGACTACAGTTGCTGTCTGACCGGAGTTTGTTTATTCTCCCTGTGACCGTGAGGGTTTTCTCCAGGTGCTCCGGTTTCCTCCCACATTCCAAAGACGTGCGTGTTTGTAGGTTAATTAGTTTCTGTAAATTGTCCCTAGTGTGTAGGATAGAACTGGGGCGATTGTTGGTCGGCACGGACTCGGTCGGCCGTAGGGCCTGTTTCCATGCTGTATCTCTGAACTAAACAAAAGACCAGAATTCTTATTTCTGTGATTAAATTCCTTTGGCATCGAGATTGTTATATTTTAGTTTAGTTTAGTTTAGAGATACTGTGTGGAAACAGGCCCTTCGGCCCACCGGGTCCGCGCCGACGTGCGATCCCCGCACAATAACACTATCCTGCACACACTAGGGACAATTTTTACATTTATACCAAGCCAATTTCCCTACATACCCGTACATCTTTGGAGTGTGGGAGGAAATCGAAGATCTCAGAGAAAACCCACGCGGTCACGGGGAGAACGTAAAACTCCGTTCAGGCAACACCCGTAGTCAGGATCGAACCCGGGTAAGGCAACAACTCTATCGCTGCGTCACCGTGCCGCCATGTGATACAGTGAAAAAACGTGTTTGTGTGCTATCCAATCAAATCAAACTATCCATACTATCACAAGGACAACGTTTCTTGCTCCACAGATGCTACCTGACCTGCTGAGTGTTTTCAGCATTTTCTATTTTTTATTTGTTATTATTCACAGGAGCAATTCTCCCTTCAATCGGTTGGATTAATTTTCATGACAGTAATACAACTGCCCATACAATTTTTCTATGCCGTTGATATCAAAATTATGTGTTAGTGGCTGCCTGTGACGTTCTCCTATCTATTCACATTCTGGTGCAATCTTACAGCTATAATTGACAACTGAAAAGTATTTGTTTTCATTTAAGTATCTGTGTAGCTATTAAACTCTCCATTGATCGCTGGTTCTTCTGATTTTAGAAACGAATTAACAGATGCGAAGGGTGTGAAAATTTCAATGTTTAGGAATTCAAATTATACCCAAAGCCAACAATTCCTTCAAAAGATCGATCTCTCTCTCGCCAGACAATCAGCTGGTCACAGCTGGAATTCCTAGGAAAATAATGGGGATTCAATTCATTGTAATTAAGAAAAAAAATTGCTTTCAGAAACTGCTTTTTCAAAAGCCGAGAGGCTCAATTATAGGCTTTTAGAAATGCTGAGTGCCTTGTAATGCTGTGACCACAAGAGGAAGCAGGTAGGTTTTTATTTAAAGATACAGCATGGAAACAGGCCCTTCCGCCCACCGAGTTCACACCGACCAGCGATCATTTATTCTCCAGTTCTATCCTCCACAGAAGGGACAATTTACAGAAGCCAATTAACCTACAAACCTGCGCGTTTTGGGGATGTGGGAGGAAACCGGAGCACCTGGAGAAAACCCACATGGTCACGGGAAGAACGTACAAACTCTGTACAGACGGTAGCCGTTGTCAGACAATAGACAATAGGTGCAGGAGTAGGCCATTCGACCCTCCGAACCAGCACCGCTATTCAAAATGATCATGGCTGATCATTCCCAATCAGTACCCCGTTCCTGCCTTCTCCCCATATCCCCTGAATCCCCTATCTTAAAGAGTCCTATCAAAGATTTGAATTACCATACAGCCATATGAATAAAAATAACACAATACACGATAGAATTTAACATGAACATCCCCATACTGCAGAATCAATGTTTCCCTCTGTGAGGGAAGGCAATAAAGTTCAGTCCTCTTCCTCTTTGTTCACCCGTGGCTACGGCAGCCCGATGTTTCAGACCCTCTCGCCGGGATGATGGAACTCCAGCGTCGGAACGGGGAACACTCTCAGCGGCTTGGAGGTTCCGAATCGGCCACTTCCTACCGGAGACCGCGGCTCCCGAAGTCCACAGGCCGAGCTGGACGGGGCTCCAACACTGGCGATCCTCAGCAAAGATCCCAGGCTCCGCGATGTTAAAGTCAGTGCTGCCTGTGGCTGGCAGCTCCGCAGACCACAGCTCCACGATGATAAAGTCACTGGCCCAATACTCCACGGCCTCAACACGGCGATTCCCGGTAAGGCATTGCTCACTCCGCAATGGAATCCAGTGCTGCGCCACCGCTGAAGCTCTGGCCTGTCTCCAGCAGGAAAGGCCGTGCCAATTCAGATGGTAGGCCGCAAGGGGGGGGGGGGGGGGTCGAAGATGCGACTCGGAGAATAGACGCCACCCGACCAGGAAGTGACTTATTGTAGGAACAAGGAACTGCAGATGCTGGTTATACCAAAGATAGACACAAAGTGCTGGAGTAACTCATTGGGTCAAGCAGCATCTCTAGTCTTTGCATCTATCTTATGGATAGGTAACGTTTTGGATCGGGTGCCCTTCTTCAGACTGATTGTGGAGGTGGGGAGGGTCAGAACAAATTGTGGCAAGTGATGGGTGGTCACAGGCGAGGGGGGGTTTGATAGGCAGATGGTTGGAAGAAAGGCCAGAGATAACAGCAGAAGGTAAGAGAGAGGATTGAAGAGTGGCAAATTGTGAAGCCAGAGGAAGGAATGTAGGAGGAGGTGGGGGGGGGGGGGGGGGGGGGAGGAGAGAAATAGGTGCAAGTCCAGGTTGGGGCACGTGAAAGGGGGGAAGAAAAGGAGAGGTGGTGTTGCTAGAAGTTAACCAAAATTGGCGAAATCAATGTTTCTACATCTAGAAATAAAATCAAGTAGGTTTGATCAACGAGGTTTGAGTAGGGTTCAGGTACAATTAAAATTCTTGCTTGTAACTGCATCACAGGCACATGGACTCAGACAAGCAAACAAAAACAAATTTTACATAAATTATACAACAAACTTTATAAGAAAGAAGACTGCAGAAAAACAAGGTGAAAAAAGTTCCTTGTTTCCAAACTGCTACCAAGTTCTACAAATGCGCCGTAGAAAGCATTTTATTGGAATGCATGGTTTGGGAACAGATCTATCCAAGAACGCAAGAGATTGGGGAGAATTGTGGATGCAGCCCAGACCATCACACAAACCAACCTCCCTTCCATTGACTTAAACTACTCTTCACAAAGCCTCAGCAAGGCCAGCAGCATCATCAAGGAGCAGTCTCACTCCTGCTTCTCCTCTCCCCCATCAGGCAAGAGGTACAGGAGTGTGAAAACGCACACCTCCAGATTCAGCGATACCCAGTTGTTATCAGGCAATTGAACCATCCTATAAAACAACTAGAGAGCGGTCTTGAGCTACTATCTCCCTAATTGGAGGCCTTCGGATTATATCTTTAATCGGACTTTACTGAATTACAATTAAAACACAAAGTACTCGGGCTGTTACACCAGGATAAGCGCTCGACCAAGAAAACCAAGTCCAAAGCCAGAGTACTATCTAAACGTTATTCCCTTTATCTTGTATATCTGTACACTGTGGACGGCTCCATTGTAATCATGTATAGTCTTTCCTCTGACTGGTTAGCACGTAACAAAATCTTTCCACTGTGCTTTGGTACACGTGACAATAAACTAAACTAATTAACTAGCTAACTAACTTAAAAATCCCTGTTTTTTATAGGGATGCAATGCTGCTGTACAAAAAAGACACTGTACTGGAGTAACTCAGTGGGTCATGCAGCATCTCTGGAAAACACGGTACATAGAAACGTAGAAACATATGAAACAATGTGAGGTTATCCACTTTGGTGGCAAAAACAGGAAGGCAGATTATTATCCAAATGGTGTCCAGTTGGGTAAAGGGAAGTACAACGGGATCTGGGGGTCCTTGTTCATCAGTCTATGAAAGTAAGCATGCAGGTACAGCAGGCAGTGAAGAAAGCGAATGGCATGTTGGCCTTTAATACAAGAGGAGTCGAGTATAGGAGCAAAGAGGTCCTTCTGCAGTTGTACAGAGCCCAAGTAAGACCACACCTGGAGTATTGTGTGCAGTTTTGGTCCCCTAATTTGAGGAAGGACATTCTTGCTATAGAGGGAGTGCAGCGTAGTTGACAAGGTTAATTCCCGAAATGGCGGGACTGTCATATGCTGGGAGAATGGAGCGGCTGAGCATGTCTGGAATTTGGGAGGATGAGAGGGGTTCTTATTGAAACATATAAGATTATTAAGGGTTTGGACACGCTAGAGGCAGGAAACATGTTCCCGATGTTGGGGGAGTCCAGAACCAGTGGCCACAGTTTAAGAATAAGGTGTAAGCCATTTGGAACGGAGATGAGGAAACACTTTTTCACACAGAGAGTTGTGAGTCTGTGGAATTCTCTGCCTCGGAGGGCGGTGGAGGCCGGTTCTCTGGATACTTTCAAGAGAGAGCTAGATAGGGCTCTTAAAGATAGCGGAGTCAGGGGATATGGGTAGAAGGCAGGAACTGGGTACTGATTGGGGATGATCAGCCATGATCACATTGAATAGCGGTGCTGGCTCGAAGGGCCAAATGGCCTACTCCTGCACCTATTGTCTTTTGTCATTCTGGCTTTTCCCCCATATCCCTTGATTCCCTTCGCACTAAGAGCTAAATCTAACGGATAGGTGATGTTTATTTTCGTGTCGGGACCCTGCTTCAGACACTAAATTACACATAAAATCCTAAACAAAAGAAGACTGTGTTTTTATATCCTGGATGTGTGAAGTTGATTGGGCATTAACATCTGACACAGCTTGTGCCATTAAATGAGGTAGGATGTGGCATGTTTTATCTTCAGCAGTTAAATTGTGTTCAACACAGATACCATGCATGAAAATGCCTTTGAGCACTGTCTTTAAATACAGTTAATCAGGCTGCCATTATGTGGGTTAGGTTGTCTGATGGTCTATTTTTCCTCTGAAGACCTTTAACTATTTCAATAGCCATCATTAGGTTTGTTACTATCCCAAGGCAATGCAATCTGCTTAAACATTTTGAGCATTTGATGGCACTGGGCCTGTACTCGCTGGAGTTTAGAAGGATGAGCAGAGACCTCATTGAAACTTACCAAATAGTGAAAGGCCTGGATAGAGTGGATGTGGTGAGGATGTTTTCCCCTCTCAATCCTATTCTCCTGCCTTCATCCCATAATCCCTGACACCCGTACTAATCAAGAATCTGTCAATCTCCGCCTTAAAAATATCCATTGGTCTCCGCAGCCATCTGTGGCAATGAATTCCCAGATGGCAGTCGATCCTTCAGGGTCCGATCTGAAAGGTCATCTGAAATGTCATCCATCCACAGATGTTAGTTAGATCGACATCCTGGACTGGACAGCACAGACATGGTGGGCCGAAGGGATTGTTCCTGTGATCCACTGTTTTGTATTGTTAAATCGAGTCAAGAGTTAAGAGTCAAGAGTGTTTAATTACCAGATGCACTGGTAATCATCATCATCATCATCATCGTTGAAAACATCAACGGGCACGGTGCCTTACAATGCTATGTACGACAGTGATCACAACATCTACTGAAGTGTGGATGGCCGTTGGCTCGCTAGGAGCTCATCCGCCCTTTGATTAGTCTTGTTTTTGGTCCTGCTGGGGGTCCACAGCCCCCTCCTCACCTAGCAAATCAGGTGGGGGAGATGGTTTAGTCGCCGACTATCCAATCATGGAGCAGGTAGCACGGGATTACATGGTACCCGTGGCAGGGCGAACTCCCTCCGACCTGACCCGTAATGGGAACAATTAAATTCGTATGTTGCAGCTTAACAGGGCCATTAAAGCAATAAACAGGACCATTTCTGCAAATGCACAGAATTAAATATATAATAATCAATAATAAAATAAATTAATAGCAGTACTACGTAACCATTCGAGTGCAAAACCAAAGTCTGCAGTGCAAGCAAAAACACTGTCCATGGAGCATCATAGTTGTTGAGGTAGTGGTTAGTGTTGTGCAGTGTTCAAGAACCTCATGGTTGCTGGGGGGAATCACACCAGCATTGGAAGATACTGAATTTTCAGCAAATGGGAACTGGACTGTGAACCTTGATGAGGATTACATAGAACATGGAACATAGAACGGTACAGCACAGGAACAGGCCCGTTGGCCCACAATGTTTGTGCTGAACATAGAGTCATTGAGTCATACAGCATGGACACCAGCCCTTCGGCCCAAGTTACCCACACAGAAGTCCCACCTGCCTGCATTTTGGCCCCTATCCCTCTAAACCTGTCCTATCCATATACCTGCCTAGATGTTTCTTAAACGTTGCGATAGTACCGTTTGTACTAGCAACATGCCAAGTTAAATTGATCTCATCCGCCTGCACTTCTATGTACCTTTCACTAGTATTGTTAGCTAATAATACTTAGATAACAATTATTAGCTAGTTCCACTTGCCTGCACATGGCCCATAATAGCTCTGGACCATTCCTTTCCATGTAGAAGTCATTTTAAAGTGTCTTTTAAATGTTGTAATTGTACTGACCTCTAATGTTAATTCTGGCTAAATTGGAGAGGTCAGGACACTAAAATTGAGTAAAGGCTTCTGGACTGCTAGGCCATTGGGTCAATTTAAAAGTGCCTTCTGCAGAAATGGGGCAAGCTGCAGAATGGTGCCAGTTTGTCTAGAGCCTAGATAAGAGTCGCAGGAAGTGAATGAAACATCTGCAGATCCTGACATTTAGGTGCAAATTGCATGGAATGGATTGGATTGATGCGAACCAGACATACACATTGTATATAATGTTGCAAAGCTTTACTTTGCTAGATGTTGATTGGATTAAGTATTGAGCCTTGTCTGGGTTTCTTGAATATCTGGGCAAATGTTGCTATGTTTGTTTCCTTTCAGAAGCTCCGTTTGAATACAATGTATTAGTCACTGTATTATTGGGTTAGGGAAATGTCTATCATGTACTGTGTTAATCGATATGTGTTATTGGACTGTAAAGAGACCACCCCCATGTGGTTCGGCCCCTCAAGGTTCGGGGACCTATAAAAGGCTGTTCCCACGAGGTCCCGTGTCGATCATCTGGGAGAACGCTTAGGACTGCGTGACCTTCTGGAGTGTCTGCTTGCACGAGGCTAGGAGGGCTTGGCCAGGCAGATACGAGGATCGAACCCGCGGTGGTTAGGTATTGTAGTGGGAACTGTAATTGTGTTCTGTCAAAATAAAGATTAGTTGCGCAAGTGCTTGACTCAGTGATTTTTGACTGACACTAGACTGGGGGGAAGCTTAGAGTCAGCTATTTAGACTAGCACTCCCTTTTGCAGCTTATTTGATATTTATACCACCCTTTGTGTGTAAAGGTCACCTCAGGTCCCTTAAAAAAATTTCCCCTCCCACCTTAAACCAATGCACTCCGTTATAATCTCTCCTCTGCCAGAGGAAATACGGCAGCTATTCACCTTTTCTAAGCCCCTCGTAATTTTATATATCTTTTCTAACTTTACCCTTATGCTTCAGTGAAATAAGTACCAATGCATGCAAGCTATCTTCTTATAACTCAAACCTTCCAGTCAATTTTACAGAGGCCAATTAACATACAGTACAAACCCACACGTCTTTGGAGTGTGGGAGGAAACCGGAGCACCTGGAGAAAACCCACGCGGTCAGAGGGAGAACGTACCAACTCCGTATAGACAGCACCCGTAGTCAGGATCGAACTAGTACCCATATGCTGGGAAAAATCAGAATCTGCCAAAGCGGTGTGATTTTTAACACTGCACGCAACTATCTACTATCTCTGCAACTAAGATCTTCCATGGAGAGTGTTTTTAGTTGCACAACTGGTGAGAGGGGGAAAGTTTAGTGGAGATATGCAGTGCATGTTTTTTACACATTGAGTAGTGGGTGGCTGGGACGTGCTGCCTGGGGTGGTGGTGGAGGCAGATATGATAGTGGTGTTTAGGAGGTTTATAGATAGGCACATGGAAGTGCAGGGAATAGTGAGATATGGATCATGCATTGTGTGTCAAAAGGCTGGATCCTGTGCTGTACTGTTCTAATTTCTATGTTTATCTTGCCATCCAAAAGGCATGCTCCGGCACTGTACTGGTATATGTTGCATGTCACACAGGAGGGCTGGTCCCCAGACGTAATTTCCCCCAACAAAAGCTGTTCCCCCAACGCAATATTGCACCACTCATGCATAGCCCCCAACTGCGCAGGCGCGGCTCATTTCTCCTCATCCTCCAGCACTACCTCCTCTTCCTCTTCACCCTCCCTCTTCAATCCCTAGAGAGGGAGGGGTGGTAGAGAGGGAGAGGGAGGGGGTAGAGAGGGAGAGGGATAGAGAGGGAGGGGGAGGGGGTAGAGAGGGAGAGGAAGGGGGAGGAGGGTAGATGGAGAGGAACAGAGAGTGAGAGGGACAGAGAGGGAGGGGGTAGAAGGAAAGGGAGTGGGGTAGAGTTTGGGGGAGGGAGGGTAGAGAGGGAGAGGGTAGAGTGGGAGGGGGGTATGAAGAGAGGGGACTAGAGAGGAGGGGGTAGAGAGGGAGGGGGTAGAGAGGGAGGGGGTAGAGAGGGAAGGGCGTAGAGAGGGCAGGGGGTAGTGTGGGGGGGGGAGGGAGGGTAGAGAGGGAGAGGGAGGTAGAGGGAGGGGGTAGAGAGGGTGGGAGTGAGGGTAGATATGGAGGGGGCATCTCCTTCCTCCACCCCCTCTCCCATCTCCCTCTACCACCCCACTCCCCACCGCATCTCCCTCCTCCTCATTTCCCTCATCCTCCTCCCCTCACTCCCATTCCCTGCCCCAGGACCTACCCAGGTTGTAGAGAAGCGCCAGGGCTTGGAACTCGGCCTGGTTCTCGTACTCGGCCCGGCCCTGACTTCCTTCCAGCAGCGACTTTTTTTTCAGCCCCGGGCTCGGCTCTCACTCCAGCTCGAGCACTAGGGTTGACTCCAGCCAGGGCCCACGGCTCCACCCTCGCCACCAGGTGTCGGGCACTGGGTGACGGCAGCGGCCGCCAGGCGAGTGCGCTGGAACGCCCCTCACTCCCGAAGTGTCCCGTCCCACCTTGCGAGGCCATTGTGATGTCACTCTGGTTTTTTTTCTAGGTGAGTTTTCTAGGTTTTTAAAAAAAACTTTAAACGATTAAAAAGTGCGCAAATATAGGTGGGAATGCGATGGGGAAATGTTTATCGCGTCGAAGGGAAAATGTGAGTAGAATGTGAGAAAATGGGAAGGCTGTGGCTGTGGAAGAAAATAGGAAAATAGAAATTGCCACACACACATACACAGAGACAGCCACAAACAAGACAAAGAGTTTTAGTAATAGTATAGATAGATAGATAGATGTTCTACGATCTATGTTTTATATTTTATGTTTTATTCCAGTGTTGCTTCAGAGATTTGTTTTCACTCCAAGACCAAGAGAAGGAGTGACCTGTCAGATGCATTATCCCATCCACTGCCACAAGAGATGTGTCAGCCGAGTTATTTGGGTGTGATGCTACATCACTAAGGTGACAGCAACAAAACAGAGTAGGATCAGTGGAGAGACTGACAAAGACATGGAGATCTAATGCTCTCTAAGTTAGTGATTCAGTGAGGGGTTGGAAAGACGAATCAAGTACTGCCAGCAGCTCAATACTATTGATCCATCAGCGATGACTCACTGGAAGATGATGTTGTACCAGTTGGATCCAGTAACATCACACCCCAAAAGCTGCAAAGAGAGTGACTTCAGAAGATCCAGGGAGGCCACAGGGGTGTACAAGGATACAGGCTGAGAACTGCATCTCTTGCATGCAGGATTCACATCAACATCAGATTTTAATGGAATGCACCACAATATGGTTTGGGAACAGCTCCATCCAAGACCGCAACAAATTGCAGAGATTTGTGGACGCAGTCATGACCATCACGCAAACCAACCTCCCTTCCTTTGACCCCATCTGCACATCACGCTGCCTCAACAAAGCCACCAGCATGATCAAGGACCAGTCGCATCCCGGTCACTTCCTCTTCTCCCCTCTCCCATCAGGCAAGAAGTTCAGAAGTGTTAAAACGCACACCTCCAGATTCAGGGACAGTTTCTTCCCAGCTGTTATCAGGCAACTGAACCATCATATCACCAACTGGAGAGCGATTCTGACCTACCATCTCCCTCATTGGAAACTTTCAGACTATCTTTAATTGGACTTTACTGGACTTAATCCTGCAATAGACATTATTCCCTTTATCCCGTATCTACACTGTGGGCGGCTCGATTGTAATCATGTATAGTCTTTACGCTGACTGGATAGCACACAACAAAAAGCTTTTCATTGCACCTTGGTACATTTGACAATAATAATAAACAAAACTAAATGCGAGAAAGTTGTTATGAATGCCCGAGGCACAGAGACACACAGTGAAAGGAAGATGGCTACTGAGGTGTGAATGAATGAATGAATGAATGATACTTTATTGCACATGTACCTTGGTACGGTGAAATGCTTTGGTTTACACACAACCTAGGCAATGCACAAGTGACTTCGCATTTTGGCGCCAACAAAGTTACCTAACAGTCTTATCTACTGCCTACTGCCGCACATGGCAGCAAGCCTCCCTCTCAACCCCCCCCCCCACCCCCCCACCGCCCCATCGGTTTCACCTTTGTTCTGTTCGTTCTTGGCAGAACCCCCCACTGGCTCTCCATTGTCTTCTGCCCCTCCACCACTGGGTCCCCATTATCCTCGACCCCTCCACCACTGGGTCCCCATTGTCCTCGGCCCCTCCACCACTGGGTCTCCATTGTCCTCGGCCCCTCCACCACTGGGTCTCCATTGTCCTCGGCCCCTCCACCACTGGATCCCCATTGTCCTCGACCCCTCCACCACTGGGTCCCCATTGTCCTCGACCCCTCCACCACTGGGTCCCCATTGTCCTCGGCCCCTCCACCACTGGGTCCCCATTGTCCTCGACCCCTCCACCACTGGGTCCCCATTGTCCTCGGCCCCTCCACCACTGGGTCCCCCACTGTTCTTGGTGGCCCCCTCTCCTTCCCCCCCCCCCCCCGTCTGGTCCCCCGTCATTCTCGGCACCACCCCCACCACCGGGTCCTTCCTCATTCTTGGTACCATCTAGGTCCTGGGATCCCAAGGGAGCTGGCGTATTCTTGCACAGCTCATGGTTGTAGGCTGGGATCAGAACTGTTGGAAGCCTCCCGTCATTTCAAGTAATCGAATCATAGAGCAGTACAGTAAAGAAACAGGAGCTTCAGCCCACCTGGCCAGGCTGACCTAGTTGGCACACAGGACTAGCAACTCTACTGCTGTGCCACTGTGCCACTCCAGCAGATGCTGCTGCTGGTGCAGCTTGCAGTGCTGCCGCAGGTACTTTCCTCCGGTGTCAGTCCTCGATGGAGATGAATTCTTCCCTGCCTCCACTATTGGACTGTTTGGGTCTCAGTGATGTACAACCATGGGATGGCAATTTATTCACAGCACTTGTTGAGTTCCATGAAAGAATCCTGATGATGCATAGTTGCCCTCGCTGCAGCTCAGTAATAATTTAGCACTGTGGAGGTAGTGTTGGCTACCTTTTACTTGTGCATCAGTTATTCTTTGATGTCTCGGATAAAAAACACATTTTTTAGTTTCGTTTACTTTAGAGATACGATGTGGAAACAGGCCCTTTGGCCCACCGAGCCCACGCCGACCAGTGATCGCCGCACAACTACACTATCCTACACACACTAGGGATAATTTACAATTTACACAAGCCAATTAACCTACAAGCCTGCTTGTCTTTGGAGTGTGGGAGGAAACCGGGGCACCCGGAGAAAACCCACGCAGGTCACGGGGAGAACGTACAATCTCTATACAGACAGCACCCGTAGTCAGGATCAAACCCGGGTCTCTGGTGCTGTAAGCAGCAACTCCACCGCTGCGCCACTGTGCTGCCCCATCAGTCAGCACACATCTGTCAGTTCTGAGACAATGGGAGGAAACAAATGTATTTTTGAGCACAAGTCAAGTCGAGTTTATTGTCATGTGTACATGTATGGTGAGGTGCACACACAGTGAGACCTTGCTTGCTGCAGAATTAGGTAAATGTTTTTGTTTTAAAGTTTAGGCTTATTATTATCATGTGTACTGAGTGAAAAGCTTTGTTTTGCATGCTATCCAAATAGATCACAGAGTGGCATGGTGTGGACACAAATGTAGATTTTCCTCTCTGTGATAAATTAGTAGATTGTGTGAGCGAGATGGTGCCCGTTAATATTGTTGGCAAGGAGGTATTGTTTGTTTGAGTTGAGTTTAGAGATATAGCGCAGAAACAGGCCCTTCGGCCTTTCCCACCTCACCTTAAACCTATGTCCTCTGGTTCTTTATTCTCCTACTCTGGGCAAGAGACTCTGTGCGCCTTTATATAATATTTAATAAGATTGTATTCTTCAAACGGACTGCAGTGTTAGATTTACTTGTCTTAAATTTTGTTATGATCAGTAATAGTGGGGACCTCGTGGTACAATGCATTATTCATCATCCTCTCCTGAAGTGGCAAAAATTCTGCAAGGGTCACTTCAGTAATTGGCCTCCAGATTTCCTATGCTCTTGAGGACTCTTATGTGAAGTGCGGGGAATACAGCCACAGTCTGTGAATTTTGTTGAGAAACTGCTTTTCATTTTTTTAGTCTCCACAGAAGAGGAGCTACAAGTGAAAATACTGTTAAACCAGGGAAATTATATTACAGCGATGTGGAATCAGACGACCTTTTCTTCTGAATTCATATAAACTGTGAAGCGATCTCCTATGGTGGATGAAAATAACTGCTCACTGAGAGAAACGTTGCGTGGCACAGTGGCACAGCTGGAAGAGCTGCTGCCTCACATTTCCAACGATCCTTGCCTACGATACTGGCTGTGTGGAGTTTGCATGTTCTCCCTGTAACCGCAAGTGATTCCTTCAGGATTCGCACTAAGCATGTAGACTTGCAGGTTGGTAGATTAATTGGAGATTGTAAGCTGCCCCTGGTTTAGATTAGTTTAGAGATACGGTGCAGAAACAGGCCATTCGGCCCACCGGGTCTGCATCGACCAGCGATCCCCGCACACTAACACTATCCTACATACACTAGGGACAAAGCCAATTAACCTACAAACTCGGTACAGAAAGCACACGTGGTCAGGATTGTGCGGTTTGGTTCCTTATCATACCAAAGCAATGGGCAAGAAAGCACACCAATGCTTCTACTTCTTTTGAAGGCTTAGGATGTTCAGCATGTCCCCAACCACTTTCACCAACCTCTATAGATGCGCCATAGAAAGCATTTTATCGGGATACATCAAAGCATGGTTTGGGAACAGTCCCATCCAAGACCACAAGAAATTGCAGAGGATTGTGGATGCAGCCCAGACCATCACACAAACCAACCTCCCTTCCATTGACTCCATGTATACCTCAAGCTGCCTCGACAAGGCCAGCAGCATAATCAAGGACAAGTCGAACCTCGGTCACTCCCTATTCTACCCTCTCCAATCAGAAAAAAGGTAAAGAAGTGTGAAAATGCACACCTCCAGATTCAGGGACAGTTTCTTTCCAGCTGTTATCAGGCACCAAAACCATCCTATCACCAACTAGAGAGCAGTAACTGACCTTCCATCAACCTCAATGGAGACCCTTGGACTATCTTTTATCGGACTTTGTTGGCCGTTATATTGCATTAAATGTTATTACCTCTATTCTGTATTTGTACACTGTGGACGGCTCGAATATTATCATGTCTTGCCTTTCCGCTGACCAGATGCACACAACAAAAGTTTACCTCGGTTCGTGTGACAATAAACTAAACTTAATAAGTCCTGCACACTTGATCCAGCAGTTACATTCAAGGCACGTTTAGTTTAGAGATACAGCATGGAAACAGGCCACTCGGCCCACTGCGTCCGCGCCAACCAGCAATTCCGTACACTAGCACTATCCTACACACTAGGGGAAATTTACAACTTACGGAAGCTAATTCATCTACAAACCTGTACATCTTTGGGGTGTGGGAAGAAACCGGAGCACCCAGGAGAAAACCCAAGCGGTCACGGGTAGAACGTACAATCTCCATATAGGCAGCACCCGTACTCAGGATCAAATCCGGGTCTCTAGCGCTGTAAGGCAGCAACTCTGCCGCTGCACCACTGCGCCACACTTAGAGAAGTCTTTGCAGCAGGTATCTGACTGTGCCTCTCCAGTGAAAATTATTTTTGCCTTTGCTAAATAACTTGGAATAGCACATAGGGATTATGCCTGGAATAACTGTGATTTAGGTTAATTCTCTGGATTTAGCACTCATCAAAATCCAGAAGAAAAATCACAGGAGCAGTGAAAATTTGGCATGCTTTATCTTTTTTCTATCATTTAATATTGCAGTCAGTCTTGAAGTACTTGCCTGGGTGCCAAATGCTGAAAGTTCCAGGAAAATGTCCAAACAGAAGATAACAAGTCTATGCAAGATGCTGCCAGATTGTTTACTTCTTGTCATGTACAAGGACGGCACAGTGGCGCAGTGGTAGAGCTACTGCCTTACAGCGTCAGACTTCCAGGTTTGATCCTGACTATGGGTGCTGTCTGAACGGAGTTTGTACGTTCTCCCTGTGACCGCGTGGGTTTTCTCCGGGTGCTCCAGTTTCCTCCCACACTCCAAACACATGCAGGTTTGTCAGTTAGTTGACATCTGTAAATTGTTAACTGTCCCCAGGGTGTAGGATAGTGCTAGTGTATGGGGTGCTCGCTGGTTGGCACAGACTCGGTGGGTCGAAGGGCCTGTTTCCGCACTGTATCGCTAAAGTCTAAAGTCCAGAGTTAAACGGTCATTAACTAAGCTTTTTGACAAAACACAACATCAAACTTGGATTGGTTTCTCTGGGGCATCAGAGGTTGAATCAGAATAAGTAAAATAATAAGCACAGTTTTGCCCTGTGCGAACATGCAAACTCCACACAGACAGCCCTCGAGCTTAGGATTGAACCTGGGTCTCTGACTCTGTGCCAACTGTGCCACTGTGCCGCCCTTAAAAGGCAGAATGAATGCACCAACTCCCAAACCAGCCACCAACCCACCTACCCTTCAAACATCTCCTACTTCACTTGAGATGGAGTTTGAGTGTCCATTGGCCTCCTCAGAACATACAAAGCTAGAATGGAAACAAATCGTCCTCCATTTCACAGAGCTACCGTCAGAGAGAGGAGGAGAGCTCCTTCAAAGTAGGCATGCCTTGAGAAGATTTTGCAGTGGAGCAGTCAAAATGTAGAAACAAGGAACTGCCAATGCTGGCTAAGACACAAAAGGACACAAAGTGCGGGATTACCCAGCTGGTTTAGTTTAGTTGAAATTAGTTTCGAGTTACAGCATGGAAACTGGCCCTTTGGCCCACCGAGTCCACGCCGACCAGCGGTCCCTGTACACGAGTACTATCCTACACACTTTACAATTTACAATTTTACCTCAGCCAAGTAACCTACTTTTGGAATGTGAGAGGAAACCGGAGTTCCCGGAGAAAATCCATACAGTGACGGGGAGAATGTACAAACTCCGTACAGATTCCATCCGTTGTCAGAATTGAACCCAGGTCTCTGGCTCTCTAAGGCAGCAACTCTACCGCTGTGCCACTGTGTGGTCCCTGGTCAGGCAACATCTCTGGAGAACACGGATAGGTTTTGGGTCGATGTTTTGGGTCGAAAACCTTTGAAACCCAGAGATCCTGCCTGACCTGCTGAGTGATCCAGCACTTTGTTTCCTTTCTTGGCTAAGAAAAGCTGTGTGGGTTAAATCAGGGATCTTAAACCAATTTATTCCATTCATTAATGCATTAGTCATGGCTGTCTGTACTGTTCTATCATTCAGTACATGCTTGTATCATCCGTAACTCAGTAAATCTACGGAGTGCAGTGGCAAGTATTCATTTACTCTTTCACTGTTTGATAAATCAAGTCTAATCGGGGGTTATCTGCTTCTGAAATTGAACAAAATCATGAGGGAACACTAAATAGGTTTCCATTCAATGCTGAGCCCCTTATTTATTCCTTGGCATTTCAGGAGATTAGACCACAGCTCAGTTCTCCCAATTGGAGAGTTAGACTACAGGAATGGGCAGAGGGTTTGGGCGAAAGCAATGAAGAATATTTTAGCCTGATGTGAAGAAACCAGTTAACCCGTAATTCATAAGTTATAGGAGAAGAATTAGGCCATTCAGCCCATCAAGTCTACTCCGCCATTCAATCATGGCTGATCTATCTTTCCCTCTCAACCTCACTCTCCTGCCCTCTCCCCATAATCCCTGACACCCATAGTGTGTAGGGAATGGGAGAGCGGGATAACATAAAACTAATGTGAATGGGTGAAGATGGTCTGTGTGGTTGAAGGGTCTGTTTCCACGCTGTATCTCGAAAATTAAAACTGTGCCAACAGAAGTCCAATAAGAATGGCAGGTAACAAGGGAGCAATTATCTTTTCTCTTTTTAAATTGATCTGTGAAATATCTGTTTCATTGTTGTTGTAGATTAATTGATTTCAACAGTTGCCACAGTATATTTGTCTCAGCCCTGTGTGTGGATGTGTGATTCAACACTTGGAAACAGATGGCTCTCAAGCGAGATTTGCATTTACACAATATATTTGCCATGTGTCTTCATGCTATATGGAATATTGAATACCGGTCTACATCACAGCAATTAGGACCAATAGTCCAATCACAATCAGAGATTTGGGAAAGGATGGTGCATTGACAAGAATAAAATAAAACTATTTAGCCTATTTAGTTTTAGTTTTAGAGATACAGCAAGGAAACAGATCCTTCGGCCCACAGAGTCCGCACCGACCAGTGATCCCCGCACATTAGCACTATCCTATACACATTATGGACAATTTACACATACACCAAGCCAATTAACCTACAAACCTGTAAGGCTTTGGGGTGTGGGAGAAAACCGAAGATCTTGGAGAAAACCCACGCGGTCATGGGGAGAACATACAAACTCCGTACAGACAGCAACCATAGTCGGGATCGAACCCGGATCTCCGGCGCTGCAAGTGCTGTAAGGCAGCAACTCTACCGCTGCGTCACCGTGCCGTCCTACCTGTCACTGAGATCAAAGCTGAGCTAGAAAAGACACAAAGTGCTGGAGTAACTCAGCGGGTCAGGCAGCATCTCTGGAGAACATGGATAGGTGACATTTGTTGGATTGTTGGAAAAGTTGGAATCAAAAGAGAGGCGATCATATGCATCGTTGTAGTGATTTTAATTTTCTTTAGATTTAGATATATAGCATGGAGACAAGCCCTTTGGCTCACCGAGTCCACAGTGTCCATTGATCACCCATGCACACTACGTTCTATGTTGTCTCACTTTCAAATTCTACACACACTATGGACAATTTGCAGAAGCCAATTAACCTACAAACCCATAGGTTTTTGGAATGTGGGAGGAACTGGAGCACCCGGAGAAAGCCCACGCCCATCACAGGTGGAACGTACAAACTTCGTTCACACAGCACCTGTGGTCAGGATCGAACCTGGGTCTGTGGCGCTGTGAGGCAACTCTACCACTGCACCACTGTGCCGCTTTGTCCACAGCTTGAAATAGCCCTGGTGTAACCCTAGTGACCTCATTAAAACATAGCAAGTTATTCAGTTGACTTCACAAGATCTGTAACGCTAAGCAACCTATCAGCTGAGTAACGGGAAAGCACACCAAAACATTAGGTCGAAAATCATAGAATTGTTCATCCCTAGAGCACTATATGTTTTTTTAAAGATTTTTTAGAGATACAACGTGGAAACAGGCCCTTCAGGCCATCAGTCTGCATGATCAAAGATCACCCGTACACTAGAACTATCCTACGTACTCGGTACAATTCACGGGGCTCATGTTGTCGACCTCCCCGTGGTGAGCCCTGTCAACTGACCTCAGTCAGGTGAACGACAACAAACAGAGACAGCAGCAGCGCCGCAGCTTGGCGCCAACCCAGAGCATGCACCTTTTTTAGGGCGGGCACCTACGGATGTCGAACCGGATGGCATCACCCTGCTGCAGACTTCTGCTGCCTCAAATGCAAGAAGAAGAAGGTACAATTCACAATTTTTCAGAAGCCAATGAACCTACAACTCTGCACGTCTTTGGAGTGTGGGAGGAAATCGCTCTACTGCTGTGCCACTCTGCCACCTCGAAAATTCTAAAACCCGGGTCTTGGTACTGTTCGGCAGCAACTCTACCGCTGCACCACCTTGCTGCCCCTTATGAGTTAACGCACCTAAACTCTTGAGCCTACATTCTCCCAACCAGAGCAAATAGACTTTCTCTCCAGTTACTCAACTAAATCACTTAATCATCTTAAAATCTGTCTCTCAATGCTTCCTAACCATAATTTTAATGCAGTGAGTAGTCATGACCTAGGGTTCATTGCTTATAATGGCAGTGAAAAGAGCCAAATAGGACTTTGTAAAAGGATAAGCACTTGGAAAGAGCAATTTACTGAACCTTGGGGAAAGTGGAAGAATAGCATTAATGAGGTTATTCTTCTGGGAATGAGCATTAATGTCATGGGTCAGATGGCATCCTTTTGTGTTCTATTAATGCCTTATTTTAGCCTTCTCTGATAAAATCAAACAAGAAGAAGAAAGACCTTTGGGCAGGTACATGACACATCTACAGAACTGCAGATGGTGATTCAAAGACACAAAAAAGCTAGAATACCTCAGTTGGTCAAGCAGCATCCCTGGAGAACAGGGATAGCAGGCATGTGCCGTCAGGGTAGGCAAGGTAGGCACTGCCTACCCTGACTAAAATTATAAAATGGTAATAACTAAATATAAATAGGAAAGGCATGGGAGAATTATGCCTATCTAAGATAGGCATAATTTTTTTTTCATTTATATGGATAATTTTCTCTGTAAAGCACTTTGGCTTCATTGATTGAAATTGATTGAAAAGTGCTATATAAATAAATTTACTTTACTTTACTACTAAGAGATCGATCTCTTAGGTAGGCATAATTCTCCGTGCCTTTCATCCGCAGCGCTTGTAACCCTTGAAGGTTTGTGCAGCCCACGTGCCGTCAGCGCTGCTGGAAGCCGTCAATATCAAGCGGGGCTGAGGGCAGCTGAAATTCTGCCTTTGCAGCACTGTGCAGGCACAGCAACCTACTGCGCATGCGCAGTGCTAGTTTCTTGGCGGGGTTTTCAAATATGGATTGTCATTATTTTAAGTGTATCTTAGGAAACAGAGAGAGAAGAATGGAGCTCGTGTACCAATGATGTGTTAAGTACATTTCTTGGTGATGTTTTTAAATACTGTATTTCCCGGGGTGTGGCGGTGGGGGGAGAGCTCCTTTCACAGCGTTTGGGGAGTCTGGCCCGGGGTAAAGTTGCGGGGAGGGCACGAATGTTGTGAAGGAGGGGATCGGGATAATGCCACTTGCGATGCTCCTTGCACGGAGCCACCGCATTGAGGCGGGGGGGAGAAGCAGCTCGGGTGGCTGTGAGCGGCCGCCGGGCCGGACAGCGGAACCGGCCGCCAACTCAGCGCCTTCTGCCGGCCCCCGCTCTCCTCTGGCAGCTCTCCGTCTAAAAACCTCTCTCCTGCCGCTCGCTGGCCTCACTCATGTCCCGCAAATCCTTAAATTCCAACAGCGTGATAGCGGCTGTGGGAATTTAAGGATTTGCAGGAAGCGGCTGACATGATCGAGCAGCAGGTGAGAGGTGTTCAGACGGAAAGCACTGCCAGAGATGAGCGGGACGGCAGACGGTGCTGAAGTGGCGGGCAGTTCTGCTGTCGGGTCCTGGCGGCCGCTCACGGCTCCCCGAGCTGCTTCTATCCCTGGCTACAGTGCGGTGGCTTCATGCCCGGAGAGCTGCGGTAGCGGTGAGTGAGTGAGTTACTGCCATTATCCCTGACCCCCTCCTTCTCAACACTCCTGCCCTCCCCGCAACTTTACCCCTGGCACAGACTCTCCACACGCTGTGAAAGGAACTCTCCCCCCAATTGGTCCCTTGAACAAGTGTTGTCATTCAATAAGATGACAACTGATTCAACTTTTCCCTGTGCTCCTGTTTTTCCCACCATCTCTCCACCTGCCATCACCCTTCACCCACCACCCATTCAGTAATTAAGAATAAAGGAGACTAGGAAGCCTTGGGCAAATTGAATTGTTACTGTTTTTATTTTTATTTTTTATTTTTACGGAGTGAACAATCTGCGCATGCACCATTTAATTCTTTTTTTTTAAGCCGACTGACTGCCTACCCTGAGTAATTACTCACGGCACGTGCCTGATGGATAGGTGATGTTTCGGGACTTTAGACTTTAGAGATACAATATGGAAACAGGCCCTTTGGCCCACTGAGCCCACGCCGACCAGTGATCATCCCGTATACTAACACAACATCTTAAAGCTGTACCTCTTTAAACTTCTAGACTTTAGCGATATAGTCTGGAAACACCAAATTGGTGCCGACCAGCGATCATCTCGTACACGTACACTAACACTACACAACCAGGGACAATTTACAATTTTTACCAAAGCCAATTAACCTACAAACCTGCACATCTTTGGAGTGTGGAAGGAAACTGGACCACCCAGAGAAAAGCCATGTGGACACATGGAGAACGTACAAACTCCGTTCAGACATCGCCTGTAGCCAGGATCAAACCCTTCACCCCAGCTTTCTTTCCTGTTCCCCCTACATGCAATGAGTCTGAAGAAGGGTTCTGACCCAAAACGCAGGCTATCCATGTTCTCCAGCGATGCTTCTTGAACCGCTGAGTTACTCTCGCTTTTTGTGTCTTTCTAAGGTTTAGAGGGATATGGGTCAAACAAAGACGCATGGGACCTGGGTCAGCATGGACAATTTGGGCCAAAAGGCCTGTTTCCTTGCTCCATGGCTCAATGATTCTGCATACGATGCCACACTTGTGCACATAACAAATGCACCAAGTAACATAAGCCATATTGGATATTGCATTGAGTTATATCGCAGGCTTATCCATAATAGATTGGACAAATGTCACCTTCATCCACTTATATCTTGCGTGGTCTCACTTACTATTTTGCTTAGTGAGTATAATTCAACTCTGGCTCCTGACACCGATAAGAAAAAACAAACTGTCAGGAAACTGAACACATGTAAGGAATGAATAAGATCTGCTGCTCTTTGAAAGACCTTGGAAACAATCAGGCAATATCCCTGAGGTCCTCGTGCATTCACAGGAGCTCACTCTGAACGGTTGTTAAAGCTCTTTAGCTGAATGTTAGTAATCCCAGTACACCCACAGAATAAACATAACAGCACTCAACTTATTTTTCGATTAATGAAGAATAAGAGAAACAGATTTCCTCTTAGGGAATGACAAACATAAATCGTGCACTTCAGACAAAAGTAATTTAGAGTCAATAAATTAATCAGACTATGGTGTTTGTTGAGACTGCTGGTCTTGATCTTTCTTGCATTACTTAACATAAGAGCCTTCCAATCCCAGTGGGTTTCAGGCACATCAGCAATTCCTTTGCATCAAACCTCAAAGCATCAGTTTAGGTTCTGTTGACCCAAGACAAATAAACATGGTTTTCTTTCAAAATTAAACAACACACGAGGAAAGGAAAGGGTTAGGGGACAGATTGGCATCAGGAAGGGAATCCAATTGTTGAGTATGAGTTGAGTTCAGTTTATTGTCACGTGCACCGTGGAACAGTGAAAAGCTTTTGTAGGGGCCACTAACTAGTTAGAATTGCTGCCTTGAAGAGGCAGAGACCCGGGTTCGATCCTTGGTATGGGTGCTGTCTAAACGGAGTTTGTACGTTCTCCCTGTCACCATGTGGGTTTTCTCCGGGTGCCCCGGTTCCCTCCCACATTTCAAAGACGTGCAGGTTTGTAGGTTAATTGGCTTCTGTGAAATCCCCCTAGTGTGTAGGATAGAACTAGTGAATGGGGTGATTGCTAGCTGGTGTGGACCCAGTGGGCCAAAGGGCCTGTTTCCGTGCTGTATCTCTAAATTAAAGTCCCTAACAAATTCACTTTGAGTCTGGAGAAGGGTCTCGACCCTTCCATTCCTTCTCTCCAGAGATGCTGCCTGTCCAGCCGAGTTATTTCAGCTTTTTGTGTCTTTCTTCACTTCTTAAGGCATCGACTGATTCTTTTTCCACCACCCTTATAATATATATATATATGTTTCTTTCTTTCTCTTGTATGTGTCTAGCTGTTTCACTCCCCAGTGGGTCCTTCATCAAAATTCAGGCCATACTGATGTGTGACACGAATAAGGTTGAAGAAAGGAGTGGGGAAAGGAATTAGTGTCCACCTCACTCCGGAGGAGATTTCACCATAAACCCCAGTTTCACTTCGTAGGTTTAACATGTGTGAAGGCTGTTACAAAACTCAGACTAAATGCAGCCTTAAATGCTCAGTTTAAATTGACTATAAAGACTGCAGTGATTTTTGAAGCGCTTGTTCTAAAACGCTTTGGGGTGAAATATTTTCTCTCACTTCTCTTTATGCTTTTGGTACTGATCAATCTATGTCTCGTGTTATTGATTCACTGAGCAGTGGAATTAATCACTCCCTGTTGTGCCTCTCAAATCTTTCCACGATTCGGAACAGGATCATTCTTCTTGGTTGCAGTGCGCTCAAGATGGTTTCTCACACTTCTCAATATTCCCAGATCTTCCCACTCCTGTGCTACCCCAGCGGTTCGAAGCACTGTGTTCAATGAGATGTTAGAGTCTCAGTGGGTCAAGCAGCATCCATGGAGAATATGGATAGGTGACATTTCGGGTCTTTAGACTTTAGAGATACAGCAAGGAAACAAGCCCTTTGGCCCACCGAGTCCGTGCCGACCAGCGATCACCCGTTACACTGACACGACCCTACATACTAGAGACAATTTACAATTTTACCAAAGCAAATTATACCCTCTGTATGTTCTTGGAGCGTGGGAGGAAACCAGAGCACCCCGAAGAAAACCCACGCTGTGACAGGGAAAACATACAAACTCTGTACAGACAGCATCCATAGTAATAGGAACAGAATTGGGTCACTCAGCCATTGAATCTACCCTGGCATTCAATCATGGCTGATCTATCTTTCCCACTCAACCCCATTCTCCTGCCTTCTCCACGTAACCTTTGACACACTTACTAATCATGAACCTGGCAATCTGTGCTTCAAAGACAGCCTCCACAGCAATGATTTCCACAGATTCACCACCCTCTGACTAAAGAAATTCCTCTTCATTTCTAAAGGTACGTCCTTTTATTCTGATCGATCGTTGATGTGGCCTCGATGGGCCGAGGGGCCTGTTTCCATGCTGTATATCGAAACTAAAACTAAAATAAAGTTTGTAAATATATTTATTATGGATTAAAGTGATCCATTTGAAATCATTATACCTTCAGTACAAGTTCGCTTGAAAGATTTATTCCCTTGAGAACTATTTAGAAACATGATAAGCCTCTTAATTGTTGCCAGTGGAGGCATAAACAGGAACTCATAGGAAACATTAAGAAAATTAATATAATCCAACTCCAAATATGCAATAGCTGTTTTATTGCATCAGATCATTAAATGAAATTTGAAATTACAATAAAAATAGCTTGCCTCAGTAATGATGATTATGAAAATACTGGATTGTCGTAGAAACTCCATCTGGTTTACCGATTTTACTTCAGGGAAAAACACCAGCTATCATTCCCGACAGGATAGGTGGTGCAGTGGCACACCTTGTCCTGGGTGTTATCATTTGTACTAACTGGTTGCTATCACAATAGCCCCTGAAGGATGTCAGTCATTTTAGTCCCAGGATTGAGGTGCCTAAAACTAGAGGGTACAGGTTTAAGTTGAGGGGAAATATTTAAAAGGACCCTGGTGGACCAGTTTTCACACAGAGGGAGGTACCTATGGGGACAGTTTCTTCCCAGCTGTTATCAGGCAACTGAATCATCCTACCACAACCAGAGAGCAGTGCTGAACTACCATCTACCTCTTTAGTGACCTTCGGACTATCCTTGATTGGACTTAGCTGGTTTTACCTTGCACTAAATGTTATTCCCTTATCATGTATCTAAACACTGTAAATGAATAGATTGTAATCATGTATTGTTTTCCCGCTGACTGTTGAGCACGCAAAAAAAGCTCTTCACTGTACCTCGGTACTCGTGACAATAGACTAAACTGACCTGGAATGAGCTGCCAGAGGGAGAGGTTAAGCCAGGTACAATTACAATATTCAAGACATTTCCTTTTTACTTCCAAAAATAAACTTTATTCAGATGAAAAATATAAACCAAACATAAACAGTGCAAAAAACCTCCGACATTCTTTGCATTCATTCGTGTCACACTTGGTAGTATTTGCACCTATCTTTAAGCAAACCACCTTTGCCATCCATGTATCCAATATCCCTGGGGTGATATTCTTTCCCTTGTTAGAGGGGTGTCCCCACTGGACTCTGCTCCTCAATGTCCAGCTGCGGAGAGACCCTAGACTGTGGTCCTCCCCCACAGAGCCTTGGCATTGGCTGCAACGAGCTTCAGTGCATCCCTCAGCACGTACTCCTGCAGTCTGGAATGGGCCAGTCGGCAACATTCCCTGATGGACATCTCACTGTGCTAGGAAGCCAACAAGTGTGGGGCAGATCAAAGAGTGTCTTTCGCCAAGTTGATGAACAATGTTTAACAGGCATTTACAGGTACTTGGATAGAAAAGGTTTAGAAGGACATGGGCCAAACACAGGCTAATGGGACTATCTCAGATTGTTCAGCAATGACGGACCATAGGGGCTGTTTTTGTGCCTTATATCTCTATGACTATCATTTCCCAGACCAAACAATCCTTTGCAGTCCCCAGGAATTTACTCCATTTAAGACCATCATGCAATAACTATATCAGTCAAAAGAACCATCCATTCCTCGCTTCTAACTTTCGAAACAACACAATGGTGGAGAGAGTTAAGCTGCTGCCTCACAGCTACAGTGACCCAGGTTCAATTCTGACTTGCACTGCTGTCTGTGTGGTGTTTGCATGCAGTGTCCGTGAGATATGCCGGTTGGAAGATTAATTGTCCACTGTAAATTGTCCACATTGATGAGTGTTGATGATAATATTGGGAGAATAAAAATCAGTGGGCGGAGGCTTATTTCCCTATGGTACACCTCTATGACAGCACCTGTACTAGTCCAGGTCTGACCCAAGGTAATGCAAATAGATAGAGTGGTAAAGAAGGTGTATGTTATGCTCACCTTCATCGACCGGGGCATTGAGTATAAGAGTTAGAAAACCATGTTGCAGCTATATAGGACTTTGCTCAACCTACAGTTCAGTGTGGCACGTTGGCGCAGCGGTACAGTTGCTACCCTACAGCGTTTACAGCTGCAGAGAGCCGGGTTCGATCCCTTCTACGGGTGCTATCTGTACGGAATTTGTACATTCTCCCCGTGATCTTCGTGGGTTTTCTCCAAGATCTTCAATTTCCTCCCACACTCCAAAGACGTGCAGGTTTATAGGTTAATTGGTTTGGTATAAATGTAAAAATTGTCCCTAGTGTTTAGGATATTGTCAATGTGCGGGGCTCGCTGGTCGGTGCAGACTCGGTGGGCCGAAGATCCTGTTTTCGCGCTGTACCTCTAATCTAAACTAAACCCGATCTACAATATGTGCAATTCTGCTGCCCCATTGCAGGAAGGATGCAGATGCTTCGGAGAGCGTGCAGAAGAGGTTTGGCAGATGCTGCCTAGATTCGTAAGTTAGTTAGTTGGAGACACAATGTGAGAGAGTCTGTGCCGACCAACAATCTCCCCATACACTAGTTCTACCTACACTCCAGGGACAATTTACAGATGCCAATAAACCTCCAAACCTGCGCATCTTTAGAGTGTGGGAGGAAAGTGAAGCATCTGAAGAAAATCCCTGCGGTCACAGGGAGACCGTACAAACTCCGTTCAGACAGCACCCATAGTCAGGATCGAACCAGGGTCTCTGGCGCTGTGAGGCAACAACTCTACTGCTGCACTCTGTACTGCTCAGATATTTATTAGGTTGTGACTATAAGAAGAGGGTAGATAAATATGGATTGTTTTCTCTGGAACATTGGAAGTTGAGGGGAGATCTGATTGATTTATGTAAAATGATGAGAGTTGGAGATATGGTAGACAGTCAGAACCTTTTTCCCAGGGGGGAGAATAGTAAAAAATTAGAGGGCATAGCTTAAAGATGAGAGGGGCAAAATTGGAAGGAGATGTGCAGGGCAAATCTTTTACACAGGCGTGGTGGGGAAACCGATACGATAGTGGCATTTAAGACCCATTTGGATATGATACGATAGAACTATATTTATCCCAGGAGAGAAATTGATCTGCCAAAAGTCATAAAATGCAAAACACAAAATACATGAAACAATTAGGCACATTGCTTGGATAGGCACATGGATATGCAGGGAATGGATGGATATGGATCGTGCATGGAGATGTAGATTAGTTTAACATAGAAACATAGAAAATAGGTGCAGGAGTAGGCCATTCGGCCCATCGAGCCTGCACCGCCATTCAATATGATCATGGCTGATCATCCAACTCAGTATCCCGTACCTGCCTTCTCTCCATACCCCCTGATCCCTTTAGCCACAAGGGCCACATCTAACTCCCTCTTAAATATAGCCAATGAACTGGCCTCAACTACCTTCTGTGGCAGAGAGTTCCAGAGATTCACCACTCTCTGTGTGAAAAATGTTTTTCTCATCTCGGTCCTAAAAGATTTCCCCTTTATCCTTAAACTGTGACCCCTTGTCCTGGACTTCCCCAACATCGGGAGCAATCTTCCTGCATCTAGCCTGTCCAACCCCTTAAGCCTGTCCCCTGTCCAACCTTAAGAATTTTGTAAGTTTCTATAAGATCCCCCCTCAATCTTCTAAATTCTAGCGAGTACAAGCCAAGTCTATCCAGTCTTTCTTCATATGAAAGTCCTGACATCCCAGGAATCAGTCTGGTGAACCTTCTCTGTACTCCCTCTATGGCAAGAATGTCTTTCCTCAGATTTGGAGACCAAAACTGTACGCAATACTCCAGGTGTGGTCTCACCAAGACCCTGTACAACTGCAGTAGAACCTCCCTGCTCCTATACTCAAATCCTTTTGCTATGAATGCTAACAGCACCATGAATGTTAACAGCACCATGTTCGGCATAGATATTGTGGGTTGAAGGGCTTGTTCCTATGCTGCACTGTTCTATATTCAATGAGCCATCTTTTACTACTGGTGAGTTCAGGCAGCATTAAGGGCCCCAATACCAGTGAAATCACTGGCTTGGCAATGAATAAATTCAGACCTCACGTCAACACAAATAATCAGGTGTCCTTCGATGCTGCATATTATGCTCTGCATCACAGACTGGTCTCAGAGAGAGTGAGGTGCCCATCCATTCACAAGTAAAGCAAGAGACTCGGTACTCTGAGGCAGTCTCCCCACACAAGCACAAGCAAGGCAGAGGTGAGAAGATCGGCACAAAGTGCTGGAGTAACTCAATGGGTCAGGCAACATCACTGGAGAAGATGGATCCGGTCGGGACCCTTCTTCAGACTCACCTCTTGACCCGCTGAGTTACTCCAGCACTTTGTGTCCTTCTTCGGTGTATACCAACATCTGCAGTTCCTTTTTACATGAGCAAGATACTGTATATGTCTGCTTAACATCAAAAGAACACACTAATAGAATGGTACCAACTGACTAGTGTTGCCTTTAGGCCGATAATCTTTCTTTAATTCCATGAGATATGTGATTAGATTTTGGACCAAGAAATTTAATTTGCATTATTTTGCATTACATTATAAATAATAATGCTTATTTAACTAGAGATCCATTATGCTGTGTATCCAGACATCCAGACATTTTTTCAGCATTAGATTATAAAACAAAATTTTTAGGGTGGCACAGTGGGGCAACGATAGAGCAGCTGACTCACAGCGCCAGAGACCCGGGTTTGATCCTGACTACAGGTGCTGTCTGTACGGAGTTTACACGTTCTTTCTGTGACCCCGTGGGTTTTCTACGGGTGCTCCGGTTTCCTCCTGCATTCCAAAGACGTGCAGGTTTGGAGGTTAATTGGCTTGTGTAAATTGTCCTGTGATGTGAAGGATGGGACAGCATAGAACTGTGTGATCGATGGTGGGCACAGACTCATTGGGCTGAATGGCCAATTTCCATACCATATCTCCAAACTCTAAATCTTCAAAAGGAAAAAAAAGCGTTTCCATGTGACCTTACCTTCTCCATGAATCGTACCACCAAGGACGCCATACGATTGGCAGCCTCGCCAACAGTCTGCTTGTTTTTCGTCTTTTTAAAATTATTTGTGTAAATGTTTGGTTTGTTTTATGTGGGGCAGGGGAGGGGGTCAGGTGAAACATTTTTTTCAGTCTCTTACCTTGCCGGAGATGCGATTGGTTTTCGGGTCGTCTCTCCGGTCGTTCTGCGGCCTAACATCATGGAGCTGGAGGCCTCCTCGGGACTGACTTTGATCCCCGCAGCGGGGCGTGGACTTACCATCGGGGCTGATCCCGTGCCTGGAATCGACGCACAAACCGCGGCCTGCGGATTTTACCATCAAGGGCTCGCAGTCTTGAGAGAGACCAAGTCGGGAACCTCCAACGACGCAGAGGTTCGACAAGCCCCAACCCGGGGTCCGATCGCCGGCGCAGGGGAATTGACACTGCCCCGATGCAGGAGCTGATCGCCCCGATGCGGAGGGCTCGACTGCCGGCTACGGGAGTCAAGATCGTCCCGTCAACGGAGGGCTCGAGGCCCCCGAACACGGGAGAAAAAAGAATTGAAGAGATTGAACTTTTTTTTTGCCTTCCATCACAGTGAGGAATGTGGAGGAGTCACTGTGGTGAATGTTTATGTTAAAATGTATTTTGTGTGTTCTGTTGCTTTTTATTTGTATGACTGACTTGGCAAATGAAATTACTCGTATGTTGCAAACATACTTGGCTAATAAAGTATTATTGTATTGTATTGTATTGTACTGTGTCGTATGTGGAAACTGCTCAACAGAAAGAAGATGGGACTTGCCATTGGGAGCGCTGATAGAATGCAGACAAGTTTTTTAATCCATTCTGTCATTTTTGTGGCCTGCCACAATGTGGACATCGTGAACAATAGTTGGTAATTCACTGCAGTCCACATGGAGTCACAAACTCCACGAGACAGACTAACTCGGTCACACTATGGGGCAATTCATAGACAATAGACAATAGACAATAGGTGCAGGAGTAGGCTATTCGGTCCTTCGAGTCACTGTGATCATGGCTGATCATCCGCAATCAGTATCCCGTTCCTGCCTTCTCCCCATATTCCCTGACTCTGCTATCTTTAACTCTATCTAACTCTCTCTTGAAAGTGTAGATTGGTTATTGCATGTGAACCAATCAGAGTATTGTACTACCATTAACTCCACCCTATTGAACACTTCATATTAACATTCACATCCTATATTACGTAGTCCCACTAGTGGCAGAGTGGAACTAACATGTATTGTACTGTACCATTAGGACTGATGATTAAAGCTGACTTAAACACCATACAGTGTCCGTACACTTGTTTACATGCTGTCAGAATGGAAGTTGGCCAGCGCCCCCACCCTGACGTATTTCGACCTTTTGCGGCCGGTCACTATCACCTGCGACGCCTCGCAATACGGTTTAGGCACAGCCTGCCTGCAAACAACAACCGACGGTACCGTGCTACCCATATCGTACGCCTCTCGTACCATGACAGCGATATGCCCAGATCGAAAAGGAGCAGCTAGCTGTCGTTTTTGCATGTTCCAAGTTCAGAGACTTTATTTTCGGGACAACTTTTACAATTGAAACCGACCACCAACCACTGGTCACCATTCTGAACAAGCCTATTCACGCAGCGCCTGCACGATTGCAGCACATGATGATGCAGCTCCAGCGCTTTGATTTCAAGATTGTCTACAAAAAGGGCAAAGATATGCTCATCGCCGACACTCTCTCTCTCGAGCGCCACGGGCATCCTGTGAACAACACCCCTTTGAGTGTGACGAGCTCGCCGTGCTTAAAGTCAATTTTGTCCCAACAGAACGTCTGCTTCACCTTGCGGAGCACACAGCTGCTGACAGAACGCTGGTAGCAAAAGGGGCTGGCCTACGAAACGATCCTGCACACCACTAGAGGTACAGCCATTCTTTTTAGTTCGCGATGAACTGGTGATACAAGATGGGATCATCATCAAGGGCCACATTCGCTCATCCCTGCAAGAGGAGTACTACAAAAACGTCCACAATGGCCACCCAGGTACTGAGGTCCCAGTTTCCCGTTGCCCAGCAACAGCTGAAGCCACAGGTGCTCAAACCAGCTGCGGTCTAGAAGCGCATTCAGAAAAAACATGATGTCCATAAGCGCTCCTATGACAAGTCGAGCAAACCACTTAAACCGTTGCTGCAAGGTCAAGTGGTTCACCTGCAGAAGGCAGTTGGACATACCAGACTGGGTTTCGTTGAGGGACTATCCAAGGAACCTCGTTCCTACCTTGTCAATGTCAATGTCAATGACGCAGCCGTCAACATCTTCTGCCCGTGACTGAGCCGCGACCAGTTCCTCCCGGTCCTCATGCCCCGCCTTTAGTTTTCAAGACGCCTGCTGCTGTTGTCTGTCCACGTCCCCCTGACCCCAGCATGCATTCCCCGCGACGTTCGGTTCCCTCACTCCCCAGTGCCCCTGGTCCTGCATGCTCGCCCTGCCATTCATCTCCAGGTTCCCTGGCTGCGTTCTCATTCTCGGGTTCTCCACCACCCAGCCCTACTAACTCTTCCGGAACAGAGGGGAAGAGGGTTATCTGCATGCGCTCGGGTCGAGTTAGTAGACCGCCGGATAGATACGGCGAGTACGTATTCTAACAACTGATTAACAACTCTTTCCTCTACGGGGAAGGATGTAGATTGGTTATTTCATGTGAACCAGGGGCGGAAAACCCAGGGGGGCCAGAGGGGACATGTCCCCTCCATGTTTTGAGAGGTGGGGGACATCCCCCCCAAGTTTTTGTGATCCGGATTTTTAAATCTCCGCTTTCCGCGAGACAGTGGGGGTGGGACTGCTGATCGAGGGCGCTGATTGGATGAGAGAGACGTCGGTCAGCAGGCAATGGGGGTGGGACATGATTCAGCGCGATGGTTGGAGGAGGGAGACGTGGCACAGATCTGCGCCTCATCCGCACGCAGGATCGATCCTGGCCGGGTCTCCGGCACTGTCCCGTCCCCACCCGAGTGCCCCCCCCCCCCTCCCACGGGTGGCCGGAGAGGTCGGGAGCAAAGATCCTCCGCTATCGGATCTTTGGTCGGCAGTCAGACGGGCCAGCGCAGAGAAACAGCGCTAAACCCAGCTAACTCTGCCTGTCCCACCAGGTGAGCTTACAACCCTTCCTGGACTTGCGGGAACTATGGCCAGCGCGGAGAAGCAGCGCTGGTGTCCCGTCAGTCCAGCCAGGGCTGTAGTTAACACGATGAGACAGGCAGTTGAGCTGCATTTAGCGCTGGATTGAGCCCCCGTATGTGTGAGTGTGCGCATGCGCGCGTGGCCGCCAAAAAATTGTGTCCCGTCCCCTCCATGTTTTGATAGCGAGTTCCGCTCTTGATGTGAACCAATCAGAGTAATGTACTACCTCTAACTCCACCCTATTGAACATTTCATATTAACACTCACTTCCTATAATATGTAGTCGCATTAGTGGTAGAGTGGAACTAACATGTATTGTACTGTGCCATTACATTGTTTACTGAAAGCATCCAGAGAATTTGCCTCCACTGCCTACTGAGGCAGACAATTCCACAGATTCACAACTCTGTGTGAAAAAGTTTTTCCTCATCTCCGTTCTAAATGGCCTACCCCTTATTCTTAAACTGTGGCCCCCGGGTTCTGGGCTCCACCAACATCGGGAACATGTTTCCTGCCTCTCGCGTGTCCATTCCCTTAATAATCCTATATGTTTCGATGATATCCTCTCATCCTTCTAAATTCCAGTGTATACAGTCACTCTATTCTTTCTTATAGAAGCCAATTAAGCTACAAACCTGCATGTCTTTGGAATATGGGAGGAAACGGGAGCAGCAGGAGGAAACCCACGCGGTCATAGGGAGAACATGCAAACTCCACACGCTGTGAGGCAGCAACTCTACCAGCTGCACCACTGTGCCACAGTTCTCTCAGCTAGGTTTAAAGGTCATGGCATGACGTCCCAGAAGAGCAAAGGAATTGGCCCAAAGACTGGCAGATCTAACTGGATTTATTTCTGGAGGTTTTAGCCACATTATTTTTTAAACGTTCGCATTTTCCCCACACATTTCAGTTTCCTCTCTGTACATCAGCCAATCTGTTACTGATCCAGCCTTAAGTGGGTATACTGAGCATATTTTTTAGTTCTCACTCCTGCTCATGGTCATTTAGATGGAAGGCTTCCCATATCCAATTGGCCCATAGAACAGAGAAACTTCGAAAGCATCTTATCGGGATGCAGCACAGTCTGGCTTGGGAACAGCTCCATCCAAGACCACAGGAAATTGCAGAGAGTTGTGGACGTAGCCCAGACCATCACACAAACCAAGCTCCCTTCTATTGAAAGACACAAAATGTTGGAGTAACTCAGCGGGTCAGGCGGCATCTTTGGAGAAAATTGATAGGTGATGTTTTGGGTCAGGACCCTTTCTCAGACTTCTTCAGTCCCGGACCAAAATGTCACCTATTCATTTTCTCCAGAGATGCTGCCTGACCAGGTGAGTTACTTCTATTGACTTCTATACCAAGAAATCTACTTCTATTATCTTTTTATTGACCCCATCTACACTTCACCCATAATCAAGCATAATCAAGGACCAGTCTCACCCCGGTCACTCCCTCTTCTCCCCTCTCCCATCAGGTAAGAGGTACAGAATCTTCAAATTCTGGGACAGTATTCCTCTATTCCCTACCTATTCTTGTCTTTGTCTAAATGCATTTGATACTGTCGACCACACCATCCTAATTGACCGTCTCCGGTACGGGGTTGGTATTGATGGCACTGCCCTGAGCTGGTTCATCTCCTACCTCAAAGGTATGAGTTTCTCGACTAACATAGACAACTCTTTCTCCTCCCCAGCTAATCTGTGGTGTGGGGTTCCACAATGCTCCATCCTTGGCCCCATTCTCTTCTCCCTGTATATGCTCCTCTTAGGCCAAGTCATTGAAAGGTACGGTATTTCCTTCCATTGCTACGCAGACGATACACAACTCTATCTCCCCCTGAAGCCCAAAAACCAATCAAATCTGCTTAACCTTACCCACTGCCTCGAGGATATAAAGTGTTGGATGGCCCAGAACTTCCTCCATCTAAACAAGAGTAAGTCTGAGGTCATCCTTCTCGGCCCCTCGGACTCAATCAAAATGATAGCAGGCAGCCTTGGAAGCCTTACCCCACTACTCAAACCTCACGTCAAAAACCTTGGCGTGATATTTGACTCAGCACTGAAATTTAACAAACAAGTCAATGCCGTGGTAAAAGCTAACTTCTTTCAGCTTCGGACGATAGATAAAATAAAACAATTCCTCCAGTTTGATGACCTCGAAAAGATCATCCACACATTCATCTCCTCCCGCCTAGATTACTGCAACTCCCTTTACACTGGCATCAGCCAATCTTCCCTGTCCCACCTGCAACTGGTCCAAAACGCTGCAGCGAGACTCTTGATGGGCACCCGAAAAAGGGACCACATCACCCCGATCCTGGCCTCTCTCCACTGGCTCCCTGTGTGGTTCCGTATAAACTTCAAGATCCTCCTCCATGTCGACAAAGCCCTCAATGGGCTTGCCCCCACCTACATAAAAAGTCTTCTCACCCACCACTCCACCTCCAGGTCCCTCAGATCGGCCGACTTGGGGTTGCTGAATATCCCGCGGTCTAGGCATAAGCTCAGGGGCGACCGCGCCTTTGCGGTTGCAGCCCCTAGACTGTGGAACAGCATCCCCTTTCCCATCAGAACTGCCCCCTCCATCGACTCTTTTAAGTCAAGACTAAAAACGTATCTATACTCCCAAGCCTTTCTTGACGTCCTCTGAGTGAGGGCTACATGTATATATGTATGTAGTTTGTTTTGTTTATGCTATTCTTATAACAAATGTAAAGCACTTTGGCCAACGAGTTATTTTTTAAATGTGCTATATAAATAAATGTGACTTGACTTGACTTGACACTCAAATATTGCTGATGTATCTGCTTCCACCTCCACTCTTGGAAGAGCTTTCCAAGTATAGACAGTCATAGTCAAAAAGCATGGAAACAGACCCTTAAGCCCAACTTGCCCATGCAGTCTAATATGCCCCATCTACACTAGCCCCACCTGCCAATGTTTGGGTCATATGCCTCTAAACCTTTCCTATCCATGAACCTGTCCAAATATCTTGTAAATGCTGTTATAGTACCAGCGTCAACCACCTCCTCTGGCAGCTCGTTCATTTTCTCCAGAGATGCTGCCTGACCTGGTGAGTTACTTCTATTGACTTCTACACCAAGAAGTATAGAAGTCAATAGAAGTATTGACTGTTACCCTTCTATTGACTCCATCTACACCTCTATGTGAATAAGTTGTCCCTCCCCTTAACCTATGTCCTCTGGTTCTTGATTCCCCTACTCTGGTTAAAAGACTCTGTGCATTCACTCTGTCTATTCCTCTCGTGATCTTCTACACCTCTCTAAGATTTATCACACTCTTTATAAAAAAACTTGCCTTGCACATCGCCATTAAACTTTGGCCCTCTCACCTTAAACCTATGCCTTCTAGTATTTGACATTTCCTCCCTTGTTATGTCTGACAGCATTCAATTTGCAAACTCGCTGCTGAATTTCCGTCATTACGTCAATGCCTATAGTTTGAAAATGTGTCAGTGGTTGTAAAACCAATTAGGAATGTCCAGAATTAGGCAAATTAGTGAGTAGGTCTGGTCTAAATGTCTCGATGACCTTTTACATTATGGCAGCAGCAATGAGAGGAATCAATGCGCTACAGTAACATAGGTCATTAATTGAGTATCTGGAGGCTTGTACCATTGATTCAGAGACAGGACTTTAAACTTCATTGAGGTAGCTACAGAATTATATTTCAAGTAATCAAATATATTGGGATTTTTAAAAATAAAAATAATACATAGAATATAAAATTTAGAAAAGTACAGCACAGTAACAAGCCCTATGCTGCATAATGTCTGTTGCTAAGATAAACTAATCTCATCTGCCTGCATGTGATCCATACCCCTCCATTCCTTGCATATCCATGTTCCTATCTAAAAGCCTCAAATGGGCAGCACGGTGGTGTAGCGGTAGCTACTGCCTTACAGCGCCAGAGACCCGAGATCAATCCTGACTACGGGTGCTGTCTCTACGGAGTTTCTACATTCTCCCCGTGACCTGCGTGGGTTGTCTCTGAGCTCTTTGGTTCCACTCCACACTCCAAAGGCTTGTATGTTAATTAGCTTGGTGTAAATGTGTACATGTAAAATTGTCCCTAATGTGTGGATAGTGTGGATAATTTACGGAGATTACTGGTAGGTGCGGACACGGTGGACCGTAGGGCCTGTTTCCTCGCTGTATCTCTAAACTAAACTAAACTAAGGACCACTATCATGTCTGCTTCCACAACTACCACAGGAAGCATGTTCTAGGCACCTTCTGTGTAAAAAAACTTGCCCTGCATATAGATACCTAGATACATAGAAAATAGGTGCAGGAGTAGGCCATTCGGCCCTTCGAGCCTGCACCGCCATTCAATATGATCATGGCTGATCATCCAACAGTATCCCGTACCTGCCTTCTCTCCATACCCCCTGATCCCTTTAGCCACAAGGGCCACATCTAACTCCCTCTTAAATATAGCCAATGAACTGGCCTCAACTACCCTCTGTGGCAGAGAGTTCCAGAGATTCACCACTCTTTGTGTGAAAAATGTTTTTCTCATCTCAGTCTTAAAGGATTTCCCCCTGATCCTTAAGCTGTGACCCCTTGTCCTGGACTTCCCCAACATCGGGAACAATCTTCCTGCATCTAGCCTGTCCAACCTCATAAGAATTTTGTAAGTTTCTATAAGATCCCCTCTCAATCTCCTAAATTCTAGCGAGTATAAGCCGAGTCTATCCAGTCTTTCTTCTTATGAAAGTCCTGACATCCCAGGAATCAGTCTGGTGAACCTTCTCTGCAGTCCCTCTATGGCAATAATGTCCTTCCTCAAATTTGGAGACCAAAACTGTACGCAATACTCCAGGTGTGGTCTCACCAAGACCCTGTACAACTGCAGTAGAACCTCCCTGCTCCTATACTCAAATCCTTTTGCTATGAAAGCTAACATACCATTCGCTTTCTTCACTGCCTGCTGCACCTGCATGCCTACTTTCAATGACTGGTGTACCATGACACCCAGGTCTCGCTGCATCTCCCCTTTTCCTAATTGGCCATCATTTAGATAATAGTCTGCTTTCCTGTTTTTGCCACCAAAGTGGATAACCTCACATTTATCCACATTATACTGCATCTACCAAACATTTGCCCACTCACCCAGCCTATCCAAGTCACCTTGCAGTCTCCTAGCATCTTCCTCACAGCTAACACTGCCCCCAAGCTTAGTGTCATCCGCAAACTTGGAGATGTTGCCTTCAATTCCCTCATCCAGTTCATTAATATAAATTGTAAATAGCTGGGGTCCCAGCACTGAGCCTTGCAGTACCCCACTAGTCACTACCTGCCATTGTGAAAAGGACCCGTTTACTCCTACTCTTTGCTTCCTGTTTGCCAGCCAGTTCTCTATCCACATCAATACTGAACCCCCAATACCATGTGCTTTAAGTTTGTATACTAATCTCTTATGTGGGACCTTGTCGAAAGCCTTCTGAAAGTCCAGATACAACACATCCACTGGTTCGCCCCTATCCACTCTACTAGTTACATCCTCGAAAAATTCTATAAGATTCGTCAGACATGATTTACCTTTCGTAAATCCATGCTGACTTTGTCCAACGATTTCACCATTTTCCAAATGTGCTGCTATCCCATCTTTAATAACTGACTCTAGCAGTTTCCCCACTACCGATGTTAGACTAACTGGTCTGTAATTCCCCGTTTTCTCTCTCCCTCCCTTCTTAAAAAGTGGGGTTACGTTTGCTACCCTCCAATCCTCAGGAACTACTCCAGAATCTAAAGAGTTTTGAAAAATTATCACTAATGCATCCACTATTTCTGGAGCTACTTCCTTAAGTACTCTGGGATGCAGCCTATCTGGCCCTGGTGATTTATCGGCCTTTAATCCATTCAATTTACCCAACACCAGTTCCCGACTAACCTGGATTTCACTCAGTTCCTCCATCTCCTTTGACCCGCGGTCCCCTGCTATTTCCGGCAGATTATTTATGTCTTCCTTAGTGAAGACGGAACCAAAGTAATTATTCAATTGGTCCGCCATATCCTTGTTCCCCATGATCAATTCACCTGTTTCTGACTGCAAGGGACCTACATTTGTTTTAACTAATCTCTTTCTCTTCACATATCTATAAAAACTTTTGCAGTCAGTTTTTATGTTCCCTGCCAGTTTTCTTTCATAATCTATTTTCCCTTTCCTAATTAAGCCCTTTGTCCTCCTCTGCTGGTCTCTGAATTTCTCCCAGTCCTCTGGTATGCTGCTTTTTCTGGCTAATTTGTACGCATCATCTTTTGCTTTGATACTATCCCTGATTTCCCTTGTTATCCACGGATGCACTACCTTCCCTGATTTATTCTTTTGCCAAACTGGGATGAACAATTTTTGTAGTTCATCCATGCAGTCTTTAAATGCCTTCCATTGCATATCCACCGTCAACCCTTTTAGAACTAATTGCCAGTCAATCTTGGCCAATTCATGTCTCATACCCTCAAAGTTACCTTTCTTTAAGTTCAGAACCATTGTTTCTGAATTAACAATGTCACTCTCCATCCTAATGAAGAACTCAACCATATTATGGTCACTCTTGCCCAAGGGGGCACGCACAACAAGACTGCTAACTAACCCTTCCTCATTACTCAATACCCAGTCTAGAATAGCCTGCTCTCTCGTTGGTTCCTCTACATGTTGGTTTAGATAACTATCCCGCATACATTCCAAGAAATCCTCTTCCTCAGCACCCCTGCCAATTTGATTCACCCAGTCTATATGTAGATTGAAGTCACCCATTATAACTGTTTTGCCTTTGTTGCACGCATTTCTAATTTCCTGTTTGATGCCATCCCCAACTTCACTACTACTGTTAGGTGGCCTGTACACAACACCCACCAGCGTTTTCTGCCCCTTAGTGTTTCGCAGCTCTACCCATACCGATTCCACATCCTCCAAGCTAATGTCCTTCCTTTCCACTGCGTTAATCTCCTCTCTAACCAGCAACGCTACCCCACCTCCTTTTCCTTTCTCTCTATCCCTCCTGAATATTGAATATCCCTGGATGTTCAGCTCCCAGCCTTGGTCACCCTGGAGCCATGTCTCCGTGATCCCAACTATATCATAATCATTAATAGCTATCTGCACGTTCAACTCATCCACCTTATTACGAATGTTCCTTGCATTGAGACACAAAGCCTTCAGGCTTGTTTTTACTACGCTCTGACCCCTTTTACAATTATGTTGAAAAGTGGCCCTTTTTGATTTTTGCCCTGGATTTGTCTGCCTGCCACTTTTACTTTTCACCTTGCTACCTATTGCTTCCGCCCCCATTTTACACCCCTCTGTTTCTCTGCTCACCCATTTAAGAACCCCACCACCTCTTATTCTCTGTTTATTATTGTTTTCTTCTTTCCCCCCTACATGTTGGGTCTGAGTGCTTTCCTTCTCTGCCTCCTGCCTCACACACTGTCTACTAGCTTTCTCTATTTGAGTCCCTCCCCCCAACCGTTCTAGTTTAAAGTCTCCCCTGTAGCCTTAGCAAATCTCCCCCCCCCCAGGATATTGATCCCCCTCGGGTTCAAGTGCAACCCATCCTTTTTGTACAGGTCGCACCTTCCACAAAAGAGGTCCCAATGAAATTTGAATCCCTGCCCTCTGCACCAGTCCTTCAGCCACGCATTTATCCTCCACCTCGCTCCATTGCTACTCTCACTGTCGCGTGGCACAGGCAGTAATCCCGAGATTGTTACCTTTGCGGTCCTTCTCTTAAACTCCCCTCCTAACTCCCTAAATTCTCCTTTCAGGACCTCTTCTCTTTTTTTACCTATGTCATTGGTACCTATATGTACCACGACCTCGGGCTCCTCTCCCTCCCCTTTCAGGATATCTTGGACATGTTGAGACACATCACAGACCCTGGCACCAGGGAGGCAAAACTACCATCCGGGTCTCCCGACTGCATCCACAGAATCGCCTGTCTGACCCCCTAACTATAGAGTCCCCTATTACTAATATCTCCTTAAAACGTTGCCCCTCTCACATATCTGTTGTTCTTTTCTGCTACTGAAAGTAAGAATTCCATTGTTCCGTTTCGGGACATATGACAATGAAACTCTCTTAACTCCTGACTTAAAGCTATGCCCACTTGCCTTTGACATTTCCACCCTGGTAAAAAGGGAATGATAATCTTGAAATGACTGCATAAGCCTCACACTTTATGGAAAGATAATCTATGTCAGTCCGGCTTATGAGACTCCAGCCCCATCAATCTGGTTACCACAGTCCTAGGGCAATTGTGGATGAAGTTGAGGCAGATACTATTGTAACGTTTTGCGAACAATTTAGACAGGTTCATGGATATGATAGGTTTAGAGGGATATGGGCCAAACGCAGGTATGATTAGTTGGTCGGTGTGGGCAGGTTGGGCTGAAGGACCTGTTTCCATGCTGTATGACTCTATATGAATAATATATACTGACCTTAACAGCGATGTCTTCATCCAGCGAATGAGTAATTTAAAACAACGTCATTGCACATTTCCACTGAGTTTCCACGTCATATACGACTCCTTAAAAGGTCACAAAGTGCTGGTGTAATTCAGTGGGTCAGGCAATATCTCTGGAGAACATGGATAGGTGACGTTTTGTTTCAGAGTCTGAATTAGGGTCCTGACCCAAATCATCACCGATCCATGTTCTCCAGAGATGCTGTCTGACCCGCTGAGTTACAACAACACTTTGTCCTTTTCTGCAGTCTCTTGATTCTAGATTCATGAGGGCGGCACGGTGGCACAGCTCGCAGGATTGCCACCTCACAGCGCTAGAGACCCGGGTTTGATCCTGACCTCGGGTGCTATCTGTATGGAGTTTGTATGTTCTCCCTGTGACCACACGGGTTTCCTCCAGGTGCTCTGGTTTCCTCCCACATTCCAAAGATGTGTGGGCTTGTAGGTTAATTGGCTTCAGTAAATTGCCCTAGTGTGCAGGGAGTGGATGGGAAAGTGGGATAGCGGGGAACTAGTGTACAGGTGGTTGATGGTCGGCATGGACTCAGTAGGCCGAAACGTCTGTTTTCACACTGCAGCTCTAAACTAAGCTAAACTTCTACTTTGACTTTGAGGAAGTGCTGTATTGAATATGAGCCACATTTGCCTGGCAACGTGACCCAGTCATGGATAGCCCCTTGCAGTGAGGTGGTCTGACTTGTTGTGGCCTACGACCCTAGACATTCCCTCTGCAGTTCCTTCTTAAACACTTTGTCGACTCCACTGCGAAATCTCCTCAAGGTATGCCTACTTTGAAGAAGTTCTCCCCCTCCCTCCGAAGACAGTTTTACAACCTCCTCTCAAGCCTATTTCCTTCGCTCCATAGATGCTGCTGCACCCGCTGAGTTTCTCCAGCACTTTTGTCTACCTTCGATTTTCCAGCATCTGCAGTTCCTTCTTAACACTCCCTCTTCTCCCCTCTCCCATCAGGCAAAGAGGCACAGAAGTGACAAAACCCCGCACCTCCAGATTCAGGGACAGTTTATTCCCAGCTGTTATCAGGCAACTGAGCCATTCTATCAACAACTAGAGAGTGATTTTGAGCTATCGTCGACCTCATTGGAGACCTTCAGGCTATCTTTAATTGGATTTTAACTGGACTTTATCTTGCACTAATCGTCCTGTATCTGTACACTGTGGATGGCCTTGATTGTAATCATGTATAGTTTTTTCCGCTGACTGGGTGGCATGCAACAAAAAAGCTTTTCACTGTACCTCAGTACATGTGGCAATAAATTAAACTAAACTAAACTAAAAAGTTCTAAAGAAGGGTTTTGACTTTAAACCTCACCTATTCCTTTTCTCCGGAGATGGTGCCTGACCCGCTGAGTTACTCCAGAATGTTGTGTCTATCGAAACTAAACTAAACCTACATGTCATCTGTGGACAACTGCCATCCAAACTTACTCACGCTCTTTCGTTTAATAAGAACCAATTGTTTGAGAGTCTGTGGCACACAGATCTAATTACACAAATGTATCAAAGCCTCTCATTAGACACTCCATGTGGAATTAATTATTCTTATTTCATTTTCTCACTAAATTTCCCAGGTACTTGGTGCAATAACACAAATTATCCCAAGCGATCACTGCTTCTTGATTTAAGTGACTTAATCAGGAATAATTGATAATCCTCAAATTATTTATGACATCTAGGGATTTGATTTTCTTTCAAATCCTGGATTTTCATCACTGCACCATAGAGAGCTGTGCCAAGTAGCTGCCAATCCCGAAAATTCAGATTTCTTCTCCCAACAATATTGTCTCTCAAGCTCTCTCACTCTATTCAAGTCATAGAAGTCATACAGCATGGAAACAGGCCCTTCGGCCCAACTTACCCACCCAGACCAACATGTCCCATCTACACTAGTTTCACCTGCTGTGTTAGGCCCATATTTCTCCAAACCTATGCTATCCATGTATCTGTCTAAACGTTGCGATGGTACCTGTCTCAACTACTTCCTCCAGCAGCTAGTTCCATACACCTACACTCTGTGTAGTGACGGAGAGAAAGGGTGGAAATCGTGGAGTGCCTAATGAAAACAGGTAAGCCCTCTTGGGAACTGTCCGGGGAGACGATGTTTCCAGTCCGAGCGGCGGACACGTCGGTGGCTCCAATCCTAGAGATGGGACTCGACCGGCGAGACCGACGTCGGGCAGAGCCCTAGTGGTGGGTGACTCCATTGTCCGAGGAGCGGACAGTAGATTCTGTGGTGGCAGACGAGATGCGAGGATGGTCTGTTGCCTCCCTGGTGCCAGGGTTCAGGATGTCACGAGCCAAATTCAGAACATCCTCGAGAGAGAAGGTGAACAGCCGGCAGTAGTTGTGCACATAGACACAAACGACATCGGGAAGAAGAGGAAGGAGGTTCTCGAACAAGACTTCGGAGAGTTGGGAAGAAGACTGAAATGCCGGACTTTTAGGGTGGTTATCTCTGGATTGCTTCCAGTACCTCGTGCTAGTGAGGAAAGGAACAGGGAGATAGGGGATCTGAATGTGTGGCTGAGGGGCTGGAGCAGGGAGAAAGGATTTAGATTTGTAGACCACTGGGATCTCTTCTGGGGTAGGGGTGACCTGTACAAAAGGGACGGGTTACACCTTAACTGGAGGGGGACCGACATTCTGGCAGGCAGGTTTGCTAGGGCTACATGTGTGGGTTTAAACTAAATAGTGGGGGGGAGGGATTGACAAATTGGGAGTATAAAGATGGTTGAAGGGGAAGTGGCTACAGGAATAATTACAAAGGATTCTCGAATTAAAGGGAAGGAAAGCTCGAGAGTGGACAATGGAGTAAGGTCAGGGCCAATTGCGAGCGGTTCGAGGGGGGAAGTGAATACGGAGGTCAAAGTGCTGTATATGAATGCACGAAGTATAAGGAATAAAGTGGACGAGCTTGAGGCTCAGTTAGAAACTGGCAAGTATGATGTTGTGGGAATTACTGAGACATGGCTGCAAGAGGGCCAGGGTTGGGAACTGAATATTCAAGGGTATACCTCCTATCGAAAAGACACTGGTGGGCAGTGGGGGTGGGGTTGCCCTGTTGGTGAGGAATGAAATTCAGTCCCTTGCAAGGGGTGACATTGAAACAGGGGATGTGGAGTCAGTATGGATAGAACTAAGGAATAGTAAGGGTAAAAAGACCCTAATGGGACTAATCTACAGGCCCCCAAACAGTAGCCTTGACATAGGGCGCAAGTTGAATCAGGACTTAAAATTGGCATGTAGTAAAGGTAATGCTGTGATTGTTATGGGAGATTTCAACATGGAGGTAGACTGGGAAAATCAGGTTGGTACTGGACACGAAGAAAGGGACTTTGAAGAGTGCCTTCGTGATGGGTTCTTAGAACAGCTTGTATTGGAGCCTACCAGGGAGAAGGCAATTCTGGATTTAGTGTTATGTAATGAACCGGATTTGATAAAGGACTTTGAGGTTAATGAGCCATTAGGAAGCAGTGACCATAACATGGTCAGGTTTAATCTACTATTGGAGAGGGAGAAGAGTAGATCGGAGGTGTCAGTGTTCCAGTTGAATAAAGGGGACTATGGGGCCATGAGGGAGGAGCTGGCCAAAGTTGACTGGAAAGATACACGAGCAGGGATGACAGTGGAACAAAAATGGCAGACGTTTCTAGGAATAATACAGAAGATGCAGGATCAGTTCATTCCTAGGAGGAAGAAAGATTCCAAGGGGAGAAAGGGACGACCATGGCTGACAAGGGATGTCAGGGACAGTATAAAAATTAAAGCGAAGAAGTACAACGTAGCAAAGATGAGCGGGAAGCAAGAGGATTGGGTAATGTTTAAAGAACAACAGAAGATAACTAAAAAGACAATATGGGGAGAAAAGATGAGGTACGAAGGTAAGCTAGCCAAGAATATAAAGCAGGATAGTAATTATTTAGGTATGTGAAGAGGAAAAAAATAGTTAAGACCAAAGTTGGTCCCTTGAAGACCAAAAAAGGTGAATTTATTATGGGGAACAAGGAAATGGCAGATGAGTTGAACAGGTACTTTGGATCTGTCTTCACTAAGGAGGACACAAACAATCGTCCTGATATAGTAGTGGCCAGAGGATCTGGGGTGACAGAGGAACTGAAGGAAATCCACATTAGGCAGGAAATGGTGTTGGATAGACTGATGGGACTGAAGGCTGATAAATCCCCAGGGCCTGATGGTCTGCATCCCAGAGTACTTCAGGAAGTGGCTATAGAAATTGTGGATGCATTGGTGATAATTTTCCAATGCTCTATAGACTCAGGATCAGTTCCTGTGTATTGGAGGGTAGTTACTGTTATCCCAATTTTTAAGAAAGGCGGGAGAGAGAAAACAGGGAATTATAGACCAGTTAGCCTAACATCGGTGGTGGGAAGATGCTGGAGTCAATTCTAAAAGATGGGATAGCCGAACATTTGGAAAGCAGTAACAGGATCGGTCTGAGTCAGCATGGATTTACAAAGGGGAAATCATGCTTGACTAATCTTCTGGAATTTTTTGAAGATGTAACTAGGAAAATGGACTCGGGAGAGCCAGTGGATGTAGTGTACCTGGACTTTCAGAAAGCATTCGATAAGGTCCCATAGGAGATTAGTGGGCAAAATTAGGGCACATGGTATTGGGGGTAGAGTGCTGACATGGATAGAGAAGTGGTTGGCAGACAGGAAACAAAGAGTAGGGATTAACGGGTCCCTTTCAGAATGGGAGGCAGTGACTAGTGGGGTACCGCAAGGCTCGGTGCTGGGACCGCAACTATTTACAATATACATCAATGATTTGGATGAAGGGATTCAAAGTAACATTAGCAAATTTGCAGATGACACAAAGCTGGGTGGCAGTGTGAACTGTGAGGAGGATGCTATGAGAATGCAGGGTGACTTGGACAGGTTGGGGGAGTGGGCAGATGCATGGCAGATGAAGTTTAATGCGGATAAATGTGAGGTTATCCATTTTGGTAGCAAAAACAGGAAGGCAGATTACTATCTAAATGGCGTCAAGTTGGGAAAAGGGGAAGTACAATTGGATCTGGGGGTCCTTGGACATCAGTCTATGAAAGTAAGCATGCAGGTACAGCAGGTGGTGAAGAAAGCGAATGGCATGTTGGCCTTTATAACAAGAGGAATCAAATATAGGAGCAAAGAGGTCCTTCTGCAGTTGTACATTGCCCTAGTGAGACCACACCTGGAGTATTGTGTGCAGTTTTGGTCCCCTAATTTGAGGAAGGACATTCTTGCTATTGAGGGAGTGCAGCCTAGGTTTACAAGGTTAATTCCCGGGATGGCGGGACTGTCATATGCTGAGAGAATGGAGCAGCTGGGCTTGTACACTCTGGAGTTTAGAAGGATGAGAGTGGATCTCATTGAAACATATAAGATTGTTAAGGGCTTTGACACTCTAGAGGCAGGAAACATGTTCCTATTAAATAGGTTCCTATTAAATTCCTAATAGGTTCCTATTAAATCTTTCCCCATTCACCTCAAACCCATGTCCTCTGGTTGCCCCTACCCTGGGCAAGAGACTCTCTGCATTTACTCGATGTATTCCTCTCATGATTTTGTACACCTCTATAAGATCACCCCTCATCCTCATGCGCTCCAAGGAATAAAGTCCCAGCTTGCTCAACCTCTCCTTATAGCTCATCCCACGAGTCCTGGTACCATCCTCGTAAATCTTCTCTGTACCCTTTCCAGCTTGACAACATCTTTCCTATAACATCGTGCCCAAAACTAAACACAACATTCGATAAATGGCCTCAGCAACATAAGACATTCTGTAGGACATTGATTACAACTCACAATTCCAATGAGCCTTGCTCACCCAAGCTGTGTCTTAGTGCCTGGTTTGGTTTAATAACAATCCTATAATGTGCTTTGGGAAGTCTCACTACCTAAAGGTGATAATGTTCATTGGGAGACACAAGGAACTACAGATGCTGGCTCGAAGGGCCGAATGGCCTCCTCCTGCACCTATTTTCTATGTTTCTAGATGCTGGCTAACCAAATAAGACACAAAGTGCTGCAGTAATTCAGAGGGTCAGCCAGCATCTCCAGAGAACATGAATAAGTCACGTTTCAGGTCAGGACCATTCTTCACATTGAAGAAGGATCCCAACCTGAAATGTTATTCATTCATTTTCTCCAGAGATGCTGCCTGACCCACTGAGTTACTCCAGCACTTTGTATCTTTCAAATGGACATGTTTCATCTTGGAGACACATGGAACAAGGAATGTCGGGATTTTGAGTAAAGCACAAAGTGCTGGAGGAACTCAAGTATCTCTGGAGAACATGGATGGACAATATTTTGGGTTAGGACCCTTCTTCAGACTGGTTGTTGTGGTGGTGAAAGGGGAGTGGGGGGGGGGGCGGGGAGATGGCAGAAGAGAGGTGGGGGCAGGAAAATTTCTGGCAAGTGATGTGGGTTGAGTAATAGATGGTTGGACAAAGGGCAGAGATAAAAAGACAAAAAAGTGTGAGATACTGTAGGTAGAGGAGATGAGGACAAAATAGGTATAAAATGTGAGCCAGAGGTATAGAAGAATAGTTGTGTATCCAGGCCAATTAATCCAGAGGGACCTTGGACCTGAAATATCAGGAATTAATGAGGATTTCTCGTCCATCCTGTTTTTATTTCAATAATTAAGAGGGTAATATCTATGGGGTGTGAGTTCATAATCCATAAATAAATAAATCTGGAATAATAAAACTACAATCCTGGGTAGTGATCACAAAATTACACCATCCTTGGACAATCCAACTTGCTTCACTAATGTTTCTCAGGAATCCCTTTTTCCCCTGTTTAACTTCAGTTTGCAGTCAATGCGGTTGGCCTTTAACTGCCTTTAGAAATAGCTGGAGAAGTCACATAATTCAAGGGTAATTATGGTCCTCAAAAGACTGGCACACTAGCGGGCGACACAGTGGCACAGCGGTAGAGTTGCTGCCTTGCAGCACTAGGGACCCGGGTTTGATCCTGACCTCGGCTGTTATCTGCTGTTGAAGGTTTCAATAGATCCAACTTCTGCAGAAAATTGTCCTTAAACCATCCCATATCAGCCAAATGCGAGGAGCTGTATAACTCCACTAGATCTTCTTCACATATTGAAAATGTTTACTGCAGGCATGATGATCAATTTATCAGCCACTATCCACATGCGGCTAATTGGGAATCCTGGTGCGGTTAATTGCAGTTCTGATTAGTGAGTAAAGAATGACTAATAGATTATGTAGGTTTTTAATGTTTATGAATGGAGGGACATTAAAACAGCTTGCAAGTGGATTTTGTTCAGTGTAGTTCTGCTTTCTTGCTCTCCATGAGGTTATAATTTTGTATTAAGTAATTCAATGAGCATGTGTAGTGTGTTTAAAGATGCAGGGACAGAATTAACCAACCAGACGGGTTCGCCATTCATTTAGATGATGTCGGATCTGTTCGGTACATATGAGAATAAAACACTCTTAGCTCTTGAATCTTGACTTGAGTTCAAAAAATATTTATGAAGTTGGGACTCGTGGCACTAAGTTATAGGGAGAGGTTGGGCGGGCTAGGACTTTATTCCTTGGAGCACAGGAGACTGAGAGGTGATCTTATGGAGGTGTATAAAATGATGAGGTGAGTGGTTTGGGTGAATTTGTGTAGTCATTTTCCCAAGAAGACAGTGGTTTAAATTGAGAGGGAAAAGAGTCAATAAGGAGCTGAGGGGCATCTTTTACCACGTCTCTGATGCTATGTACAGTATATGGAACAATCAGCCAGATTAAGTAGTTGAGGAAGGTACAACGTCAATATTTTTAGAGATATATAGATAGGAAAATATCTATATATAGGTCAAACGTGGTCATTTTGGTCAGCATCAATGAATTGGTTCGAAGGACCTCCTTCCATGCTTATTGACTTTATGCATTGAGGCGTCATAATTCTTACACTCAAATAATTCTCATACCCAGGGATGATTGGTTTATAGGGACATAGAGTCATACACCATGGAAACAGGCCCTTTGGCCCAACTTGCCCACACCAGCCAACATGTCCCAGCTACAATAGCCCCATCTGCCCACATTAGGTCCATATCCCTCCATACCTGTACTACCTCCAGACCTGTTCAGACTCCTATACCTTCTTCCCGATGGCAGGAGCGAAATGAGAGCATGGCCAGGTTGGTGTGGGTATCGGACGATGATGGCAGCCTTTTTGAGGAATAGACTCCTGTAAATCCCTTTGATGGTGGGGAGGTCAGTACCTATGATGGACTGGGCAGTGTTCACCACCTTTTGCAGTCTTCTGTGTGCCTGGGCGTTCGAATTGCCGAACCAGACCGTTATGCAACCAGTCAATATGCTCTCTACTGTACACCTGTAGATGTTCAAGACAGTATTCCATTCCCTGTACATCCATGTGTCTATCAAAAAGCCTCTTAAATGTCATATCTGCCTCCACTACCAACCCAGGCAGCATATTCCACCCACCTACTACTCTTGCCTCTATGGTGCACTACATAAACAACTTACCCCACACGTCTCCTTTAATCTCTGCCTCTCTCAACTTTAAGCTATGCCCATTAGTCTTTGACTAACACCCTAAGAGGTTCGGTCTGACCTAAGTATGATTCTTATTTTTTTAAATAATTCTATCGTGTCCCCCATCAACACTTCCAAGCTGCAACATAATTTCCTGACTCTTATACTCAATGCCTCTTCCAATGAAGGAGACCACAGATATTGCAGAGATTTGTGGACACAACCCAGACCATCTCGAAAACCAACCTCCCTTCCAGTGGCTCCATATACACTTCATGCTGCCTCAGCAAGGCCAGCAACATATTCAAGGACCAGCCTGACACAGGTCACTCCCTCATCTCCCCTCTCCCATCAGACAAGAGGTACAGAAGTGTGAAAACACACACCTCCAGATTCAGGGACAGTTTCTTCTCAGCTGTTATCAGACAATTGAATCATCCCACCAACAACTAGAGAGCAATCCTGAGCTACTATCTACCTCAATGGAGACCCTCGGACTATCTTTGATTGGACTTTACTGGACTTTATTTTGCACTCAACGTTAGTTATTCCCTTATTCCTGTATCTGTACACTGTTGGTTGCTCGATTGTAATCATGTATAGTCTTTCTATTGACTGGTCAGTACAACAAAAGCTTTTCACTGCACCTCGGTACACGTGACAATAAACTAAACTCAAACTCAGATGATTCATGACTTTACTGTATGTCAGAGCAGGCAACAGGTGCTGAATTGCTTCCTCCTTCTTCGATTTCTTATGCTCTGATTTATCTATCCTGGATGTGCGACTCTTAATTTAAATATCGAAGGAAAATCTATCAAACTCAGATTTGAATTTGACCTTCAGCATACAAAGCTTTCTTGGGAGAAAACATTGCAAATTTATGCATGTTTGAATATATGTTAGGTGTTTTCTATTTATTTAAATGCATCTTTTTAAATTGGAGTTTCCGAAGGTCACACTCACTGCCTGTCAGCGGTTTTCTTGTGTAACACCACATTCTCTAAACAAACATGATCAGTTTCTTGTTTGAGGTTGGTGTCTTCCACAGCTATGGTAATCTGGCAGCACACACAGTCAATTTTCAACAGGAGAAATGTAGAAATAAGGAACTGCAGATGCTGGTCGACATAAAAAAGGACACAAAGTACTGGAGTAACTCAGTGGATCAGGCAACATGCCCCGAGAATGTGAAGTCTGAAGTCTGAAGAAGGGTCCATATAATATAACCATATAACCATATAACCATTACAGCACGGAAACAGGCCATCTCGGCCCTTCAAGTCCGTGCCGAACACTTTTTTTTTTCCCCCTTCTTTCTTCTTACTTCCCCCTAGTCCCATCTACCTGCACTCAGACCATAACCCTCCATTCCTTTCCCTTCCATATACCCATCCAATCTATTTTTGACCTGACCTGAAATGCCACACTCTACAGGGTTGCTGCCTAACCCACCAAGTTACTCCAGCACTTTGAATGCGGGGGTGATCGCTGGTCGGCGAGGACTCGGTGGGCCGAAAGGCCCATTTCCACACTGTCACGCTAAAGTCCAGAGTGAAGTCTTAAATACACGCAGATGAACCGAGACCAAATGCAGCAGATACAACCTCCAGTCTGAGCAGCACATCATGGCTATTTGCCACTGATGTATATCCACAGATGATACAAATTTGACTCACACTTTTCTAATTTGGATGTGAATGTGGAACAACATAGAAATAATGCGTAGAAACAAACAACTGCAGATGCTGGTTAATACACAAAAGAAAGCAAAGTTCTAGAGTAACTCAGCAGGTTAGGCGGCATCTCCAGAGAAGGGTATGAAGAAGGGTCCCGACCCGAAATGTCACCTATCCATGTTCCCCAGAGATGCAGCCTGACCTGCTGAGTTACTCCAGAACCTTGTGTATTTTAGTATAGAGATAATGGGTAATCCATCGTTGACATAGACTCTGTGGGCTGACGGACCTATTTCCATGCCATCAGTCTAAACAAAACTAAATGTGACACAATTAGGGGCTGCATGGTGGCACAGCGATAGAGTTGCTGCCCGGCAGCGTCAGAGACCCGGGTTCATTCCTGACTACGGGTATTGTCTGTACGGAGTTTGTATGTTCTCCGCGTGACCGCTTGGGATTTCTCTAGGTGCTCCTGCTTCCTCCCACACTCCAAAGACGAAGTTTGTAGGTTTATTAGCTTCTGTAAAAATTATAAATCGTCCCCAATGTGTAGGATATTGCCAGTGTAAGGGTGATCGCTGGTCGGCACGTACACGGTGGGCCAAAGGGCCTGTTTCCATGCTGTATATTTAAACTAAACTGAACTTGACACCATTTTGAGAGCATCTTCATCCAGAAGGACTGCTGTAGATTAAAATGGTGACTTTTTTAGGGCAATTAGGACCGGGAAATAAATGGCAGCTTTGCCTCTGACGCCACCACATCCCGAAAAATGAATAAATAAAATGTAACAAAATGAATGCATCACTGGAATGCAAATGGTGCATGACTGGGGTACACTTGGCACATCTGGTCATGCACTTAATCTTCCTGCAGGAGAAATCAACACACGATGATCCAAGTTCTTTTCCTCTCCTGTGTGAGTTAAATTTGTTTCATTCTGTAGATAGCAAGACATGAAACTAAACATCTAAACGGTCTAACAATTTTGTATGAATAAAAGGTTTTGGTGAATTATACCATCTTTTCCAACCATAGGCTTTCACAATCAGTTGACAGGTTGAAAGCTCTTCGGAAGCGTTGTGATAATGTTACATTATTTCCACCCTTCCAGCTGTATGTTAAGATGTAAGGGCATAAAAAATATTCCAAAGTGAAGAAATATTCACTTTGATCAAAGGGCAGATCAGACAGTCAAACACATTGGTAGAGTATCGAAATTTGTGATGCTCCTAATAGTCTTGCAACTAATTTGCTCAAAAGAGTATTGACATAACTTTGTCTGGCAAGGACTTTCTGTGCATTGGATTGGGGTAGAGAGTGCAGTTGGCATGAAATTGAGGGGGAAATACTTCCAAAACAGGGTGAATTATTTACAATACCAGAGAAATTGATGTACATGGCAAAACATCGTTTAGTTTAGAGATACAGCGCGGAAACAGGCCCTTCGGCCCACCGAGTCTGCACCGACCAGCGATCCCCGCAAACTAACACTGTCCTACACACGCTAGGGACAACTTGCATTTATACCAAGCCAATTAACCTACAAGCCTGTACGTCTTTGTAGTGTGGGAGGAAACCAAAGATCTCGGAGAAAACGTACACAGGTCACGGGGATAACGTAAAAACTCCATACAGACAGCACGCGTAGTCACCGGTGCTGTAAGGCAGTAGCTCTACTGCTACACCACCGTGCTGCTAAATAAAAGCTTATTTGAATAATCAGAAAATAAGTTCTTCAAAAGAAAAATCTATTTAGTGAAGTCTTTAAGGCTGCACAGAGGTAGAGTTGCTGCCTCACAGCATCAGAGACCCAGGTTTGATCCTGATCATGGGTGGAGTTTGCACATTCTCTCTGCGGCCAGGTGGGCTTTCTCCAGGTGCTCCGGTTTCCTCCCATAACATAAAGACGTGCAGGTTTGTAGGTTAATTGGCTTCTGTAAATTGCCCCTGGTGTGTAGGATGAGAAAAGTGGGATAACATGGAACTACTGATCGGTGATATTTTGAGTTGAAACCCTTGAAAGGTCCTGCCCCAAAACACCACCTATCCATGTTCTCCACAGATGCTGCCTGACCTGCTGAGTTATTCCAGCATTTTGCATCTTTCTTTAGCTCCTAATGAAGCTCTCTATGCTCCAATGCTTTCTCCCCCCACCCTACTCATAACAGTATGAAGAAGGGTCCCGACCCAAAGAATCGCCTGTCCATTCCCTCCACAGATGCTGCCTAATCCGTTGAATTCTGCCAGCACTTTGTGTTCTGCTCCATTGAAATCCCCTTGATACCTAGTGTATGACGCATCACTGCATTAAGTCTTAAACAAAAATGTTCTCAACAACCAGGTTTAAAAATTACATTTCTTCTGAGCTACATCCATGCAAGAATTAAACGTGTTAGCTTCTCTCAACGTTTATTTGACGGCTGAGTTATTACGATATAAAACATTTAGTTTGTAGAATCATTATGCCCAAATTAATGCAAAGCATAATTTTAAACTACGCGTAACACATTAATACTAATTTACTCCTTAGAGTAAATCAAATATTGAAACCTTGTTATAGGTTTCATTATGTTACAGTAACAGCAAAGTATAACAATCATGTTAAGGGAGTTGAAAATAATCTATGCAAGAACGATAATCCTCAAAGAGTCATTGGGGAGTGTGAATAAGAGGAAATTAGTTACAGAAATGTGAGTATAATGCATTGTAAATAATCACATTGAAAGAGAAATTTGCAGACTGCAAATTTGTAGGTTTTGTGTTTAGTTTAGTTTAGAGATAGTTTGCAAACAGGTTCTGCGGCCCACTGAGTCCGCACCACCCAGAGATCTCCGCTCATTAACACTATCCTACACACACTAGGGACAATTTACATTCATACCAAGCCAATTAACCTACAAACCTGCACGTCTTTGGAGTGTGGGAAGATCTCGGAGTGTGGGAAGATCTTTGGAGTGCGCGAAGATCTCGGAGAAAAACCCATGTGGTCACAGGGAGAACATACAAACTCCGTATAGCCATCACCCGTAGTCAGGATCAAATTCACGTCTCTGGCGCTGTAAGCGTTGGAAGGCAACAACTCCACCGCAGTGCCACCGTGCCACCCAGGCAATATCTCCAAGTTTGCGGATGACACTAAGCTGGGGGGCAGTGTTAGCTGTGAGGAGGATGCTAGGAGACTGCAAGGTGACTTGGATAGGCTGGGTGAGTGGGCAAATGTTTGGCACATGCAGTATAATGTGGATAAATGTGAGGTTATCCATTTTGATGGCAAAAACAGGAAAGCAGACTATTATCTAAATGGTGACCGACTAGGAAAAGGGGAGATGCAGCGAGACCTGGGTGTCATGGTACACCAGTCATTGAAAGTAGGCATGCAGGTGCAGCAGGCAGTGAAGAAAGCGAATGGTATGTTAGCTTTCATAGCAAAAGGATTTGAGTATAGGAGCAGGGAGGTTCTACTGCAGTTGTACAGGGTCTTGGTGAGACCACACCTGGAGTATTGCGTACAGTTTTGGTCTCCAAATCTGAGGAAGGACATTATTGCCATAGAGGGAGTGCAGAGAAGGTTCACCAGACTGATTCCTGGGATGTCAGGACTGTCTTATGAAGAAAGACTGGATAGACTTGGTTTATACTCTCTAGAATTTAGGAGATTGAGAGGGGATCTTATAGAAACTTACAAAATTCTTAAGGGGTTGGACAGGCTAGATGCAGGAAGATTGCTCCCGATGTTGGGGAAGTCCAGGACAAGGGCTCACAGCTTAAGGATAAGGGGGAAATCCTTTAAAACCGAGATGAGAAGAACTTTTTTCACACAGAGAGTGGTGAATCTCTGGAACTCTCTGCCACAGAGGGTAGTCGAGGCCAGTTCATTGGCTATATTTAAGAGGGAGTTAGATGTGGCCCTTGTGGCTAAAGGGATCAGGGGGTATGGAGAGAAGGCAGGTACGGGATACTGAGTTGGATGATCAGCCATGATCATATTGAATGGCGGTGCAGGCTTGAAGGGCCGAATGGCCTACTCCTGCACCTAATTTCTATGTTTCTATGTTTCTATCCAAATATCTGTGCTCCAGTGCCAGATCTCACCTGATGAGAGTTGAGTATAGTTTTTGGGAATGCAGTTTATTCCACTCCCTATCGAGCCGGTATAATGAATGAGTAACCTGTGTCTCCGTTTCCAATATTGAAACAAGAAGGGGAGGAGGCGATATTGACAATAGATCCTTTTCTGCTGTTGAAATGCAATGTTGGCTGTTTTCTCTCCGAGCTCTGGGGATCTGGAACAACATTCTTTGTAGCCTTCGGGGTTTCAAAACATCTGACAATCTGATAGATACAAAAACTGGCTGCAATGGCGAGTAGGGAGGAGGATGTAACAAATCTTCAAGGGATGTGGACAGATGGAATATAATGTGAAAAATTGGACGTTATCCATTTTAATACACAAAGCAAAGAATCGTTTAAATGGTTACAGATTGGAGAAATATTGAGAGTCAAAAGGACTGTGCAGGTTTTACAAATGATTAGGGATGCAAAAGATGTGCTGGCTTTCTTGACACCAGAATAGGTTAATGAGTTCATAGGTTCAAAAGACATAGGAGCAGAAGGCCATTCGGCCCAATCAAATCTACTCCGCCATTCAATCATAGCTGATGATCTTTCACTCTCAACACCATTCTCCTGCCTTTTCCACTATAACCCTTAACACCCTTACCACTCAAGTATCTATATATCTTCGCCTTAATAATTCCCAATGACTTGGACTCCACAGCTGTCTATGGCAATGAATTCCACAGACTAAAGAAATTCCTCTTCAACTCCTTTCCAAAGGTACGTCCTTAAATATTCTGAGGCTATGCCTTCTGGTTCTAGACTCTCCCACTAACCTCTGCTCATTCACTCTATCCAGGCCTTTCACTATTCAGTAAGTTTCAATGAGGTCCCTCATCATCCTTATAAACTCCAACGAGTACAGGCCCAGTACCATAAAACGCTCATCATGTGTTGTCAAGCTGGAAAGGGTACAGAGACGATTTACAAGGATGTTGCCAGCACTAGTGGGTCTGAGCACTAGGGAGAGGTTGAGTAGGCTGGGATTCTATTCCTTGGAATCCACGAGGATGAGGAGTGATATTATTGAGGTGTATAAAATCATGAGAGGAATAGATTAGATAGATGCAGAGTCTCTTGCCCAGAGTAGGTGAATCGAGGACCAGAAGACATAGGCTCAAGGTGAAGGGGAATAGATTTAATAAGAATCTGAGGGGTAACTGTTTCACACAAAGGGTGGTGGGTGTATGGAACAAGCTGCCAGAGAAGGTAGTTGAGGATGGGATTATCCCCACATTTAAGAAACTGTTGGACAGGTATCTGGATAGTACAGGTTTGGAGGGATATGGACCAAACGTGGGCAGATGGGGCTAGTGTAGCTGGGACATGTTGGCTGGTGTGGGCAAGTTGGGCCAAAGGGCCTGTTTTCATGCTGTATGGCTCTATGTCTCTATAACCCAATCATCCCTGGGTATAAGAATTATTTGAGTGTAAGAATTAAGATGACTAATATAGACAAGCAGAATGATTAGCATGGACATGATTGACGAAGGGCCTGTTTCTGTGCAGAACAACTCCATGACTCTGATTCCTAAGGCACGGTGGCGTAGTGGTAGAGTTGCTGCCTTACAGTGCCAGGAATCTGGGTTGGATCCTGACTACGGGTTCTGTCTGTACGGAGTTTGTACGTTCTCCCTGTCACCGCATGGGTTTTCTCCGGGTGCTCCGGTTGCCTCCCACACTCCTAAGACATGCAGGTTTGTAGGTTAATTAGCTTCTGTAAATTGTAAATTGTCCCTCATGTGTAGGATAGTGCTAGTGTATGGGGTGGACTTGGTCGGCCGAAAGGCCTGTTTCAGCGTTGTATCTCAAAAGTCTAAAAGTATAAAGCCTTATCAATTTTACCGTAATCATGGATGATGCGTACCTACGGTCTTTGCTCCATCTCTGTTGATGCCTTTCACCAATTACAACCTATCACACGCCCTCTCTATCCCCTCTGTCCCCTCACCCATTTCTCCCACTATCCACCCTAGTCACCCTGCTCCTTTCGTCTCCACTCATCTCTCATCCCTGAGTTCCTCATTTCCCTTTTATTCTTACTCTTTCCCCTCCCACCTATATTATTTCCTTTGGCTTGACATTTCACTCCTCCTCTCCTTACCTGGCACTCTTGTGTCTCCTTGTCACCTTCTGGCCTTTGTCACTAACTCCACCTGTAAATTTTGGCCAAAATAGAGCTAAAATAGAGCCAAAATAAAGCAGAGGATTCATGCATTCACAAGGCATTTTTGGCCAATTTGGTATTTCTGTATAAGAAGACACAGGCTGCTAGCTGGTGCCGGGAAGTCTAGGTCCCAGATCAGTGCTTCAGATAAGAAAGGTCTAAGTATCACTGCAATTGTTGGTATGTATGAGAATCTTGCAGAGGACTTCCAAGGTATTGTAAATGCATAAATTTGATTGGATTGTTGCAAAGGGATTGTAAATAATGTAAATAATGTTGCAAGACAGTCACCCTGCTGTTTGTTGATTGGCCAAAGTGTTAAGCCCTGGCAGAATTGTTTTGTGTTCCAGGGTAAATGTTGCATTATTCAGTTAGACACACTTCCTTCCAGAAGCTTCTGTAAGAAACATTGTTTTAGACTCTCTGTAATTGGGTTGTGGAACTGCCAATAATGTATTGATGTAATTGATATGTTTGATTGGATTGTAAGGGGACCACCCCTATGTAGTTCGGCCCCTCAAGATTCGTGGACCTATAAGATTTAAGAGGGAGTTAGATGTGGCCCTTGTGGCTAAAGGGATCAGGGGGTATGGAGAGAAGGCAGGTACAGGATGATCAGCCATGATCATATTGAATGGCGGTGCAGGCTCGGGGCCGAATGGCCTACTCCTGCACCTATTTTCTATGTTTCTATGTTTCTATAAAAGGCAGCCCCATTTTGGATCGGTGTCGATCTTCTGGAAGGGTGCTTGGGACTGCGTGACCTTTTGGGCAGTGTCTGCTTGCACGAGGTGGTGGTTTAGGTATTGTATAGAGGAATTTGCTGTTCGTTCTAAAAATAAAGATTAGTTGGTCCAGTGCTTGAGTCAGTGTTTTTTACTGAACTTGACTTGGGGGGGGGGGGGGGTAAGCTTTAGGAACATATTTACACACCCATCTGACAAACAAACCCTTCCTCACCAGTATCCACCTATCACTTGCCAGGCTTTGCCCCACCTCCACTTCTCTTTTCCCGCACTTCCCCCGCTCCTATCAGCCTGAAGAAGGTTCTTGACCCAAAACGCCGCCTGTTCATTCTCTTCACGGATACTGCCTAACCCACTGAGTTCTTCCAGCACTTTGTGTTTTGCTCAAGATTCCAGCATCTGCAGTTCCTTTGTGCCTGCCTTCCAGTCTTGAAGTTCAATTGTCTCAGCATCCAATGTTTCTTGGATGAAGCCCCAATCAGATGCACAGCAGTGGAACGATGGCCAAGATGAATATAAGCTCTTCAAAGTACTAATACATTCACTGCCAGTCTCAGCAACTTCATTCCCTGGTGGCAGAAAGATATTGCTCACAAGTACGCCTCTCTTGTCCCATTTGTAAGAAGCTTGGTTTTGTCTAGTCAAACTGAATGTGTTACGAGGGAGAAATTATACTTACAGTAAGTGGAAATCAAACCAAAAACTGCAAATGCTGGAAATCTGAAATAAAAACAAAGGAAATTGGAAGAACTCGGCAGGGCAGCATGGTGACACAGCGGTAGAGTTGCTGCCTCACAGCGCCAGAGACCCGGGTTCGATCCTGACTACGGGTGCTGTCTGTATGGAGTTTGTACATGCTCCCCATGACCTGCTTGGGTTTTCTCCGGGTGCTCGAGTTTCGTCCCAGACTCCAAAGTAGAGATCCGTGGTTTAATTGGCTTTGATAAAACTAAATTTTCTCCCTCGCCTGTTTCCGCACTATCTCTAAGCTAAGCTAAACTAAAAGGTCAGGTAGTATCTGTGGATGGAGAAACAGAGTTAATGACTTGCTTAGTTTAGGTATACAGTGTGGCAACAGGCCCTTCAGCCCATTGAATCCACGACAATCATCGATCACTCACACACTGTCCTACATAGTACATTTATAGAAGTCAATTAACCTACAAACCTACACTTTGGAATGTGGGAGGAAACCAGAGCACTGGAAAAACCCACACGGTCACAGGGAAAATGTGCAAACTCTGTACAGACAGCACCCGTAGTCACGATCAAACCCGGGTCTCTGGCGCTGCGAGGCAGCAACTCTACTCCACTGCTGAGTTGGATCAGAGAATCTTCATCAGGACTGAGAAAAAGAGAAAATAAGTTAGTTTGAAGTTGCAGAGTGGATGCGGGGGAGTAGAGAGGACAAAGTAAATGTCTTTGATAGGGTGAGGGCAGGATTGTTGCAGTGATGAGTCATCGATAAACCTATCCAGTTGGTGGATTAATGAAGCACTGAAAGAGAGAGAGAACAAACAACGGGGCATCTCAAAGCTGGGAATTTTTTATCAGAGCTGTGCGGAATAATTATCAGACCCGGAAAAGTATCAGTGGAAGGATTAAAATGGAATTAACATTACAAATGGATGAATTCACAGCAGAAGAATGGCACAGTTGTGCAGTGGAAGAGCTGCTGCCTTACAGCACCAGAGACCCGTTGGCACGGACTCAGTGGGCTGAAGGGCCAGTTTCCACGCTGTATCTCTAAAATAAACTAAAGTACAGAAACCAGGGGGCGGCACAGTGGTGCAGCAGTAGAGTGACTGCCTTAAAGCGCCAGAGACCTGGATTCGATCCAGACTATGGTTGCTGTCTGTACGGAGTTTGTACAGTCTCCCTGTGACCGCCCACACTCCAAAGACGTGCAGAGTCGTAGGTTAATTGGCTTCAGTAAAATTGTAAATTGTCCCTAGTGTGTAGGATAGTGTTAGTGCACGGTGTGATCACTGGTCGGCACAGACTCGGTGGGCAGAAGGGCCTGTTCTCACACTGTATCTCTGTATCAAAGTAAAGAAGCCAAGTCTGAAAGAAACAGAAACTGATGCTGTTTAATGCGATATTGAAGTCCAATGCTATATCAGGCAAGGATGGAAGATGAGGTGGTTCCTCAAGCTTGCATTGGGGCATCTGGGGATAGTGCAGGGAGTCACTAAATGATGAGTCAGAGCAAGATTAAACCTCCTGTTGCCTGTCAATAGCCTCAAATTCAGCATTGCCCTGTAGACTAAATGGATCTGTTCTGAATAGATTCATCCCGTATGCATCTGGTTTCTCCAAAGTAGGAGAGGCCACAACGTAAGCATCAAATGCAGTGCACTAGAATTAGACTTTACTTTAGGCTTTAGAGATACAGTGCATAAACAGGTTGCAGACTGGTTTTGCTGGGGAGGGAGAGAAAGCTGGAAGAGAGGAGGGACAGGATAGGGTGTGGCAGTTAATAGGTGAACACACAGCCTCACCTGTTCACCTATTACATGCCATGCTTTGCCTGACCCTCCTCTCTTCCAGTTTTCTTCCACATCACCCTCCCCCCCACCCCCTATGCTAGCACAATTAATCTGAAGAAGGGTCTTGTCCATGATCAACAGGGATGCTGCCTGACCTGCTGAGTAACTCCAGCACTTTGTATCTAGTTTTTTCCATTTCCAGGTCCGATGAAGAGTCTGATCTGAAATGCTAACTCTGTTTCTTGCTCCACAGATGCTGACTGTACCATTGATTGTTTTCAGCTTTTTTTATTTTCAAATTACTTTTCGAGCAGAGGCTAGCATCCATCCTTTAGACTTTAATTTACAAATAAATAATATTTTTCTGCCATGCTTTACCCAAAACTTCCTGAAGATGGCATCTAAGGTTGTATTACTGGAATATCTTGGCTGATACTAGACTTGTTGTCAATGCTATCGTTCAGATGCATCATCAAACCAGATTTTCACCACTAACTCATTGAAACTTACCGAATAGTGAAAGGCCTTGATAGAGTGGATGCGGAGAGGATGTTTCCACCAGTGGGAGAGTCTGGGAATAGAGGCCACAGCCTCAGAATAAAAGGATGCATCTCTAGAAAGATGATGAGGAAAAATGTCTTTAGTCAGGGGGCAGTGAATCTGTGGAATTCTTTGTCACAAACGGCTGTGGAGGCCAAGTCAATGGATATTTTTAAGGCGGAGATTGACAGATTCTTGATTAGTACGGGTGTCAAGGGTTATTGGGAGAAGGCAGGAGAATAGGGTTGAGAGGGAAAGATTGAGTGGCGGATTAGACTCAATGGGCTGAATGGCATACTTCTAACGCAGGGCCCCCTGGTGAGTTATACCTGTCCTGCAATCTAGAACAAGAAAATGGATTCATACACTCAATTGCCTTTTACGGGAGGGAGTTCAATGTGCAAAAACGATCTGTTATTCCACATTCCCTGCAGGGGCGGCACGAGGCGCGGCTGGTAGAGCCGTTGCCTCACAGCACCAGAGACCTGAGTAAATTCCTGATGTAGACTTGATGGGCCGAATGGCCTAATTTTTCTCCTATCACATGACCTTATGACCTAATGATCTAATTATTGAATTTATATTCCTGGTGGGATATAAAAATACTGATCTCTCAATGGTCCAGAACCTTTGCTGCTCGTCCAGTTAGCTGACACGATAATAATTTGAATTTAAGTTCTCAGCCCTTCTTGTTATTGTATAAGACACAAAGTGTGGAGTAACTCAGCGGGTCACTCAGCATCTCTGGAGAACATGGATAGGTGACGTTTCACAGAGTGCTGGAGTAACTCAGTGGGTCACGAAGCATCTCTGAGGAACATGGATAGGCAACATTTTGGATCGGGACCCTTCTTCAGACTGATTGTGCAGGGGGCGGGGAAGAAAGCTGGAAGAGAGGAGGGGCAGGACAAAGTTTGGCGGGTAGTAGGTTAACACAGCTGAAGGGGTCTGAAGAAGGGTTTCGGCCCGAAACATTGCCTATTTCCTTCGCTCCATAGATGCTGCTGCACCCGCTGAGTTTCTCCAGCATTTCCAGCATTTGCAGTTCCTTCTTGAACACAGCTGAAGGGGTGAGATTAATAGGCAGGTGGTTGCAGATGAGAAAAATGGTGTGAGACAAAAGGATTGAAGAATTGTGACTAGTGGAAGGAAAGTAGGGGTGGGGGTTTTGGGGGAGGAAAGGGAGGAGAGGGATTGTTGGAGGTTACCTAAAATTGAATTCAACCCAGCGGTATGAATATTAATTTCACTAATTTGAAATAACCCCTGCATTCACTCTCTCTCCGCTGCTCCCCCACACTAGTTGTCCTGCTGGTTTCACTATCCGCATCCATATATTCCTTCGTGATCACCTCTTCCACAGCCAACAATGGACCATTGTGGGCTCCACCTTTCCTTGGTCATCGGCGCCGGCTCTGATTTATTTAGAACCTTTCCATACCGCTGTTTTCCCTCTTCCCTGACTCTCAGTCTGAAGAAGGGTCTTGACCAGAAACGTCACCTATTCCTTTTCTCCAGAGATGCTGCCTGACCCGCTCCAGCATTTTGTGTCTATCTTCAATGTTCGAACAGTTGGGTTGTAAGCAACTCAAGCGGAATATGAAGTGCTGTTCCTTCTGTCTGCATGTGGCCTAATACAAATCTACAAAACAAAAAACGGAAGTACTCCAAAATCTGCCACAACAGACTCAACGTTTAGCACACATAAGTATTTTAGATGTGGAAACCAGGAACTACTGCAGTCTGAGGAAGGGTTGCGATCCAAAACATCATCTGTCCATATTCCCCTGGATGCTGCCTGACCTGCTAATTTACCACAGCACTTTGAGTGTTTTAGTTTAGTTTAGTTTAGTCTAGTTTAGTCTAGTTTCGTTTAGAGATACAGCGCGGAAACCGGATCTTCGGCCCACCAAGTCCATCCGACCAGCGATCCCCTCACATTAACACTATCCTACACACTGGGGACAATTTACAATTTTACCAAGCCAATTAGCCTACAAGCATGCAAATCATTAGAGTGTTGGAGGAAAACGGAGCACCCGGACAAAACTCACGCAGACACAGGGAGAACGTGGAAACTCTGTACAGACAGCACCCGTAGTCAGGATACAGGTCTCTGGCGCTGTAAGGCAGCAACTCTACCGCTGCGTCACCGTGCCGCCCTTTTAGATATACCTTTTTTCATTCAAGTGTGATCACACAGGCAGCTGGCTTTCTAAGCCATCCAAGATCATTATAGGTGTCCAATGAGCCATTTTCCTCTATGTCTGCCCTCGTTAGCTAATTAAAAGCATTTCCATCAAACTATTGCTTACTTTCATTTTAACGATGAAAGTCTCTGGAGGTAAATTTTGGTGATTAACCTAATGTACAGTTACAGCCCTGCGTGAGTGTCACAGAGCTTCAAAGGAGAGAGTGCCTAATCAATGACAATTTGCAATCTGAAGTGCTACTCCATTTAGATTGTCTCTTTAAACATTAGCCACATCCATACGTGCTTTATAACTTTCAAAGGGAGACTTTACAAGGTTTAGTACCTGTGCTTCACAGATTGAGATCACTAAAGCAAGGTGGCAAACTAAACAAACACCACATTGCAATTTATTCCGTGGAAATGTCAGAATCAATTCGGATAATGGAAATGAGGACTAAAAAGAGCCAGTAAACCTGTTTGTTTGCCTTCCAGTTGCCAAAGTGCAAAGAGAGATCAGCTTTCTCAGAGACTGTAATCTAATCTTCTCAATATTGCTTATTCATCATCAATTTAGCAAGGCACGAAATGGGACTTATGTGTTCATTATTGCACTGAATATTATGGTTTCTACAAACTCAATATACAGAAAAGACAACTTACTATTTCCCAACATTTCTCAACTTACTTTTTAATTTGTAGTTCTCACAATGAATTTTCACCAGAACACAAGAAAATAGGCGTAGGTCACTTAAACCTTTCGAAATGAGAAGAGGAGGAATTTCTTCAGTCAGAGGGTGGTGAATCTGTGGAATTCATTGCCACAGACGGCTGTGGAGTCGTTGGGTATTTTTAAAGCAAAGATTGGCAGATTCTTGATTAGTACGGGTGTCAAGGGTTATGGGGAGAAAGCAGGAGAACGAGGTTGAGAGGGAAAGATAGATCAGCCATGATTCAATGGCAGAGTAGCCTCAATGGGGCCAATTGGGCTAATTCTGCTCCTATGACTTATGAACATGTGAAACTTGCCCTGATATTCAAAAAGATCATGGATCTTCAAATAACCTTCACAATGAATCTTCACACGAACACAAGAAAATAGGAGCGAGTCACTCAAACCTGTGCTGAAATTCAATCTGATCGTGGCTGATCTGTCCCAGGTCTCAATTCCTCCTTTGGGCCTGTTTCTCACACCAACACCCAAACTATCAATACTTTATCCTTTTTAAATACTTTCAATGATCTAGCCGAGATGAAGAGTCTTTCTGATTCTACATCTCATTCCATGCTGTCTGATCTACTGAGTGTTTCCATTTACATTCTATTACCATTGCTCAAATGAGTCCAGTGGAAAAGTACATTTACACAAGGCTGAGCTTGGGGACAACATATTATTCTCTATTGTTATATATTATTAAACCTGAAGATTTGCTTGCACCACCTCCAACCTCATCTACTGTATCCGGTGTTCCCGGTGTGGACTCCTATATATCAGCGAGATCAAACGAAGACTTGGCAAAAGTTTCGCTGAACACTTATGCTCAGTCTGCCTTGGCCAACGCGATCTCCCGGTTGCCAAACATTCCAACTCCCCGATATGGACATTTCTGTCCTGGGCTTCCACTGTCAGAGCGAGGCCACACGCAAATTGGAGGAACAGCACTTCACATATCGCTTGGGCAGCTTACAACCCAGCGGTATGAACGTTGATTTCTCTAATTTCAAGTAACTCCTGCATTACTTTACACCCCCCCCCCACCCCGCTTTCCCCTACCCGAGTCATTCTACTAGTTTCACTGTTTGCATCCTTGTATCCCTGTCGTTAGCACACCTTCCCCAGCCAACAATGGGCCATTGTGGACTCCACCCTTCATGAGGTCATCTGTTGCTGGCCCTGTTTAGTTCTGGCCATCTCTATCTTTCGGTCTGAAGAAGGGTTCTGACCTGAAATGTCACCTATTCCTTTTCCCCAGAGATGCTGTCTGACCCGTTGAGTTACTCCAGCATTTTGTGTCTATCTTCGGTATAAACCAGCATCTGCAGTTCCTTCCTACACATACTATTTAATGCGAATCACAAAGATCTTACAACATGTCCACCAAGGCCTGTGATTATTGCCCATCCTCAGTATTGTCAAGTGAATTTGGAGCGCCAACTGGATCCTCCTGGTTCCGACAAGTGCTCTGGTTTCCTCTCATGCCCTAAGGGCGTGTGAGTCGGTTGGCTAATTGATAGCTGTAAATTGCCCTGAGTGTGGAAGTGAGTGGGAATTGCTGGGAAAGTGGAGAGGATAAAATAATTGGATTAATGTCAGATTTGTGTAAATTGGTGGTTGATAGTCTGCATGGACCTGGTGGGTTGAAGGACCGGATTCCATGCTGTATGATTTTATTACATGGAATGTGGAACAGCACAATGTCGGTAGGAACTGTGATCATCTCACTGAGTCCGTGCCGACCTGTGATCTGGTACATTAGCACTATCCTACACACTGGGTACAATTGTGCCACTCTAGCGTCACTGTGCCGCCCAACTAATAGAATTGATTATAGTTCTGAAACCATGTCCCTTCTAACATAGCCATGAATGATGATGGTCAATTCAACAACTAACGGAAGGAGAAGGCTTCACAAACATCCCCATCTTGTAGACCAGGTGTTCTTGGTCTACAAACAGCACAACAAATCCAATCCGGATGATTACCATTAATCAGTCTATTTATTTTTTAACAGTGACCAGTGGTTCTCAGTTCCTCCACAATCCTCTTTATGTCTACCCTACTTCCTTAGACGGCTTAGGAAGTTCAGCATGTCCCCAACAACTCTCACTAACTTCTACATATGCGCCGTTGAAAGCATTTTATCAGGATACATCACAGCTTGGTTTGGGAACAGCTCCATCCAAGACCGCAAAAAATTGCAGAGAATTGTGGATGCAGCCCAGACCATCGCACAATCCAACCTTCCTTCCATTGACTCAATTTATACTTCACTATGCCTCAGCACGGCCACCAGCATAATTAAGGACAAGTCGCACCCTGGCCACTCCCTCTACTCCCCTCTCCCATTGGGCAAAATGTATAGAAGTGTGAAAACACGCACCTCCAGATTCATGGAAAGTTTCTTCCCAGCTGTTATCAGGCAACAAAACTATCCTATCAACAACTAGAGAGCAGTCCTGAGCTACATACGATCGACCTCATTGGAGATCCTTGGACTATCTTTGATTGGAATTTGTTGGACTTTATCTTGCCCTAAATGTTATGCACATTATTCCTTTTATCATGTATCTATCCGCACAATGTATCTATCCGCTCGATTGTAATCATATACTGTCTTTCCGCTGACTGGTTAGCATGCAACAAAAAGTTTTTCACTGTCCCTCGGTAATGGAACTAACCAAACTAAACTAAACTCTAGCACAAAAAACATGCACTCCAGGGCTGGTTACAGCTCCAATACAGTTACAACACTAGCATCTACCTCTAATTGTGGAGAATAGACCAGGTGTACTTGGTCTACAATAATCATAACAAATCCAATCCAGATGATTAACACTGATAATAAGTTCATAAGTGTCATAAGTTTCAGGAGCAGAATTAGGCCATTCGGCCCATCAAGTCTATTCTGCCATTCAATCATGGCTGATCTATCTTTCCCTCTCAACCACATTCTCCTGCCTTTGCCTCATGATCCCTGAGCACCCTTACTAATCAAGAATCAGTCAATATGCTCTTTAAAAATACCCAACGACTTGGCCTCCACAGCCGTCTGTGGCAACAAATTCCACAGATTCACCACCCTCTGGCTAAAGAAATGTATCCACATCTCCTTTCTAAAGGTACGTCCATTTATTCTGAGCCTCTGGTCCTATGGCTTCCCACTAATGGAAACATAATCAGTCTATTTATTTTTTAAACAGTGACCAGTGGTTCTCCATTCCTGCACAATCGTCTTCATATCCACCCCTGTAAAGACCTCGTAGAATCTGGTACGTTTAAAGGTGTAGGAATATTGTACACTTCAATCTAATTAAGCAGAAGTGATCGGATTGCCAGCCTGATATTCCTCACAGGAAACTTGTGGACTAATGTCACTCTGTCGATCTGCAGCGAGATTGCAACCCCAGGATTAGCTCTGGATTTAGCCTGAAAATGTTTCACGAAAGCACCAGTTCATCCCCTGGCATTTTACATAGTAACTTCCTGCGTCTAATCATGAAATGGTTAAAACCTTTATTTCCCCAGCGCTTAATGCAGGGGAAAGCGGGTCATATATTTCACCTCTGTTTTGATTTGGTGGCGAGCAGAATGCGCGCTAAACAGACATTTTTTCCCACACTCAGCATAGCATGCCGGCGAGACCAGAAGATTAGAAGTGAGACTTTGATTTAGGTTACACATCCAGTGAAGATTAATTGCATTGCAGGGGAAAGAGGCTTATCGATCGGCCATCCAGCATTCACAAATGGAGCCTGCGTTCAGCTAGGACATTTGTCATTTCCAAACATTCCTATTATAGTGAAGACTGAATCTATGGGGAGTGAGAAGCCATCCATTCCCCAACAGCACAGAGAATATTTTAGCCGCGCATCTTTATTCTAAGGAGTTGTGAAATATAGCCTTGCTGGGCACATTTTTCAAGCAGTTGGCGCAACCCAAACAGAATCAGCGGCATGATCGGAACTGATGCTGATTAGTCAGGTTTACTTTAGTTTGGTTTTGGAGATGCAGCGCTGAAACAGGCACTTTGGCCCACCTTGTCCAACGATCACCCGCACACTCGTTCTATCCTACACACTAGGGACAATTTACAGGTCAATTAATCTACAAGCCTGCACGTCTTTAGAATGGGGGAGGAAACCGGAGCACCTGGAGAAAACCCATGTGGTCACATGGAGAATGTACAAACTCTGGAGAAAACCCATGTGGTCACATGGAGAATGCACAGACAGCACCCATAGTCAAGATCAACCCATGTCTCTGGTGTTGTAAGGCAGCAACTCTCCCACTGCTCCACCGTGCCATCCCACAGTGCTGTACAATGTACAACAGGACAATGTTATGGTGTCGAGGCACCGGCTGTCAGGTGAGATATTTGGCCCAGAATATTAAACCCTGCATCTTTATTCTAAGGAGTTGTGATATATAGGCATACTGGGCACATTTTTCAAGCAGTTAGAGCAACCCAAACAAAATCAGCAGCACCTCTTCAGTGGAAGGGAGCGGCCAACAGCCACTGTTGCATGGGTCAGCGTGTCACTGCCCACTTGCTCCAATGCATGACAACGGGCAAGCACAGAATGCACTGGGGCTCAGATGCCAGGTCCAATAAGCTCTCACTCTGCCGCTCGACACTGCATCGAGTCCAGGAACGGCTCTGGTCACACGGGGCCGAGTAGCCAGGTGTCCTTTGGCTCCACGCTGGCCAAGGCTGACAGACCTAGCCAGACACTTTCCCCTCAACTGGATCCACAAGTTAAGCATAGGGAAGTGGTTTGTTTTTATTTATTTTGTTTTCATAGATTAATAACTAATTGATTAATAATTGATAAAAGAATTAATTAATAAAATAAAATAGTTTCTACCAACTAAATGTACATTTAAATCACTAAACGTTTAAAGTGACCTTAGAGGGGTGTACAAATTCATGCGAGGAATAGATCGGGTAGACGCACAGTCTCTTGCCCAAAGTAGGGGAATGGAGAAACAGAGGACATAGGTTCACGGTGAGGGGTGTAAGATTTAATAGGAACCTGAGGGGTAACTTGTTTACACAAATGGTGGTGGGTGTATGGAACGAGCTGCTGGAGAAAGTAGTTGAGCAGGTACTATCATAACGTTTAAGAACCATTTAAACAGGTACATGGATAGGACAGGGTTAGACGGATGTGGGCCAAAGGCGGGCAGGCGGAACTAGTGTAAATGGAACATGTTGGGTTATGTGGGCAAGATGGGCTGAAGGGCCTGTTTCCACACTGTAGGACTCCATGACAAGGTAAATTATTTTTTTGTTTAGGTTAGAAACACAACCTGGAAGCTTCGGCCCAACGAGTCCACGCCGACCATTGATCGCACGTTCATATTAGTTCTATGTTAAACCACTTTCTCATCCACTCCCTACATATTTGTGGCAATTTACAATTAAGGCAATTATCCTCCAAACTTGCACGTCTTTGGGATGCGGGAGGAAACCGAAGCACCAGAGATAATCCACA
>CM075977.1:196574796-196606424 GCA_038087875.1 Malacoraja senta | reverse complement strand
TGATCGATGGTCGACATGTTCGCTGTGGGCTGAAGGGTCTATTTCCATGTTGCATCTAACCTTAATAAGCTAACCTTTATTTAGTTTCATTTAGTTTATTGTCAAGTGTACCGAGGTACAGTGAAAAGTTTTTTGTCGTGTGCTATCCAGTTAGCAGAAAGACTACATGATTACAATCGAGTAGTTTGTTCCTTGCTATTTACCTGGTCACCCTCTTACCCTTAAAAAAAATAATAGCATGTATTTAGAAATGCCCAGTAATATTTTTTTTTGCCTCCTCTTTGTCAATACAATTGTGTTTTATTTATGAAGGGCCTCCTCTTTTCAGTTTTCTATAACATCTCTGTAATTTGGAATCTCTCGTCATGCTAATGATGGCCACAGAAACTGCTGGAATGTCATAAATAACCAAAAAAGGACAAACTTCAAAAGTCATAGGAGCATAAGTAAGCCATTCGGCCCATCAACTGTGTCATTTAATCATGGCTGATCTATCTTTCCCTCTCAACCCCATTCTCCTGCCTTATCCCCGCAATCTTTGATGCCCTTCCTAGTCAGGAACCTATCAATCTCCGCTTTAAAATTACCCAATAACTTCACAGCTGTCTGCGGCACCACCCGCTGACTCAAGAAATTCCTCCTCATCTCCTTCAGCTGTTAGACTTTAAACTTTAAAGATACAACACCGAACCAGGCCCTTCGGCACACCGAGACAATGCCAACCAGCGATCACCCTGCACACTAACACCATCCTACACACTAGGGACAATTCACAATTTCACTGAAGCCGAATAACCTACAAAACTGTATGCCTTTGGAGTGTGGGGGGAAACCAGAGCACCCGGAGAAAACCTATGCGGTTACGGGGAGAACATTCAAACACGGGACAGACAGCACCCGTAGTCAGGATCGAACCCGGGTCTCTGGTTGAAGGTAACTTTCTACGGTAAGTTTATTAATGCCCTTCAGGGCAGGAAATTAGCCATCCTTACCTACTTACATCTACATGTTTTTCCCATCCTACAATAGGGCGCCACGGTGGTGCAGCGGTAGAGCTGCTGCCTCACAATGTCAGAGACCCAAGTTCGATCCTGACCACGGGTGCTGTCTGTATAGAAGGTGACCGCGAGGGTTTCCTCTGGGTGCTCCGGTTTCCTCCCACATCCCAAAGGCGTGCAGGTTTGCGGGTTAATTGGCTTCTGTAAATTGGTGTGAGTGTCTAGGATAGAACTGTTGTTGGGTGATCTCAGTCGGCGGGGAATCGGTGGGCTGAAGGGCCTGTTACCATGCTGCATCTCTTAACTAAACTAAATTACATTCTTAACTACCCTCTGCAAAGCCCTAGCGAGCCATTCATTTGTAGGCGGCCTTCCATCTCACTCTCAAGGGGCAACTAGGAATAGAGCAACAGAAGTTGAAACTCAAAAAAATAATTTAAAAATGATCGATCCCCCAGTCAATATTAAAAAATTAGGTTCAATTTCTCAAACCAAAATTTGTCCAGTCTGCTGAACTTCTGATAAAGTGATGCTGCCTCCAGAGATGCTTCTCTCCAGAGATGCTGCCTGTCCCACTGAGTTACTCCAGCTTTTTGTGTCTATCTTGTGGTAGAGTAACATTAGCATTATGCTTCTGCAATAGAGAGTGATGATTGATTACATTCTAAAAACAGCCAACCTTCGTACGATGTGTTATTAACAACCGGAATTCTTCCGGAGGGCATCCGACTGCAAGTTGGAAACCATTTACACTGATATTGTATCAATCAATAGTGAGACCAATTCTGCAGTATTGACTGCAGCTTTAATCACCCTACATCAACAATGATTTAGAGCGATCACAGTAGAATGGCCTGAATAATTCTAGAATTCAGGGATACTTGGCTATGTTAGCAGAGCGATTAAGTTGCTGAACCTGTGATCTGGAGATCTGAAGTGTGAGTATGCATGTCATCTTGGCAGCTGTGGAAATTAACAACTAAAAAAAATCCTGAATAAGTCGTAAACAGATGTTGAACATAAAGCTAAGGTACAAAGTGCTGGAGTAACTCAGCGGGTCAGGCAGCAACTCTGGAGAAAAGGAACAGGTGATGTTTCGGATTGGAACCGGAATTACACTAAACTAAACCAATGCATGGAGCCAGAGGATTTGGGTGAGGTCCTAAATCAATACTTCAACTGTATTCACTAAAAGAAAAAATATATTATATTTAGAGGATTCATGGAGCGCTGCAGTGGCAGGAGCCACCGGGTGGCGCTTGCAATGGCTGCCTCACCAACAGTCTGTCTGTCCCTACCTTCTTTGTTGTTTTTTTAGCGTGTGTTAAATGTATGTATTGGTGTTCTTTAGCTTGTTTTATATATGGGGGGGGGTTTTGAGGGAAACTGTTTTAATCTTTTACCTCGACAGAGATGCGAGTTTTTTTCCGTATCATATCTCCTTCTGCACTGCGGCCTAACATCGAGGAGTTGGCGGCCTTTGCTGGAGGCCAACTTCGGGAGCTCCATCCGCGGGAGCCTGCGGACTTACCATCGTGGAGCTTGTGATCCCTGGTTAGAGACTGATCTCCAAGCCGCAGGAGCTTCGACCACGCCGACGTGGGGGCTTCGATCACCCCAATGCGGGGGTTTAGATCGCCCCGACGCGGGAGCTTCGATCACCCGACTGCGGATGGTTCAACTGCCCCGACTGCGGGATAATAAAGAGGATGAAGATTGGACTTTATTGCCTTCCATCAGAGTGAGGAATGTGGGGAATCCGCTGTGGTGGATGTTTATGTTAACTTTTAATGTAGTTGTGTGACATATCTTTTAATATGGCTGTATAGTAATTCAAGTTTCACTGTACCTTAATTGGTACATGTGACAATAAACAGACCTTTGAACCTCTGTAAAAATATATATTCTATTTGGAAGATTCAGGGGGAGTTGCAGTGAACTTATAGAACATGCCATGACAGATGCACCATGGAAAGCATACTGTTGGGTTGCATCACAGCTTGTTTCGGGAACAGCTCTGCCCAAGACCGCAAGAAATCGCAAAGATTTGTAGATGTAGACCAGTCCTTCACACAGACCAGACTCCCCGCTGTTGACTCCATCTACACTTCACGCTGCCTAAAAAAGCAGCCAACATAATCAAAGACTTTTCCCACCCCAGTCGTTTCTTCTTCTCCCTGCTTCCGTCAGGCAGAAAGTACAGAAGCTTGAAAGTGCGCACCACTAGACTCAGGAACAGGAACTCACTTCCCCTCTGTTATCAGGCTGCTGAACAGTCCTTCCCTAAGCTAGAGTATTGCTTGATTCACCTTTACCCCATTGCAGACACTGGACTTTGTCTCTGGAACAATTGCACTACAATGGTGAGAACTATATTTTGCACATTATTTCTTCACCTTTGCTCTGCCTATTGTACTTGAGTTTGGCATGATGGTATCTATCTATAATATTTAGAGATTCATCATGGAAACAGGACCTTTGGCCCACCATGTTCGTGTTGACTAGTGATCCCTGTACACTAGCACTATCCTGCACACTAGGGATGATTTACAATCTATACCAAAGCCAATTAACCCACAAACCTGTACGTCTTTGAAGTGTGGAAGGAAACCGAAGCACCCGTTGAAATCCCCCGCAGTCACAGGGAGAACGTACAAACTCTGTACAGGCAGCACCCGAAGTCAGATTGAACCCGGGTCTCTGGCATTGTGAGGCAGCAAATCTACTGCTGCGCCACTGGTCCACCCGAAGTAGAATTTGATTTGTGTGGATAACATGCAAAAAAAGCTTTTCACTGCATCTGCATCTGCGTCAGTAAGCCGCCCCTTGTCGAAAAAGTGGGAGCCCATGTGATCCAGGGCAAGTGGGCACACTAGATGCATTACTGTATTGGGAGACAGAGGGTGATGGTGGGGGGTTGTTTTAATGATTGGAAGCCAGTCACGAGAGGTGTACCACAGTAATCACTGCTGGGAACTATATAATTGCTACTAATGACCATAGTCTTGGATGAAAAATAAAAGCAAATTAATTGGAGCAAGCTAATGTCAATGATATGAGGGAGATCTATATGAAATTGGACTAAATGACCATCAAATAGAAATTTAATACAGCTGGTTGACTTTAAAGAGTAGTTCGTTTAGTGTCCGGGTTTGTTCCCACAAGGATTTCTGTTCTCTTGGGTGTCTGAGATGAATGCACAGTGCATGGAGAATCACCTGCATAATTCAGTGGTAGGAAGATAGCTCAATCCTGCCCTATTGTGTAGCTAATCCCATTCCATCATCAGGCTATTACAACATAGATTACAGAGATGTATTGGATCACGTACAGGCAGAGGAGATTAGTTTGATTTGGCATTATGTCAGTGTGGACATTGTTGGCCAACAGGGCTATTTCTGGGCTGTACTGTTCTATGCTCTTTTATTTTAGATTCAAGAGTGTTTAATTGTAATATGTACCGACAAATGGAACAACAAAATTCTCACTTGAGGTCTGTAAACATAGTTCTTAAAGATTATATAATAAACAAAGAAAATTCAATAAAATAAAATACCCCAATATTAGTTCAAAACAAAGGCCCAAATTAGTCAGTTCATAGCTCACAAAGAAAGTTTGTAGTTCATAGTTTTGTTGGTACCTGAAGTTCCTGAACCTGGAGGTCAAGAAAATTTCAGAAGTAGTTCACCAAAAGAGTTTAGATCTTAGGGCTAAAGGAATCAAGTTTTGAGTAATTGGCAGTCTGTCAGTGGGAATCATGTTCGTGATCGGACAGAGACATTAGAATAGATATCTGCTTCACATCATATCTACATTCTGCACTGCAAGGCTCTCACAGGTAATTCAGCAACCGAGTCACGTCGAGTCCAGTCTAGTCTAGTTTAGTTTTGTTTAGTTTAGTTTTTGTTCAGTTTTGTTTAGTTTATTACCAAGATGCAGGGAGAACCTTTTGTTGCGTGCCAACCTGTCAGCAGATGATTGCAATCATGATTACATAATGAAGTGAATAACATGAATAACGTTTATGGCAAGGTAAAGCCAGTGAAGTCCGATTGAAGATAGTCTGAGGGTCTCAAATGAGGTAGATGGTATGTCAGGACTGCTCTCTAGTTGTTGGTAAGATGGTTCAATTGTCATGTCCACAAGTACGGTATGGTAGTGTACAATCTTGTTTGCAGCAGCATTGACTCGGGCAACTCACTTATGTGCATAAGTTGCACATAAATTACACATAGAATTTCTTAGTTAGAAGACTAAGTAAAAAAAACAAGACATTACTACAAAATACAAGTTTGAAAAGAAGTAGAAGGAATTTATTATGAATCCCATGGCGGCACAGTGGCGCAGCGGTAGAGTTGTTGCCTTAAGCCCCTGTCTCACGGTGCAAGTCCACCCACGAGTGATCCCGAGTGAAAGAAAAAATCAAACTCGTGGTTGTCTACGAGATTCCAAGTTTATGTTCACGAGTTTAAACGAGTTCCCACGTGTATGTCTAAGTTTTCCGTTTACTTCTCATTTCTGCGATGTACCAAGTTCCTCTCCCGAGTTACTCTGGAGCCAACAACGACTACCGACATGTGGAAAAATTATCACATGGATAAAAATGTCATGCAGTTTTTTTTTACTATTAAAAGCCTCCCATGACCATGGACAGAACTGCTGTGATGATCAGCTTCTCCATGTCTCTTATGTAGCTGCATGCTCCTCTTGTCTTGTAATTAATCGCTTTTATCAAATCGTTGCCTATCATTGCTACAAAGCAATAAATGGCATTTAAAGTACTTGGCTGTCAAAAAAAGCGCAAAACGTAAAGGTGTTTAAGAAACGGACTGCAGGGAGAACTTCAAAGCTTTTGTAAATCGACTAAATTCAGGTAGAAGTTGAACTCAAGATTTAAACCCTGAAAGTTAGGTTTCTTAACACAGGATAGATGTTCTGCCAGAACGGAGTTACTGAATAAAATCGTCTCCCGTTTTCCTCCGTTTTTTGCATGACCTCGGCTTGCCAGCTATATTTCACACTCCGTGATCTGTATAATGTATATAAGTGTAAAATAATAAACTGACCAAGAAGGTCCAGTGTTCTCCCCTGTTAGTTTAGTTTAGAGATACAGAGCGGAAACAGGCCCTTCGGACCACCGAGTCTGTGCCGACCAGCGATCCCCGCACACTAACACCATCCTACACCCACTATGGACATTTTTACATTCACCAAGCCAATTAACCTACAAACCTGTACGTCTTTGGAGTGTGGGGGGATCTCGGAGAAAACCCACGCAGGTCACGGGGAGAACTTACAAACTCAGTACAGACAGCACCCGTAGTCGGGATCGAACCCGGGTCTCCGACGCTGCATTCGCTGTCAGGCAGCAACTCTACCGCTGCACCACCGTGAATGAAGGCCTGTTTTAAGTATCAAATAGAGGAGCAAGAGGGTGATCAAGGCGGAGAAAGTGTAGAGGCCAATGACAGGTAGTCCAACTTGCGGGAGTGCAGGTCCACCATGACGACGCCGTGGCCGCGGTGGGCTTTGGGGGAGATGCAGGTGACATCAGTGACCAGGCGAGGGATGTAGACCGTGGTCTGATTAATCCACCACACGAACCACCTGGCGTTGCAGGTGCAGATAAAGTGGTTGCCGCTTAGCCGCAGCTCCCGAAGATGTTTGATGGCGCTGTCCGGGAAACTGAAGGCCTGGGTGGTCTTCAGGTTGTTGTAGCTGCGATCCAGGTACTGCATGGAGGTCACGTCCCGCAGGAAGTCCTTGGTCAGCTTGGAGATCTGGTTGCGGGTGAGGTTGAAGACACGCAGGGTCTGGGTGCAGTTGGACAGCATGCGAGGCACCGTGGTTAACAGGTTGCTACCGAGGTCCAGCAGCTCCAACCAGCCTAGCAGGTAAAGCCTGCCCCAGTTGAAGCTCCACAGCTGGTTACCGCTCAGCACAAGCTCCTTGAGTAGCGGGGGCAGGTGGTCAAACACGTTGTGCGGCATGAACGCGAGTTTCTTCCCCTAATAATCCGCTGCTATCTGTGTTCGAGAGCGAAAACCTGCAAAGGGCACGCAGGGTTCCTCGCTAGCGAAGATGGACACAGAATGTTGGAGTAACTCAGCGCGACAGGCAGCATCTCTGGAGAGAAGGAATGGGTGACGTTTCGGGTCGAGACCCATTACTTCTCTCCAGAGATACGGCAACAGCACAGCACAAAACCAGTCTGAAGAAGAGTCTCGACCCGAAACGTCACCAATTCCTTTTCTCCAGAGATGCTGTCTGCCCCGTTGAGCTACTCCAGCATTTTGTGTCTATATCCCATGGCTTATAATGTCACCTCACTTTGTAAAATCATTATCTGAAGAAATGTCTCCTCGCTGGCTCAAACGTAATCAATGTAGAACTCATGTTTCTCTCTGCTTCGTATACTTGGGAATTCCCTCAGTATGGTCATTCATGCGTCCCGCCCGGTGTTAACCCTTCCCATCAATGCTTGAGCCCCCATCTTCGCTCTGTACCTTCAGATTCATTGGCGGCTCTCTCCCATCGAAAGTATCCAAGTTAATTTCAGACCCCTATCCATCCATCCATTCATTCATTTTCCATTAAGATCTGACTAATCTTCAACATTTCACTTCTGTCACTCAGGCCAAACCCACGGTAGGCCCAAGAGTCACTACGGTAAACTCACGGGCCACTACGTTCTTACAACGAGTTTAAATGTTTCAAATTTTAACTTCAAGAGTAAATTTGACTCATGGAAATCTTTAAACATGTTTTAAATTTTTCAAGAGTTAACAAGTTTCCCGGGTACCTGCCGTTAGCGCCACGAGTCGCTAAGTTGCGTCCACGAGTTCTGACATTCACGCTACGTTAATTGTACATGATTACCATGAGTTTAATTTGTTTTAAACTCGGGGTCACTTGTGGGTCGACTCGCACCGTGAGACAGGGGTTTTACAGCACCAGAGATCTGGCTTCAATCCTGACTAACATAATTTAGTGCATTCTCCTTGTGACCGCATGGGCTTTCTCCAGGTGCTCCGGTTACCTCTCACATCCCAAAGACGTGCGGGTATATAGGTTAGTCAGTAAGTTGCCCCTCCTGTTTAGGATAGAACTAGTGTATGGATAATAGCTGGTCTGTGCGGACGAAAGGCCTGTTTCCATACTGTTTCTCTGTACTAAACCAAACAATTAGAAAAGAACAAGTCCATGGTAGTGGCAGGGGTGGTCTGCAGTGTTCAATATTGAGGTACATTGTACTTTGTTCATTCATAAGCATTTTTTTAAAATCATTTTTGGGGCTTATGGTGATATGAATGGAAATCTTCTTCCTTCTTTGGTAAGCAGTTGCTCTTTTTATTTCTCAACTAAACCAAGTGCAGACCCGTTTCTGCTCCCCCAATGCAATATTCCATCACTCACCTGTTCCCCCAACGCAACCCGTTCCTCCAACGCAATATTTCACCGCTTTCTCTCTCCTCTCTCCTCCACCCCCCCTCTCGTCTCCCCCCTCCGATCCTCGGCCCAGTGAAATAATGTGGGGGTCGGTGTCCGGGGGTCGGGGGGGGGAATCACCCCATGTCGGGTTCAGGGTTGGGGTCGTGAATCACCCCGTGTGTGGGTCGTGTTCCGGGGGGGGTGAATCACCTCATGTGGGGGTGGGGGTCCGGTGCCGGTGCATCGCGGTCAGTGACTCTGGGTGGGCGGAGGGGCCAGACTGTCCCCAACTCTGCTGCAGCTGACGGGGACGTTGCCGGGTTTTCGTCCCCGTGTGTCCGCTGCCCGGAGCCGTGGCCCCGCTCCACCGGCCCCGTGTGTGGGCGCTGCCGATCTACAGCCTGTCATAGTGCGGCCGCACAGGGGGAGGCGGGGTGGAGGACGGCCGTGGCCGGACAGCGCTGACCCCGGGGGGAGAGTGGGGTCTGTCCCGAGGATCCGCTCCTTCTGCCGCTTACACTGGGTGTCTGAGTGTCTTTTGGTGCTCGGGTTCAGAGTGCTCAGTCACCCTCCAGCCCTGGGCGGCCGTGAGCCGGCACTTGCCCTCAATCCACCGGCACGCTGCTCTTTCGCAAGTCAGTCACGAAAAACATTTGTATCTTCTCTCTGTCCGTGAGCAGCAATGATGTTGGCGGTTTTTACCAGGTAAGAACGTACGTGTTGCTTGAGTGGTACTGCGGAAGGTTTCAGCGACTCCGTGCGTCATGGCCTTTGACCTTATGACCTTCCGTGCAACCCCTCTATTTAAATGCGGCCCTCCCCCTGACGTCACTCAACGCTGGTGCCTGCCCACTCCCCCCATTGCAGGGCATTGTGACGTCACTTTGGAAGCGGGTTGAAAGATATTCCGTTTAAAAAGTTGGTTTTGGGTATTTTAAAAACGCTGTAACGTGTGAAGTAGTTTATTTTGTCGACGAGGTCAATGTGATTAATTACGTGTTAAAATTTCTGCGTTAGCGCGTGGCGTTTTGACGAAGGTAAAAAGACCAGATGACACACACACACACACACACGTATACATACATACAAGGTGAGAATTTTAATAGTATAGAGATGGACGAAGAATCTGGTGGAACCATGCCCACTTTCCAGATACTCATTCCGGGAAGGTATGTCTCTCAACACCACGAAAATAAAATTTAAACAATAGTAAAAAAACACAAAGTGGTGGTGTAACTCATCAAGTCAGGCAGCATCTCTGGAAGGATGGAGAGACCACATTTCAGGTCAGAAAATGCACAGTCAACCCGAAACATCGTCTGTTCCCACCAAGTTCCTCCAGTACTTTATTTCTTACTCAAGATTATAACTACTGCAGTTCCTTGTTATTCCATTAATTAAAAAAAGCACTTGGACTTCAGTTCCTTATGCCTGCTCCCATTTTTTAATGAGACCATTTAGTTGGTTTAGTTTAGTTTAGTTTATTCATAAATTCATGTTCATAAGTTGTAGGAGTAGAATTAGGCCATTCGGCCATTCATGTCTACTCTACCATACATTCATGGCTGAGCTATCTTTCCCTCTCAACCCCATTTTCTTGCTTTCTCCCCATAGCCCCTGTCACCTGTACTAACCAACAATCTATCAGTCTCCACCTTAAAAATATCCATTGACTTGGCCTCCACAGCCTTCTGTTTAGTTCAGTTTAGTTCAGTTTGGTTCGGTATGGTTTATTATATTGTCACGTGTGCCCAGGTACTGTGAAAAGCTTTCGTTGCGTGCTAACCGGTCAGTGGAAAGATAATACATGATTACAATCGAGCCATCCACAGTGTACAGATACATGATAAAGGGAATAACGTTCAGTGCATAGTTAAAGTAAGAAATGTTGCTGGTGGAGTAGAGGTTTAAAAGAGTGGAGCGATTGTAATGAGTGATTGCAGATCTGCTTCTGGGACCAGCACACGAAGAGTCGCTTGGCCTGGGTGCCATCTTGGACCATGGTTTTATCTGAGTGTCGCCACCTACACTGATTCCATATCACATAATGCCTTTATATACACTAACTAACTAACTATAACTAACTAACTAACTAACTAACTATAACTAACTAACTAACTATAACTAACTAACTATAACTAACTAACTAACTAAAACTAACTAACTAACTAAAACTAACTAACTAACTAAAACTAACTAACTAACTAACTAAAACTAACTAACTAACTAACTAACTAACTAACTAACTAACTAACTAACTAACTAACTAACTAACTAACTAACACTCTCTCTCTCTCTCTCTCTCCCTCTCTCCCTCTCTCCCTCTCTCCCTCTCTCCCTCTCTCCCTCTCTCCCTCTCTCCCTCTCTCCCTCTCTCCCTCTCTCCCTCTCTCCCTCTCTCCCTCTCTCCCTCTCTCTCTCTCTCCCTCTCCCTGTGTGGAATGAGCTTCCAGTGGAAGTGGTGGAGGCAGGTTCGATTATATCCTTTAAAAATAGATTGGATGGGTATATGGACGGGAAAGGAATGGAGGGTTATGGTCTGAGTGCAGGAAGATGGGACTAGGGGGAAGTAATAAAAAAGAAGGGGAAAAAAAAGTGTTCGGCACGGACTTGAAGGGCCGAGATGGCCTGTTTCCGTGCTGTAATAGTTATATGGTTATATGGTTATAAAATCAGGAAGTGGTGTGCCTCACTCAGTCTCTGCAAGATGGAGGAAGCCAGAGGGTTATGTCTCTCTGAGCTCTGAATAACACGGAACACATGTCTACTCAACTGTGAGTGCCCTTAATGTGGTTTGAAAATGTAAATATGGTTGGGTTGAAGTAAAAAGGCACGACTGCAAATGGTGGTTTGGGTGCTTTGGCTTGAAGTTAAAAGGCACTACTGCAAATGGTGGTTTGGGTGCTTTGGCTTGAAGTTAAAAGGCACTACTGCAAATGGTGGTTTGGGTGCTTTGGCTTGAAGTTAAAAGGCACTACTGCAAATGGTGGTTTGGGTGCTTTGGCTTGAAGTTAAAAGGCACTACTGCAAATGGTGGTTTGGGTGCTTTGGATAACTTCCTGCTTGCACTGTATATTGATTTTAGATAAAACGCTACCACTTACAGCTGTGATTTTTGGCCATCTTACTCTGTCCCCCTCCGCTCAGCAGGTGCAGAGGATTCTTCCCATCAATGAAAAATAAAAGTGTTATAAGTGTTTAAAAAATGTTGAGAATCTCTCTCCTGTCAATCACGCCATGAAGACCACACCTTTTCCGGTGGGAGGGGGAGGGGTTATAAAACCTGGAAGTGGGTGTGGCTTAGGCTCTGCATGATGGGGGAGGGAGAGGTCATGACTCTGTCTGAGCTGTGAATCAACTGAACACACTGAATGTCTACTGAACTGTGAGTTTGGTGTTTTGTGTTGTTTTATGGTGGTTTTATGGTGGTTTCACTCTGCTTGAAATGGTATGAAACTGCATTTGAATTTGGTGGCCTTGCACCCTGCTTGAAATGGAATTTCAAGGAATAGCCATGAGTCAACTGCCAGCCCACCAGCCGTGAATGAGCTGCCAGCACATCAGGCTTGAGGGACTGAGCTGCCACCCCATGAACCCATACCAGCGCTCCAGAAAGCCCCCCCACTGGCCACCAATATTGGAATTGGTGGAGAGGTGGAATATTGCATTGGGGGTCCCATCTGTTCCCACTTAGTCTAGTATATACTGTATATATATATATATATATAGCTGGCAATAATACTTCTTATTTCTACACATATGTTAAAATAGATCTCTATCTTGCTGCATTGCTCTGGATTTTTCTCAAATAGATTAACCTGCCGGATACAAGTACTTTGGATTAACTGGTGTAAACTCGACAGTGTAACAAGGACAGTTAATATCACACGATGAAAGATGTAGAGAAAATTGGAACGATACTTGCTGCTGTCACAGAGTACAAAGGTAAAATATGTTCCAAGTCTGAATGCTGTCATTTCATATCTTGAGGGACCCCTTTTCATTTTATGGGAAAAAAAATCTCAATTTTCAGGACAGTAATATTTCTGGGCCAGTTAGATTTGTAATCCATTTCTGCTACTATACTCAGCTATCAGGACAGATCTAACTGCTGCTAACTACTAAGAAAACAAAATACATCCGAGAGGAAATAGTTGATTTGGAACTCAGAGCAGTCAAGTCAAGAACTGCCCAGGGTACTGCTAGGAAATAAATCATATTCTGCAGACATAGGAAGTGATTCAAGATCCAAGATTCAAGATTCAAGATTCAATTTAATTGTCACATGTACCAATTAAGGTACAGTGAAATTTAGGTACAGGCACAGTAAGGTATATTGCGAATGTCCAATTTCTGGGCTCAACAAAAGTTTTAAACATATATAAAGTAAACTGCAACTGCTGTGTTTTGTTTTATGCAACAGTAGTGCAGTAGATGGTGCTGTAGCTTAACAGGTCCGGACAATTGGGTTTGATTGTGATGCCTGGTGCTGTCTGTGTGGTGTTCGCACGTTCTCTGTTTACGAGAACGATCCCGGGGATGATTGGGTTAGCGTATGATGACGCTTTTGACGGCAGTGGGCCTGTACTCGCTGGAGTTTAGAAGGATGAGGGGTGAACCTCAATTAAACTTACCGAATAGTGAAAGGCTTGGATAGAGTGGATGTGAAGAGGATGTTTCCACTAGTGGGAGAATCTAGGACTAGGAGGTATTGCCTCAGAATAAAAGGATGTACCTTTATAAAGGAGATGAGGAGGAATTTATTTAATCAGAGGACGGTGAATCTGTGGAATTCATTGCCACAGACGGCTGTGAATATCAAGTCATTGGGTATGTTTAAGGCGCAGATTGACAGATTCTTGCTAAGTATGGATGTCGAGGGTTATGGGAAGAAGGCAGGAGAATGGGGTTGAGATGGAAAGATAGATCATCCATGATTTAATGACGGGGTAGATTCGATGGGCTAAATGCCCTAATTTTGCTTTTATCACTTATGAACATGAAAAAATCAGATGAAGTTTCTGCCCATCTGGCAATATTATACTCTCAGGGTAATGCAAGAACTCCCATGGGAGAATCCTAAAGTATAGGAGGCAGCTATTCCTAATGTCTGGATCAATATTTATTCCTCAAGCAGCGCAGCAGCATGTTCCTTGGTCATTATCATGTTATGCTCTGCAGGTACATGGCGTACACAGGCTGGCTGCTGAGTGTTTTTTTTACCTTGTGACTTTGAAAGTTGGCCATGCAGCACTTTGAGACGTCGTGGGAAAGTGAGGTAGCTCTTTCCTTTGAACACCATGAGCTTGACGGGCAAACAGAATTCAATTATCTATCAACCCAGGTGGTGCATATATCTGCGTGAAGTCCAAGTGCTAATTACTGTGCGAGGAAGATTGCCATCTTCTGGTTTGCTGATGAGATGGTGATTTAGCTGAGTGGATGGGCCCCATCATGAGTGAGAGGGAAGATTGAGCAAAAGGTGGTGGGAGAGCCTAAAAGGTTAATCATCTCATGAGTTTAATGTTTTCTGGTGCAATATTCCACTTCATTGCACTGATTAAGAAGTCATATGAATGCTGGGAATGAAGCTTTAAAAACACGCAATTCTTTCGTTTAGTTTAGTTTGGTTCACTTTGGAGATACAGCGTGGAAACGGGCCCTTCAGTCCACTGAGTCCACGCCAGCCATCGATCACGAGTTCTATCCTACACACGAGAGACAATTTACAGAAGCCAATTAACCTACAAACCTACACATCTTTGGAGTGTGGGAGGAAACCGGAGCACCCAGAGAAAACCCACGCGCTTACAGGGAGAACGTGAAACTCTGTACAGACAGCACCCATAGTCAGGATCGAACCGGGGTATCTGGTGCTGTCAGGCAGCAACTCAATGGCTGTATGCCACCCTCGCTATGCCACAGATGTATGCAAGTTGCCTACAAGGTCATACAGTGGTGAAGCGTTGGAGTTGCTGCTTACAGCACCAGAGACCCGGGTTCGATCCTGACTACGGGCGCTGTCTGCATGGAGATTGCACATTCTCCCTGTAACCACATTGGTTAGCTCCAGATGCTCCTGTTTCCTCCCACACTCCAAAGACATACAGGTTTGTAGGTTAATTGGATTCTGTAAAATTGTTTCTAATGTGTAGGATATAACTAATGCATGGGTGATCATCGGTTGTCATATGCTGAGAGAATGGAGCAGCTGAGCTTGTACACTCTGGAGTTTAGAAGGATGAGAGGCTATCTCATTGAAACATATAAGATTGTTAAGGGTTTGGACACGCTAGAGGCAGGAAACATGTTCCTGATGTTGGGGGAGTCCAGAACCAGGGGCCACAGTTTAAGAATAAGGAGTAAGCCATTTAGAACGGAGACGAGGAAACACTTTTTCTCACAGAGTGTGGTGAGTCTGTGGAATTATCTGCCTCAGGGGGCGGTAGAGGCAGGTTCTCTGGATGCTTTCAAGAGAGCTAGATAGGGCTCTTAAAATAGCGGAGTCAGGGGATATGGGGAGACGGCAGGAACGGGGTACTGACTGGGGATGATCAGCCATGATCACATTTAATGGCGGTGCTGGCTCGAAGGGCCGAATGACCTACTCCTGCACCTATTGTCTATTGTCTATTGACTCAGTGGGCTGAAGGGCCTGTTTCCATGATGTATCTCTAAACTAAACTAAAACAGGCTCTACTGCAAGGAACCTGCAAGGGAGAATTTATTTTAGGAAACTGGTCAGTACCCATTGCTATTGATTTTGAAGAAATAAAGGGAGATACTACAAAGTACTAACTAAACTATAGAATAAAAAGACACAAAGTGCTTGAGTAACTTCGCAGGTCAGGCAGCATGTATGGAGAACATGGGAAGATGACGTTTTGAGTAAGGAGCCTTCTTCAGTCTAATGAAGGGTCCCAACCTGAAACGGCGTCTGCCTATGTCCCCCAAAGATGCTGCCTGATCTGGTGAGATATTCCAGCCTTTTGTGTTTTACTCAAGATTCCAGCATCTGCCATTCCTTGTGTCTCAGCAAAATGTTGCTTACAATAGAGGGCTTGAGTTACAGGGAGTACTTTGACAGGATGAGATGGTTCTGAATAGTTATATAGAAGGCTGCAAAGTAACTCGGGAAAAATGGATTCCCCCAATTTCCAGATACTCGCAGTGTGGGAAGAATCCTCAACATCCAGGCTCTTGGTTCGTCAGGGTGAGAGCTATAAAGGCGTCATGTATCACTGACATTCTCAACCCAATGATAAATAAATAGGTTGCTTACTCTACACCCTTACTGCGCCAGTCACAGAATGTATAAATGCTTTAGGTGATGAATTAGTCAGTAATCAAGTAGACTACAATCACAAATTTTAAACAGTGCAATTACTTTTTAAATAACTAAATAAATACATTTTTAGAAAAAATAAATATATAGGTAAATAAATTATGATAATAAATAAATAGGTTTGATTTTGACTACGGGTTCTGTCTGCATGGAGTTTTTATGCTCTACCTGTGACCGCGTGGGTTTTCTCCGGGTGCTCGGGTTTCCTCCCACACCCCAAAGGCGTGCAGGTTTGTAGATTAATTGGCTTCTGTAAAACTGTAAATGTCCCTCGTGTGTAGGATAATGCTAGTGTACAGGTATTGATGGTCAGCGTGGACTCAATGGGCAGAAGGGCTGGTTTCCACCCTGTGTCTCCAAACTAACTTATACTAAACTAAACTAAGCCAAAGGTGTTTTTAAAATAAAAGACTGTGCGTTTCCACACTGTATCTTTAAAGTTTAAGCTCAAAAGTAAAGAAGCTATTTGTTCCAACTTAAACATCTTGATTCACTTCATTGCATGGTTCCCTGACAAAGACTTTTGCACAGATCACACAGACAGCATTGCAACACAAAATGCATTTGTTGCATCAACCTCTTTGACCTAGTGATATTCCACGAGGACGAACCACTTTGGGAAGAGACAGTGCCAATATGATTGAGTTAAGTTACATTTGGGTTTTGGGTTAAGTTCATGCTAAATTGAGCCACATGTCGTGAGCCACCAGCTCATCCATAATTCACATGCCATTTCCCAGTCTTTGAGGGTTAGGGCTCTGCTGATCTGGTAAAGCGCAGTGCTCAGAACCTGGCTGGTTTAAATGTCAAAAACTCGCAAGGGAATTGAATCAAGATATAGAGCACACAGCGAGAGAAAAAGTAAAACCTTTCTGCGGTTTTGCCGAATGTAATTATCAAAATATTTCTTGCAATTGCCCCTTGTCTGACAGAGCTTTGGGCTCCTCCCTTCTTATATGAAATGATCAGAGCCACTTAGTTCTGAAGAATCAATTACACTCCCCTTCAATGAAATGGCTGTGGTAACAGCTTGTGAGAAAATTGTTTCAGCTACATTGCTTCCATTAAAAACATGTGTTGTTTCGGTGGATTGACAAGAATTTCATATCTTTCATTCCTTTTGTGGATAACATCTTTAAAGTTATTGTTAACCTTTACTGGCCTTCCAATCGCCTCCAAGTTTAATCATTGAAATATTGGTGACCTGACCACACAGCTTAAGAATTCTCCCTCGAAACCATTCTCAGGGCACAACTTCAGTGTTTGCCGATTCTTACAAAACTGGGAAGCGCGGCGGACTGCGAGGATGAAACTTAGTGCTGAGAAAATGGGCACAGTCAGCAGAGAGAATAGGGAGAGGCAAGAGAAATAAGTCACAGTCATACAGCATGGACACAGACCCTTGCTCTTGCATAGAGCTGACACGTTAAATTAACTCTAAACTTTTCTATGGTCCTGTGGAAAGTTAAGGTATTCTGCTTGCATGGCGGCACATTGGTGCAGTGGTAGAGCAGTTGACTTACTCTGCCATGGACCCGGGTTCGATCCTGACTTTGGGTGCAGTCTGTATGGAATTTGTACGTTCTCCCTGTGTCCGTGTGGGTTTTTTCTGGGAGCTCTGGTTTCCTCCCACACTCCAAAGAAGTGCAGGTTTATTGGTTAATTGGTTTCTGTAAACTGACCCTAGTGTGTAGGATAGAACTAGTGTACGGACTCGGTGGGCCGAAGGGTCTGTTTCGATGCTGTATCTCTAAACAAAACTAATCTAAACATGGGTTAAAGAAAAAGGTTAAATGAAGTATGATATAATGTGTAGATAGAAGTATGATATATGAAGTATGATATTATGTGTAGAACATATTCTGAATCAGTTCGGCATGAAATTTAAACATTACTGATCTAGAAGAAAGATTATTTAGTATAGTTTAGAGACACAGTCAGAAGAGGCCATTTGGGCCACCGTGTCAGTGCTGACCAATGATCACCCATACACTTGTTCTATCCTGCACACTAAGGACAATTTACAGAAGCCAATTAACCTACAAATCTGCACGTCTTTGGAACGCCCAGAGCACCTGGAGGAAACCCAAGCGGTCACAGGGAGAGCATACAAACTCCTTACAGACAGCACCCACGGTCAGGATCGAACCCAGGTCACTGGTCCTGTCAGTTAGCAACTCTCCCGCTGCTCCACTGTGCCGCCTGCTTTGTAATCATTGACACTCTCAGCTCCAAATTAAATGACTGAGTGGTTGAAATTATGCTTCAGAGACGTAGGCTCATAATCCAGTGTAGTAACAGGGAGTTTAGTTTATTGCCACATGTACCGAGGTACAGTGAAAAGATAATACATGATTCTAATCGAGCCGTCCACTTGCACAGATACATGATGAAGGGGATTAACGTTTAGTGCAAGATAATGTTCAGTAAAGTACAATTAAGGATTCTGAGGGTCTCCAATGAGGTTGATGGCAGGTCAAGGCTGCTCTCTAGTTGTTGGTAGGATGGTTCAGTTGTCCGATAACAGCCGGAAAAAACTGTCCCTGAATCTGGAGGTGTGCATTTTGTAACTCTTGCCTGTTGGGAGAAGGTAGAAGAGGGAGTTCCTGGGATGAGATCAATGGTGGCCGGGGTGCAACTCGTCCTTGATTAAGGCCCAACGTGAACGTGTGATTGATGGTCGGCCGGACTCAGTGGGCCTTAGGGCCTGTTTCCATGCTGTATTATAAACTAAACTTGCACCTCCTCCAACCTTGTCTACTGTATCCGTTGTTCTCAGAGTGGACTGCTATCTAGCGGTGAGATCAAGCGCAAACTCAGCCAATGTTTCGCTGAACACCTTCACTCCGTCCGTCTTGGCCGACACGAACTCCCAGTTGCCAAACAGTTTAAATATCCCCTTTCCATTCCCACACTGACTTTTCTGTCCTGGACCTCCTCCTCTGTTACAGTGAGGCCACAAGCAAATTAGATGAACAGCACCTCATATTTCGCTTGGGCAGCTTACAACCCAGTGGTATACAGTACATATTGATTTTCCTGATTTCAAGTATTCCTTGTATTCCCTCTCTCTCCGTCCCTCCCCCACCTTAGTCGATCTGCTAGTTTCACTGTTCACATCCTATATTCCTCCATTATCACCTCTTCCGCAGCCAACAATGGCACATTGTGGGCTCTTCCTTTCCTCGGTCATCAGTGCTTTTCATACCTCCAGTTTCCCTCTTCCCTGACTCTCAGTCTGAAGAAGGGTCTCGACCTAAAATGTTACCTATTCCTTTTCTCCAGAGATGCTGGCTGACCCGCTGAGTTACTCCAGCATTTTGTAACAAAATGAAACAAAACTAGGACTAAGACATCATCTATCTTTTCATGTGTGCATAAATGACTGCTAAGCACTCTTAAAATCAGAGCAGGAGAATTTGTAAATATGTAGCCAATATTGGTTTCTGTACTAACTCCACTGAAAAAGACTTGTTCGTGGGAGGATGTGCCACCTTTCAGGCAACTATATTTCAAAGATGTTGCATTGCCTGTGGTGTGCCTTAAGGCACGCTGAAGCCACAGATGGCAGAGATGAATGCATTGAATAGACTCACAAATAATACAGGCAAAGCTCCAAGAAGCTAGAACCCAAAACAGAACATGCTGGAGATATTCTCGGAGTCAGGCAGCATTTATGAATTGTGCAACAAGGGCAACATTTCAAGTTGATTTTTAATCTCGTCTCAGGGTCAGATCTAACTTGAGATCAAGTTCGATTCCTATTGCAACTCTGAGGAAGTTGACTAGTAATAATTCTATGCCTTTTTTCCTGGCTATAAAGTAGCATAAGAAATCTCCCTGACGCTGTTTTAGCGATGTAATTTCTTTGAGTTCCTTAATTACTTTAAACCTGTGGTTCATCATTATTGTAATCATGTATATTATGATTTGATTGACAAAAACAAACGCACTTTTTAAAATTGGCATAAAAAATACACAAACACTTTTCACTTTATCAAAGTGGCGCAGCAGTAGAGTGGCTGCCTTACAGCACCAGAGACACGGGTTCTATCCTGAATAAGGGTGCTGTTTGCAAGGAAATTAATTTCATTGAACTGTGCAGCAACAGTAATTTTACTTCGGAGTCACGTGAGTGACTACGTGAAGAACCCCGCCAGTGCACCTGCGCGTCATTACGTCAGACGCCTTGACGCAAACGGACGTGAGGAGCAGAGCTCCTCCAGTGGATTTGTAGTTTTTCAACTACAAGGTAAGTAAAAACTTTTTTCATGTTTTCCAGGTCCGTTTACTGTGGGTCTATGGGGATTTTTTCCACAGACGCCATGGAAAAAACGGACAGGGGGAAGAGGCAAGCGACACAGCCGACAGAAGTCGGGAAAGTCGGGAGTCCGCGGTTAGAGACCAACCGCCTCTAAACCCCGGTACAGTCGCCAGCGGTGAGCATAGCGACTGTGGACCTGGGGCTGGTGAAAACACAGTCAGCGCCTGTCGGGCAAAAGACAAAGTTTAAATCCCAACGGCCCACGGAGGGAGTCCCAGGCAATGGAAGTAGCTCCAGGGCTAGATACTGCTTTCGAGCGTATTGCCCAAATAGAAAGCCTTTTCCATAGGCTGTTGGAGCAAAGTTCACTCAGGAAGGAGTGTACTGTAATCCAAGCTGCAGGAAGCAGCTTAACAGCACCTGGCTCAGGGCTGATGGAATGCACCCTCAGGGATGAGGAGCGTGCTACGGGTCATGAGATTTCAGACCCCGACTCTGACGGTGAGGCTGCACTGCACTGCACTGCACTGAACTGCACTGAATGCATTTACAGCTATTGTGCCTTTTTTTGCCCAGTCAGTTCTAGAACTAACAGTGGTGGCACTGTGCTAGAGCTGCTGCCTCATGGCACCAGAGACATGGGTTCAATTCTGACTATGGGTGTTGTCTATACGGAGTTTGTACCTTCTCCCCATGACCTGTGTAGGTTTTATCCGGGTGCTCTGGCTTCCACCCATACTTCAAAGACGTACAGGTTTGTAGGCTAATTGGCTTAGGTAAATTGCAAATTGTCCCTAGTGTTAGTGTACGGGGATCGCTGGTCGGCGTAGACTCGGTGGGCTGTAGGGCCTGTTTCCACGCTGTATCTCTAAACTAAACTGAAGCTGACCCTTTGGTAAGTGCTCTGCCAGTTAAAGAAACATCCCCAACGGTATATTCTCCAATGTTAGGTAACTAATCAACAACAAATCTCCCACCTCTTTGCCTCTTCCCTGTGTCCCACCTGGAATCTCAGACCCTTTCCTGCCCTTTTCACTTTCCCCCAGCATTCCCTTTCCACCTACATCCCTTCCTCTGGCCTTGCAATTCAAGTCTCTTCTATCATACCCCTTTGTCTCCTTTTCACCGCTGATCTTTGCCACCCAACCATCCAACCCATCCACCCCCTTTTCACCTGTATCCACCTATCACATACCTGGCTTTGTCCAGCCCTCAACTCTCATCCCCCCCTACCACAATCAGTCTGACGAAGAGCCCTGACCTGAAATGTCCCTGTCCATGTTATCCAGAGATACTGCTTGACCCATTGATTTATTCCAGGCACTTTGTGCTTATTGCTAAAGAGACCACACTGAGGGTGGCTGAATTTTATTTTAGATTAGAGATACAACGTGGATATCGGCCCTTCAGCCAACCGAGTCTGTGCCGACCAGTGATCCCCGCACACTAGCACTATCCTACACACACTAGGGACAATTTACTAAGCCAATTAGCTGACAAACCTGCACGTCTTTGGAGTGTGGGAGGAAACTGGAGCACCCGAAGAAAACCCACGCACATCACAAGGAGAGCGTAAAACCTCCGTACAGACAGCAGCTATAGTCAGGATCGAACCCGAGTCTCTGGCGCTGTAAGGCAGTGACACTACCATTGTGCTGCAACATTTCACAAAATTCAATCTGCTTTGCAAGAAAGTGAAGGTAAATATTAATACATTGGATACTTTACTGGATAGATTTAAAAGTTATGCCTGAAGAACGTTTACTCTTGTAAAATAAACTGTCAGTTACGTTTAATTTAGAATAGTTATTAGGGTTTCTACTCCCACAGAATCTACTCTTTGTTTTCGTGTTCTACTTCCATGGAGAAATGATTTGTACCTTTCAAAATCTCAACTCAGTTCAGCATTGAACGTTTGTGGAGTGGATACATCATTAAATGAAACACTGCAGCCAATTGTCTGCAGCAACTTCCAAGTACTCTCAATGCTTGAGGTGCCTCGTTAGAACATAGAATAGTACAGCACAAGAACGGGTTCTTCGCCCGAGCATGATGCCATTTTACACTGACCTCATCTGCTTTTACATGAGCCATATCACTCCATTCCTTGCACTTCCATGTACCTATCTAAAATCCTTTTAAACGCCACTATCGTATCTGCCTCCACCACTACCCCTGGCAATGCGTTCCAGGCCCCCACCACTCTCTGTGTAAAGAAACATGCCCCGCACATCTCCATTAATCGTTCCTCCTCTCACCTTATAGCTGTGCCCTGTAGTGTTGGACATATCCATCTTGGTTCTGACTGTTTACCCAATCTATGCCTATCTTAATTTGATATACTTCTCTCGAGTCTCCCTTCAACCTCCAATCTTCCTGAAAAAAATCAACCCAAGTTTATCCAACCTCTCTAATTCAGGCAGCATTATTGTAAACCTCCCCAGAACCCTCACCAAATCTTATAGGAAAGGCAGCCAGAACCCTTTTCCCAGTGTGGAAATGTCAAAGACTAGAGGGCATGGCTTTCAGGCGAGAGGGTCAAAGTTTAAAGGAAAAGTTTGAGGCTAGTTATTTTGCACAGAGAATGGTGGGTGCCTGGAACATGCTGCTGGGGATGGTGGTGGAGGTAGATACGATAGTTTTTTGGATAAGCAAATGTATATGCAGGGAATGGATTTGATTTGATTTGATTTGATTCAATTATATTGTCATTGTCTTCAAGTAAGAGACAACAAAATGCTATTTCCCACACAGTCATACGAATAAAAAACACAAAAACACAGAACACAGTAGTCCACAACACAAACATCCCCACAGCGGCACCAAAGTTCCCCACTGTGAGGGAAGGAACCAAAGTCCAGTCAACCTCCTCGCCGATGTTCCCCAATGTTCACCCGTGGTCGGGGCCTCCCGAGCACCCCGTAGTCGCCGCTACGGGCGGCCCGATGTTCAGGCCCTCTCGCCGGGAATGATGGCACCCTGACGTCGGGCGGAAGAACATCCTCAGTGGCCTGGACCTCTGAATCGGCCACCTCCCACCGGAGTCCGCGGCTCCTGAAGTCCACAGGCCGAGCTGGGCGGAGATTCAACAGTGGCGGCCCCCGGCAAAGGGTCCGCGATGTTGGTCAGCGCCGCCCGCGTTGGGAGCTCTGCAAACCACAGCTCTGCGATGTCAATGCAGCAGGCCCAACACTCGGGAGCTTCAAATGGCGATCCCAGGTAAGGCATCGCCCGCTCCGCAATGTATCCAACGCTGCGCCGCCGCTGCTGAAGCTCTGGTCCAGTCCCGGCATGAAAGGCCGTGCCAATCCAGTTGGTAGGCCGCGAGGAGGGGGGCGAGGACGCGACTCAGATAATAGTCGCATCCTCGCCAGGAAGTGACTGAAGGACGGTTTCCCCCTTACCCAACCCCATTCCTCCACATAAATACTGAAAAAAAAAAAAAAAACATTTTAAACATACTAAAAATAAAAAAGATAAAAAGACAAACAGACTGCAGGCGGAGGCAGCCATCAACAGCGCCACCTGATGTCCAGAATGGAGGGATATGGATCATGTGCAGGCAGAGGAGATTAGTTGAACAAGTTCGGCATGGACGGTGGGCTAAAGGGCCTGTTCATGTGCTATAATTTATTTTAGACTTTAGAGATAGACTTTAGAGATACAGCATGGAAAGTAGCCCTTTGGCCCACCGAGTCCCCACCGACCAGTGTGCACTATTCTACACGCAAAGGACAATTTAAAATTTTACCAAAGTTAATTAACTTACAAACCAGCTGCCCCAAACTCTTCCAACCTACCTTGTTGCTGACCTTGCACTTTTTCTGTAGCTGTAACACGAATGCTGTGACACTATATTCTTCTTTCTGTTACTTTTCTCTTTGCACCACCAGCTTGGCTTGATTGGGATCATATACATGATTTGATTTAACTGTATGATTTGACTAGATAGCACACAAACTGCATACATAATCCTCAAGTCACAATCATACGCACGGAAACAGGCGCTCCGGCCCATCTTGTCCATGACGACCGAGATGCCCCATCTTCTCTCATCCCACCTGCCTGCATTTGGCCCATATCCCACTAAACCTGTCCTAAACATCTATCCATGTACCATGTAGGTGTTACAATAAATTAAAAAAAACAATACAAAATGTGGGTTTTGCCAAGAAATATCCGCAGATATGTGAACGAATAAATGACAATAACCATAAGGTATTTGGGTTGACATGAAGGGTGTGTGGGGGGGGGGGGGGGGGGGCATCGGACCCCCTTCCATTCTTGCGCCCAGTGACACATTCAAAATGGAGGGGGGTGCTGTAAATAATGATCGGAGGGTCGGTGGGTGTTCCTGAGGCTGAGTGGAGAATGCAGGTGTGTTTACTATAATATAATATATAATCGAATACAGGGGTTCCCAACCTTTTTTGTTCCGTTTCCCCTGGCAACTTTAATAGCACATAACAATGTTATTTCACTTATTTATGAACTACTAATGATGAACAGAAACCGGTATACCAGAAACAAACACAGTCAGTCAATGATTTAAAAAAATATGTACAAATCCAAAATCAACAACTTTGCCCTTGATCTAATATTGGGGTTAGGTAAGGGGGAGGTACAGCGAGACCTGAGTGTCTTGTACACCGGTCACAGAAAGTTGGCGTGCAGGTACAGCAGGCAGTGAAGAAAGCTAATGGAATGTTGGCCTTCATAACAAGAGGATTTCAGTATAGGAGTAAAGAGGTTCTTCTGCAGTTGTATAGGGCTCTGGTGAGACCACATCTGGAGTATTGTGTACAGTTTTGGTCTCCTAATTTGAGGAATGACATCCTTGTGATTGAGGCAGTGCAGCGTAGGTTCACGAGATTGATCCCTGGGATGGCGGGACTGTCATATGAGGAATGTTTGAAAAGACTGGGCTTGTATTCACTGGAGTTTAGAAGGATGAGGGGGTATCTTATAGAAACATATAAAATTATAAAAGGACTGGACAAGCTAGATGCAGGAAAAATGTTCCCAATGTTGGACGAGTCCAGAACCAGGGGCCACAGTCTTAGAATAAAGGGGAGGTCATTTAAGACTGAGGTGAGAAAAAACTTTTCCACCCAGAGAGTTGTGAATTTATGGAATTCCCTGCCACAGAGGGCAGTGGAGGCCAAGTCACTGGATGGATTTAAGAGAGAGTTAGATAGAGCTCTAGGGGCTGGTGGAATCAAGGGATATGGGGAGAAGGCAGGCACGGGTTAATTATATGGGACGATCAGCCATGATCACAATGAATGGCGGTGCTGGCTCAAAGGGCCGAATGACCTCCTCCTGCACCTATTTTCTATGTTTCTATGTTTCTATGTTTCTAATATAATTTAATATAATATAATACAATATAATAGAGAATGCATGTTTATTATAATATCCAGCACAGAGACGTCAAGCAGAATGGTCTCCATTTTGTCACATGTCTTTGTGATACTGCAAAGAAGCACTGTGGATAATACTCAAGTCAACCACAGTGGCGCAGCCTCACAGCACCATCGACCCAGGTTCGATCCTGCCCACGGTGGGATCAGTGTTGGACATCTCCACCCTGGGAAAAAAGGTTCTGACCATCTACCCTGTCTATGCCTTTCGTAATTTTATCTACTTCTATCAAAAAATAGAGTAGAGTTGCTGCCTTGCACCACCAGAGACCCAGGTTTGATCCTGACCATGGGTGGTGTTTGCACGTTCTCCCTGTGACCGTGTGGGTTTCCTCTGGGTGCTCCGGTTTCTCCCACATCCCAAAGGACATGCAGGTTTGTAGGTCAATTGGCTTCTGTAAGTTGGCCCTAGTGTGCAGGAGCGAGCCAGTGTCCAAGTGATCGTCGGTCGGCGTGGACTCGGTGAATCCAGGTTGTATCTCTGCACTAAACTAAACTAAACTAATTGTACTAAACCAGTAGCACATTACCGTGCATCCAGGTTGGCTGAGCGAATGGCCATTCCACTGCCGATGCCCTTTGATCATAACGCAGCTACTCAAACCTTCCAATGATGCATGTCACAAGGTAATAAGTGCTTCATTTGACAAAATGCTTTGTGCTTTTACTGCCTTGTAAAAATCACTAGAATGATATCAATGAACCGTGCAACTGGTTATCGCAGCTTTATCAGTTACTGCTCAGTCTCTCGCTTGATGCCTTCTACAGGAATTCCAAAAGCACTTTGGTTGAAAGTGCCATCCTTTTTGTTGAGATGGGCTGATTTGGAAAGCATAAAACTCATAGCTCACTGAGGAAGAAAATGCCTTTCAAAAGCATTTATGCTGTCAAGTATCCTAACAGTATTTGATGAGACATTTGCTGTCACGCCTGAAGCCTATTGTATGATGATATGTTTTTGGATAAATGGTTTCACTATCTCCCATTGTGTTAGCTGGTCGCAGCTTCAACAGCACCTACTTTCTATTCTTTAATAACAAAAGGTTATCATCCATGATATTTCATTCTTACTCCACCAGCTGCAGCTCGATACGTAGAAGCTGTGCTTTAGGTTTGTGAGCTTGGAGGTTAGGTCCTACCTGAGAGACTTCAGCCCAAAAGAACTGAGTCCCAACTAGAGTCAAGTACTGAGAGAATGCTACTCTGTCAGAGGTTTAGCGTGGAAAAAGGCCCTTGGCCCACCGAGTCCAAAGTGACGCACAGTGGCACGTGTATAAAATCATGAGAGGAATGGATTGTATAAATGCACTGTCTCTTGCCCAGAGTAGGGGAATCGAGAACCAGAGGACATGTTTTTTAGGTGAAGGGGGAAAGATTTAATAGGAATCTGAGGGGTAACATTTTCACAGAAAGGGTGGTGGGTGTATGGAATGAGCTGCCGGAGGAGGTAGTTGAGGCTGGAACAATGGCAACGTTTGACAAATATTTAGACAGGTACTGGGACTAGTGTAGATGGGACATGTTGGCCAGTGTGGGCATGTTGGGCCATAGGGCTTGTTTCCATGCTGTCAGACTCTATGACTCTATAACTCTATGTTATAATGACGTGACTCCACAACGATTCTGAACTGCTTGATGTTATTTATTAATTCACAGGACGTAGATGTTATTGGCAATGGCAGCAAGTTATTTTCAATCATTAATTGCCTCTGAACATAGAAGGCAGTGGGGAATCAATCTTATTGGTGAGCCTCGATCAAACCTGATAAGCTAGCAGATTTTCTTCCCTGAAGGATAAGAGAGAACATATTTTTTTAACAACCATCCAGTAGTATCAGCAATCCTATTATTGAGTCTAGACCTTTCCTTTTAATTCCAGATCCATTTAATCATGTAATTGCTGGGCTGTAATGTTGAAGTTTTCAGTTTAGTTTAGTTTAGTTTTGAGATACAGCGTGGAAACAAGCCCTTTGGCGCACTGAGTCCATGCCGACCAGCAATCACCTGTAATGCTAGTGCTGTCCTACACACTAGGAACAATTTACAGAAGCCAATTAAACTACAAACCTGAGATGGACTCAAAGTGCTGGAGGAACTCAGCCGGTCAGGCGGCACCTGTGGACAGAAATGATGGGTGATGCGTTGGGTCGGGACCCGGCTTCAAACCTGCACTTCTTGAGATTGTGGGAGGAAACCGGAGCACAAGGAGAAAACCCGTGCGGTCACAGGGAGAACGTACAAACTTCATACAGTCAGCACATGTAGTAAGGAACGAACCCAGGTCTTTGGCGCTGTCCAACCCCATAAGAAACGTACAAAATTCTTATGGGGTTGGACAGGCTAGATGCAGGAAGATTGTTCCCGATGTTGGGGAAGTCCAGGACAAGGGGTCACAGCTTAAGGATAAGGGGGAAATCCTTTAAGACCGAGATGAGGAAAAACTTTTTCACACAGAGAGTGGTGAATCTCTGGAACTCTCTGCCACAGAGGGTAGTTGAGGCCAGTTCATTGGCTATATTTAAGAGGGAGTTAGATGTGGCCCCTGTGGCTAAAGGGATCAGGGGGTATGGAGAGAAGGCAGGTACGGGATACTGAGTTGGATGATCAGCCATGATCATATTGAATGGCGGTGCAGGCTCGAAGGGCCGAATGGCCTACTCCTGCACCTATTTTCTATGTATCTATGTATCTATGTAAGGTAGCAACTCTACTGCCACCCCAGATGTAGCAACTGTGAAATAAACTACATCAGTGAGGCAGGTGAGGTGAGGCAGAGGTTCACTTGCACCTCCTCCAATCTTATCTATTGTTTCCGTTGTTCGAGATATGGATTCATATACATCAGCAAGACCAAGCGCAGGATTGGCGATCGTTTATCTGAATACCTCCATTCACTCCACTTGGGCCTACGCGATCTCTCGGTTGCCACACACTTTAACTCTCCCTCCCATTCCCACACTGACCTTTCTGTCCTGGGCCTCCTCCATTGTCAGAGTGAGGCCAAACGCAAATTGGAGGAGCAGCACCTCATATTTTGCTAGGGCAGCTTACACCCCAGCCGTATGAACATTGATTTCTCTAACTTCAAGTAATCCTTGCATCCCCTCTCTCTCTCTGTTCCTCCCCCACCCTCACTTCGGTAAATCCGAACATACCGCGGTGCTGCTTCTTCCTGCCTTCGGGCAGCAATTACAGAGCGCACCCCCAGAGGTGAGGACAGTACAGAGCTGGTCGGGAGGGGGGGGGGGGGGCAGAGGAACAACTCCAGGACTGTTTGGAGTCTGTAGACAGGGCAATGTTCAAGGACTTGGCAACGGACCTGAACGAATACGTCACAGTTGTTACAGACTTCATTAAGAAGTGTGTGGAGGACTGCATCCCCACCAAAACCTTCCGAGCGTTTCCCAATCAGAAACCTTGGATGAACTTTGAGATCCGCACTCGTTTGAAGTCCAGAGACCGGGCATTCATGTCTGATGATACAGTGGCCTACAAGAAGTCCAGATACGACCTTGGTAAGGCCATCAAAAAGGCCAAAAGGGACTTCTGCTCTAAACTGGAGGAAGAGACAGATGTTTGGCGGCTGTGCCAGGGCCTGAATGCAATCACCTCTTACAAGTCGAAATCAGGAGGCAGCTCGAATGTCGGCGAAACATCACTCCCTGATGAGCTCAATGCGTTTTACGCACGCTTTGATATGTGCCTTCCCGAGCCCCCATTCGCTGTGATGCTATTTCAGTCTCAGTCACAGAGGCCGACGTCAGGAAATCCTTCAGAGGGGTGAACCCTCGAAAAGCGCCTGGACCTGATGGTATACCTGGTCGTGTTCTAAAAACCTGTGCGGACCAACTGGCTGGAGTTTTTACGGACATTTTCAACCTCTCACTTCTGAGGTCTGAGGTTCCCACCTGCTTCAAAAGGGCATCAATTATACCAGTGCCCAAGAAGAGTAAGGTGACGTGCCTCAATGACTATCGACCTGTGGCACTAACGCCTGTGGTGATGAAGTGCTTTGAGAGGTTGATCATGGCGCAGATCAACACCTACCTCGACAAAAACCTGGACCCACTGCAGATCGCTTACCGCCACAACAGATCAACGGTGGATGCGATCTCGTTGGCCCTCCACTCCGCTCTGGACCACTTGGACAACAAAAACTCATATGTCAGGCTGTTATTCATCGATTACAACTCGGCATTTAATACAATCATCCCCTCCAAGCTGGTTACCAAACTCGCAGAACTGGGTCTCTGCGCATCCCTCTGCAATTGGATCCTCGACTTCCTCACTCTCGGACCACAGTCTGTTTGTATTGGTGGAAATGTGTCAGACTCGATAACAATCAGCACGGGAGCACCTCAAGGCTGCGTGCTCAGCCCCCTGCTGTACTCACTCTATACTCATGACTGCGTAGCCGGACATAGTGCGAACTCCATCATCAAGTTCGCTGATGACACCACTGTTGTGGGTCGTATCGCTGATGGGGATGAGTCAGAGTATAGAAGAGAGATCGAGCAACTGTCCATATGGTGCCAGCACAATAACCTGGCCCTTAACACCAGCAAAACCAAGGAACTGATTGTGGACTTTGGAAGGAGTAGGATGGGGACCCACAGTCCCGTTTATATCAATGGGTCGATGGTTGAAAGGGTCAAGAGCTTCAAATTCCTGGGCGTGCACATCTCTGAAGATCTTTCCTGGTCCGAGAACACTAATGCCATTATTAAGAAAGCACATCAGCGCCTCTACTTCCTGATAAGATTACGGAGAGTCGGTTTGTCAAGGAGGACTCTCTCTAACTTCTACAGGTGCACAGTAGAGAGCATGCTGACCGGTTGCATCGTGGCTTGGTTCGGCAACTTGAGCGCCCTGGAGAGGAAAAGACTACAAAAAGTAGTAAACACTGCCCAGTCCATCATCGGCTCTGACCGCCCTTCTATCGAGGGGATCTATCACAGTCGCTGCCTCAAAAAGGCTGGCAGTATCATCAAGGACCCACACCATCCTGGCCACACACTCATCTCCCTACTACCTTCAGGTAGAAGGTACAGGAGCCTGAAGACTGCAACGACCAGGTTCAGGAATAGCTACTTCCCCACAGCCATCAGGCTATTAAACCTGGCTCGGACAAAACACTGAACTTTATTAGCCAATTAACTGTTATTTGCACTTGATCAGTATATTGATTCATGTGTGTATATATTTATAGAATGGTATATGGACACACTGATCTGTTTTGTAGTCAATGCCTACTATGTTCTGTTGGCTGAAGCAATGCAAGAATGTTATTGTCCTATCAAGAACACATGACAATAAACTCACTTGAACTTGAACTTGAACTCATTGTACTAGTTTCTCTGTCGTCCTGCTGAGTTTCAATGTTTGTATCACTTGTTATCACCTTCTCCGCAGCCAACAATGGACCATTGTGGGCTCCACCTTTCCTTGATCATCGTTGCTGGCTTTGATTTGTCCTTTTCATACCTTTCATTCATTTGTGTTCTTTGTACCTTTTCACATCACTCGTTTCCCTCTCCCATGACTCTCAGTCTGAAGAAGGGTCTTGACCCGAATCGTCATCTATTCCTTTTCTCCAGAGATGCTGCCTGACCTGCTGAGTTACTCCAGCATTTTGTGCATAACATCAGTCATAACCTTTGCTGTGCAATACTCAGGCTGTGGTACATGACAGGTGAACAAGATTCAAGGGATATAGATACATAGATACATAGAAATTAGGTGCAGGAGTAGGCCATTCGGCCCTTCGAGCCTGCACCGCCATTCAATACGATCATGGCTGATCATCCAACTCAGTATCCCGTACCTGCCTTCTCTCCATACCCCCTGATCCCTTTAGCCACAAGGGCCACATCTAATTCCCTCTTAAATATAGCCAATGAACTGGCCTCAACTACCCTCTGTGGCAGAGAGTTCCAGAGATTCACCACTCTCTGTGTGAAAAAGTTTTTCCTCATCTCGGTCTTAAAGGATTTTCCCCTTATCCTTAAGCTGTGACCCCTTGTCCTGGACTTCCCCAACATCGGGAACAATCTTCCTGCATCTAGCCTGTCCAACCCCATAAGAATCTTGTACGTTTCTATAAGATCCCCTCTCAATCTCCTAAATTCTAGCGAGTATAAGCCAAGTCTATCCAGTCTTTCTTCATA
>CM075977.1:196551108-196574596 GCA_038087875.1 Malacoraja senta | reverse complement strand
GAGACCAAAACTGTACGCAATACTCCAGGTGTGGTCTCACCAAGACCCTGTACAACTGCAGTAGAACCTCACTGCTCCTATACTCAAATCCTCTTGCTATGAAGGCCAACATACCATTCGCTTTCTTCACTGCCTGCTGCACCTGCATGCCTACTTTCAATGACTGGTGTACCATGACACCCAGGTCTCGCTGCATCTCCCCATTTCCTAATCGGCCACCATTTAGATAATAGTCTGCCTTCCCGTTTTTGCTACCAAAGTGGATAACCTCACATTTATCCACATTATACTGCATCTGCCAAACATTTGCCCACTCACCCAGCCTATCCAAGTCACCTTGCAGTCTCCTAGCATCCTCCTCACAGCTAACACTGCCCCCCAGCTTAGTGTCATCCGCAAACTTGGAGATGTTGCTTTCAATTCCCTCGTCCAGATCATTAATATAAATTGTAAATAGCTGGGGTCCCCAGCACTGAGCCTTGTGGTACCCCACTAGTCACTGCCTGCCATTGTGAAAAGGACCGTTTACTCCTACTCTTTGCTTCCTGTTTGCCAGCCAGTTCTCTATCCACATCAATACTGAACCCCCAATACCGTGTGATTTAAGTTTGTATCCTAATCTCTTATGTGGTACCTTGTCGAAAGCCTTCTGAAAGTCCAGATACAACACATCCACTGGTTCTCCCTATCCACTCTACTAGTTACATCCTCGAAAAATTCTATAAGATTCGTCAGACACGATTTTACCTTTCGTAAATCCATGCTGACTTTGTCCAATGATTTCACCACTTTCCAAATGTGCTGCTATCCCATCTTTAATAACTGACTCTAGCAGTTTCCCCACTACCGATGTTAGACTAACTGGTCTGTAATTCCCCGTTTTCTCTCTCCCTCCCTTCTTAAAAAGTGGGGTTACGTTTGCTAGATGCAGGAAAAATATTCCCCATGTTGGGGGAGTCCTGAACCAGGAGTCACAGTTTAAGAATAAGGGGTAGGCACATTTAGGACTGAACTGAGAAAAAACTTTTACACCCATAAAGTTGTGAATCTGTGGAATTCTCTGCTGCAGAAGGCAGTGTAGGCCATTTCACTGGATATTTTTAAGAGAGAGTTTGATAAAGCTCTAGGAGCTAAAGGAATCAAGGGATATGGGGAGAAAGCAGGAACGCGGGTACTGATTTAGGATGATCAGCCATGATCATATTGAATAGCGGTGCTGGCTCGAAGGGCTGAATGGCCTACTCCTGCACCAATTTTCTATGTTTCTATGTTTTGTCCTCAGCTGAGGATTTTCAATTGTCAGGGCCTTTGCCAGAGTCCATTTCTTTCCATGCACTCCCTCTTTGTTCTCAGAGCCAGGATTGGGTTTCTCTTAGACTCATAGTCACACAGCACGGAAGCATGCCCTTTGGCCTAACTTGCCTACAGTATCTACACACCCAGTCCCACCTGCCTGCATTAAGCCCATAACCAAAAGATCCTATCCATGTACCTGTCTAAATGTTTTTTAATGTAGTTATGGTAACTGCTTCAAATACCTCCTCTGGCAGCTTATTCCATGTGCTCACCACCCTCCACTTGAAAAGGTTGCCCCAAGGTTTCTATTAAATCTTTCCCCTCTCATCTTAGAACTATATCCTCTGGCTCTTGATGCACCAAGATCATCCATGATCTTTCATTCTTACTCCACCAGCTGCGGCTCGATACGTAGAAGCTGTGCTTCACGTTTGTGAAGTTGGGGGGTTTAGGTCCTACCTGAGAGACTTCAGCCAAAAAGAACAGAGTCCAAACTATAGTCAAGTACTGAGAGAATGCTGCTCTGCCAGAGGTTTAGCGTGGATAAAGGCCCTTTGGCCCAACGAGTCCAAAGTGACGCACAGTGGCACATGTATAAAATCATGAGAGGAATGGATCGGGTAAACGCACAGAGTCTCTTGCCAGAGTAGGGAAATCGAGAACCAGAGGGCATAGATTTTATGTGAGGGGGTGATAGATTTAATAGGAATCTGAGAGGTAATTTTTTCACACAGAGGGGTGGTGGGTGTATGGAACGAGCTGCTGCAGAAGGTAGTTGAGGCAGATACTATCGCAACGTTGAAGAAACATTTAGACATGTGCATGGATAGGATAGGTTTAGAGGAGTATTTGAACCAAACGCAGGAAGGAAGGACTAGTGTTGATGGGGACATGTCGGTCGGCGTGGGCAAGTTGGGCCGAAGGGGTCTGTTTCAATGCCGTAAGACTCTATGACACTGTTGATTTATAGAACAAATGACACCAAACGTATAGACTGAACGACATGATGAATGTTGTCATGCATTGTGCTCTTCTCAGCATCATAGAGTCATCCATCACGGAAACAGGTCCTTCGGCCCAACTCGTCCATGCTAATCTAGAAGCCCCAACTAAGCTAGTCCCATTTGCCCACATTCGGTTTCATATGCCTCTGAACATTCCCTATCCATGTACCTGTCCAAGTGTTGTTATTGTACCTGCTTCAACTACCTCCTCTGGCAGCTCATTCCATATACCCACCACCCTCTGAGAGAAAATGTTGCTCCTCAGGTTCCTATTAAATCTTCCCCTCTCTCCTCTAAAACTTTTCCTATCTACAGTATATATCTGCCCAAGTGTATTTTAAATGTTGTTATTGTACCTCCAACTCTGGCGACTTATTCCATGTACCTGTGTGAAAAGTTTCCCTTCAGGTTCCTATTAAATCTTTCCCCTCTCTCCTTAAACCAATGATCTCTGGTTCTTGATTCCCCTACCAGGGGAAAAGGGGTGCATTCACCCTATGAATTGACCTCATGATTTATATATGTTATATATACACCTATGTATATTTTGTACCTATATATTTTCTATTATAAATAAAGTTTATTATTTAAATAAAAACTACAATCAAGTTTTACTCAGCATATCCATTTTGGGTATAGGAAGGAACTGCAAATGCTGGTTCACACCAAAGATAGACACAAAATGCTGGAGTAATTCAGCGGGTCAGGCAGCATCTCTGGAGAAAAAGAATAGGTGACGTTTTGGGTTGAGACCCTCCTTCAGACTGAGAGTCAGGGGAGAGGGAAACTAGAGATATGAAAAGGTACAGAACAAATCAGAGCCGGTGACCCAGGAAAGGTGGAGCCCACAATGGTCCATTGTTGGCTGAAGAGGTGACAACGAAGGGATACCAACAGTGAAACTAGCAGGACGTCTCTAGGGTGCAAGATGGACGGAGATAGAGGAAATGCAAGGGTTATTTGAAATGAAAGAAAATCAGTATTCAAGCCGCTGGATTGTAAAGGGCCCAAGCGAAATTTGAGGCTCTTCCTCCAATTTGCATGCAGCCTCACTTTGACAGAGGAGGAGGCCCAGGCCAGAAAGAGTATGGGAATGGGAAGGGGATTTAAGATATTTGGCTACTGGGAGATGGCGAAGGGCAAGGCGGACTGACCGGAGGTGTTCAACGAAATGAACTACCTTGTCTGCACTTGGTCTTGCCAATATGGGAGTCCACACCAACAGCAACTGATACATTAGACGAGGTTGGAGGAGGTGCAAGTAAACCTCTGCCTGACATGAAAGGACTGTCGTAGGTCCCTGGATGTTCTATACATTTTGAGAAGGGTCTCGACATGAAACATCACCCATTCCTTCTCTCCAGTTACTCCAGCATTTTCTGTCTCCTGGGTGATCTCAATCCCATCTACAGCCTCTGGATGACTGTGTACAATCTCAGACATATCACTTAATCTTGCCCCTGTCCAATCTTTTTTCACTTAAGTAAAAATTCAAATAAAGTCTGAGTTGTGTGCAACGTTCGATTATTGTGTGAATATATTACAGTGATGAAATGTAGATTGGAGCAATCACAGGGCTCTTAGTGTGTTCTGCCATTAAATTTATAGGCTGAGCAGAGAAATGCTGTTGTAGTTTTATGATGGACGGTATAACACCTGGTTTGTGATGAAGATAAGCACCTTGTGATTCCAAAATTCAGCTTAGCTCTTGCAATACCGCACCAGACAAAAGAACTGCATTCAGAGAGTCCTTTTCTGGCACTTAACTGTCAACTAAACTGTGGGTTTTTAAGTGCCCTATTCAATATGTGAAACACTGCAGCCAATTTGTGCAAAGTAACCTCTCACAAATAGTGATGCAAATCTCAACCTCTGCTCCACAAATACCCAATGACTTGGCCTCCACTGCCGCCTGTGGCAGTGAATGCCACAGATTCACCACCCCTTCACTAAAGAAATTCCTCCTCATTTGACCGAGGTACATGTGACAATAATAAACCTAACTCGGACCTCAACCTAAACCTAGTTAGGCAGCAGAGATTCAGTCAGGCTTTCCTGGAAGCATTGACTGTAAATGTGCAGTTGCCTTGGCTATGTTTAATTTGTTTGTCTGCTCCATTGAGATCAATCACCTTGAAGGTCCAGCCCTTTTCTGTAACAAATTGAGCTCTGACCTGATCGCGTATTGCTCTGAAGTTAATGGGCAATGCTCACCTTTAGTTTAGTTTAATATAGTTTAGTTTAGAGATACAGCATGGAAACAGGGCCTTCAGTCGACTGAATCTATGCCGACCAGCGATCATTGTGTATATATATGGTCTATTGGTATATAACCATATAACCATTACAGCACGGAAACAGGCCATCTCGGCCCTTCAAGTCCGTGCCGAACATTTTTTTTTAATTAAAAAAAAAAAAAAAAAATACTTCCCCTAGTCCCATCTACCTGCACTCAGACCATAACCCTCCATTCCTTTCCCGTCCATATACCCATCCAATCTATTTTTAAAGGATAAAATCGAACCAGCCTCCACCACTTCCACTGGAAGCTCATTCCACACAGCTACCACTCTCTGAGTAAAGAAGTTCCCCCTAATGTTACCCCTAAACTCTGTCCCTTAATTCTCAAGTCATGTCCCCTTGTTTGAATCTTCCTACTCTCAATGGGAAAAGCTTATCCACGTCAACTCTGTCTAACCCGCTCATAATTTTAAAGACCTCTATCTAATCCCCTCTTAACCTTCTGCGCTCCAAAGAATAAAAGACCTAACTTGTTCAACCTTTCTCTGTAACTTAGTTGCTGAAACCAGGCAACATTCTAGTAAATCTCCTCTGTACTCTCTCTATTTTTGTTGACATCCGTCCTATAATTAGGCGACAAAATTGTACTCCATACTCCAGAATTGGCCTCACCAATGCCTTGTACAATTTTAACATTACATCCCAACTTCTATATTCAATGCTCTGATTTATAAAGGCCAGCACACCAAAAGCTTTCTTTACCACCCCTATCTACATGAGATTCCACCTTCAGGGAACTATGCACAGTTATTCCTAGATCCCTCTGTTCAACTGCATTCCTCAAATTCGCTACCATTTACCATGTACGTCCTATTTTGATTTGTCCTGCCGAGATGTAGCACCTCACATTTGTCAGCATTAAACTCCATCTGCCATCTTTCAGCCCACTCTTCAAATGGCCTAAATCTCTCTGTAGACTTTGAAAATCTACTTCATTATCCACAACACCACCTATCTTAGTATCATCTGCATAGTTATTAATCCAATTTTTCCACACCATCATCCAGATCATTGATGTACATGACAAACAACAGTGGACCCAACACAGACCCCTGAGGCACCCCACTAGTCACCGGCCTCCAACCTGACAAACAGCCATCCACCATTACTCTCTGGCATCTCCATTCAGCCACTGTTGAATCCATCTTGCTACTCCACATTAATACCAACAATTGAATCTTCTTACCAACCTTCCATGAGGAACCTTGTCAAAGGCCTTACTGGTCCATATAAACAACATCCACTGCTTTACCCTCATCAATTTCCCTAGGTAACCTCTTCGAAAAATTCAAGAAGATTAGGTCAAGCATGACCTTCCAGGCACAAATCCATGTTGACTGTTCCTAATCAGACCCTGCTTATCCAGATGCTTATATATATTATCTTTAGTATCCTTTTCCATTAATTTGCCCACCACTGACGTCAAACTAACAGGTCTATAATTGCTAGGTTTACTCTTAGTCCCGTACACTAGCACTATCCAACACACTGGGGACAATTTACAGTTTTTACCAAAACCAAATTTACAGTTTTTACCAAAGCCAAATAACTATAAACCTGCATTTCTTTGGAGTGAGGCAGGAAACCAGAGAACCTGGGGAAAACCCAGTGCAGTCATGAGCATATCATACAGGCTTGTACCCATAGTCAGGATCGAACTCGGGTCTCTGTCGCTGTAGGCAGCAACCCTACTGCTGCGCCACCGTGCCGTCCGCCCCAAAGTAAACCTATAAAATATTGATCAGTGCTCACTCCTTCAGTTTGTACGTTGGGATTTCAAAAGATATCATGATAAATATTGTTCTTTGTGTAAAATATTTCTCAAATCATAGATTAACATTAATTTTTCTTCTCCTTTCCAAATATAAATACATATCGTACACTCATTTCTCAAATGATTATGTTTGAGATAAACAGCAATGAATTTTTATGAATCTCTTGAGACTCACTGTGTTATTTATTCTAATCTCATTTAGTGTTGGAATCATAGTCTTTCAACTTCTATCACCTTGCAAACACAAATAGACCATATTACAGATAGACACAAAGAGCTGGAGTAACTCAACGGGTCAGGCAGTATCTGTGGAGAAAAAGAGTAGGCAACACTTCAGGTCAGAATCCTTCTTCAGACTGAAGATGGAACCCTTCTTCAGACCTTCTCTTGTACATTGAGTTCCTTCAGCTATTTGCTTGGTGCTCCTCATTCCAGCATCTGCAGTCACTAGTGTCTCCAATTAGTTCAATTTCCTTATTATTTTAACAGCCTGGCAATTTTGTCTGCTCCAACAGACACCATGAACTACTGATGCTGAAATCTTAAGTACTGGGTCTGAAGAAGGGTCTCAACCCAAAATATCATATATCCAGCCACTCCACAGATGCTGCCTGACCTGCTGAGTTAAGGGCCTGTCCCACTCGGACAACCTAATCCACTAGTTTAGAAGACCCTAGACGAGTTGAAAAAAATGTCAAGGTCGTGTTGACTCGCCCGAAGTAAAAGACCTCCTATGACTATGTCTACGACCTCCTACGACTATGTCTACGACCTCCTGTGACTATGTCTACGACCTCCTACGACCCCCCTCGATCTCAGTCTTCCACACCTTAGACCAACTACGACTAGCTACGAGTGGAAACATGATCACCTGATAAAATGTTGTCATGTTTGCATTTTATTCTTGGGACAGTTACCGACCTACGACTACCTACGACTATCTACGACTACCTACGACTATGTACGACTACCTACGACTACCATCACAACCTACTACGACCTACCTGCGACCTACCTTCGAGTAAAAAGTATCAATTTTTCCATGCCAACCTTTTTTTTACTCGTGGACATTTTTTATCACGCCTGGAAAAACCGCTGCAACCTACTTGAGGCCCACGAGTATGCGAGGAGACCACTCACGAGCAGGAGGAAGAGTTACGAAGACCTCCTACGACCTCCAACGACCTCGTGGCGACCATGCTGCGAGTACGAGTCAAGGGCAAACTCGGCAGAGGTCGCCAATTAGGTCGTGAAAGTGGGACAGGGGCTTTACTGCAGCACTTGTGATTTTCTCAAGAATTTTATCATCCTGCTTTTGAAGGATACGATGGTGCTTCCACCAGGCATTGTATTACAACATAAAATTACACAGTTATAAAGTATTCTTCTATAGCCATTTATCTTTAAATTTGTAACCTTTTGTTATTGACCTTTAGACTTTAGACATACAGCCTGGAAACAGACCCTTCGGCCCACTGAGTCCATGCCGACAAGCGATCACCCATACACTAGTATTATCCTACACACTAGTATTATCCTACACACAAAAATTACAATTTTGGAAGCCAATTAACTTACAAACCTGTACGTCTTCGGAAATAGAGCACCTGGAGAAACCCATGTGGTCACAGGGAGAGCGTACAAACTCTGTACGGGACAGCACACCGTAGTCATGATCAAACCCGGCTCTCTGACGCTGTAAAGCAGCAGCAACTCTACCGCTGTGCCACAGGGTTGCCCAATTAAGACAACCTTCTTTAAATTATCTCATGCAAATGTTTGTCTCCTTAAATAATGAAGGGAAAACTGAATCAAAACAACATTGTTTACAATCCACGCTTTACAGGTTTGATTTCAGTTCAGTTTAGTTTATTGTCACCTGAACCGAGGTACAGTGAAAAAGCTTTTGTTGTATGCTGCCAGTCAGCAGAAAGACAATACATAATCCATTTACATTGTCAAGATACATGATAAGGGAATAACGTTTAGTGCAAGGTAAAGCCAGCAAAGTTCCGGTCAAGGATAGTCGAGGGACATTAAAGAGGTAGATAGTAATTACTTATTTTAAAAGTTATAGAATAATCCAGGAACTTATTGTGAGTAGGGTCAGGTGGCTATGTGTCATCTTCCTGTGCTCTTCGCAAATGTCTTTTCAACGTGATTAATCTTTCCTCCCCATTCTCTGTCATCTCTTTGTCAAATGACATATACCATGGAGTATTAGCACAATCTGCTTCACAAATGATTCTTATTGCACTATCATGAAGTCTTGCTGACTGAATCGAACTCTAATTATCCGTGTGACCTGAGCCTCTTTTGTAAGTACATTTATGAGGAGGGTGATTAACATTTGGATGCACTTCGAAGATTTGGTTGACAAGAATTATTTCCCAAGAGACAATTTTTGACCTTACGGGGCAATGCGAAATAAATGCCGGCGTCTCGACAATGCATTGGTGTAATGGGCTGGAAAACAGGAGCAAGTCCATGGCAAACTGTTGCCATTCAGCCCCAAGGGTGGAAGCAAATGTATAGGATGGCACAATGGTGCAAAAGTAGAGTTCCTGCTTTACAGCACCAGAGACCTGGGTTCCGATCCTGACCATGGTTGCTGTCTGTACAGAGTTTGTAGCTTCTCCCTGTGACCGCGTGGGTTTTCCCCGGGTACTCCGGTTTCCTCCCACACTCCAAATACGTACAGTTTGTAAGTTAATGGGCTTCGGGTAAGTTGTAAAAGTGTCCCAATGTGTGTGGGTTAGTGTACGGGTGATCGATGGTTGGAGTGGGGTCAGTGGGTCGAAGGGCTTGTTTTTGGGCTGTATCTCTAAAGTCTAGAGTCAAATGGACGGAATTTGGTCTGTTGTCTGCGAACAGCCCCTATGCCGCACAAGCAGGCTCGCTTTGATAACCAATTAGGTGCTTCAGAAATAATTGTCCTCACTTGGAAGAACTAGTTAATCACAAGGCGTCAGATCATGCAGCCTCAAGGACATATACGTTTATAGCTGTAAGACAAGCCAAACATTTCTTCCCAGAGTCTTCTGAGAGTAACTCAACTCCTGACATAATAAGTAACCACTGTCACTAAGGAGGATACCTAGTTTCAACAACAGGGCGGCAGACTGGTGCAAGCGGTAGAATTGCTGTCTAACAGCGCCAGAGACCCGGGTATGATCCTGACTACGGGTGCTGTCTTTGTCAGAGTTTGTACGTTCTCCCTGTGACCGCATGGGTTTTCTTACATGAAACTTACAAGATTCTTAAGGGGTTAGACAGGCTAGATGCAGAAGATTGTTCCCGATGTTGGGGAAGTCCAGAACAAGGGGGTCACAGTTTATAAGGATAAGGGGGAAGTCTTTTAGGACCGAGATGAGAAAATCATTTTCACACAAAGAGTGGTGAATCTGTGGAATTCTCTGCCACAGAAGGTAGTTGAGGCCAGTTCATTGGTTATAGTTAAGAGGGAGTTAGATGTGGCCCTTGTGGCCTAAAGGGATCAGGGGGTATGGAGAGAAGGCAGGTACAGGATACTGAGTTTGGATGATCAGCCATGATCATATTGAATGGCGGTGCAGGCTCGAAGGGGCCGAACGGCCTACTCCTGCACCTATTTTCTATGTTTCTATGTTTCTCCGGGTGCTCCGTTTCCTCCCACACTCAAAGACGTGCGGGTTTGTAGGTTAATTCCCTTCTGTAATATTGTAAAGTGTCTGAATATGTAGGATAGTGTTAGTGTACGAGGGTGATTGATGGTCGTATGGTCTCGGTGTGTTTCCCACACTGTATCTCTAAACTAAACTGAACTAAACTAAATTGAACCTATACTACAACTAAACTAAACTGAACTATACTAAACTAAAATAAACTAAATGAACTAAACTAAAGATAGTTTGACTGTTGTGTTTGTAGATTAGTGAGGAGGCGTGGGTTATTGAGTATATAAGTGTATGCTGCCAGTGTGTACTCTGGACTTCACCTTGGACTGATGAATATCCAGAAGAATGGCAGCGTCCTCGTGCTTTCCAGGCCAGACCACTGTTGCTGAAGTAAGGCACGAGACCTCCATGCTGACTGCAGCCGCTCATATTAAAGAAGGACTCGTGTGAGCAGAACAGCGTGAGACCTGTGACTTATTCAAATCCTTTACTAATCCTTTTTTACCGCGTTTCACAATATTTGAATGCACTTAGTTTATGAGCAACCTTGAAGTGTTCTTTCTCCATCATTGATACTTTAGCCTTGACTTTACTTTTGAAATACAGTGCGGAAACAGGAACTCCGGGCCCACCGAGTCCACACCATCCAGAGAACCAGAGGACATAGGTTTAAGGCGAGGGGGTGGAACATTTAATAGGGACCTGAGGGGTAACTTTTTCACACAAAGGGTGGTGGATGTATGGAACGAGCTGCCTGAGGAGGTAGTAGAAGCTGATACTATTGCAACATTTAAGAAACATTTAGACGGGTACATGGATAGGACAGGCTTAAAGGGATTTGGGCAAAATGCAGGCAGGTGGGACTAGTGTTGATGGGATATGTTGGCCGGTGTGGGCAAGTTGGGCTGAAGGGCCTGTTTCCACATTGTATGACTCTATGACTATGACCAGTGATCACCTCTTACACTAGCACGACAACTGGACAACTACTAATCTTTCCGCTGACTGGTTAGCGCGCAACAACAAGCTTTTCACTGAATGTCGGTACGCGTAGCAATAAACTAAATTAATTAAACGATCCTACACACTAGGGACAAGTTGCAATTTACAGAAGCCAATTAACCTACAAACCTGTACGTCTGTGGGGTGTGAGAGGAAACTGGAGCTGTCGGAAAAAAACCACGGTCACAGAAATAAGGTCCAAACTCCGTACAGACCGCACCCAAAGTCAGGATTGAACCCGGCACTGTAAAGGCCCTGTCCACTTTCCCGAGTTACTCATGAACTCTCCCAAGTTTTCCCCTTGATTCGAACTCGGAGAATTACGGTAATAGCCGTTCGTAGGTACTCGGGGCTATTTTTTAAACTCGTGGACATTTTTCAATGTCCCGACTTACCTGATGCCCCGGGTTCCTACGGCAGGCATTACGAGCCGCTACGAAATATCTACGGACTCTTACAGCCTCCTACGGACTCGCTACCGACATTCCCCGACATTCTCCGAGTTCGAATCAAGGGGAAAACTCGGGAGAGTTCGTGAGTAACTCGGGAAAGTGGGACAGGCCCTTAAAGCAGCAACTCCACCTCTGTGCCACTGTGCTGCCCTTTTTAGAATAGAGATACTTCTTGAGGCAGCGCCTTGTGGAGATGCTTTGGATGGTGGGGCGGATTGTGGCCATGATGGACGGGCAGAGTCCTCCACTCTCTGCAGCCTCTTGCGTCCCTGTGCATTGGAATTGCTGTACCAGCCCATGATGCAGCCAGCCCAGATACGTTCTAGAGTGTAACCGGGCAGATCCCCCAACTGCTTGCAAATTCCACCTCCTCTCTAATGGTTGCCTGTGGCCTTGCTCTGAACGAGTGGAGCAGAGTGACTGGCTCACTGAATAATGATTCAGCGATGACACTGCTGGAGGCTGCAGTCTTTAGCAAGTATAGATAAGCAGCAGCGCACATTTATTGAGTTCTGTCACCTGTCATCGGTCAGCAGTCAACAGACAGCTTGTTAGTGATCGGGTAGCAGCAGCTTACATGACCACAGGGTGTGGAGACATACCCAGCAAAACATGCTCAAGTCATCAAGTCAAGTCAAGTTGAGTTCATTGTCATTTGCACAAGTACAGTGAAGCACAGATAATAATAATGATGTCAATATTGCCCGTGGCAGCATCACAGGCACATGATTTAAGACCTCACACAGTAATATAAATTATACATAAATGACACAACAAATGGACGTGCATGGATAGGGCAGGTTTAGAGGAATATGGGCCAAACGCAGGCAGGTGGGAATAGGAGATGAGGAGGAATTTCTTTCATCGTCGGGTAGTGAATCTGTGGAATTCATTGCCACAGAAGGCTGTGGAGGCCAAGTGATTGGATATATTTAAGGCAGAGATCGATGGATTCTTGGTTAGTACGGGAGTCAGGAGTTATGGGGAGATGGCAGGGGAATGGGGTTGAGAGAGGGGGAATATAGGGTTTACTTGAAATGAGAGAAATCAATGTTCATTACAATGGCTGGTAAGCTGCCCAAGCAAAATATAAGGTGCCGTTCCTGCAATTTGTGTGTGGCCTCACTTTAACAGTGGAGGAGGCCCAGGACAGAAATGTCAGTGTGGGAATGGGAAGGGGAGTTAAAATGTTTGGCAACCGGGACATCAGTTTTGGATGTTCAGCGAGACAGTCGCCCAGTCTGGGCTTGGTCTCGCCGAACACCTTTACTTCTGTCTGAAAGGGCTAAACACCTGAACACCTTTACTTCTGTCCACTAATGTAACAAAGTCATATCAAAAACTCACTGCATTGCAATGTGCAAATAGGCAAATAGATTGTCAACTGAAACCAAGCAAGCAGCAATATTTACTTCAAACACAAAATAAATAAAGACTTTAACTTCAAACAATACTTCAAGAGGTTTAAGGTGTTTTTTGAAGGATTGTGAACAAAGAGAATTGACACTAGTATCAGTCATCAAAGTAAATGATGATTCAAAAGCAAAAAAGCATGGTTAGTTTTTAGCAAAGTGTTAGATTAAGCCACAGGAGGTGCACAGAACTTCGCTGTGGGTTCTGCATTGAAATTAATGCATATTAGAGACTGAGGAAAAGTACTGGTTAGACAAAAATGCTGGAGAAACTCAGCGGGTGAGGCAGCATCCATGGAGAGACAGAAATGCTGGAGAAACTCAGCGGGTGATTCACTCATTCACTCAAATCTCCAGCGCATCGGGATGCGTCACAGTCTGGCTTCATACAAGACCCCAAGAAATTGCAGAGAATTGTGGACGCAGCCCAGACCTTCACACAAACCTACCTCCCTTCCATTGACTCCATTTCCACTGCGCTGCCTCGGCAAGGCCACCAGCATAAGCAAGGATGAGTCTCACCCCGGTTACACCCTCTTCTCTCCTCTCCCATCAGGCAAGAGGTACAGAAGTGTGAAAACGCACACCTCCAGATTCAGTTTGGAAGGTAGTTCCTTCCCAGCTGTTATCGGGTAACTGAACCATCCTATCACCAAGAGCAGTCCTGACCTATTATCTACCTCATTGAAGACCCACGGCCTATCTTTAATTAGACATTACCTTGCACTAAACATTATTCCCCTTATCATATATCTGTACCCTGTGGATGGTTCGATTGTAATCATGTATTGTCTTTCCACTAACTGGTTTTGCATGCAACAAAAGCTTTTCACTGTACCTCGGTAAACGTGACAATAACTAACCATCAAACTTCAAAAGTTTGATGTCCAGATCAAGAGCAGAAAGCAATAATCTGTGACAGCAATTCCTGTTCAAAGTCGAAGACCAGTTACTTCCACCTGGAGTGAAGAACCAGTTTTGTTCAGAGAAGAAACCAGTTCCGTACAAAGGCAAGGATATAAGAAAACTATAAACTGGATCACGAGTAGGCCTGTCATAGGTAGAAGGTCACAAAGAGCTGGAATAACTCAGCGGATCAGCCAGCATCTCTGCAAAACAAGGATAGGTGATGTATCGGGTCGGATCCCTTCTTTAGACTGATGGGAGGGGGGATTTGAGAACTCGAAAAGGGGAGAGGCAGGACAACGCATAGCAGGATATAGGTCAACACAGGTGAGGGGGCCTTTTGTCATCTGTGTTAACTTATTATTTGCCATGCTTTGTCCTGCATCTCCCTGTTTTGATCTGTCATGTTTTCGCACAATCAGTCTGAAGAAGGGTCCCAACCCGAAACGCCACCTATCCATGCTCTCGTTATTCCAGCACTTTGTGTCCGTTTGTGTATTAACCAGTATCTGCAGTTCTTTGTTTCTACTGTCATAATCAAGTCACAGAAATAGGCCCTTCAGCCCATCATGTTCGATCTATCAACAACCTCTTTACACTAATCCTACATTCATTATTTTTTATTCTATCAATTAACCCCTAGAGACTACCATTATCTCTAGCTAGGGGCAATTTACAATGGTCAATTAATCTACCAAAATATCTTTGTGATGTGGGAGGAAACCTATGTGGTCACAAGGAGAATGTGCAAAAGACATTCACACAGGGATCAGGATTGAACCCAGGTCTTTGGCACCTGCTCTACTGGCTACACCACTGACTCTAAAACCTGCTCCACCATTCACTAAGATCATAGCTGAAACAAGCTTAGATTGACCATAATTTCTTTCCTCTCTCCCCATACCATCGCGCACCTCCCTCACCTCCTCCCCACACCTTATCACCAACAATTTGCCCTGGACCAACCATGTTGAAGCCACAGTCAGGAAAGCACACTCACGCCTCTACTTTCTCAGAAGTCTAAGGAAGTTCGGCATGTCTCCAACAACTCTTACCAACTTCATTGAATGCACAGTTGAAAAGCATTCATTTGGCGTATACAGAGAGTAGTGGATGCGGCCCAGTCCATCGCATTGACCAGTCTCCCCGATTGGGGCGCAACGGAGGAGCTGCTGCTGTACCGCACCAGAGACCCAGGTTTGATCCTGACTACGGGTGCTGTTTGTTCGGAGTTTGTACCTTCTCCCCGTGACCATTTGGGTTTCCTACGGCTGCTCCGTTTTCCTCCCACAATACAAGGATGTACAGGTTTGTAAATTAATTGGCTTCAGTAAAAATTGTAAATTGCCCCTAGTATGTACGAAGGTGCTAGTGTACGGGGTGATCGCTGGTCGTAGTGGGCCCGGTGGGTGAAGTGCCTGTTTCCATGCTGTATCTCTAAAGTCTAAAAGACTCCATCTACACATTACGCTGCCTTGGGAATGCAGCCAAAATTGTTGACCAATTTCACTTCCGTTATTCCTCCTTCTCCGACAAGATACAAGAGCTTGAAATCACGTACCACCAGACTCCGTTAAAGCGGCTTCTTTAGCGGCTAGTTACTGAACTGTCCTTCTATAAACTCGGGTGTAATCCTGATCTCCCAGCCAACCCCATTGCAGACGTTGCACTTTTTTTTACCTGCACATTTTCTATAAAGCTTTAATACTGTGACATTATATTCTGCACTCTGGTAATTTTCTCTTTGTGCTAGGTAAAACATTCCAAAATTTCATGAGCTCTGAGAGAAGTTCCTCCTCAACCCCAAATTAATAGAGTAACTCTTTAGACTTCAGACAGAAACAGTCCCTTTTGCCCACTGAGTCCATGCTGAATACCAATCGCCCCATACTCTAACACTATCCCATACACGAGGAACAATTTTACTATTTTGCCAAAGCGAATTAACCTACAAACCTGCACGTATTTGGACTGGGGAGGAGACCAGAGAACCCAGAGAAAACCCACACTGCCACAAAGAGAACATACAAACTCCATACAGACAGCACCTAAAGTCAGGATTGAACCCAGGTCTCTGGCGCTGTAAGTCAGAGACTCTACCAGCTGCACTACTGAGCCAATAACTCATTATTCATGGATTTGTAGGCCTTCCAACCAGGGGAAATATCATCTCAGCATTCACCTTTGCCATTTCCCTGAAGAATTTGTTGTGTTTTATTCAGATAATTATTCTAAACTCCAACGAATATAGTGTCAACCTACTCAAGCTTTCTTCACACATCAATGCATAATGGCAGAAGTTAACACAGTTAAGGGGCTGTCCCACTTGGGCGGCCTAATTGGCGAGTTTAGAAGAGTTTAGGAGAGTTTGAAAAAGTGTCATGTTGAAGACCTCCTTTGACCCCCTTCGACTATGTTGAAGACTAGCTTCGACTAGCTACGACTAACTTCGGGAAAATTTGACACCGAATAGTGGAGAGTGAAGACGACCTCCTTCGACCTCCCTTCAACCTCACTTCGACTATGATGAAGACTATCAACGACTACCTTCGACTACCTTCGACTACCCTTGATTACCCACGACTAACATGCCGACCTACTACGACTAAACCTACGAGTAAAAAAATGTATTGATTTTTTTCCATGGCGACCTTATTATTACTCGCGGGCATTTTTCAACATGTTGAAAAATACGCCGCGACCTAGCTGAGGCCTCGAGTACACGGGAACTACTCTCGAGCATGAAGGAGAGTTACAAAGACCTCTTACGACCTCGTGTCGACCATGCTGCGAGTATGAGTCGAGGGCAAACTCGCCAGAACTCGCGGATTAGGTCGCCCAAGTGGGACAGCCCCTTAACCTTCCCTGCTATCCCTCCATTCCAAATATATCCTTCCTTAAATCTGGAGACGAAAGCTTACTCCAGGTGTAGTCTCACTAGAGCCCTGTAAAGCTGCATCAAAGGATTTTCCAGATTTATATTCACATAACCGTTGCAAAAAAGGGCAACTCCTCATTAGCCCTCATTATTACTTGCGACACATGCATGCTAATCCTCTGTGTTCCATGAACTAGGACGCCCAGGTAGAGTGCAGTTCTATGCAGAAGCAGAGATCAGTGTTGTACGGGGCCAAAGAACATGTTTATACTGTGGCGGGGATTAATTTTGTATGGTGGTTGAGAGCAGTCTTGTATTGGGAAAGAGTGCAGTTCTGTATGGCAAAAAAAACAGTGTTTGAAATGTAGGTTAAGGGACCAATTCAGTCCATAGAGAATGAGGGAGCACTTTTGTACATAGCAGGAGATTGCTTTCACATACTGGCAATGAGCAGCTGTGTATAGAGGGAGGGAATAGTTTTATGTACAGGTGGCGACTCGTTCAGAGGACTTTAGACTTTTAGACTTTAGAGATACAGCGTGGAAACAGGACTTTCAGCCCAACGAGTCCGCGCTGACCAGCAATCATTCCGTGCCCCAGCACTATCCTACACACTAGGGACAGTTTACAAATTTTACACAAGCCAATTAACCTATAGACCTGCACATCTTTGAAATGTGGTAGGAAACCGGAGCACCTGGAGAAAACCAGCGTGGTCACGGGGAGAAAGTACAAACTACGTACAGACAACACCCGTAGTCAGGATTGAACCGGGGTCTCTGGTGCTGTAAGTCACAAACTCTACTGCTGCACCACCGTGCCGAGAAACGTGAGACAGCAGATGTGTAGGAAGGAACTGCAGGTGCTGGTTTACACCAAAGATAAACACAAAATGTACAACGGGATCTGGGGGTCCTTGTACATCAGTCTATGAAAGTAAGCATGCAGGCACAGCAGGCAGTGAAGAAAGCGAATGGCATGTTGGCCTTTATAACAAGAGGAATCGAATATAGGAGCAAAGAGGTCCTTCTGCAGTTGTACAGAGCCCTAGTGAGACCACACCTGGAGTATTGTGTGCAGTTTTGGTCCCCTAATTTGAGGAAGGACATTCTTGCTATTGAGGGAGTGCAGCGTAGGTTTACAAGGTTAATTCCCGGGATGGCGGGCCAGTCATATGCTGAGAGAATGGAGCAGCTGGGCTTGTACACTCTGGAGTTTAGAAGGATGAGAGGGTATCTCATTGAAACATATAAGATTGTTAAGGGCTTGGACACACTTGAGGCAGGAAACATGTTCCCGATGTTGGGGGAGTCCAGAACCAGGGGCCACAGTTTAAGAATAAGGAGTAAACCATTTAGAACGGAGACGAGGAAACACTTTTTCTCATAGAGATTGGTGAGTCTGTGGAATTCTCTGCCTCAGAGGGCGGTGGAGGCAGGTTCTCTGGATGCTTTCAAGAGAGAACTAGATAGGGCTCTTAAAAATAGCGGAGTCAGGGCATATGGGGAGAAGGCAGGAACGGGGTACTGATTGGGGATGATCAGCCATGATCACATTGAATGGCGGTGCTGGCTCGAAGGGCCAAATGGCCTACTCCAGCACCTATTGTCTATTGTCTATAAAATGCTGAAGTAACAGCGTGTCAGGCAGCATCTCTGGAGAAAAGGAATATGTGACATTTTGAGGTCAAAACCTTTCTTCTAACCATTCTAACGGCCCGGGGTTCTGACCCAAAACATCACCTATTCCTTTTCTCCAGATATGCTGCCTGACCCGCTGAGTTACTCCAGCATTTTTTATTTGTCTATCTTTGGTGAGACAGCAGATGTTGGAGTCTGGAGTAAGAAAGAAACTGCTGGTAGAACTCAATGAGACAAGCAATATCTGTGGAGGCAAAGGGGATGTTTGTAATGCTTTGGCTTCAAACCCTGCACCAGTGGTGTGGGAAGGGGAGAAAAGGAAAGAACGCAGATATATGGGTGTGCTGGAGGGTTGGCAGAGGAATATAAATGTGGTGACAATCCAGATTTGGGGGTGGTGGGAGGGGAACATTGTGCAGATGGAAGCAGGTCAGGGAGGGGGTATGTATGGAAACGGTGAGCAATGGAAGAGATCACCTGGGAAAACTAGTGGGAGTGGGAAAGGAACACAGGGGGTGTGGGCAACCTGAAAATTGAAGAGCTAATTTCCATTCCATTGGGTTTTAAGCTACGCAAGCAAAGTAAGAGGTTTGTTCCTCTGTTTTGCGTTTGGCCTCACCTTTCAGTGGAAACAGGCAAGGGCAGACTGTGTAGGAATGGGAAGGGGAGTTGGTATGACGTAGTCGGGAGCTCACGATGGCCGCATTCAGTCTTGAGGTGAACGTCAAATGTGTGCGGAGGACGACGACTTATCTGAACATGGTTGTAGACCCATTCTGCAAACAGATGGAGTCTAGCTGCAGTATATAGTTGCAGACTCATTCTACAGGGAGGAAGCATCCAGCTCCACTTTGAGGAATAAACCAATTCTCATAGTCCTACAACATGGAAACAAGGCCCTTTAGGCCAACTTGCTCATGCTGACCGACATGCCCCATCTACACTGGTCCCACCTGCCTCCGTTTGGCCCATATCCTTCTAAACCTGTCCTATTCACGTACCTGTCTAAATGTTTCTTAAACATTGCGCTAGTCAACTGTCTCCTTAGGCAGCTCATTCCATATACCCACCACCCTTTGGATAAAAAGGCTGTCCCTCAGCTTCTTATTAAATCTTCCCCCCACCCCCCCCCCCCCCCTGCCCCCCCCCCCCCCGCATCTTAAACCTATGTCTTCTGGTTCTTGCAAGTCCGTGCAGCGATGCAGAACATTTGACATTTCTCTGCTGTAAGTAACTTAAACGACAGATTTGTTTTATACACAAAGTTTGGCTTAGTCTTTGGCAAAATGTGAGCTACCTACCTATGCTACCTCCACTACCCAACTGTTTGTTGGGTAAATCAGCAGTCATTGTTGCCTGACCTCCCATCAACCTCATTGGAGACCCTTCAATTATTTTTAATCGGACTTTATATTGCGCTTCATGTTGTGCCCTTTATCCTTTATCTGGGGATGGCTTGATAGTCTTTTCCTTGACTGGATAGCTCGCAAACAAAAGCTATGCACCATACAAAGCAATGGACGGGGTGGGAGGTTGCAACCTTCACGTGGTCCGCCCTGTTTCAACGAATGCAATCAACCTGGCGTGCACAATCACATAAGATCAAATAGAACAAATTATCCTACAACTTTAGGCTGTGCACGCCAAACGCAAGAAGAAGAAGAAAGCAATGGACAATGGAGGACCTGGCGTAGGGGGACTGCCGTGGGGGGGGACCACCGTGGGGGAGACCGCCGTGGGGGACCACCGTGGGGGGGACCGCCGTGAGGGGGGGGGTGGGAGAACAAAGGGGGACCTGGAGTCGGGGGGAATTTGGAACTTTGTAAGCGGCCTTTATGGGCGACTATTTGAATACCTTGGGTATACAAATAAAGAATTTCACTGTCTCTGTGACAATAAAGTATTCCATTCAATTCAATTACAAGAGAAGTTAGGGATAGAATAAAGCTAAAAGAAAAGATGTATAACACAGCAAAGAGTAGCCAGAAGCCAGAGGCTTGGGAAACTTTCATAGGACAACAGAAGGAAACAAAACGGGCAATACGGGCTGAAAAGATGAAGTATCAAGAGAAGCTGGCCAGGAATATAAAGGACAGTAAAAGCTTCTTTAGATATGTTAAGGGAAAAAGAGTAGCAAAGTCAAATGTGGGTCCCTTGAAGGCAGACACGGGTAAATTGTTATGGGGAACAAGAAAATGGCAGAAGAGTTGAACAGGTACTTCAGTTCTGTCTTCACTAAGGAAGACACAAACAATCTCCCAGAAGTACTGGAGGACAGAGGATCTAAGGGGGTCGAGGAACAGACAGAAATTTTCATTAGGCGAGAAATAGTATTGGGTAGGCTAATGGGACTGAAGGATGATAAATTCCCGGGGCCTGATGGTCTGCATCCCAGGGTCCTCAGGGAGGTGGCTCTAGAAATAGTGGACGCATTGGTGATCATTTTCCAATGTTCAATAGATTCAGGATCAGTTCCTGTGGATTGGAGGATAGCTAATGTTATCCAACTTTTCAAGAAAGGAGCGAGAGAGAAAACGGGGAATTACAGACCAGTTAGTCTGACTGGTTGTGGTAAAGATGCTGGAGTCAATTATTAAAGAGGTAATAATGGGGCATTTGGACAGCGGTAAAAGGATTAGTCCAAGTCAGCATGGATTTATGAAAGGGAAATCTTGCTTGACTAATCTTCTGGAATTTTTTGAGGATGTGACAAGTAAAATGGATGAAGGGGTGCCAGTGGATGTAGTGTATCTAGACTTTCAGAAAGCCTTTGATAAGGTCCCGCACGGGAGACTGGTGACTAAAATTAGAGCACATGGTATTGGGGGTAGGGTGTTGACATGGATAGAAAATTGGTTGGCAGACAGGAAGCAAAGAGTAGGAGTGAACGGGTCCTTTTCAGAATGGCAGGCAGTGGCGAGTGGAGTGCCGCAAGGCTCAGTGTTGGGGCCGCAACTGTTTACCATATATATTAATGATTTGGAAGAGGGAATTAGGAGCAACACTAGCAAGTTTGTGGATGACACAAAGCTGGGTGGCAGTGTGAACTGTGAAGAGGATGTTAGGAGGTTGCAGGGTGACTTGGACAGGTTGAGTGAGTGGGCAGATGCGTTGCAGATGCAGTATAATATAGATAAATGTGAGGTTATCCACTTTGGTGGAAAAAACAAGGGGCAGATAATTATCTCAATGGGGTTAGGTTAGGTAAGGGGGAGGTACAGCGAGACCTGGGTGTCCTTGTACATCGGTCACTGAAAGTTGGCTTACAGGTACAGCAGGCAGTGAAGAAAGCTAATGGAATGTTGGTCTTCATAACAAGAGCGTTTCAGTATAGGAGTAGAGAGGTTCTTCTGCAGTTGTATAGGGCTCTGGTAAGACCACATCTGGAGTATTGCGTACAGTTTTGGTCTCCTAATTTGAGGAAGGACATCCTTGTGATTGAGGCAGTGCAGCATAGGTTCACAAGATTGATCCCTGGGATGGCGGGACTGTCATATGAGGAAAGATTGAAAAGACTGGGCTTGTATTCACTGGAGTTTAGAAGGATGAGGGGGAATCTTATAGAAACATATAAAATTATAAAAGGACTGGACAAGCTAGATGCAGGAAAAATGTTCCCAATGTTGGGCGAGTCCAGAACCAGGGGCCACAGTCTTAGAATAAAGGGGAAGCCATTTAAGACTGAGGTGAGAATTTGTGGAATTCCCTGCCACAGAGGACAGTGGAGGCCAAATCACTGGATGGATTTAAGAGAGAGTTAGATAGAGCTCTAGGTGCTAGTGGAATCAAGGGATATGGGGAGAAGGCAGGCACGGGTTATTGATTGGGGACGATCAGCCATGATCGCAATGAATGGCGGTGCTGGCTCGAAGAGCCGAATGGCCTCCTCCTGCACCTATTTTCTATGTTTCTATGTTTCTATATTTCTACATCGGTACACGTGACAATAATAAACTGAACAAAACTAACACATCTATGCAGCCCTACTCCAGTTGACAATGTAAAAAATAATATTTCAAGATTTATTTGGACGGCATGGTGGCGCAACGGTAGAACTGCTGCCTTACTGCGCTTGCAGGTTTGATCCCGACTACGGAGGCTGTCTGTACGGAGTTTGTACGTTCTCCCCGTGACCTGCATGGGTTTTCTCCGAGATCCTTCGTTTCCTCCCACGCTCCAAAGACGTACGGGTGTGTAGGTAAATTGGCTGGTTAATGTGAAAATTGTCCCAAGTGTGTATAGGAGAGTGTTAATATGCGGGGATCGCTGGTCGGTGTGGACCCGGTGGGCCGAAAAGGGCCTGTTTCTGCGCTGTATCTCTAAACTAAACTAAACTAAACTAAACTAAATGAAACTGGCAGAAAGTTTCCCTGTGGGTAAAGTGTTAAAACAAAACACATAGATCCCAATCAACAATACAAAAAGTATCAGGTTAAAGAGTGAGGCAGTGTAGTAATCATGTAACAGGATGAAATAACTATGATTATCGGTAAACAAAATCCTAGGCTTTCTGGAGGCACTTAATCTCAGTATGATACTTTTATCATTTATGTCTGAGCCATAATCAGCGTGTCCCACTGGGTTGTATAAGATAGCATGCTTGCTGACAAATGGAAAAATAGATTTAATTTTCTCTACCGAAGCAAAGATGATAGATTCACGTCACAATGTTATAATTGAATTAGGTCTGTCCCAGGAGTGACAATCAAACCCTTAACTCTGCTCCAAAGCTTAATCCAGTTCCGACACGTACGTGATTTCATAATTAATCAAATTTAGCATTCATCTAAGCTTAATTTAGTTTTAATGAGGACCCAACATGGTGCTTCTTGTGCTGTTTTATGCCATCTAGGCAGTATCTTGACAATCCCTACTCAGACATGCTTGTCTGGTTTGTGTAGATAGAATGTCAAGCTTGGGACCGATCTGCATCTATTACTGGTTCGCTTACACTGAGATTGAGGCTGCCTTGATAATAAACAGAAAACAAACGTTATCAATGGCAAAAATATGTCTCATCCTAATCGAGGCAATGACGTTGTGAAAGAGGGAGGGAGAAGCAGAGGGGAGAGCGAGCGGGGGGGGAGGGGGGGAGGGGGAAGAGAGAGAGGGAGAGAGAGGGGGGGAAAGGGGGGTGAGAGGGGGGGAGAAAGAGGGGGGAAAGGGG
>CM075977.1:196476729-196550908 GCA_038087875.1 Malacoraja senta | reverse complement strand
GGGGGGAAAGAGGGGGGGAAAGGGGGGGAAGAGGGGGGAGGGGGAGAGAGAGAGAGAGAAAAACAATGAAATAGAGGGAGAGAGAGGGTAAAGGATGCAATATGATCATGGCTGATCTGCCCCCGGCTTCAATCCTAAGCCTGTTTAGCATCACCCTCATTTCCCTGAGCTTTCAAACATGCATCGACCTCTATAAATACCCCCAGTGATCTGGCTTCCACAGAATCACTACCCTTTGATCAAAGAACTTCTGACGTAGCTCAGTTTAAAATGAAACCCATTTATAGTGTAGAGTGAGGGCATAAATACTAATAGTCCACTCCATGAAGAGGCGAATCAAATCAAGAGTTCTCCAAACCATTGTCATCAACATCAATAACGAGATTTCAACTCTCCTGCACTCATCTTCAAAGCTGGCAGAAATAATGCAGTTACAAATAAGTGGCTGGTGAACAAAAGACAAGCCAAGCAAGTGGTGTTTAAGGTGTATCAAACGAAGGCAGGTTTAGAGTGGCATAGAGGGCTAGCGAGGGTTCTCAAGAGAGCACAGAGACGCAAGGAACTACAGATGCCGGAATATTGAGTAAAACATGAAGGGCTGGAGTAACTCGTCGGATCAGGCAGCATCTGTGGAGACCTGTGGAGATCAGGTCAAGATATTCCTTCACACATAGAGGCATAGAGTCCTGTAGCAGACAAACAGGCCCTTTGGCCTAAATTGCCCATACGGACCAACATACCCCAACTGCACTAACCCCACCTGCCTGTGTTTAGCCAATATTCCTCTAAACCTATACTACCCATGTACGACCAAATGTTCTTAAATGTTGTGATAGTACATTCCTGAACTACCTCCTCCAGCCACTTGTTCCATACACCCATCACCCTTTGTGTGTAAAGGTTGACTCTCAGGTTCCTACAGAATCTTTTGCCCCTCTTATTTTTAATTCCCTTACGCTAAGTGTGCATTTACCCGATCTATTCCTCTCATGATCTTAAACACTTCCATATCATCACCCCTCATAATCCAACGCTCCATGGTATAAAGTCCTAGCCTGCTCAACCTCTCCCTATATCTCATACCAATCTCTCCCAAAACTTCAGACCCTGGAAAAAAGCTGGAGTAACTCAGTGGGACAGGCAGCATCTCTGGAGAGAAGGATTGGGTGACGTTTCGGGTCGAGACCCTTCTTCAGACTGATGTCAGGAGAGAGGGAGATACATAGATAAGGAAGTGGAATGTGTGGCAATAGGACAAAGGAAATGAGATCAAGGAAAATATACACTAGGTCATTGTTAGCTGGGAGAAGATACATTTGGACACGGCTGGTTGGAGGAATGTTAGGTAGTTTATTCTTCAATGGTCACATGGTCAATGGGGCTTGAATCTCCTCCTCGATTCACCAGGAGATGTGAAGTTGACATAGAACATTAGCACAGGAACAGGCCCCTAGGTCCACAATGCCAATATCAAACATGATGCCAGCCAAGTTGAACCAATCTTGTTGACTTGCACGTGATCTTAGAACATAGAAGAGTGCAGCACAAGATCTGGCCCTTTGGCCCACTATGTCTGTGCCAAACATGATGTCAAGACTAACTCTTAACAGTCCGCACAATATAGCAATGTTACAAAATTTTGAGATTTTAAAAATCAAGTCTGTAATTTATCCCATCAGATAAATCATAAAAAGACGTTTAATTTGACACCTAATTCACTTTCATATCTTCAGTATTAAAAAGGTTATGGCCATTTTCATACTCGGAAATTAGCATCTTGTTCCCTATTGCTTTTCCATTGACTTAACACAAAAGCTGTGATCGAGGACAGTCAAAAGCCCATAACTTTCTTAAAAATTAAGAGATCTGAAAGACATTTTCAGTTATTATAGATTGAAGCATTCTGAAACAAATATGAAACAATCTTACTTAGATGACATGAAATTAAAGCATATATTAGTTACCTAATTGTAGCTAATTACAAAATTCAATTACTAGATCTAAACATCTATCAATTTCTTAAGAATAGATTAACATTTTTAAATAGCCTAAGTGTCCAAATAACATTCACACAATATAACATAATTTTAAAATCTCATTGTCATGGATTTACAGGCCAAATGGAAGAAATTTCATGTTTAATACCTGTAAATTAATGGGCATTTAAATCATCTTGCGAATGGGGTTTTCTGAAACGCGATCATTTGGAACGTTGATTTGCGGTGAATTTAAACCCGTATCGGCATGAAAAATTCTGCCGTTAGTTCGGGGAAAAGAATTACCGTTTTGCATTAAAAATGTGAATTAAAGACCTCTTAAGAAGCACTTTTATACACAAAAATAAACTGCTTTCGTTTACCTGTCCCGTGCGTAAAATCCGTTCCCGTTGTCGGCGTTAACGGCTTTCGAAGCTGATTTTAAAATGACTCCAGCGCTGAACTTGTCGATCGAATAAAAATAAAAAAAACACAAAACGCCCGTCGGAACGATTTTTCAGCAAAAGCTGGCACTCAAATGAAATATAATACAGGACAAGGTAGGACAAACCCGCGTTTTAACCCCCCCCCTCAAAGGCGCCAAAATCGCGCACACGGCCAGTGGCAGAATTGCAGCGCCGCTGAAGGTAAGTATTGTAACATACCTACACAATAATCCATACTCAATTCCCTGCATATCCATGTGTTTATTCAAAAGTTTCTGAAATAGCACTATCCTATCTGCTTCCACCACCACCCCTGGCAGCAATTTCCAGGCACTGACCACCTTCAGCATAAGAAACACTTGCCCCACAGATCTCCTTTAAACTTTGCCCCTTCTCATGTTAAAGCTATGCCCCTCCACTATTTGGATTTCCATCCTGGGAAATAGGTTTTGACTGTCTTCCCAATCTGTGCCTCTCCAACCTTTATAGACTGCTGATAGGTCACGCAATAACTTCTGGTGTTCCAGACAAAACAAACCAAGTCTTTCCAACCTCTCCTTGTAGATAATTCCCTTTAATCCAAGCATCAGGCTGGAGTAACTCAGCACCATCTCTGGAGAACATGGATTGGTGATGTCTTGGGTCGGGACCCTTCCTCAGACTGATTGTAGTGGGTGGAAGGGGGGAGGGGGGGGGCAGAGGGAGGGATCTGGAAGTGAGAAAAAAACAGGACAAATCTGGATTGGCAACAGATGACCTTGGACAAGGAGGTTCCCTGGTAGGCTGATTGTTGGCTGGAGATGAAGCGAGCCCAAGAGGGATACATCATTGCAAACTGTAGAACTGGCAAACATGATTTTGAACCTTTTCCAATGTCTCCACGTTCTTCCCGTAATGGAGTGACCAGAACTGCCCGCAATACTCCAAATGTTGTCCAACCAAAGTCTAATAAAGATCCATATCCCTCCATTCCCTTCATATCTATCCATGTGCCTATCTGGGAGTCTCTTCAATTCTACTATCATATCTGCCTCCAGCACCAACCCTGATAGTGCATTCCAGGCACCCACCACCCTCTGTGTAAAAACACTTGCCCCGCACAACTGACATTGGAATATTCTGTCCTGGGCCCACTGTAAGAGTGACGCCACATGCAAATTGGAGGAACAGCACCTCATATTTCGCTTGGGCAGCTTAAGTTTGAATTTCTCTCATTTCAAGTAACCCTTGTATTCCTTCTCTCTCTGTCCCTCCCCTACCGTAGACATCCTGCTAGGTTTACTGTTCGAATCCTCTCGTTATCACCTCCCCCACAGCTAACAATGGACAATTGTGGGCTCTTTGACCATCAGTGCTGGCTCTGATTTGTTCTGTACCTTTTCTTACCTCTAGTTTCCCTCTCTCCTGGCTCTCAGTCTGAGGAAGGGTCTCGACCCGAAACGTCACCTATTTCTTTTCTCCAGAGATGCTGCCTGACCGGCTGAGTTACTCCAGCATTTGGTGTCTATCTTTATTGGAATGTTCAAAGTAGTCAGATAGGTAAAAAAGGACATCTTGTCCCTTTTTCCTCACAAAGCTCCTCCATGTCCAAGATTGTTCTGAATGAATGAACGGGTAGATGCACAGAAACTCTTGCCCAGAGTAGGTGAATCGAGGACCAGAGGACATCGGTTCAAGGTGAAGGGGAAAAGATTTAATAGGAATCTGAGCGGTAACTTTTTCGCACAAAGGGTGGTGGGTGTATGGAACAACCTGCCAGAGAAGGTAGTTGAGGCTGGGACTATCCCAACGTTTAAGAAACAGTTAGACAGGTACATGGATAGGACAGGTTTGGAGGGATATGGACCAAACGCAGGCAGGTAGGACTAGTGTAGATGGGATATGTTGGCCGTTGTGGGAAAGTTGGGCCGAAGGGCCTGTTTCCACGCTGTATCACTCTATGACTGTGACCCTAAGAGAGAAAACCATCTCAAGGAGAAATGTGAATGAGGCTCCACTTGCTCGTGAGACAGATGGAAGAATATGCTGACACTGCATCGTCCAGAGACTGAAGAAACAGTAAAGCATGAATAACTCTTGCCCTAAAGTGGTTTGGAACTAAAGTACAGCATTATGTGTGTAAAATATTGAGCACGCGTCATGTCTGAATGATGCCAGCTGTTCACTCAAACACAACACATAAGTCTATTCAAAATGCTTTCTGCTCTCTCTCCAGGCACAGAGGAGTTTTATCTGATGACAATAGTCGATCTTGCCCATAATATTGCTCAGCATACCGAAACGTACCCTACAACCACCAGGCTATTAAACACGACAACCTCCAAATAGGCTCTGAACTATATAGACGGCATAGTGGTGCAGCAGTAGAGTTGATGCCTCACAGCGCCAGACACCCGGGTTCGATGCTGACTAATGGTGCTTCTGTACAGAGTTTACATGTTACCCCTGCAACCTCGTGGGTATCACCGGTTTCCTCCCTCACTCCAGAGACACTGCCTGACCCGCTGAGTTACTCCAGCATTATGTGTCTATCTGCGGTGTAAACCAGCATCGGCAGTTCCTTCTTAAACATGCGACGACCTCCTCTTTAAATACCCCCAGTGATCAGGCTTTCACAGCCCACGGCGGCAGAGAATTCCAAAGAATCGCTACCTATCGCTCAAAGAATTTCCAACGCAGCTTAGTTTAAAATGAAACCCATTTTATGGTGTAGAGTGGGGGCACCAGGTATGCCTTCAAGTGCCAGATTAAAATTCACACTGTTGAGCAAATAAAAGAAAGAATTATTAAAGGTTTTCTCCATGAAGAGGCGAATCAAATCAAGAACTCTCCAAACCATTGTCATCAACTCCTCGAATTTTGAAGGAAGAATAACGCGATTTCAACTCTCCTGCACTCATCTTCAAGTGCCGGCAGAAATACCGCTCTTACAATTATGTGGCCGGTGAACAAAAGACAAGCCAAGCAAATGGTATCTAAGGAGTATCTCAAACTAGGGCAGGGGGGGAGTGGAGGAGAGGGCTTGCGAGGGTTCTTAAGAAACATAGAAACATAGTAAATAGGTGCAGGAGTAGGCCATTCGGCCCTTCGGGCCAGCACAGCCATTCAATATGATCATGGCTGATCATCCTAAATCAGTATCCCGTTCCTGCTTTCTCCCCATATCCCTTGATTCCGTTAGCCCTAAGAGCTAAATCTAACTCTCTCTTGAAAACATCCAGTGAATTGGCCTCCACTGCCTTCTGTGGCAGAGATCACGGAGACGCAAGGAAGTACAGATGCTGCTGGAATCTTGAGAAAAGCACAAAGTGCTGGAGGACACTGTGACTGTGGCCTTCCCTTGGATGCCGCTCTGATCCCCATCACTGGCTGACAGGCCAGGAAGAGTACCCCTACAACCATCAGGCTATTAAACACGACTACCTCCGAATATACTCCAAATGATATAGAGGGCATGGTGGCGCAGCGGTAGAGTTGCTGTCTTACAGCGCCAGTGATCCGGGTTCAACGCTAACTATGGCTGCTGACCGCGTGGGCCAAAGAACCTGTTTCCATGCTGTATCTCTATAGTCTAAAGACTTTGGGGGGGGGGGGTTGCATTATTTTTGCCTTTGCACTGTTATTTATTTGTCTGTTTGGTTATATAGACAAAGTTACTTTGACTACTTGTACGTCCTATCAGAACCATAGAGTTATACAGCATGGAAATAGGCTCATAGGCCCACCTTGTCCATGCCAACCAAGATGCTTGTTCCATCTGCCCATGTTTGCCCCATATCCCTCTAAACCTTTCCTACCCCGTGAGAGGGGCAAGGCTTAAAGGAGATGTGCAGAGCAAGTTTTTTAAACAGATTATGGTGAGTGCTTAGAACGGGCTGCCGGGGGTGATGGTTGAAGCAGAAACGATAGTGACATTTAAGAAATTTTGGATAGGCACATGGATATGCAGAGAATGGAGGAATATGGATTATGTGCAGATAGATAGGCGTTGGTCTTGACATCAAGTTCGGCACAGACATTGTCTATCCATGTAAACCTCTTTCTCCCATCCTGACCAGTTTCCTGACTTTATTACAAAATAATATTCTAAAACACATCCGTAGTTCCCACAAAGGTTCACGCGCATCTGTTGTGCTTCACACGCCAAAGTACAAAGGGAGAATTTTTATTGCAGATGCTTTTTTGGGGGGGGAAATCGTGTGTGTTGTGACTGTCGGCCGACCAATTTCCCTCCGGGGATGAATAAAGTTTTATCGCATCGTATCGTATTGTAAAGTAAACCTTTCTGGACAGTTATTCCTCGCTTGCTGTTTATCCTAACCTTCCCGAGAAACGCATTATGTTCCCAGTCACAGCAGAGAGGAAAGGCCGCCCTGCGAATACAGGTGTTTGGTCCTCGACCCACTCCGAGAATTGCCAGTGAAGGTGCTTATTAAGATGCACGTAACCTTCTCAACAAAAGCACGCACAATGAAAGGGAAATGCGCTCCTTTCTGAACCTTTTCCGTGACACTGCTTCAAACAGGAGGTTGAAAGACTGGCAGATTATCTCATGTTACTTTCAGTGACTGTCTCTCTATGTTTCTCCATATCTCTTGGACAAATTGAGCAGATCCAGCCGCAGTTTTTGCAGGTATTAGCCGTCAAACACATTGTGACTCAGGGCTCAGACTAGTAGTAACATTAACTCAAAGGAAATGAAATGTCATATTGGGTATCAATATAATCTTGGGTATTAATATAATCTACGGCATAGACGCACAGACGGTATTGAACAGATGGCTCGTCCTTCATTGTAATATTAATTTGTTCACCTCTAACCAATGGAGTAGCTGTTGCCTGGAAATGAATGGGGTTCTCTGTAAGGGGTGGGGGGGGGGGGGGTGGAGGGTGGAAATCATTCATTACCAACATATCTTCAGCTTGAGGGGCAGCACAGAGGCGCAGTGGTAGAGTTGCTGCCTTACAGCGCCAGAGACCCGGGTTCAATCCTGACTACGGGTGCTGTCTGTACGGAGTTTGTACTTTCTCCCCGTGACCACGTGGGTTTTCACCGGGTGCTCAAGTTTCCTCCAACACTATTGTAAATTGTTCCCAATGTGTAGGATAGTGCTAGTGTATGGAAATCGCTGATGAATGGCCTGATTTTGCACTGCATATCTAAAGTCTAACATCCATTCTTTACCACAGCATGTGAAAGTAGGCTATGTGGTTACTAAAGGGGCTGTCCCACTTGGGCGACCTAATCTGCGAGTTTAGGAGAGTGTCTTCGACCTTCAAACTCGCAGCATGGTCGACACATGGTCCTAGGAGTTCCTATGAGGTCGCTGGAACTCTCCTTCATGCTCGAGGGAAGTTCCCGAATACTCGTGGCCTCAGCAAGATCGCGGAAAATTTCTCAGCATGTTGAAATATTTTCTGCGAGTAAAATTTGGTCAGCATGGGTCTTTTTAACTCGTTGTGCAGTGGAGTGGGGTCGTTATTTCATTACAGGCAGTCGAGGGCAGCCTCCTTCGCTGACCAGGCATTTTGATTGGCTCATTGGAGTTTTCAGGACCAAGGAAAACCAATCGGTAGGTAAAATGCCCACTAAACTTTATTATACTTCTTAAAAGTGTCTCCACCTTCTCCCCCCTTCTACCCCCTCCCTTCTCTCCCTTTCTCTCCCCTACTCCTCTCCTTCTCTCCCCCTCTCTCCCCTTCCCTCCCCATCTCTCCCCTTCTCCCCCACGCTCTCTAAAGGACTTACCGTTACTGTGCAGCCGTTTTACCTTCCTCTTCATTGCGGGTGTGAATTTCAGACAGCGCTCCCCCGCTTTCCCTGGCCCCCGCATTTGCGATGTGTGTGTGTGTGCAGTCGGTCGATCCAGCTCGAGGCTTTCCAGGCGAGTGCCCTCATGCTTGAAGGTCGAAGACACTCTACTTAACTCGTGGATTAGGTTGCCCAAGTGGGACAGCCCCTTAAGTTTGCAGATGACACTGAAATTGGTGGCATTGGGGTCAGTGTAGAAGGTTATCTATGAATACAACAGGATCCTGAACAGCTGGTCCAATGGGCCGAGGAATAGCAGATGGAGTTTAATTCTCATTAATTATCCCGATTATTATTAAATGCAGAGGGTTGCATTTTGGGAAGATGATTCAGGGCAAGACTTACACAGTAAATGATAGAGGCCTGGGAAATGCTATTGAACAGAGAGATCTAGGGGTGTAAATACATAGTTCCATTAAAATGGTGATACAGGTAGGTGGGACAGTGAAGAATGTATTTGGAACGACTTGCCTTCATCAGTCAGTGTATCGAATACAGAGTTGGGATGTAATGATACAGCTGGTCAAGACGCTGGTAACATTTGGAGTACTGTTACTGTTCTTTAGAGTTTAGAACTTTAGAACAGTGTTTCTCAACCGGGGTTCCCCGGAACGCTAGGGTTCTGTGAGAGGTCGCTAGGGGTTCTGAGAGAAATAGTGATAAACTAGACCAAGAGTGTCAAACTACCGGCCCGCAGGCCACATCCGGCCCGGGAAGAGGTCCAACCCGGCCCGCGGGATGATTTCCCCAATGCCTGAGCGGGCTGCAGCTGTCCCCGGTGCCGGATCGGGCTGCAGATGTTCCCGGTGCCAGGGCATCTGGGCACCCCCTGAGCCGCTGCTCGTGCACGTGACCCGCCTCCTTAGTCAGCCGCACGCTCCTTATATGGCGTGAGAGGGCACGGCGGTGTGCTGTCAGCATTGTGACGACTCCCGACCCGACCAATTGAACAGCAGATGTCGCTCGGGCGGGGGGGGGGGGCGGGTCCAAATACGGCGAGAGCCAGATAAATGGGCTGGCCATCATCCCACGTGACTGGTGTCAGAAACGGGATACTTGTAAGCGAAAAAAAAGAAGAAGAGGAAAGTGTATCTTTTGGCGGAGAAATGTGAGATGAGCTGGCAGATATGGCGCAACCTACACCAACTGCTACGTTCACAATACAACCTCCAGAGCCATTCGATTTTACCAAGCCTCAAGAATGGGAGCATTGGATCAGGAGATTCGACCGCTTTCGGCTTGCAAGCAACTTAAACGCAACGTCGGAAGAAAACCAGGTGAACACGTTAGTGTATTGCATGGGTGATGAAGCCGAAGATGTGCTAAAGGGGCTAACGCTAACTGCAGATGAGAGGAAGGTGTACACGGATGTCAAGGCGGGCTTTGATGCATTTTTTGTGCCTAAAAAGAATGTAATCTACGAAAGAGCCAAGTTCAATCAGCGTGTGCAACTGCAAGGAGAAACGGTGGATTCCTTCATCACTGCTCTATACGGATTAGCTGAACACTGCAACTATGGACAGTTACAGAACGAGCTGATCCGCGACAGGTTAGTGGTCGGGCTGAGAAACGTCTCATTGTCAGAAAAGCTACAGCTAGACAGAGACCTAACCCTTGGAACTGCGATAACAAAGACAAGGCAGTCTGAAGAAGTTAGACGACAGCGGTCTGACTTAAGAGGAGAAAATGGCGGTGCTAGCAAGTGCTCTAATGTTGACCACTGATGACCCCTTTTCCCGTCTCCAACGCACCCCATCCTCATGGAACCCCCCTCGCAGCCTTCCGGCTTTAGAACTCTTTATTAAAAACTGCCGCCGTGACATCCACCGCCTCAACTTCTCCACTCCCCTGTCTCACTCCAATCTCTCCCCCCTTGAACGCACTGCCATCGACTCACTCCGCAACAACCTAGATTGGGTTATCAAACCCGCCGACAAGGGAGGTGCCGTGGTAGTCTGGCGCGTCGACCTCTACAAAGCTGAGGCCACGCGCCAACTCTCGGACACCTCTTCCTACTTACCCCTGGACCATGACCCCACTGACGAGCACCAGGCCACCATCTCCAGCACCATCACCAACTTCATCCACTCCCACGCCCTGCCCGAACGAGCCTCCAACCTCATCGTTCCCCAGCCCCGCACAGCCCGCTTTTACCTTCTCCCCAAAATCCACAAACCTGACTGTCCCGGTAGACCCATTGTCTCTGCCTGTTCGTGCCCCACCAAACTCATCTCCACCTACCTCGACTCCATCCTATCCCCCTTGGTTAAATCCCTCCCCACCTATGTTCAAGACACCTCAGACACTCTCCGTCATCTCCGCGCATTCCACTCTCTAGGCCCTCACCCCCTCATCTTCACCATGGACGTCCAGTCACTGTACACCTCCATCCCCCACCAGGATGGTCTCAAAGCCCTCTGTTTTTTCCTCGACCGTAGAAGCAACCTATACCCGGCCACTGACACCCTCCTCCGCCTAGCGGAGCTGGTACTTACACTTAATAACTTTTCATTTGACTCCTCCCATTTCCTCCAAATACAAGGCGTAGCTATGGGCACACGCATGGGCCCCAGCTACGCCTGCCTCTTTGTCGGGTACGTAGAACAATCCCTGTTCAATGCGTACCAGGGCCCCATCCCCGACCTCTACCTCCGCTACATCGATGATTGTTTTGGTGCCACATCCTGCACCCACACACAACTGACTGACTTCATCCGCTTCACCACCAACTTCCATCCGGCACTCAAATACACCTGGACCATTTCCGACACTTTCCTACCATTCCTTGACCTCACTATCTCCATCGCAGGTGATAGACTCCTTACCGACATCCACTACAAACCTACCGACTCCCATGGCTATCTGGACTACACTTCTTCCCACCCTGCTTCCTGTAAGGACTCCATCCCCCACTCCCAATTCCTCCGTCTACGCCGCATCTGCTCCCAGGATGAGGCGTTCCACACCAGGGCATCTGAAATGTCCTCATTCTTCAGGGAACGGGGGTTCCCCTCCTCCACCATAGATGAGGCTCGCACCAGGGTCTCTGCCATACCCCGCAACACTGCTCTCTCTCCCCATCCCCCCACTCACAACAAAGGCAGAGTCCCCCTAGTCCTCACCTTTCACCCCACCAGCCGTCACATACAACAAGTGATCCTCCGTCAGTTTCGCCACCTCCAACGTGACCCCACCACTCGCCACATCTTCCCATCTCCCCCTATGTCTGCCTTCCGCAAAGACCGCTCCCTCCGTAACTCCCTTGTCAATTCTTCCCTTCCCTCCCATACCACCCCCTCCCCTGGTACTTTCCCTTGCAACCGCAAGAGATGCAACACTTGTCCCCTCACTTCCCCCCTCCACTCCATTCCAGGACCCAAGCAGTCGTTCCAGGTGCGACAGAGGTTCACCTGCATCTCCTCCAACCTCATCTATTGCATTCGCTGCTCTAGATGCCAGCTGATCTACATCGGTGAGACCAAGCGGAGGCTTGGCGATCGTTTCGCCGAACACCTCCGGTCGGTCCGCAATAACCAACCTGAACTCCCGGTGGCTCAGCACTTCAACTCCCCCTCCCATTCCGTATCTGACCTCTCTGTCCTGGGTCTCCTCCATGGCCACAGCGAGCAACACCGTAAATTGGAGGAAATGCACCTCATATTCCGCTTGGGCAGTCTACATCCTGGTGGCCTGAACGTTGAATTCTCCCAATTCTGCTAGCCCTGGCTGTCCCCTCCCCTTCATCAGCCATCTGGTTGTCTCCTCCCCTCCCCCAGCCCTCGGGCTCCTCCTCCTCCTTTTCCTTTTTTCCTTTCTTCTCCCCACCCCCTATCAGTCTGAAGAAGGGTTTCGGCCCGAAACATTACCTATTTCCTTCGCTCCATAGATGCTGCTGCACCCGCTGAGTTTCTCCAGCATTTTTGTGTACCTCTAATGTTGATGCTGTGCATGCTAAAAGCTACAGAAAACCCAAATTTCCCTCAAAGCCTCAGCCACAAGCACAAACATCAGGCAAAAATAAACTTAATACACGGCCACAGCCAGGTTCAAAGGCCTGTTATAGATGTGGAAAAATGCCCTCGCATGGAAAATGGGAATGCCCTGCTAAAGATGCTGTGTGTCACAACTGTGGCAAAAAGGGACATTATGGCAAAGTGTGCAGAAACAGTGCAAAATCTCTGAATGCTGTCACTACAGAGGAAGAAGAGAGCTTTTCCCTGGGAGCCGTGGATGCTGGAAAAGACCCGTGGACGGTGCAGCTACAAGTGAGACAAAAAAAAGTGTGTTTTAAAATAGACACTGGTGCTGATGTCACCGCCATGCCAGCCGAGGTGTACCATGACATTACAGGGGGGCATGATGTGAAGCGCCTGGCAGTGCCGACACGCCCGTTGTTTGGGCCAGGGGGCAATGCACTCTCTGTCCTAGGTGTAGCCAGAGAAACACTGCGCAGAGGCAAAAAGACAGCCATAGAGAACATTTATGTAGTAAAAGACCTGCACACTGCACTGTTGGGAAGGCCTGCCATAGAACAGCTTCAGCTTGTGTGCAGGGTTGACAGCATCACCATGGAATCATTGAAACAACAATATCCGAAGCTGTGTAGCGGCTTGGGTCTTGTTCTGAGGCCATACTCAATTAAATTAAAGCCAGAGGCTATGCCCTTCTCTCTCCACACACCACGCAGAGTCCCTCTGCCGCTTATGGGAAAAGTGAAGGAGGAGATAGACGGTATGGAGAAGATGGGCGTAATCACCAAGATTGAGGAGCCGACTGATTGGTGTGCCGGGATGGTGGTGGTGCCGAAAAAAGCAGGTGATGTTCGCATTTGTGTGGATTTCACAATGATGAATGAATCAGTATGCAGAGAAAAGTTTATCCTGCCTTCTGTCGAGCACACTCTGGGCATGCTAGCTGGCGCAACAGTCTTCAGCAAATTAGATGCCAACATGGGCTTTTGGCAAGTACCATTGACAAAAGAGTCTGCCAAATACACCACCTTCATCACGCCTTATGGGCGCTACTATTTTAACCGTCTACCCTTTGGCATAGCATCAGCCCCCGAGCACTTTCAAAGGATGATGGTGACAGAAGTGACCGGTGGCCTGGAGGGGGTACTGTGTCACATGGACGACATCCTGGTCTGGGGACAGACGCAGGAGGAGCATGATGTGCGGCTACATGCGGTGCTAAAGAAGGCACAAAAGGCCGGCATTAACGCTCAACATGGACAAATGTGAGCTCACACGCCACACAGTCAGATTCCTGGGTCATGTGATTTCAGCAGATGGAGTGAAGCCAGATCCAGAGAAGACGAGAGCAGTACAAGAGATGGATGCACCCAAAAATGTCAGCGAACTCAGGAGTTTTCTGGGCATGGTCAATCAGCTGGGCCGCTTCTTGCCTAACCTGGCTGAAAAAGACAAAGTGCTACGAGACCTGCTGTCCAAGAAGAACCACTGGTACTGGGGGACAGAGCAGCAGGCCGCCTTTGATCAGTTAAAAACAGAGCTGTCATCCACACCAGTGCTCACATTATACAACCCAAACAGTGCTTTAAAGATCTCTGCTGATGCCTCTTCCTTTGGCCTGGGGGCAGTCCTGCTGCAGAAGAGCGATGCCATGTGGTCACCTGTGGCATATGCGTCCAGGTCAATGACGCCAACAGAGCAGCGCTATGCTCAAGTAGAGAAGGAGGCATTGGCTGCAACGTGGGCATGTGAAAGGTTCAGCTGTTTCATCCTGGAAAGACCATTCGAGCTGGAAACTGACCATAAGCCGTTGGTGAGTCTGCTGGGAAGGAAAGCTTTGGATGACCTCCCACCAAGAATCCAAAGATTTAGGATGAGACTCATGAGGTACAACTATACAGTCAATCATGTCCCTGGCAAAAGCCTGTGGACAGCCAACACCTTATCTCGTGCTCCTCTGAGAGCCGCAAGAGCACACACAGACACAAGCCTATTAGAGGACACCAACATCTATGTAGACTCTGTCATCAGCAACATTCCTGTCAGTGGAGATTATCTGAGCAGCCTACGTGAGCACCTGAAGGCAGACCAGCACATGCACTGCACTGATGGAGTACTGCACAGACGGCTGGCCCGACAAAAGCCAACTGCAGGGAGTGCTGAGACATTACTATTAGGGCTGATAGAGCTGTGCACGATGGGCTGCTGCTGCAGGGCACGAGACTCGTCATCCCATCAGCCTTACAAGGTGATGTGCTGCAGAGACTACATGAGGACACCTGGGGGTGACAAAGTGCAGGGGCCGGGCCAAACAGACGGTATGGTGGCCAGGACTCAGCAGCCAGCTGAATGACATGGTGCTGAAATGTAGAACCTGCATCCAAGAGAGAAGGAACGTCAAAGAGCCGCTGATGCCAACGGAGATGCCAGACAGGCCTTGGCAAAACCTTGGGAGCTGACCTGTTCACGCTGAAAAACAAGACTTATCTATCTATAGTAGATTATTTCTCAGGTATGTGGGAAGTTGCGCTGCTGTCACACACAAGGTCCACAGATGTGGTGGTGCACCTGAAATCCATGTTTTCTCGTCATGGAATTGGGGAATTTCTTAAAAGTGACAATGGGCCCAGTTCTCAGGTAGCCACTTTAAAGCCTTTGCAGCAGAGTATGGCTTTGTGCACATCACGAGCAGCCCCAAGTTTCCTCAGAGCAATGGGGAGGCGGATCGCGCTGTACAAACCGTGAAAAACCTGCTAACAAAGGCATCAGACCCATATCTTGCATTGCTGGCCTACAGAGCAACCCCTCTACAGAACGGCTATAGCCCGGCCGAGCTGTGATGGGGCGCCGCCTCCGCACTACAGTTCCTGCCCTTCCAACCCTGCTGAATCCAGTTTTGCCTGACTACAACGCGCTGGGGGCCAAAGAAAGGGAGAAGAGGAGGAACGACGCAAGATCCTTCGACAAGAGGCACGGGGCGAGAAACCTGGAGCCACTCGTACCTGGGGAGGATGGGTGGATCACCAATGCACGAGTCCAGGGCACAGTGCTATCTACACACAACACCCCTCGCTCTTATATCGTCCAGGTGTCTCAGGGCACACTGAGGAGGAACCGGCATCACTTGGTGCCGCTGCAGACCAACAGTGGGGTAGTCGATGCTGATGAGCCACCGGTGGGAGAAGATTCACCTACACCAGAGCCAGCTCCACCAGTGACAACATCACCCGGCAGAGAGGGCCCCACCACGGAGACTGTGCGGACCAGGTGTGGGAGAGAGGTTAGAAAGCCGCAGAGACTTGATTGGTGATTTATTGATTTGTTTGATCAGGGACAGGTCTTTCAGCAAAAGGGCAGAATAACCCCCTTAAGACCTGCAGAGACAAAGGTAGTCCACCCTTTGTTCTCAAAGAAAGGGAGATGTGGTATTATGGAATAATAGTGTAAGGAATGCCTTTATTCTGCTGCCAGTGGTCAGGCTGCAGTGACGGCATCCGGCCTGAAGGTGGGGCTGTGGGCGTAACCGGGGAGGCCTAGGAGCAGGGCCCAGGGATGCAGCACGAGGCAGCTGCTGTAGAGAGTTGCTAAATAAAGACAGACTCCGATTACGTCGTTGTACGAGCCTCATTATAAGAATAATTCGATACTTCCCAGTCTCCCGATCGTCCCAGAAACCCACACTGACCGGGAGAGGACTCTCTCTTGGATGCCAGCACTAAAATAGTGGCGGAGAAGTAGACCTAACGAAACAACAATTTGTTTTCTTAGGTCTACATTTGTGTCTGCTAATGTTCGATTTCAAATGGTTTATTAATGGAAAGGGTGTGGCTCCCAAAACAATCTTAGCCAAAATAGTATTGGTTTTTCTCTCTCTCATCACAACTTTCTTGTAGCCTACGACTGTAAGTTAATACCAATCATAAAAGTAATGCTTGCTAGGCAATCTTCTTCATAAGAAACAAAATTCGTAAAGTGAAACACTTTGTAGTTATACCAGAGTGAGACACATGAGAGCAGTTTGAAAAAACGAAGCACCGAAAGCTGTGGGTTTGCACGTGCACAAATGATCCGGCCCGCATGAAGTCGCATTTTGCCCAATCCGGCCTGTGACCTAAAAATGAGTTTGACACCCCTGAACTAGACCAAGCGTGGACCCGTTGGGTCCCCCTCCCCCAACGCAATATTCCCCCAGTAGCATTCACCTGCACACAACGCTGGATATTAAAATGGCAATCCTCTCCCAACTGCGCAGGCGCAGCTGACGGGTCCCAGTTGTGATGCCAGAAATCACCATTGTGATGCGAATCTCAAAATGGTGGCGGGGTTCCCTGAGACATGAAAATTATTTCAAAGGTTCCGCAAGGGTAAAAAGGTTGAGAAGGAAGGAGGACGGAATGCTATTTATTGTCATTAAAACCTAGGTTTGAACGAAATTGCATTTACTACAGTTTTTTTACATTACAAAAAACCCAAGACCCACACTTAACACAGTTTACATAAACATCCATCACAGTGATTCTCCAACACCTCCTCACTGTGATGGAAGGCAAAGTCTTATCTCTTCCCTTTGTTCTTCACCCGCGGTCCAGCGGGTGAAGAACAACTGCAGCGTCTAGGCGAACTGGGGCTCCGATGTTAGAGCCCCGGCGGACGATGGTAAGTCCAGTGGCCGCTAACCCGCACCGGGTGATGTTAGGCCTCGCTCCGTGTCCTTTAAACCCCGCGATTCCAGCGGGAGAAGTTGCCGTTGCGGAGCTCCGAAAAGAGGTCTCCCACCAGGGACCTGGAGCTCCCGATGTTACCGTCCACTGGGCCAGCAGCCGGAGCTTCCGAAGCTCCAAAGTCGGGTCGCAGCCGAGCGCCACCACAGCTCTCCCAGCTACAAAGACGGCCAGCTCCACGATGTCAGGTCCGCTGGCTCCACGATGTTAGGCCCAACGACACCGGAGACCCGACTGGGAAAAAGTCGGGTCCCCGTACAGGGAAGAGATTAACGGTTTCCCCACATCCCACCCCCTCCACCCCCCACATATACACAGCTAGAAAATAATAAAAACTAAGCTCAAGACATACATTTAACAAGACAAAAATAAAAAAAAGATGGACGACTGTAGTCGAGCCGCTGCCATTAGGCGCCGCCAACACCAATAGTTGCTTTAGAGAGATACAGCGTGGAAACAGACCCTTCTGGCCACCGAGTCAGCGCTGACCAGTGATCACCCCATATACTAACACTATCCTAAACACTGGGAATAATTTAATTTTTTTTTGCCAAAGCCATCTAACTTGCAAAGCTGTACATCTATGGAGTGTGGGTGGAAGCCGGAGCACCGGGAGAAAACCAACGCGGTCAGGGGGAGAGCACACAAACATTGTACAGGCAGGATCGAACCCCGGTCTCTGCTGCTGTAGGGCAGCAACTCTACCGCTGCGCCGCCATGCTGCCCACTGGTTGCTCTGCTGTGGGAAAGATGTCATATAACTGGAAAGGGTAAAAAATAGATATACAAGGATGTTACTGGGTCTGGGGAATTGGAAATATTAACAAGAGGTTGGATGGGCTAACTCTTTCTACCCTGGAGCCTATGAAGCTGTGGGGAGACCCGATGGGGGCTTATAAATGATAAATGACACAGACGAGGTGAATAGTCACAATCTTTTCCCAAGGGTAGTGTTGTCTGAAAGTAGAGGGCGCCACTTGTGGTGAGATGGAGGAATGATCGGTCAGATGGATATTTAAAAGGGGCTTGAGAAGAAGCTGTATAAATGGAAGAATCTGCCGGAGGAAGTGATAAGGGTGGTGCTATTATGACATTTAAAAGACACTTGGACAGGTACATGGGTAGGAATAATTTGGAGGGATATGGGCCAAACACAGGCAAGTGGGTCTATTTGCCAACTTGGTCGGCATGGATGAGTTGGGTCAAAGAGCCTGTTTCCCTGCTGTATTAACTGAATGACTCGACCATTGATTACGATGCTTCTTTCCCTTACAACAGATTACCAAAAGCGTCACATTTCAAACAGTGAAACGCATCAAACATTTTAATCAGATTTGTAATTGTTACCATATGGGCAATGGAAACAGGATCCAGACACATCTGTCTTATCCTTTGCAATATGAGCATTAGATAGCAATTTATTTATTCCTGCTACAGTCCCACTGAGCAATAAGGTGACTCCAGGGAATAGAAGCCAGTAATAGCCTCAGAAATATGGATATGGTTTCAAAATGCTCTAGAAAGTGGGGCATGCTGAAACATAGAAACATAGAAACATAGAAAATAGGTGCAGGAGTAGGCCATTCGGCCCTTCGAGCCTGCACCGCCATTCAATATGATCATGGCTGATCATCCAACTCAGTATCCTGTATCTGCCTTCTCTCCATACCCCCTGATCCCTTTATCCACAATGGCCACATCTAACTCCCTCTTAAATATAGCCAATGAACTGGCCTCAACTACCTTCTGTGGCAAAGAGTTCCAGAGATTCACCACTATCTGTGTGAAAAATGTTTTTCTCATCTCGGTCCTAAAGGATTTCCCCTTTATCCTTAAACTGTGACCCCTTGTCCTGGACTTCCCCAACATCGGGAACAATCTTCCTGCATCTAGCCTGTCCAACCCCTTAAGAATTTTGTAAGTTTCTATAAGATCCCCCCTCAATCTTCTAAATTCTAGCGAGTATAAGCCAAAAGAATGATAAATGTGAGATGTAAGTAGATAGAACGATAAAGAAGGCTGATGGTTTGCTTGCTTTCATTGGTTAGGGCACTCAGTATAAGAGTCAGGAAGTCATGATGCTGCTTTATAGGACTTTAGTGAGACCGCATTTGGAGTATTGCGTGCAGTTCTGGTCGCCCCATTAATAGAAGGATGTGGTCTTAGAAAGGATACAGAGGAGGTTTACCAGATTGATTAGGGGATATTAGCTACAGGAGAGGTTGGACGGACTTCTGGAAGGCGGGGGGTTGCGGGAGACCTGATGTAAGTATATAAAACTATGAGGGAAATAGATAGGATGGACAGTCAGAACTATTTTCCCAGGGTGGAAATATCAAAGACTAGGGGTCATAGCTTTAAGGTGAGAGTGGCAATGTTTAAAGGAGATATGCGGGCAGGTTTTCTGTTACATTGAAGGAGGTGAGTGCCTGGAACAAGGTACTGTGGGTGGTGGGGAAGGCAAATACGACAGAGGCATTTACAAGCCTTTTGGATGGGCATTATGGAGATGCAGGGAATGGAGGGATGTGGATTATGTGCAAGCTGATAAGAGCCAGCTTGGCAACATGTTCGGCACAGACATTGTGGGACGACGGATCTGTTTCTGCGCTGCACTGTATTGTTCTAGTTTCTATAATTTTAACATTTTAATGATGCAGCCTGCTTCATTGTCGCACGTTGCTCTGGAAAGTAGGAGGTGCATGATGAAAGAATTTAGAATGTAAAATTTTAATGATGTAGCCTGATTCATCATTGCATCAGAGAATGCTGAACAGATGGATAAATCCTGCCTCTTAATGTCGATCTGTTCACCTGTGCAGGTGTTACTCATTTAGTATTTAATGAAAGTGTGATTTCAATCCGCAGTGGAGAAACTTGCCCAAATCAAGCTTAATCCAATCTACTACACTTCATATCTTTGTCTCCGTGGTTACCGTCAAAGCAGAGGCCACAGAAATCCTGGAAGGCCTCACAGCCTAAGGTCACAAATACTGAGACCAGGCCCAGATCAATCAGACATTTCAACGATTAAAAATGCCGCTAATCAGAGGCATTTGCTTTAGTTTAGATATACAGCATGGAAACAAGCCCTTCGGCCACTGACGATCACCCCACTGCACTAGCTCTATGTGATCCCACCCCCACACTGAGGGGCAATTTACAGAGGGCAACTAACCTACAAACATGCACGTCTTTGGAACGTGGGAGGAACGTTACCACCAGGGGCGCCGGGGAGATGGCAGCCCTGCCGGCAGTCTGTTAGTTTTTTCATTTTTTTGTTATTTTTAGCATTTGTTAAAAGTTTGTTTTAATGTACTTCAGTTTGTTTTATGTGGGGGGAGGGGGGAGGGGATCGGGGGAAACTTTTTTCAAGTTCCTACCTTACCGGAGATGTGATTAATTTTTTGGATCACATTCTCCGGGCTCTGCGGCCTACCATCGCTGAAGCTGGGAGCCTCCTTGGACTGTCGTGAGCACCACCGCGGGGCGCAGACTTAACATCGGAGCAGATCCCTTGCCTGGGATCGCTCCCACCGCGGCCTGCGGACTTACCATCAAGGGCTCGCAGTCTCGGGAGAGGCTAGTTGAGAGCTCCAACGCGGCAGAAGGTTCGACCAGCCCCGACGCGAGGTTCAATCGCCCGGCGCGGGGGAGCTGACAACCCCCCGATGCAGGAGCTGAACGCCTCGACGTGGAGGGCCCGAACACCGCTGGCTACAGGAGTCAAGACCGTCCCGTCAACGGAGGGCTCGAGGCCCCCGACCGAGGAACAACCAAAAGGAAGGACTTGAACTTTATTTTGCTTTCCATCACAGTGAGGAATGTGTAGGAGTCACTGTGGTGGATGTTCATGTTAAAATGTTTTTGAATCTGTTGCTTTTAATTGTATGACTGACCTGGCCAGTGAATTTTCTCGTATGTTGCAAAACATACTTGGCGAATAAAATCTGATTCTGATTCTGAAATACATAGATACATAGATACATAGAAAATAGGTGCAGGAGTAGGCCATTCGGCCCTTCGAGCCTGCACCGCCATTCAATACGATCATGGCTGATCATCCAACTCAGTATCCCGTACCTGCCTTCTCTCCATACCCCCTGATCCCTTTAGCCACAAGGGCCACATCTAATTCCCTCTTAAATATAGCCAATGAACTGGCCTCAACTACCCTCTGTGGCAGAGAGTTCCAGAGATTCACCACTCTCTGTGTGAAAAAGTTTTTCCTCATCTCGGTCTTAAAGGATTTCCCCCTTATCCTTAAGCTGTGACCCCTTGTCCTGGACTTCCCCAACATCGGGAACAATCTTCCTGCATCTAGCCTGTCCAACCCCATAAGAATTTTGTACGTTTCTATAAGATCCCCTCTCAATCTCCTAAATTCTAGCGAGTATAAGCCAAGTCTATCCAGTCTTTCTTCATATGAAAGTCCTGACATCCCAGGAATCAGTCTGGTGAACCTTCTCTGCACTCCCTCTATGGCTATAATGTCCTTCCTCAGATTTGGAGACCAAAACTGTACGCAATACTCCAGGTGTGGTCTCACCAAGACCCTGTACAACTGCAGTAGAACCTCCCTGCTCCTATACTCAAATCCTCTTGCTATGAAGGCCAACATATCGCTTTCTTCACTGCCTGCTGCATCTGCATGCCTACTTTCAATGACTGGTGTACCATGACACCCAGGTCTCGCTGCATCTCCCCATTTCCTAATCGGCCACCATTTAGATAATAGTCTGCCTTCCCGTTTTTGCTACCAAAGTGGATAACCTCACATTTATCCACATTATACTGCATCTGCCAAACATTTGCCCACTCACCCAGCCTATCCAAGTCACCTTGCAGTCTCCTAGCATCCTCCTCACAGCTAACACTGCCCCCCAGCTTAGTGTCATCCGCAAACTTGGAGATGTTGCTTTCAATTCCCTCGTCCAGATCATTAATATAAATTGTAAATAGCTGGGGTCCCAGCACTGAGCCTTGCGGTACCCCACTAGTCACTGCCTGCCATTGTGAAAAGGACCCGTTTACTCCTACTCTTTGCTTCCTGTTTGCCAGCCAGTTCTCTATCCACATCAATACTGAACCCCCAATACCGTGTGATTTAAGTTTGTATCCTAATCTCTTATGTGGTACCTTGTCGAAAGCCTTCTGAAAGTCCAGATACAACACATCCACTGGTTCTCCCCTATCCACTCTACTAGTTACATCCTCGAAAAATTCTATAAGATTCGTCAGACACGATTTACCTTTCGTAAATCCATGCTGACTTTGTCCAATGATTTCACCACTTTCCAAATGTGCTGCTATCCCATCTTTAATAACTGACTCTAGCAGTTTCCCCACTACCGATGTTAGACTAACTGGTCTGTAATTCCCCGTTTTCTCTCTCCCTCCCTTCTTAAAAAGTGGGGTTACGTTTGCTACCCTCCAATCCTCAGGAACTACTCCAGAATCTAAAGAGTTTTGAAAAATTATCACTAATGCATCCACTATTTCTGGAGCTACTTCCTTACTCTGGGATGCAGCCTATCTGGCCCTGGTGATTTATCGGCCTTTAATCCATTCAATTTACCCAACACCACTTCCCGACTAACCTGGATTTCACTCAGTTCCTCCATCTCCTTTGACCCGCGGCCCCCTGCTATTTCCGGCAGATTATTTATGTCTTCCTTAGTGAAGACGGAACCAAAGTAGTTATTCAATTGGTCTGCCATATCCTTGTTCCCCATGATCAATTCACCTGTTTCTGACTGCAAGGGACCTACATTTGATTTAACTAATCTCTTTCTCTTCACATATCTATAAAAACGTTTGCAGTCAGTTTTTATGTTCCCTGCCAGTTTCCTTTCATAATCTATTTTCCCTTTCCTAATTAAGCCCTTTGTCCTCCTCTGCTGGTCTCTGAATTTCTCCCAGTCCTCTGGTATGCTGCTTTTTCTGGCTAATTTGTACGCATCATCTTTTGCTTTGATACTATCCCTGATTTCCCTTGTTATCCACGGATGCACTACCTTCCTTGATTTATTCTTTTGCCAAACTGGGATGAACAATTTTTGTAGTTCATCCATGCAGTCTTTAAATGCCTTCCATTGCATATCCACCGTCAACCCTTTTAGAACTAATTGCCAGTCAATCTTGGCCAATTCACGTCTCATACCCTCAAAGTTACCTTTCTTTAAGTTCAGAACCGTTGTTTCTGAATTAACAATGTCACTCTCCATCCTAATGAAGAACTCAACCATATTATGATCACTCTTGCCCAAGGGGGCATGCACAACAAGTCTGCTAACTAACCCTTCCTCATTACTCAATACCCAGTCTAGAATAGCCTGCTCTCTCGTTGGTTCCTCTACATGTTGGTTTAGATAACTATCCCTCATACATTCCAAGAAATCCTCTTCCTCAGCACCCCTGCCAATTTGATTCACCCAATCTATATGTAGATTGAAGTCACCCATTATAACTGTTTTGCCTTTGTTGCACGCATTTCTAATTTCCTGTTTGATGCCATCCCCAACTTCACTACTACTGCTAGGTGGCCTGTACACAACACCCACCAGCGTTTTCTGCCCCTTAGTGTTTCGCAGCTCTACCCATACCGATTCCACATCCTCCAAGCTAATGTCCTTCCTTTCCACTGCGTTAATCTCCTCTCTAACCAGCAACGCTACCCCACCTCCTTTTCCTTTCTCTCTATCCCTCCTGAATATTGAATATCCCTGGATGTTCAGCTCCCAGCCTTGGTCACCTTGGAGCCATGTCTCCGTGATCCCAACTATATCATAATCATTAATTGCTATCTGCACGTTCAACTCATCCACCTTATTACGAATGCTCCTTGCATTGAGACACAAAGCCTTCAGGCTTGTTTTTACAACGCTCTTACCCCTTATACAATTATGTTGAAAAGTGGCTCTTTTTGATTTTTGCCCTGGATTTGTCTGCCTGCCACTTTTACCTTTCACCTTGCTACCTATTGCTTCCGCCCGCATTTTAGCATTTTACACCCCTCTGTTTCTCTGCTCACCCAGAGGAAACCCACATGGTCACATGGGGATTGTACACACTCCACACAGACAACACTCAAAGCCAGGATTGAACTACCCTATCAACAACCAGAGAGTGGTCCTGAGCTACTATCTATCTCATTGGAGACCTTCGGACAATCTTCAATTGGACTTTACTGGACTTTATCTTACACTAAACATTATTCCCTTTATCCAGAGCACCAGGAGGAATCCCACACAATCTACAAAAAAGCTTGGACAGATACATAGATAGGAAGATAGTCACAAAGTGCTGGAGTAACTCAGCGTATCAGGCAGCAACTCTGGTGAAGAGGTATGGGTGGCATTTCGGTTCTGGACGGAAGAAGGGACCTGAACCCGAAACGTCACCCATCTGTTTCTCCATTGATGCTGCCTGATCTGCTGCGTTACTCTAGCACGTTATGTCTATCTTTAGTATGAAGCAACATCTGCAGTTCTTTGTTTCCACATGGAAAAGAAGGGTTCAGAGTGTTATGGGATTAGTTTAGATGGGGCATCTTGGTCAGCATTGATGGGCCTGTTCCTGACGGGCCTGTTTCTTTGCTGTGCGACTCTATGATGCTAACCCAGGGGGAAACTATGCAGTCAACAAACTTCACACAGACAGTGCCAGAGATCAGGAGTGAACCCAGGTCGCTGGAGCTGTGAGGCATCAGGCTACTCTGTACAACACAGTAGTACTGATATATATTGTTCGTCAAAACGACCCACAACTGACCAACAATTAACCAACTACAAACAGCAGAGAATTGCTGTTGAATGGTCTGAGACCTGTTTTGAATAAGATGGATCTTTTTTTTTTACCTTACTTTAGAGATGTAGCGTGGAAACAGGCCAATCTGCGCCAACCACCAATCATCCCATACGCTAACACTATCCTACACAATTGCGACAATTTTACAACTTACCAAAGCCAATTAACCTGCAAACCTGTACGTCTTTGGAGTGTGAGAGGAAAGCGGAGCATCCGGAGAAAACCCACAGGGGGAATGTACAAACTCCGTACAGACAGCGCCGAAGGGCCTGTTTCCACGCTGTATCTGAAAACTAAACTCTACTATAAGCTCTATGTCAAACAGGGAAGCATACTGGTTTAACATTTCACATCTACAGGAGTTGTAAAACATGCACTGTGTACCTCTGTCCCAGAGCACTACTGCCTGTTTCAACATTTAATAGCCTTATAGTTGGTGTTGTTAACATACTAATTAAAGCCATTGCTAAATCGCAGCTGGCACCCGCAGCCCTCCAACCTGCCAAAGAAGTTTAGTAGCCAATTCATCTGATCTTTAAAATCACCCTGATTGGTGACTTTTGTGTGAGATCTCCAGGGCAATGAAGGAATGTAACTTACAGCCCGTGAAGTCAACAATTTAAGATTTTAATTTAGCATCAGAACAACATTAGTTTATGTTGAGAAAATGGAAAGGGACTTTGTTGTTGGCTTACACAAGATACAAAACTTGCTGTCAGTCTAAGCAATCACAGATAATTCAACCCTTTTCATTTTCCTCTGAATTCATGATACGGTGTTTCAGCACCATTCACAATCACTCATGTTGTGCCTGGTGTGGCTTATCCTATGGTGGGCGGCACAGTGGTAGAGTTGCTGCCTTACAACGCCAGGCCAGGTTCGATCGTGACTATGGGTGCTGTCTGTATGGAGTTTGCCCGTTCTCCCTGTGACCGTGTGGGTTTTCTCCAGGTGCTCCAGTTTCCTACCACATTCCAAAGATGTGGAAGAATGTAGGTTAACTGGCTTCTGTAAACTGCTCCTAATATGTAGAATGTCAATATGGGATATGATAGAACTAGTGTATGGGTGATCGTTGGTCGGCATGGACTCGGTGGCTGAACAGGTTGTTTCCATGCTCTCTCTCCAAACTTAACTAAATTATTAAAGTGCTATTCATCCATTGAGGTATATTTGAAGAAATTAGGAACTGTAGATGCTAGTATACATAAAAGGACACACAGTGCTGGAGATCTAAAGAAGGGCTCTGACCCGAAATGTCACCTATCCATGTTCTCCAAAGGTGCTGCCTGACTTGCTGAGTTACTCCAGCCTGAAGAGGTGTCCCGACCTGAAATATCACCTATCTGAGTTCTCCAGAGATGCTGCCAAACCCGCTGAGATAGTCCAAAGTCTGAAGAAGGGTCTCTTAAGAAACATCACCTATCCACATTCTCCAAAAACTCCCACAATACTCACTCAGTGGGCTGAAGGGCCTGTTTCCATGCTGTATCTCTAAAGTCTAAAATGCTCAATCTAAGTTAATCCCATTTACCCATTTTTGACCCAGATTCCTCAAAACCATTCTTGTCCATGTATCTGTCCAAGTATTCTTTAAATGGTGTTAGAGTACCTGCCTCAACTACTCTGGCAGCTTGTTCTCTATGTCCATCTCGCTCTGAGTGAAAAAGTTGCACTTCAGGTTCCTACATATTACATCTTTCCCCTCTCACCTAAACCTACGCCCTCTAGTTCTTGATTGCCCTACCCTGGGAAAAGATTCTGCGCATTCAACCAATCTATTCCCCTCGTGATATTATGCACTCTATAAGATCACCCCTCAGCCTCCTGAGCCCCAAAGAATAAAGTCCCAACCTCTCCCTGCAGCTCAGGCCCTCGAATCCATTCACCATCCCTGTAAATCTTCTCTGCACTCTTAAAGCCCTGTCCCACGGAACGAGTTCTTTCCATGAGCTCTCCCGAGTTTAAAAAAAATCAAACTCGTGGTAAGCACAGAGAATGAACGTAGCGGGTACGTCGGAGCTCGGGGACGTCTATTAGCGCTAACAGCAGGTACTCGGGAAGACTCGCTAACGGCAGGTAAGCACGGGAAGACTCGTGAAGATTTTTTAACATGTTGAAAAATGTCCACGAGAGCCCCGGGTACCGACGAGTGGCCATTACCGTAATCTCCGAGTTCGAATCAGGGCAAACCCGGGAGAGTTCTTGGAATGAACTCGTACCGTGGGACAGGGGTTTTACCAGCTTAATTACATCCTTCCTATGAAAGGGTGACCAAATCTGATCACGGTACTCCCAATACCGACGTCATGTACATCTAGTGCATATGATAATAAACTCATTTCAAAAGTCAAAACAACACCATCCCCTGAATAATTGCAGTGATTCAAGAAGACAGCTCACCACCACCTTCTCAAGTGCAATCGGAGATGTAGCAATGTTACAAAATTTTGAGATTTTATAAATAAAGTCTGTAATTTATCCCATCAGATAAAGCATATAAAGAAGTTTAATTTGACACCTAATTCACTTTCATATCTTCAGTATTAAAAAAGTTATGGCCATTTTCATACTCTGAAATTAGCATCTTGTTCCCTATTGCTTTTCCATTGACTTAACACAAAAGCTGTGATCGAGGACAGTCAAAAGCCCATAAATTTCTTAAAAATTAAGAGAACTGAAAGACATTTTCAGTTATTATAGATTGAAGCATTCTGAAACAAATATGAAATAATCTTACTTAGATGACATGAAATTAAAGCATATAATTAGTTACCTAATTGTAGCTAATTACAAAATTCAATTACTAGATCTAAACATCTATCAATTTCTTAAGAATAGATTAACATTTTTAAATAGCCCAAGTGTCCAAATAACATTCACACAAGAATTCACAATATAACATAATTTTAAATCTCATTGTCATGGATTTACAGGCCAAATGGAAGGAATTTAATGTTTAATACCTGTAAATTAATGGGCATTTAAATCATCTTGCGAGTGGGTTTTTCTGGAACGCGAGCATTTGGAACGTTGATTTGCGGTGAATTTAACCCCGTATCGGCCTGAAAAATTCTGGCGTTAGTTCGGGGAAAAGAATCACCGTTTCGCATTAAAAAATGTGAATTAAAGGCCTCTTAAGAAGCACTTTTATACATAAAATAAACTGCTTTCGTTTACCTGTCCCGTGCATGAAATCCGTCCCAGTTGTCGGCGTTGACGGCTTTGGAAGCTGATTTTAAAATAACTCCAGCGCTGAACTTGTCGATCGAATAAAAATAAAAAATACACAAAACGCCCGTCGGAAATATAATTCAGGACAAGGTAGGAGAAACCCGCGTTTTAACCCCGCCCCCCCCCCCCCTCAAAGGCGCCAAAATCGCGCACACGGCCAGTGGCAGAATTGCAGCGCCGCTGAAGGTAAGTATTGTAACATACCTAGGAGATGGCTAATGAATGAAATGATCACATCCCAAATGTGAATGAAACAAAGACCAGTAACTTAGAATCTGCACCAGCAACACTACATACGATACGAGTAGAGACACAAAAAACTGCAAACTTCTAGTTTAGTTTAATGATAAAGCATTTTATCACATCTTTTGCACATCAAGTCCACGCCGACCATCGATCACCAGTTCGCACTAGTTCTGCATTATCCCACTTTCCCCATCCACTCCCTACACGCCAGGGGCAATTTTACAGAGGGCCAATTAACCTACAAACCTGCATGTCTCTGGGATGTGGGAGGAAACAGGACCACCTGGAGGAAACACAGGCGGTCAGAGTGAGAACATGCTAAATCCGTGCAGGCAGCACCCAAAGTCAGGATCGAACCTGGTTCTCTGGTGCTGTAAGGCAGCAACTCTACCAGCTGCACCACCGTGCCGCCCAGATGCTGGAAGCTTGAGCGATAAAACAAACTGCTGGTGGAACTTACAATCACTTAGAACTTGCTTCTGTAAATTGTCCCTAGTGTGTGGGATAGTGCTAGTGTAGGGGGTGATTACTGTTTGGCACGGACTCGGTAGGCCGAAGGGCCTGTTTCCGTGCTGTATTTCTAAAGTCTAAATCCTAGGTAATGCATCAGAAAAATGTATTTTCTTATTTGCTTCTTTCCTTCCCTCAACCGTCCCTTCCCATACGCTATGGAACCCGGGGGGGTGGGGGGGGGCTGCACCCCCCACAACCTTTTTGGCATGTTTCATAATGCGTAACCTCAAGTTGCTCGAGTCGCTGCAGGAAACAACAGGCATGCCTGTGATTGACAGCAGCCACCAACCAACGCAGCAGTGCCCGCGTCACTGCAACAAGTGCCGTCACCGAGGCCCCGTCGCCGAAGCCGGCCAATCACTGCGGCTGAACTGGGGTTCTGCTCCCCCAATGTTCAACTCTCACCACACAGTTGGCCAATGAAAGCGGCGTAATAGAAGAGATTAGCCAATGGACACTACGCTGTGCGGGATGGGACGGGACATTTGAGCAAATCGCGACACTGTCTTTGATGGCGTTTGTAGGAAGGAACTGCAGATGCTGCTCTAACAGAACTTAGACACAAAGTGTGGGTCAGGCAGCATCTCTAGAGAGCATGGATAGGCGACGTTTCAAGTTGGAACCCATCTTCACACTCAGTCAGACCAACTGAGTTCACTCCAGAATTTTGTGTCCATCCTCCAATGTTCACATGTGCAGGAAGGAACTGGTTTACATCGACGATAGACACAGAATGCTGGAGTAACTCAGCAGGACAGGCAGCATCTCTGGAGAAAAGGAATGGGTGATGTTTTCGCTTGAGACCCTTCTTCAGTCTGTGTCTATCTCTGATGGAGTTTTCCAGTTATGAACACACAGAAGTTTTTGGACGTTTTTATTATAAAAGTTGTTGCCCTGTCAATTCTGCATGTTATAGTCAAACAGAGGGAAAGAGAAGAAACAAAGAACTGCGGAATCTGGTTAATACACCAAAGGACACAAAGTACTGGAGTAACCCAGCAGGTCAGGCAGCATCTCTGGAGAACATGGATCTCTGGAAACAATGTCCTCTGGAGATGCTGTCCGATCTGCTGAGTTACTCCAGTGCTTTGTGCCTGAGAGGGAAAGAGAACTTGAAATCATTTCCATCATCAGTGCCAGACACCCGCCCCAACTCCAATCCGGGCCGCACAGGCAGGGATAAGCGGGACCGGCAGCATTCAGGTTGGTGGTGTGGAGAGGAGAGGAGAGGAGGTAACATAATTTGTATGACTTTGCAAAATCAGGAAATGTTATGATTATTTCTTGTCCCTTTTTCCAACTACAAACAAAAAAAAACAGCACTTGAAATTATAAAACATTTTTAAAAAAATTGTCAAATTTTCAGTCTTGTGGAAGGCACTGGCGTCGATACTGGGGGGGGGGGGGCAGAGGAATGGGGAATGTATCCCCCCACTTTGAGGTGGGGAATGGCCTGTATTATTATCCCCCAGTTTTTGGAGGTCGAGCAATAACAAAAATAATAATCAACTGCTCCTATCTCTCATGTAGGCAACATTATCTTAAAAATACTTCAAACAAAATACATTGAAATCATACTTCTACTATGCAGTAAAACATGATTTTAATACATCAAATTTCAAAAAGTCCCCGCCCCTTCCCCTGAGGCTGGTGATCAGTGAACGCTCAGCCCCCTCACTTTCAAAAACGCTCCACAGCCCCTGCTTCCCCACGATTTACGTATTCATAAGCAAATTATCTCCTGTGGTATAGATGGGGCCCTATTTACACTGCAATTTCTTGGTATTTTTCACTCTACAATTTGTGGATTTCTCAGTTTCTATGTGCCGGATGAATATCAAAAAGGGCACATAAGCCAGGGTGCATAAACAAGTTATCGTGGTTAGAAGCAAAATAACCTGGAATTATCTCCTTGGCAGCCAACAGCACAGGGTTTGGGGAGAGTCGAGTGAGTCGCGTTACTGCAGCATTTTGTGTCTATCTTTGGTATAAAGATAGACATCTTTGGTATCTGCATTAATGTCAGTTATGGATGTTCCCTCATGGGGTCTGAGGGGTAGACAGAGGCACAGCTGGTAGAGCTGCTGCTTCTCAAATCCAGAGACCTGTGATCGATCCTGACCTCTGGTACTGTCTGCTTGGAGTTTACACGTTCTGCCTGTGACTGCATGGGTTTCCTCCGGGTGCTCAGGTTTCCTCCCACATCCCAAAGACGTGCGGGTTTCTAGGTGCGTTGGCCTTTGTGTGGGGAATGTGGTGGAACATAGATCTAATGTGAATAGGTCGGTGTCGGCTTGGTCGGACGAAAAACCTGTTTCCATGCTGTATCTCTTTGGGATGTCGTAGGAAACCAGAGCACCCATAGGAAACCTGCATGGTCAGAGGGAGAACGTGCAAACTCCACACACAGACAGCGCCCGAGGTCATGATCAAACCTGGGTCTGTGACGCTGTGAGGCAGCAGCTCTGCCGCTGTGTCAATGTGCCTCCCTAAATATCAATATCCCTAATCAATGTTTCTGGTCTATCAGTCCAGTCACAGTACTTATTACACTACACATGACACTGCTCCACTCTGGATGTTTTTTTTAATGAAGACATAGAATACAGCACAGTACAGGCCCTTCAGTCCACAATGTCAGTGCCGAACATGATGCCAAGTTGAACTCATCTCATCTGCCTGCACATGGTCCACATCCCTCCATTCCCTGCATATCCACGTGCCTATCTAAGATATTCTTGAACACCAGTCTTGTTTGTGCCTCCACCGCCACCCCTGGCAGCATGTTCCAGGCACCCACCACCCTTTGTGTTATAAACTTGTCCCACACATCTCCTTTAAATTTTACCCCTCTCACCTTAAAGTCATACTCTCTAGACTTTGACATTTCCACCCTGGGAAAATTATTCTGACTTTCAACCCTAACTGTGCTTCTCATAATTTTATCAGATCTCCCAACATACACTGTATTAGCGATGTAAAATTGATAATGAATATTCAGCAAATTGTCACAGATAGGCAGCACGGTGGCGCAGCATTAGAGTTGCTGCCTCACAGTCGCAGAGACCCGGGTTCGACCCTGACTTTGGATGCTGTCTGTATGAAGTTCGTACATTCTCCCCTTGACTGCATGCGTTTTCTATGGGTGCTCCAGTTTCCTCCAACACTCCAAAGAGTCACAGGTTTGTAGGTTTATTGTTCATAGGGTCATAAGTAGAGCCAGGATGTTTAGGCACTAAAAAACTCTGAAATAGGCAGGCAAAACGGCATAATAAAATTACAAAAAAGGCACGAAAAGGCATTTATCGACAAAAAGGCATAAAAAAGGCATGTATTTCCACCACCAAAATATGGTTAAAAATGATAATATAAAGATATACTACATTAAATGACCAAAGTTGCCTGGGTGCACATAATTACTAGCATTTTTTTCAAATTATCTGGTGCTAAACTATGCAATCTATCAGACAGAATATGCTTCTGTTGTGAAAAACTTCTTCCTCCCCCAGCTGAGGTCACTGGTGCATACTCGAAACAAGCTACTGACTATATTCATGTTGATATCTTGTGCATTACAACTACCTTTGAGAACTTTAGCTATGTTTTGTATTTCTTCAAGATCTTTGTTAGCTAAAATCACACTCTCACATTTTCCTTGTATGTCTTTACCTACATCGCCAGGAACTTTACGAATATCATCAGTTACTTTGTTGAAAACCTGCAAGTTATTCACTAATGTTTCGCTACGTTTCTCAAGGGAAGTGATAGCTTGTGGGAAGTTTGCAAAATTGGAAGCAATAAACACAAGATCGCGTTGGAGGGACTTTTTCTTCATGATTTCACAGACGATCCTGACTGCAGCAGATTCTTCTTCTTCAAAACAGTTGATGATTTCTTTTATCTTTTCAAAATGTGCAGCAGAGAGCCATGTACCCCACATAGTCAAAACGGGCTGAGGAGTTAGCGGAACAACTGCACACGTGACGGTGCTTTAAGGAAGATTTTCTTGGCATTGGAAACAAGGCGATCGACATTTCGAAACAAGCTATGTATGTGCTTGGCAATTCTATGAAGTCCTTGAACTAAGCATGTCAAATGCAACATTTTGGGGAATAAAACTTTAAGGCCACGAGCAGCTTTTTTCATGTACGGAACTGCATCAGTCACAAACACAAACACATTCTCGTGTTTTATACCTTCTGGCCAAAGTACAGCAAGTGAAGATGTAAACAACTGAGCAATAGTTGAGCTGTTTGAGTTCTCCAATACTTCCGTGTCAACAAATGCTCCTTTGTTGGTTGACCTGCCTCCAGTGTACCGATGACCACATTGGCAACATATCTCCCCACAGCATCGGTTGTCTCATCTATTGAGATCCATATTTTGTTGCATGCAACTTCATCTCTAATTTTCTGCACAACAATGTTGAAGTTGCTATCAACATAATTTTTCCGTAATGATGACTCGCTTGGTATATGTTCCTCTGTGTATTTCTCTAAAAACCCTCTGAGAGACTTGTTTTCCAATTTCCACAGTGGAATTCCTCCTCCTCCCTCTTCCCCTTCTCAGCTCTCCTTTTAGTCCTACTGTCTCCGCCTCTTTATTTCTTTTTCCCGCCACCCCCTTCACATCAGTCTGAAGAATGGTCTCGACCCAAAATGTTACCTATTCAATCTCTCCATAGATGCTGCCTCACCCGCTGAGTTTCGCCAGCATTTTTTTGTCTACCTTCGATTTTTCCAGCATCTGCAGTTCTTTCTTAAATAGATCTTGGAGAAGACTGAACCAGCAGGCAGCGGCACGAACGAATGAACGACCGACGGTGGTGCTCCCGGTTTTGCCCCGGTGGTGTAAATGTTCTTGTAAGTTATACTATGTTAACACATTAATAATAACATTAATATTAATGTGTTAACAGAAAACGTAATTGTAATCACGGTACAACTAGAGAAAATAGCACGACCTTTTAGCAAAACGGCAAAAAAAGGCTGATCGTGAAAAAGGCATTATCCTAGTGAAATCATCAAAAAAGGCATGAAAAGGCACATTACATTTATGGCAAAATCCTGGCTCATAAGTAATAGGTACAGAATTAAGCCAATCGGGAGTGAGCACATTTCTACTATCAGCCACTGTCAGGCTGAACTGCTCCTTGCACCAGAGAGAAACAAGAATCATTTGCCTGCTTCCCCCCCTCTCTCTCTTAATGGTCATATGGTCATAAGGAATAGGAGTAGAATTAAGCCATCCGGCCCATCAAGTCTACTCCGCCATTCAATCGTGATTGATCTTTCTCTCCCCATAACCCTTGACACCCGTACTAATTGGCTTCAGTAAAAAAAAATTGTCCCCAGTGTGTAGGATAATGCTAATATACGGGGTGATCATTGGTCGGCACACAATTGGTGGGCCGAAGGGCCTGTTTCCGTGCTGTATCCACTGACGTTTAGCGACTGTGTTTTATTCTTGCTCATTCTTGCTATTACTTGCTCCAGAGCACCCTGCTAAATTACATTCACAATGTCCAAGCCCGGATGCAAAGCTGTAAAAACAGCAATTAGGATGATTGAAAGTACTGGGATAATTTATTGACATCCAGTGATTAATTTGGGCCTGTTCGCCAAAATATTTGTGCTTCAACAAAGACCGGCAGTTCTGATCATGTAATAAGCCAAAGGCACCAAGCAGTGCCAAGCTGGAGTTTAGAAATTCTTCTAATGTTTCAATGAGGGGGCACCTCATTGAAACATACAGAATAGTGAAAGACTTGGAAAGAGTGGATGTGGAGAGGATGTTTCCACTAATGGGAGAGTCTAGGACTAGAGGTCCTAGCCTCAGAATTAAAGGACGTTCCTTTTCGGAAGGAGATGAAGAGAAATTTCTTAAGTCAGAGGGTGGTGAAACTGGAATTCTTTGCCACAACAGGCTGTGGAGGCCAGGTCAGTGGATACTTTTAAGGCAGAGATAGATTGATTCTTGATTAGTACAGGTGTCAAATGTTATGGGGAGAAGGCAGGAGAATGGGGTTAGGGGGGAGAGATAGATCAGCCATCATTGAATGGCGGAGTAGACTGGATGGGCCGAATGGCCTAATTCTACTCCTATTCCTTCTGACATGACCAGTAAGAGAGAGAGGGTGGGTGGGGGGGGGGAGAAGCAGGCAAATGATTCTTGTTTCTCTCTGGTGCAAGAAGCAGTTCAGCCTGACAGGGACTGATATCAGAAATGCGCTCACTCCCAAGTTAATTTTATCCAATCAATAGAAAGATTTTCCTCTATCCTAAAGGCCTCATCAACCTCATTGAGAAATTACCAAACTGACTGAACACTGACAGTTAGCAGATGGAGTAGGTGAAGTAGTTGAAAGGTTAGATTTAGACTTTACTTTAGACTTTAGAGATGCAGTTTGGAAACAAGCCCTGCGGCCCAACGAGTCCGCGCCGGCCAGTGATCAACCCTGTACACTAGCACGATCCTGCACGCAAGGGACAATTTACAATTTTTACTAAAGCCAATGAACCGACAAACCTGTACGTCTTTAATAATAATAATAATAACTTTATTTATAGAGCACTTTAAAAACAACCACAGTTGCAACAAAGTGCTGTACATGACTAATCATGGACAAGAAATTATTACATAACAATAAAAACATTAAACGAAAGAGTAAAAACAATAACATTAAAAACATTAAAAGCACTAAAAACAGGAACAAAGTCTCAAGCAGTGTCAAAAGCCAAGGAATATAAATGTGTTTTAATACTGGTTTTGAAGATGGACAGTGAGGGGGCCTGTCTGATGTGCAACGGCAGGGTGTTCCAGAGTGCCGGAGCAGCAACAGAGAAGGCTCTATCCCCTCTGAGCTTCCGCTTAGACCTCGGTACCTCCAGGAGCAGCTGATCAGCTGACCTGAGGCACCAGGCAGGAGCGTATGGGTGGAGCAGTTCAGAGATGTAAGGCGGGGCGAGCCCATATAGAGATTTAAAAGCAAATAAAATAATTTTTAAATGAACTCGAAAGTGCACCGGGAGCCAGTGGAGGGAGGCCAGAATTGGCGTTATGTGCTCCCTCTTTCGAGTTCCAGTTAAAAGGCGAGCTGCAGCATTTTGAACCAACTGGAGACGAGCCAGTGAAGATCGTGCAACTCCAAAATAGAGTGCGTTACAGTAATCCAGCCTAGATGTAATAAAGGCATGGATTACTGTTTCAAAATGCTGCTGCTCGAGAATGGGCTTCACCTTTGCCACCTTCCTTAGGTGAAAGAAGCTGGACTTAACCACCGCGCCTATTTGATGATCTAATTTAAAATCACTGTCCATCCTAAAACCTAGGTTCAAAACTGTTGGCTTCACGTACCGTGCTAGTGGACCCAAGTCAACAAGGGGAGGTTCACGGCAGCCATTGGGGCCAAACAATATCACCTCTGTCTTCTTTTCATTAAATCGTAGAAAGTTTAGGGCCATCCAGGACTTAATGTCCTCAAGACATGACAGAAGTGATTTGACAGAAAAGGCGTCTTCCTTCCTCAGCGGTATATATAGTTGGCTATCATCAGCATAACAATGAAAAGAGATGCCATGCTTTCTAAGAATGGAACCCAGAGGAAGTAAGTATAGTGAGAAAAGCAGGGGCCCTAAAATTGAGCCATGTGGAACCCCATATGACAGAGGAGCGGAGGAGGATTCAAAACCAGCAAGGGTTACACACATGGTTCTGTCTGCCAGATAGGACCTGAACCATCCCAGGGCACTGCCACAGATGCCCACTAGGTGCTTTAACCGAGATATTAAGATACCATGGTCCACTGTATCAAAGGCGGCAGATAGGTCCAGCAGGACAAGAACCACATAATTACCAGAATCATTTGCTAGGAGGATGAGCGTGGGAGGAAACCGGAGCACCAGGAGAAAACCCACATGATCACAGGGAGAACGTATAAGCAGCAGCCGTAGTCGGGATCAAACCCGGGTCTCTGCTGCTCTAAGGCAGCAACTCAACCGTAGATCCCCATGAAATTACCCTTTAGGTGGGCATTCAGTTGGCATAATGCTGGGAATGGGCAGTACAGTGGCACAGCATTTCTTACCCCTCAGATTCCCATTAAATATTTCCCCCTTTACCTTAAACCTATGTCCTCTGATTCTCGGTTCCCCTACTGTAGATGAGATATGCATGTGCCTTTAACATAGTGACCTCACACCCACTAACCACTCCCCATATCACAAGTATAACTACAACCTCCACACCCACAGATCGCTCTCTAGTTCCTGTGACAGACCACGTACAGCTAGTGCAATGTATAATGACCAGTATGAATAAAGATAGTAAAGTAACGATGCCTCGTTATCAATCCTTTACATGGTGTCAAATAACTTACCTTGCGCCTCCCGTTTATCGGTTTATCATTTAATTTTGACCCAGTTTTTTGTTTCCCCCCCCTAACTGTTTTTGTTATGGCCTCTTCTGCCCGTAAGCCCGATGCGCTCGTTTTCGATTTCGACATCGCCCTTCGATGGGACATATTCAAACGCGACTTTGAACACTATTTCACGATTGCCCATCCTGGCGCCACCGACGCTCTCAAAGCATCGCTGCTTCTCAACTTGGCTGGTCCCAACGCCTTGACTCGCTCGGACTTCTTCGTCTACGCTCCTGGAGAATCAGCTCGGGACCCGGCATGTCTGTTGGCTAAGTTTGACGCTATTTGTGACATTCCTACTAATTGCATTTTAGAACGTTTTAAACTGTTCGCGCGGCGTCAGCTCCCGGGGGAATCTGCTGAGAACTATGTCATTGCGCTGCGGGACCTGGGCAGGCGCTGCCGCCTCGAGACGTGGACCCCCGATAATGTCATCAGGGACCTACTGGTTTACGGTCTCCGTGATGAGAAGCTCAGGTCCGAACTGCTTCGCAAGCCGGATCTGACCTTGGCCGATGCAATGCACGCTACTCGCTTAGCCGACGCTGTTTCCGCGGCGGCGCCGCCGGCTGAACAGGCGATCAACTTCGCCAGCACTCCTAGCTATCTCATGAACGCACCCCAGTCGCGACCCCCGGTGTCGCTCGCTGCTCGAGGGGGACGCGCCCCGGGGTTCGGTGGTGCCACAAGGTGAGACACCCAGCAAAGGTGCCCTAATTGCAACTTCACAACTCATCAGTTCAATGTCTGCCCTGCGCTGGGAAAGAACTGCAACTCCTGTAATAAGTTGAACCATTTTGCTGCAGCTTGTCGTTCCCGTGGGAAGCCTGTCGCTGCTCGAAGGCAAAATTTAAACAACCTTCTACAGTCGGATAATGATCTCAGCTCCCAGCACTATTCCGATGAACATTCTGTTCCTACATCTAACTCCTCTCAGGGGGAAACCAGCTTGTTTACCGTGGTGAACGTACCTGCTATGATAACGGATCCTTCTGTGCAAGTCACTGTGAACAACTCGACCTTCACGGCCAAAATCGACACTGGGGCGGTTACCAATGTTATGTCAACATCTCTTTTCAACCAGATAAGGACTAATGAGAAGATATTTTCTCAGAGCTCAAACCTGCATGCCTACGGTGGGGAGATCCTTACTCCTGTGGGCAAGGCCACACTACACTGTAAGATACTGAAGGCCACTCGGCCCCTCACCTTCTTTCTCCTCAATCGAAGTTGCGTTCCCCTGCTGGGGATCCAGGCATGCCAGGAAATGGGACTGGTGTCCTTCCACCGGGACATCCGCCACGTGCAGGCTCTTATGGACCCGCTGGCCGAGTATCCTGACCGCTTTGATGATAAGCTAGGCAAACTACCCTGCAGCTACAAGATTGAAGTGGACCATAAGATCGTTCCTGTGGTCCATGCTCCTCACCGTATTTCCTTCGCCATGAGGGATAAAGTGGAGGCGACCCTACACAGTATGGTACAAATGGGCGTCCTAAAGGCGGTCGTCGAGCCCACCAGCTGGGTCTCTTCCATGGTTGTTGCTGCTAAAAAGGACATGAGTGAGATACGCATCTGCATCAACCCCAGAGACCTCAACCTGGCCATTCGGCGCCCTCACTACCCTATGAGAACGGTGGAAGACGTCGCTGCACGGGTTGGTCCAGCAACGGTCTTTTCGGTCCTCGATGCCAAGAGTTCATTCTGGCAGATACCACTGGACGAGCGGTCGTCCATTTTGACAACCTTCGCCACCCCCTACGGAAGGTTTCGGTTCCTCCGAATGCCCTTCGGAATCAACTCTGCCAGTGAGGTATTCCAGCGAACCATGGAACAGTTGTTTTCAGATCTGCCTTGCGCCATAATTGTTGACGACATCCTCGTTTACGGTAAGGATGTTGCCGAACACGATGTCAACCTCCGCCTGATCCTGGACCGGGCCAGACAAATCAACTTGAAACTGAACCCCAAGAAGTGCCGATTCCGCGTCTCGGAGGTCACCTATGTTGGACACGTATTCACCGCTGAGGGGCTGAAGCCAGACCCGCAGAAAACGACTGCCATCTCAGGGATGCCTCCTCCTACTAACGTGGCAGGCCTGCAACGCTTTCTCGGCTTGGTAAACTACCTGGGGAAGTTCATCCCCGACCTAAGCGAGCTCAGCGCTCCCCTGAGGGATCTGATCAAAAAGGACACTTCCTGGCTTTGGTTACCCAATCATCAGAAGGCATTTGACATTCTTAAGTCTAAACTGATCAGCACACCCACGCTCAAGTTCTTTGACCTGCGGCATCCCATTGTCCTCACCTGCGACGCCTCTCAATTCGGACTCGGTGCCGCCTGCCTCCAGGTCCATGACGGCCTGCAGATGCCTGTCTCATTCGCGTCCCGCACCATGACCGCCACCGAACAGCACTACGCGCAGATTGAGAAGGAGCTACTGGCCGTGCTGTTTGCCTGCTCCAAATTCCGGGACTACATCGTGGGCAACACTTTCACCGTTGAAACTGACCATCAACCACTTGTTACCATCCTCAACAAACCGATCCATGTGGCCTCATCACGTCTGCAGCGCATGCTGCTGCAGCTCCAGCGTTTCACGTTCACGGTGGTTTATCGTAAGGGGAAGGACATGTTCGTAGCCGACACGTTGTCTCGCGCCCCGCTGACGTCCACTGCTCGCCACCAATACGAAACGTCCGAGTTACTAGTACTACGATTGAACTTCGTCCCCTCGCCACAGATGAAGTCCCTGGTTGAACACACTACCAACGACCCTGCCCTGCAACAGCTGTCTGCCGTCATCCGGCAGGGCTGGCCTGACCGTCGCTCGGCACTGCCGGCTGGAGCCGTGCCCTACTTCCTGATTCGGGACGAGCTCGTATTGCACGACGGCGTGGTGGTGAAGGGTCACAAAGTGGTCGTGCCCGCGGCGCTGCACGACCACTATTTTCAGGTCGCACACCGCGGTCACACTGGGGCCGAAGCCACTTTGTCTCTCGCCAAGGCACAGTTCTATTGGCCGGATATGGCAAAGTACATCCGGGAGAGGGTCTCATCGTGTTCCACCTGCAACAGCCGCGCCCCCCATCAGCAGCGTCAGCCGCTTCTACAGCAGCCCGCGCCCGGACTGCCCTGGATGGCGCTCGCCACAGACATTTTCGAGTGGCGGGGCAAACATTTCCTGGTACTCGTTGACTTCTACTCCAGCTGGTTTGCGGTTGACCGGCTGCCTTCCGTGACCTCTTCGGCCGTCATCGACAGGTTGGACCCTCACTTTAGCACTTTTGGCCCCCCGGCAAGCCTGCAGTCGGACAACGGCAGCCAGTTCACGAGCTCCGAGTTTAAAGCGTTCGCTTCCAGATGGAACTTTCGCCATTTCACAAGCAGCCCGGAGTACCCGCAAAGCAACGGTTTGGCCGAGCGCGCGGTCCTCAGTGCTAAGCACCTGTTGGAACAGTGTGGTGGCATTAACTCCGACTTCCACCTGGCCCTCCTCAGCCTTCGGAACATCTCTCGCGACCCTGCCATGGGTTCACCTGCTCAGCGGCTCCTGTCTCGCGCTACCAGGCTCCCACTCCCGGTGGCCCAGCGATCCCTCATACCCTCGGTCCTTCCACCTGCGGCGGTTCAGAAACGAATTGCCTTCAGGCACGACGTCCAAAAGCGTTCCCATGACAGGTCCTGCCACCCGCTGCCGCCCCTCTTCCCCGGTCAAGTAGTCCGTATGCAGACCACTCCCGGTCACTCCAAGCTCGCCACTGTCGTCGGCTCTGCGGGGTCGCCCAGGTCCTATTTCGTCGACTACGCTGGGACCATTTACCGACGGTCTCGCCAGCACCTTCGGCTCATCCACGAGCCGCGTCCTCCTGCCGCCGATCCCTTTGCTCCCCCGCTGCCTGTTTCCCGTCCGGCCGTTGCCCTGCCCGTGATTCCATGCATGCCTCGCTCGGCTCCTCCTTCGCCCCCTCCGCTCCAACACACTCCGACTAGTCCTCGCACGCCCCCCCGCGCTCTTCCCGGTCCCGGCCCCGCATCCCCTCCGGTTTCGGTGCCGCGATCTCTTCCGTTTCCTCCCGTTTCTCCCTTTCAGGTTCGTCTGTCCCCGCTGGTGCCTCTTCCTCCTCCAGGAAGGGTGGATGGCGAGACGCGAACCCGGGCGGGACGTCTGGTCAAACCGCCTGACCGTTATGGCGATGTTGCCTAGCTATCCTAGCGCATGAGCCGTGGTCGCCATGTCACCTTTGTATTTGCCTGTCGTTTCGGGGAGGAAGGATGTAGATGAGATATGCATGTGCCTTTAACATAGTGACCTCACACCCACTAACCACTCCCCATATCACAAGTATAACTACAACCTCCACACCCACAGATCGCTCTCTAGTTCCTGTGACAGACCACGTACAGCTAGTGCAATGTATAATGACCAGTATGAATAAAGATAGTAAAGTAACGATGCCTCGTTATCAATCCTTTACACCTACTCTGGCCGAAAGAATCTGTGCCTTTACCTGATCTATTCCTCTCGTGATTTTGTACACCTCTATGAGATGACTCCTCATTCTCATGCTCTCCAAAGAATAAACTCCCAGCTTGCCCAACCTCTCCCTAAAGCTCAGGTCCTTGAGTCCTGGCAACATCCTGGTAAATCTTCTCTCAATCCTTTCAAGCTTGACAACATCTTTCTGATAATATGGTGACCAAAACATGGTCAATGGCCAGCCACACCCTCAAAGAACTGCACGATTGGTCAAGTATTAATCATTAATCATGCTAATTCCCCTCAATCCTATTGTCTATAAACAAGGTTTTCAGTAATTAGTAAGAATCGATAAGAATGCCCAGGCTCACTGCCAGCTTCGAGCTCCAGGCCATTTCATGCCATGTTCTAGCTTTAAATCCAGTGGTAGGCAAATATAAAAACAGCAGTTGACCATTCAGCCCTTCATATCCGTGCAGGTCCACCACCGATTTTCCTCCACCTTTGGCTTCAGAGCCTTTCTGGATTATCCGTTTTGCTACACTAACAAGGGTCACAGCCTCCGGGTGGAGTCCGACAGTAATGTAATGGTCCATCTAGGCCCCCGAGGAGCCAAGATATCGGCCCACAAAATCAGCCTTGGAAGTCGGCAATGGGACGGATCTGCCGGCTCCAGCCAGGCCTGAGTTCCAGAGTCCCGACCGCAGGGGGCAAATTCAACCCGTCGGTCGGCTACAGAAGTCCCAAGATCGGCAGCCTCACCCGGCCTAGGTACCACATTTTCGAGGGGATTTCAAGTGCGCTCTTGTAATTTTGTCTGGATTAAAGGAGGTGCTGGACCAACGAGGTCGTCTTCACTCTCCACTATTCGGTGTCCAATTTTCCTGAAGTTAGTCGTAGCTAGTTGTAGCTAGTCGAAGCTGGTCTTCAACATGGTCGAAGGAGGTCTTCTACATAGTCGAAGGAGGTCTTCAACGTGTCATTTTTTCAAACTCTTCTAAACTCACCAATTAGGTTGCCCAATTGGGACAGCCCCTTTACAGACAATAAATGCCAGACTTGCCGGCCTGTATTCTTGCAATGGAATCAAATTTAATGCCTCCTCCTCAATTTCACTTTGTGGGAAACTATTTATCAGCACCGTTATTGCCATTTAGAAAGGCACCAAGTTACAGCCTGTTACTGAGCTCAGCTCTATCATGTCAAAACAAGTGCTCAATCAGCAATTTGCAGCTTGTTCGGGACCAATTACCTTGTGCACTCAATTCCACCCATGCTGCCGGCCACCAATTAAAGTCACTGGAGTGTTTTTTTCAGCAGCTACTCAACAGCAACAATTTGCATTCATATAATGCCTCCATTTATTTAAACATTTCGAGCAATTAAAAAAAAAAAATCTGCACAAAAAGGCATCTGACCGTAGGCGTGGTGAAGGGGTCTGTGTTGGGTCCACTGTTGTTTGTCATGTACATCAATGATCTGGATGATGGTGTGGAAAATTGGATTAGTAAGTATGCAGATGATACTAAGATAGGTGGTGTTGTGGATAATGAAGTAGATTTTCAAAGTCTACACAGAGATTTAGGCCATTTGGAAGAGTGGCCTGAAAGATGGCAGATGGAGTTTAATGCTCATAAATGTGAGGTGCTACATCTCGGCAGGACAAATCAAAATAGGACGTACATGGTAAATGGTAGCGAATTGAGGAATGCAGTTGAACAGAGCGATCTAGGAATAACTGTGCATAGTTCCCTGAAGGTGGAATCCTATGTAGATAGGGTGGTAAAGAAAGCTTTTGGTGTGCTGGCCTTTATAAATCAGAGCATTGAATATAGAAGTTGGGATGTAATGTTAAAATTGTACAAGGCATTGGTGAGGCCAATTCTGGAGTATGGAGTACAATTTTGGTCGCCTAATTATAGGAAGGATGTCAACAAAATAGAGAGAGTACAGAGGAGATTTACTAGAATGTTGCCTGAGTTTCAGCAACTAAGTTACAGAGAAAGGTTGAACAAGTTAGGGCTTTATTCTTTGGAGCACAGAAGGTTAAGGGGGGACTTGATAGATGTCTTTAAAATGATGAGAGGGATAGACAGAGTTGACGTGGATAAGCTTTTCCCACTGAGAGTAGGGAAGATTCAAACAAGGGGACATGACTTGAGAATTAAGGGACAGACGTTTAGGGGTAACATTAGGGGGAATTTCTTTACTGAGAGAGTGGTAGCTGTGTGGAATGAGCTTCCAGTGGAAGTGGTGGAGGCAGGTTCGATTTTATCCTTTAAAAATAGATTGGATGGGTATATGGACGGGAAAGGAATGGAGGGTTATGGTCTGAGTGCAGGTAGATGGGACTAGGGGGAAGTAATAAAAAAAAAAAAGTGTTCGGCACAGACTTGAAGGGCCGAGATGGCCTGTTTCCGTGCTGTAATGGTTATATGGTTATATGGTTATATGGAAGAGGGGTTGATCGGTTGAAAGCTACAGCATGGAAACAGTGCCTTCAGCCCACCAAATCCACACCGAACACCGAATATCCGGGTGGCACCAGCAATGGCTGCCTCGCCAACAGACTGTTCCTTCTTTCTTTGTAACAGTATGTGTTAAATGTATGTTTTAAGTTCTTGAGCTTGTTTTATGTGTGTGTGTGGGGGGTGGGGGGGGGGTTGGGGAAAACTTTTTCTAATCTCTTACCTCGACGGAGGTGCGATTTGTTTCGGCATCGTATCTGCCACCTAACATCGAGGAGTTGCCGGCCTTTGCTGGAGACTTTGGAGAGTTACACTGCGTGGAGCCTACAGGACTTTAACATCGCCAAGCCTGTGTTCCCTTTGCCAAGGATCGACCTTGGAGCTCCAACTTGCGGACTTAACATCGCGGAGCTCGCGGTCTTTGGTCAGAGACCGACTTCGGGAACTCCAAACCGCAGGAGCTTCAACCACCCCGAAACGGGAGCTTTGACTGCTCCAACTGGGTGCATTGATCGCTCCAACGCGGGAGCTTTGACCGCCCCAACTGCGGATGGTTCGACTGTCCCAAAGAGGGAAGAAGATTAGACAATAGACAATAGACAATAGGTGCAGGAGTAGGCCATTCGGCCCTTCGAGCCAGCACCGCCTTTCAATGTGATCATGGCTGATCATCCCCAATCAGTACCCCGTTCCTGCCTTCTCCCCATATCCCCTGACTCCGCTATTTTTAAGAGCCCTATCTAGCTCTCTCTTGAAAGCATCCAGAGAACCGGCCTCGACCACCCTCTGAGGCAGAGAATTCCACAGACTCACCATTCTCTGTGAGAAAAAGTGTTTCCTCGTCTCCGTTCTAAATGGCTTACTCCTTATTCTTAAACTGTGGCCACTGGTTCTGGGCTCCACCAACATCGGGAACATGTTTCCTGCCTCTAGCGTGTCCAAGCCCTTAACAATCTTATATGTTTCAATGAGATATCCTCTCATCCTTCTAAACTCCAGAGTGTACAAGCCCAGCTGCTCCATTCTCTCAGCATATGATAGTCCGGCCATCCCGGGAATTAACCTTGTAAACCTACGCTGCACTCCCTCAATAGCAAGAATGTCCTTCCAGGTGTGGTCTCACTAGGGCTCTGTGTGGTCTCACTAGGGCTCTGATCAGTGGCAAAGAATTCCACTGATTCACCACCCTCTGACTAAAGAAATACCTCCTCATCTCCTTTCGAAAAGTACGTCCTTTTATTCCGAGGCTATGGCCACGTATGGAAATAAAAGAAACAGAAGGGTTTACGTAGGAAATTCTTGAGTTAGGAACTTTGACGAAGGAAAGCGGAATGACTAGTATTTACAATAAGGGACCTGCAAGACAGCAATCTTAAAATGTTGGGTAGTAACAATCCATGGATTTCTACATCATTCTGAGAACTCAACTCAGAAGTGGCACCATGGCGCAGATGTAGAGATGCTGCCTTACAGCGCCAGAGATCCGGATGCGATCCTGACTGCGGGTACTGTCTGTATGGAGTATGTACATTCTCCCCGTGACCGCGTGGGTTTTCCCCGGGTGCTCCGGTTTCCTCCCACACTCCTGAGACTTACACGTTTGTAGGTTAATTGGCTTTGGTAAGTTGTAAAATTGCCCCTAGTGTGTCGGGTAGTGTAAAGTCCCTGTCCCACTTTCCCGAGTTACCCACGAATTCTCCCTTGATTCACCCTTGATTCAAACTCGGAGTTGCCAGCCGTAGGTACTCGGGGCTATTTTTTTTACTCGTGGACATTTTTCAACATGCGGAAAAAATGTCACAACTTACCTGATGCCCCGAGTAACTACGGCTGGCATTACGAGCCGTTACGAAATATCTACGGACTCCTACGGCCTCCTACGGACTCGCTATGGACATTCTCCGAGTTTGAATCAAGGGGAAAACTCGGGAGAATTCGTAAGTAACTTGGGAAAGTGGGACAGGGGCTTTAGTGTACAGGGTGATCGTTGGTTGGTGTGGGTTGAAGGGCCATTTTCCGCACTGTATCTCTAAAGTCTAAAATCTAAACAGGACAGTAATGAACAAATACCATATCGATATAAATATTTGTTACAATACAAACAGCATGACCAGAATCGTAACTCCTATGTGTTTTAGAGCTCAGCTGTAAATGTTCCATTTATCTTCTTTATCAATAACAAACCAATGCATGAAACCATATAACAAACTGACAATAATTGAGCATCTGGACAAGGGTCATAAATTGCAGTAAGATAAACGCTGAGGAACCCAGTCAAATGTGGTCCCTTACAACTCATAACTTGATAGTGTTTCATTTTATGTTCCTGAGTACAAAAAGGAATAAGAGAGAGAAACACATTAAAATTATCATTTCACCAAAATGATTTCCAAAATTCCCGTCAAGAGTTTTGTGGAGAGAGGATTCTCAACTGCCACAAATTTGTTCAATAAACCAGTTATATTTTCGATTTGGAGCTATATATTTATGTTCCAGATGGATTTTGGATGTGCTTTTTTTGTTCTTCAAATGTGCACGCGTCGTCTTGCTCGCTCTGCGAGAGACGCCGTTCCCCACTGCTCCCCCCCTGCTGCTCACTCCACGCTGCCCCCACCACACTTCTCCCAGCTCCCCTCCCCCCCTCCTCTCCCCCCTCCTCCTCCCCCCTCCTCCTCTCCCCCTCCTCCCCTCCACTCTCCACCCCGGCCACTCTCCCCCCTCTCCCCCCTCTCCCCCCAGTTTCCTCCCACACTCCAAAGACGTAGGTTAATTGGCTTGATATAATTGTACATTGTCCCTAGTGTGTGTAGGATAGTGGGAGTGTGCAGGGGTCGCTGGTCAGCGTGGACTTGCTGGGCCGAAGGGCCTGATTCCACGTTGTATCTCTAAACTAAACTAAATAAGCTCTGTAGGACAGAACTGCATATGCTGGGTTTTTTTTAAAACTCGTAGGTAGACATAAAATGCTGGAGTAACTCAGCGGGACAGGCAGCACCTCTGGAGAGAAGGAATGGGTGACGTTGCGGGTCGAGACCCTTCTTCAGCTCCTACCCAACAGGCAGCGACCTCTTGAACACTACAAACACCAACTAAACTAAGAACTGCGAACCGTCTTGGTTGCACTAAGGACTTTGGGGCTTTTTAGACTTTAGAGATACAGCGCGGAAACAGGCCCTTCGGCCCATCGAGTCCGCGCCGACAAGCAATCACCCCGTGCACTAGCACTATCCTACACACTGGGGACAAGTTTACAACTTACCGAAGACAATTAACCTACAAGTCTTTGGAGTGTGGGAGGAAACCGGAGCACCCAGAGAACATCCACGCGGTCCCAGGGACAACGGGGGCAGGGGGGGTGGTGTGGGCCCGGCGGGGGCAGGGGGGGTGGTGTGGGCCCGGCAGGGGCGGGGGGTGTGGTGTGGGCCCGGCGGGGGCAGGGGTGGCGGGGGGGTGGTGTGGGCCTGGCGGGGGCGGGGGCAGGGGGGGGTTGGTGTGGGCCCGGTGGGGGCGGGGGCAGGGGGGGTGGTGTGGGCCCGGCTGGGGCGGGGGCAGGGGGGGGTGGTGTGGTCCCGGCGGGGGCAGGGGCAGGGGCGGGGGGGGGGGGGGGTGGCGTGTGCGGTGTCTGCCAGCCCGGTCCATCGCCTCCATCCGCGGCATCGGAGCCTCACCGCTGGTCAGCCTGGTGTCCAGGAGACCGTCGCCGGGTGGGAGCAGGAACGACTGAATCTGAACCCAGTCCTGGCAGCGGCCGATGGTCGCAATTCACCCCCCCCCCCCCCCAAATCACCCAGCGGGCCGGAACCAGAAATTCGGGTAATTTCCCTCAAAGTGGAAACGCTGATTGCGCTCCAAATTTTTTTTTTTCTCTGGATATTTTCTTACTCTGGGAAAAAAAGGGAGGTACAATCGCACCCAATGCACCCCCCCTTCGGACGGCCATGAAATGAGAGACAATTTACTTACAGTAGCCAAATTAACCTACAAACCTGTATGTCTTTTTGGAGTGTGCGAGGAAACCAGAGCACCCGGAGAAAACTTATAAAGGTTACTGGTAGAACGTACAAACTCCATACATACAGCACCTGTAGTCAGGTTCGTACCAGAGTGCCTGGCATTGTAAGGAAGCAAGTCTACCGCTGCGCCACCATGCTGCCCCGTGGTGAATAGAAGCAAATGGAAAGGATTTACACGGTTTGGCAAAAGTGTGGGTACTGGGTTCAATCCTGACTACGGGTGCTGTCTGTACGGAGTGTTGATGTTCTCTCTGTGACCGCATGGGTTTCCTCCAGTTGCTCCGGTTTCCTCCCACACTCCAAAGATGTGCAGGATTGCAGGTTAATTGGCTTCTGTAAATCATCCCTAAATTGTCTCTTCTGAGTGATTGCTGCATCGGCATGGACACGGTGGGCCGGGCAGCCTGTTTCCACGTCATATCTCAAAAATGATAAAAAACTAAAAACTAATCCTTATTCTGAAGAGGTGACGATTTGTTTCCAATCTGGCTGAAGCTTTTTAATGTTCAACTTTTGTTCTCCGTTATCTCACATCACACATTAATGTCTATTATATTATCCCTGCCTCCCAGCACTGACAAGGCTTGAATTACAGTCTCTAATGAATACAAGCCCAGTTCTATCATTCCCTCTGCATAATTTACAACCCTTCTCACCGGAGCTCTCCTTTCTCTCGCGTGTATTGATTTATTATTGAGAATAAGATAGCTATGCCTTACACAAAGGAGCTTTGCCGTCTCTTTGTAGATCTTGTCCCAACCCATGGCTGTAAGTGCCATATATAGCAGATGGTGGCCATTTGGTTCACAGAGTCTGTGTTCGGTCTCTGAAAAATCTGCCATTTGAGTTTTAGGGATGCAGCACCAAAACAGGCTGGTGTAAATGAAGAAGGGTCTCGACCCGAAATGTCACCCATTCCTTCTCTCCAGAGATGCTGCCTGTCCCGCTAAGTTACTCCAGCATTTTGTGTCTATCTTCGGTGTAAATGGTGTACGATGTAAATATTGCTATAAAATAGAACCACCACCTCTGGCAGTTCATTCCCTCTACCCACCATTTGACAGTTCGTTCTATATGTCCATCACTCTCTGAGTGAAAAAGATACCCTTCAGGTTCCAAATAAATCTTCCCCTCTCACCTTAAACCTACTGTATGTCCTCTGGTTCGTGATTCCCGTACTCTGGGTAAATGACTCTGTGCATTCACCCTTTGAATTCCTCTCATGATTTTATACAACTCTACAAGATCACTCCTTAGCCTCCTGCACTCCGAGGTTGTGGGTTTTAACGGGTTAATGAGCCCGAGGTTCACCTGCACCTCCTCCAACCTCATCTATTGCATCTGCTGCTCTACGTGTCAACTGCTTTACATCGGTGAGACCAAGCGCAGGCTTGGCGATCGCTTCGCCCAACACCTCCACACAGTTCACATTATCCAACCTGATCTCCCGGTGGCTCAGCACTTCAACACCCCATCCCATTCCGTATCCGACCTTTCTGTCCTGGGCCTCCTCCATGGCCAGAGTGAGTCCCAATGCAAATTAGAGGAACAGCATTTCATATTTCGCTTGGGTAGTTTACACCCCAGCGATATGAACATGGACTTCTCCAATTTCAGGTAGTCCTTGCTTTCTCGCTCCTTCCCCTCCCCTTCCCAGCTCCCCCACAGCCCACTGTCTCTGCCTCTTAATTTCTTCTTCCCGCCCCCCCCCCCATCCCCACATCAGTCTGAAGAAGGGTCTCAACCCGAAACGTCCCCTATTTCCATCGCTCCATAGATGCTGCCTCACCTGCTGAGTTTCTCCAGCATTTTTGTAAATGGGCTGGATGGGTTGGAGTTTGTAAAATGTGTGCAGGATAGTTTTTTGCAGCAATACATAGAAGTACCTACTAGAGAAGGGGCGGTGCTGGACCTCCTGCTAGGAAATGAGACGGGTCAGGTGGCAGAGGTATGCGTTGGGGAACAGTTCGGGACCAGTGATCACAATACCATTAGTTTCAATATAATTATGGAGAGGGTCAGAACTGGACCTAGGGTTGAGATTTTTGATTGGAGAAAGGCTAACTTTGAGGAGATGCGAAAGGATTTAAAAGGAGTAAATTGGGACAATTTGTTTTATGGGAAAGATGTGGAAGAGAAATGGAGGACATTTAAAGGTGAAATTTTAAGAGTACAGAATCTTTATGTCCCTGTTCGGTTGAAAGGAAATAGTAAAAATTGGAAAGAGCCATGGTTTTCAAGGGAAATTGGACACTTAGTTCGGAAAAAGAGAGAGATCTACAATAATTATAGGCAGCATGGAGTAAATGAGGTGCTTGAGGAGTATAAAAAATGTAAAAAGTGTCTTAAGAAAGAAATTAGAAAAGCTAAAAGAAGATATGAGGTTGCTTTGGCAAGTAAGGTGAAAGTAAATCCAAAGGGTTTCTACAGGTATATTAATAGCAAAAGGATAACGAGGGATAAAATTGGTCCATTAGAGAGTCAGAGTGGACAGCTATCTGCAAAGCCAAAAGAGATGGGGGAGATATTGAACAATTTCTTTTCTTCGGTATTCACCAAGGAGAAGGATATTGAATTATGTGAGGTAAGGGAAACAAGTAGAGTAGCTATGGAAACTATGAGATTCAAAGAAGAGGAAGTACTGGCACTTTTGAGAAATATAAAAGTGGTTAAGTCTCCAGGTCCGGACACGATATTCCCTAGGACATTGAGGGAAGTTAGTGTAGAAATAGCAGGGGCTATGACAGAAATATTTCAAATGTCATTGGAAACGGCAATAGTGCCGGAGGATTGGCGTACTGCGCATGTTGTTCCATTGTTTAAAAAGGGGTCTAAGAGTAAACCTAGCAATTATAGACCTGTTAGTTTGACGTCAGTGGTGGGCAAATTAATGGAAAGGATACTTAGAGATAATATATGTAAGCATCTGGATAAACAGGGGCTGATTAGGAACAGTCAACATGGATTTGTGCCTGGAAGGTCATGTTTGACTAATCTTCTTGAATTTTTTGAAGAGGTTACTCGGGAAATTGATGAGGGTAAAGCTGTGGATGTTGTATATATGGACTTCAGTAAGGCCTTTGACAAGGTTCCTCACGGAAGGTTGGTTAAGAAGGTTCAATGGTTGGGTATTAATGGTGGAGTAGCAAGATGGATTCAACAGTGGCTGAATGGGAGATGCCAGAGAGTAATGGTGGATGGTTGTTTGTCAGGTTGGAGGCCAGTGACTAGTGGGGTGCCACAGGGATCTGTGTTGGGTCCACTGTTGTTTGTCATGTACATCAATGATCTGGATGATGGTGTGGTAAATTGGATTAGTAAGTATGCAGATGATACTAAGATAGGTGGGGCTGTGGATAATGAAGTACATTTTCAAAGTCTACAGAGAGATTTATGCTGGTTGGAAGAGTGGGCTGAAAGATGGCAGTTGGAGTTTAATGCTGATAAGTGTGAGGTGCTACATCTCGGCAGTACAAATCAAAATAGGACGTACATGGTAAATGGTAGGGAATTGAAGAATGCAGGTGAACAGAGGGATCTTGGAATAACTGTGCACAGTTCCCTAAAAGTGGAATCTCATGTAGATAGGGTGGTAAAGAAAGCTTTTGGTGTGCTGGCTTTTATAAATCAGAGCATAGAGTATAGAAGTTGGGATGTAATGTTAAAATTGTACAAGGCATTGGTGAGGCCAATTCTGGAGTATGGTGTACAATTTTGGTCGCCTAATTATAGGAAGGATGTCAACAAAATAGAGAGAGTACAGAGGAGATTTACTAGAATGTTGCCTGGGTTTCAGCAACTAAGTTACAGAGAAAGGTTGAACAAGTTAGGGCTTTATTCTTTGGAGCACAGAAGGTTAAGGGGGGACTTGATAGATGTCTTTAAAATGATGAGAGGGATAGACAGAGTTGACGTGGATAAGCTTTTCCCACTGAGAGTAGGGAAGATTCAAACAAGGGGACATGACTTGAGAATTAAGGGACAGAAGTTTAGGGGTAACATGAGGGGGAACTTCTTTACTCAGAGAGTGGTGGCTGTGTGGAATGAGCTTCCAGTGAAGGTGGTGGAGGCAGGTTCGTTTTTATCATTTAAAAATAAATTGGATAGTTATATGGACGGGAAAGGAATGGAGGGTTATGGTCTGAGCGCAGGTAAATGGGACTAGGGGAGAATATGTGTTCGGCACGGACTAGAAGGGTCGAGATGGCCTGTTTCCGTGCTGTAATTGTTATATGGTTATATGGTTTTTGTCTACCTAAGGGTTAATATATGTTCTGATCATAGATCAGAGCTATTCCATCCCATTGTCTGCTTCCAGCCTTTGTAAATTGTGCTGTAAGATGTACATCTTCCTCCACTGCAGCCTTTATGTGGCTGTTAGTTTGCACAGAAGAAGAATAAATACCAGTGGCACCCCAGGGAAATAAATGGTTGACTGGAGAACAGGTTAGTAGTGTCAGCAACACAGTCTGACCTACACAAGGTCAAACAGTTGTTAACCACCTCTTCATCCTGGTAGATTGCGCCTATCGTTGTGAAGCCCATGAGCACAGCTGGTAGAGCTGCAGGCTCACATCATCAGAGAACCGGGTTCGATCCTGACCTCGGGTGCTGTCCGTGTGGAGTTTTCACGTACTCTCTGTGACCGCGCGGGTTTCCTCCGGGTGCTCTTCTTCAGGCTTGTCCAGACCCTTCTTCAGACATGTCCTGACCTGAAACGTCACCAATCCTTTTTCTCCAGAGATGCTGCCTGAGCCGCTGAGTTACTCCAGCATTTTGCGTCCACCTTTGGTATAAACCAGCATCTATTGTTCTTTCTTTCTGCTCTAGGATTGTATCCGGACTGTTAATAAGGTTGACAAGATTTGGCATCTGCACTTTAGGCACCTTAAGTTAGTGCAGGAAATACAAAAGGTAGTGTAGTTATTAAGTTACAGGACTAGCAGCCAGAGAGCTGAGCAGTTGGTCTGGAGACAAGGATTCAGCGAGGGAATTTAAATCGTCATTAAGTAATATCTGCAATTAAAATAGATAATCTGGTCTCATTTAGGGCGAGTATGAGATGTCGGCGTTGTCATTTAGTTAATTAATGCACTTCAGGGAAGGAAATCTGCTGTCTTTATTTGCTCACGTATGTGAGAGACTCTTAAAAGAAGACACAAAGTGCTGGAATAACTCAGCCGGTCGGGCAGGATCTCTGGGGAACATGGATAGGTGATGTTTTGGGCCAGGACCCTTCTTCAGACTCTATACTCGCTCTTCAAGGACAATGTACAAGGACATTTAGGGATGGACAATAAATGCTGCCATTGCCTTTGACGACACATCTTTAGACTTTAAACATACAGAGCGGAAACAGGCCCTTCGGCCCACCGTGCCACTCAGCAATCACCCCTTACACTAGCATTATCCTACACACTGGGGCCAACTTACATTTTTACAGAAGTCAATTAGCCTACAAACCTGTACGTCATTGGAGCGCGGGAGGAAACCGGAGCACCTGGAGAAAACCCATGCGGTCACAGGAAAAAGGTACAAACACTGTAAGACAGCAACTCTACTGCTGCGCCACCCTGCCGTTCTGCAAATAATACATCTGCAAATGACAACCTTTTTGAAAAAAAACCTGCTTCTGGAAATTCATTAAAATGGATATCAGTAACAAGTAAAAAACAGGGAAAATAGCTGTATTTCATAACTTCAGGACATCATTAAAAGCATTACAGTCAATAAAGTATAGATGGAGCATTGACAATGAGGCAATGGAAGAAACACCAGCACTGGTTCATACACAGCAAGATCCCGTAAACAGCAAAGATAGACACAAAATGCTGGAATAACTCAGCAGGTCAGGCAGCAACTCTGGAGAGGAATAGGTGACGTTTGAGATCGAAACCCTTCTTCAAACCGAGAGGTAGGAGGCATGCAAAGGTGCAAAGAACAAATTAATGAAAGGTATGAAAAGAACAAATCAAATGGACCTTCTGCAAAAGCAGCATATTTTCAGTCATGGAATGATACAGCGGGGAAACAGGTCCTCTCGCCCAACTTGCTCACACCATCCAACATGTTCCATCACTAGCTTCACTCGCACTCATTTGCCCCATATCCCGCCAAACCTGTCCTATCGATGTTCCTGTCTAATTGTTTCTTAAATGATTTTTCCTCAGATATGAGGCCCAAAATTGGACACAATATTCCAAATGTGGCCTCACCAGCACTTAATAAAGCTTCAGCGTTACATTCTTGCTAATATATTCATTTGCCTTCTTTACCGCTAACTCAACCTGCAAATGAACGTGTAAGAAAGAACTGCAGATGCTGGTTTAAATCGAAGATAGACACAAAATACTGGAGTAACTCAGTGGGACCGGCAGCATCCCTGGAGAGAAGGAATGGGTGACGTTTTGGGTCGAGACCCTGCAAATGAACCTTTTGTGAATCCTGCACCAGCACTCCCAAGTCTCTTTGCACCTTCAATTTCTGAATACTCTCCCCATTGAGAAAGTAGTCTAAGCCTTCATTTCTTTGCTTACCACTACCTACTCATGGGCAACTGATGCTGGTTAATGTGCGGATTGCAGCAAAGAACTTAAAACCCTTTTTTATTGCAGCACAATGATGCAGTTGGTAGAGCGGCTGCCACACAACGCCAGAGACACAGCTGATTGTGTGGAGTTTGCACGTCCTCCCTGTGACCACGTGAGTTTCCTCCGGGTGCTCCAGTTACCTCCCACATTGCAAAGACGTACTGGTTTGTAGGTTAATTGGCTTCTGTGACTTGCCACTGGTGGGTAGGGAGTGGAGGAGTAAGTGGGATAATATAGAATTAGTGTGACCAGGGGATCGCTGGTCGGCATGGACTGGGTGGGCCAAAGGGCCTCTTTCCATGTTGTAATCTCTAAACTAAATTAAACATATAGACACAAGGAACAGCAGATACAGGCTTACAAAAAAAGGCACAATGTGCTGGAGTAACTCAGCGGGTCAGGCAGCATCTCTGGAGAACATGGATAGGTGACATTTCAGGTCAGGATTCTTCTTCAGACTGATTGTAGTAGCTTTTTCCCCAGCCCCCAACAATCAGTCTGAAGAAGGGTCTTGACCCGAAAGGTCACCTATTCATGTTATCCAGAGATGCTGCCTGACCCGCTGAGTTATTCCAGCACTTTGTGTCAATCCACTCTCCCCAATATCTAGACCACATCCCGAGAATGAACGTAGGATAAAAAAAGGTGACCGCCTAAAACATTGACGTGCCACAATATTAAAAAGGTTAATACCGAAGATAGACACAAAATGCTGGAGTAACTCAGCGGGTCAGACAGCATCTCATGAGTAAAGGAATAGGTGACGTTTCAGTTTGAGACCCTTCATCAGACAAAGGGTTAATCCAAATATGTAGGAAGGAACTGCAGATGCTGGTTTACACCGAAGATAGACACAAAATGCTGGAGTAACTCAGCGGGACAGGCAGCATTTCTGGATAGAAGGAATGGGTGATGCTTCGGGTCGAGACCCTTCTTCAGACCAGCATCTGCAGATCCGTCCCCTACTCCCAATTCCGTCGTCTATGCTGTAGCAATGTTACAAAATTTTGAGATTTAAAAAATAAAGTCTGCAATTTATCCCATCAGATAAAGCATAAAAAGAAGTTTAATTTGACACCTAATTCACTTTCATATCTTCAGTATTAAAAAAGTTATGGCCATTTTCATACTCGGAAATTAGCATCTTGTTCCCTATTGCTTTTCCATTGACTTAACACAAAAGCTGTGATCGAGGACAGTCAAAAGCCCATAACTTTCTTAAAAATTAAGAGAACTGAAAGAAATTTTCAGTTATTATATATTGAAGCATTCTGAAACAAATATGAAACAATCTTACTTAGATGACATGAAATTAAAGCATATAATTAGTTAGTTAGTTAATTGTAGCTAATTACAAAATTCAATTACTAGATCTAAACATCTATCAATTTCTTAAGAATAGATTAACATTTTTAAATAGCCTAAGTGTCCAAATAACAATCACACAACAATTCACAATATAACATAATTTTAAAATCTCATTGTCATGGATTTACAGGCCAAATGGAAGGAATTGAATGTTTAATACCTGTAAATTAATGGCCATTTAAATCATTTTGCGAGTGAGGTTTTCTGGAACGCGATAATTTGGAACGTTGATTTGCGGTGAATTTAACTCATCGGCATGAAAAATTCTGCCGTTAGTTCGGGGAAAAGAATCACCGTTTCGCATTAAAAATATGAATATAAAGAAGCACTTTTATACATTAAAATAAACTACTTTTGTTTACCTGTCCCATGTGTGAAATCCGTCCCCGTTGTCGGCGTTGACGGCTTTCGAAGCTGATTTTAAAATGACTCCAGCGCTGACATTATCGATTTAATAAAAATAAAAAATACAGAAAACCCGCGTAGGAACGATTTTTCAGCAAACGCTTGTACTCCAACGAAATATAATACAGGACAAGGTAGGAGAAACCCGCGTTTTAACCCCACCCCCCCCATAAAGGCGCCAAAATCGCGCACACGGCCAGTGGCAGAATTACAGCGCCGCTGAAGGTAAGTATTGTAACATACCTATATGCTGCATCTGCGCCCAGGATGAGGTTTTCCATATCAGGTCAATGGAGATGGCCTCATTCTTTAGGAAATGTGGGTTCCCCTCTTCCATTATAGATGAGACTCTCACTAGGGTCTCCTTGATATCCCACAGCTCCGCTCCTGCTCCCCCTCCCCCCATTCGTAACAGTGACAGAGTCCCCCTTGTCCTCACCTTCCACCCCATCAACCGTCGCATACAGCATATAATCCAACATTTTCGCCATCTCCAAAGGGATCCCACTACGGGCCGCATCTTCCCATCTCCACCCGTTTCTGCTCTCTGCAGAGACTGTTCCCTTTACAACTCCCTGGTCAACTCGTCCCTTCCCACCCAAACCACCGTCTCCTCAGGTACTTTCCTCTGCAACTGCAGGAGATGCAACATTTGTCCCTTTACCTACCCCCTCGACTCCATCCAAGGACCCTAACAGTCTTTCCAAGTGAGGCAGAGGTTCACTTGCACCTCCTCCGACCTAATCTACTGTATCCGCTGTTCCAGGTGTCAACTCCTGTACATCGGCGAGACCAAGCGCAGACTCGGCGATCGTTTCGTGGAACACCTCCGCTCAGTCCGCCTTAACCTACCTGATCTCCCGGTTGCTAAGCCCTTCAACTCCCTCTCCCATTCCCAATCTGACCTTTCTGTCCTGGGCCTCCTCCATTGTCAGAGAGAGGCCCAGTGCAAATTGGAGGAACAGCGCCTCATATTTCACATGGGCAGCTTACACCCCAGCGGTATGAACATTGACTTCTCTAACCTTGCTTTCACTCACTCTCCATCGCCTCCCCCTTCCCAGTTCTCCCACCAGTCTTACTGTCTCCGACTACATTCTATCTCTGTCCTGCCCACTACCGTGACATCAGTCTGAAGATGGGTCTTGACCCAAAATGTCACCCATTCCTTCTCTCCAGAGATGCTGCTGGTACCACAGTGTTATACAGTGCTGTGTGTCCATCTGCAGTTCCTTCCTACACAAAGGGTGAACCCATCTCACATTGTGATTGCATCATTATGACTGGTTCAGCAGTTTCTCCTTCTCCCCGTATATTGTGATAGATAAGACCATTGGAATAGTGGTTTATTAAGTAGAACTAAATAAATGTAGTGGAATTATTTGGAATGAATAACTTTGACCTGCAGTGCTAGTTTGCAGACACCTGCATGTCTGAAATTGCAGTCTAATTAAAGCAATTAGACCGTGCTGTAGCAAATTAAAAAGATGCACAAGCACTTGTTTCTGTCATTATGATTAAAAGGCTTTACCTCAAGTGCCCTTGGTGGGCACTGGCTGTTCAAGAAATTGCAGTCTGGCATACATGTTTTGTGAGCAGTAATACCTTTGATTGATGCAGTGAGATACAATGTAATGTGCTTTTATAAGCACATTACACTCGTGGAAGCAAGAATCATCTTCTGAGTAGCTCTCAAACTGAATTATCGTTACCCTCACTTGTTTAGTTTAGTTCAGTTTAGAGATACAGCGTGAAAACAGGCCCTTCGGCCCACCCAGTCCCACCGAGACCAACGATTTTAGTTCAGTTTAATTTATTGTCGCGTGTACCGAGGCACAGTGAAAAGCTTTTGTTGCGTGCTAACCAGTCAGCGGAAATCCAATACATGATTACAATCAAGCCATCCACGGTGCAAACCTGCATGTATTTGGAGCCTGGGAGGAAACAGGAGTACCCAGAGAAAACCCAACACAAAATGCTGGTGAAACTCAGTGGGCCTGAATAAGAATAAGTGACATTTATGGGTCGGAACCCTTCTCAGTGTCTCAACGTCACCTATTATTTTTCTCCAGAGATGCTGCTTGACCTGCTGAGTTACTCCAGCACTTTGTGTCTATTACCAGAATGCTGGCTGGATTACGGGATATTAGTTACAAGGCAGGGTGGGCAAATGTGAATCGTTTCTCTGGACTGACGGAGGGTGACCTATTAGAAGTATATAAAATGATGAGAGGCGTAGATAGGGTAGACAGTCAGAACGTTTTTTTCCCCAGGGTGGAAATGTGTCCAGAAGCAATCGATTTAAGAGGGGCAAAGTTTTAAGGAGATGTGTGGGCCCAATTTTTATTTTTACATAGAGTGTGGTAGGTGCCTGCAAGGAGTGATGGTGGAGGCAGATGCGATAGTTGTGTTTAAGAGGCTTTTAAATAGACACATGGATATGCAGGGAATGGAGGGATAGGGATTATTATAAAGGCAGATGAAATTAGTTTAATTTGGCATCATGATCAGCACAGATATTGTGCGCCCTAGGGTCAGAAAATCGTAAGATATAGGAGCAGAATTAGGCCATTTGGCCCATCGAGTTTGCTCTGCCGTTCGATCATGGCTGATGTATTTTTCCCTCTCAACCCCATTCTCCTGCCTTCTCCCCATAACCCCTGACATTTGTATGTGTCATATAATGTGCCAAATAATGACTCCAGCTAAATAATGTGCCAAATAATGACCGCACCTCTCTATTGACTAATTAACAACCGATCAATCACCGCTTTAAGAATACCCAATGATCTGGTCTCCACCACTGTCTGTGGAAATGAAATTCTTTCTCTCTGCTCTTGTGCTGTACTTTTCTATGTAATATATCTTCTGGAATCTGGGAGATTGTGAAGACTAACTTCAAAAGGAGATCAGAAGGTTATTGCAAACGCTTGCCATCGTCAATGTAAATCACAATGATCACCACCACTGCGATACTCTGCAATATAATGAAGAAATGCAGAGTCCTCCCAGTGCATGAGCTAACAGTTCTTCCTTGTATTGATCTTCGCTGTTTGTGTGTGGTCTTCCACTCTGACCCTTAATTGCGTTATTGCCCACCGAAAGTAGTGTCAGGTTGTCAGTCTTGCATCAGAAGCAGCAGGCTGTGGGTTCAAGGACCACACCAGGATCTATAGCCTGCCCAAATTTTATTCATTAAATAACATTCCACCTTGGCCTTAGCGATCTCCCGGTTGTAGGGAGTGAACGAGAAAATTGGGTAACACTTTCTCATCCACCGATTAATCCATAAACCTGCAAGTCCACCGAGTCCCTGACAGCCAACCATCACTCGTGCCTCATGCACGAGTTCTATGTTATCCTAGATTTCTTTTTGGAACAATTTGGAGCAAACACTAGGAGCAATTTGCAGATGCCAATTAACCTACAAACTTGCATGTCTTTGGGATGTGGGATGAAACCGGAGCACACGGAAAAAAAAACGCGCGGTCAGAGGGAGAACGTGCAAACTCCACGCAAACAGCACCCGAGGTCAGGATCGAACCCGAGTCTGTGGCATTGTGAGGCTGCAGCTCTACCAGCTGCACCACCGTGCTGCTCAAAGACTAAATAGATTTGGGTGAAGATCTAACTGAAAGGGAATTGTGACCTTCAAACCAGTTTTGTCAAAGCCCATTACAGGGTGCGATAGGGGCATTTGACAGAGGGCAATTAACCTATAAACCCTCATGTTTTTGGAATATGGGCGAAATCAGAGTACCCAGAGGAAATCCACCCAATCACAGGGAGAACATGCAAACTCTGCGCAGGCAGTATCTGAGGTCAGGATCGAACTTGGGGCTCTGTGTCACTGAGAGGCAGCAGCTGGCCCAGAATAGGGGAATCGAGAACCAGAGGACATAGGTTTAAGGTGAAGCGGGAAAGATTTTATAGGAACCCGAGGGGTAACGTTTTCACAAAAACGGTGGTGGGTGTATGGAATGACCTGGCAGAGGAGGTAGTTGAGGCAGGGACTATCGCAACGTTTAAGAAACAATCAGATAGTTACATGGAAAGGATAGGTTTAGAGGGATATGAGCCAAATGCAAGCAGGTACGAGACGATACTCAGAACTTTATGCATCTCCGGAGGGAAATTGTTCTGCCAACAGTCATAACACACAAGGTACACAAAAACTTGAAAATAAAATTAAATTAAAAGTGAAACATAAAGAAAACGACAAGTGACATAACGGTAAAAAGCAGCGTGCACAGCGCCTTCACTGGAACAAACTGTGGTGTCACCCGGTGGTTGGGCCACTTGCTACACGAACCCTCAGCAGTCGGGGTTAGGGTCATGTGACTGTGCAATGGCGGGAAGGAGTTGTCACGGGGTATAGGGGTGTGCCTTAGTGTATAACAAACCCCGGGTCAACCTTCCCTCTCTCTCTTCCTCTTCTTCTCTCTTCACGTGAGTGTCCTGCCATCTCGGCAGGAGCTCAGCTCGAGCCCACGAAGCAACAGCCTCGCAGCAGCAACAATGACTTGTGTTGGAGGACTAAACGTGCATGTATATCTAACCTAAAATGCCTGAATAAATAAACCATTTATTCACCACGTTTGGTGCGTCTACAAAACAAACAAATGACACAGAGTTATCCCCTGGGCAGATGTTTCTAAACTAGAGTCCCCCCCCCCCCGCACCGGGTCCCTCTTTGTTTTCCCACCGTCCCACATGGCGGTCCCCCCACGCCGGCTCCTCAATTGTTCTTCACGGTGGGATTAGTGTAGATGGGGCATGTTGTTCGGTGTGGGCAAGTTTCCACACTGTATGACACTATGACTCAATGAGCCACTGTGCTGCCTATAAACTGACTAGTTTGACTCAGAGGTGGGCCACCACTCAATGCAGCCACCCACCCCGGCGCCCACTCCACCACCCCAGGGGCGATGGAAGATGGTAACAATTAGTGGCTCATGTCAACAGTGCTCAGGTCCTGAATCTAACTATTAGTTCAGGCTCATAATCCTGGTGCACAATCTCAATTCACACAATGATATCCTATGAATAAAGGCATGACACAGTGGCGCAGCTGGTAGAGCTGCTGTTTTATAGCGCCAGAGTCCCCAGTTCGATCCTGACTCGGGTGCTGGCTGTGTTGAGTTTGCACGTTCTCCCTGAGACCGTGTGGGGCTCCAGTTTCCTTCCACATCCTAAAGACTATAGACTTTAGAGTTGCAGTGTGGAAACAGGCCCTTCGGCCCAGCATGTCCGTGCTGACCAGCGATCACCCCGTACAATAACCTACACAAGGAACTATTTACAATTTTTTTTTAACGAAAGCCAATTAAGCTACAAACCTGTACATCTTTGGAGTGTGTGAGAAAACTGGAGCACCCGGAGAAAGTTGGTGAGGTGGTGGGTTAATTGGCCTTAGTGTGTAGGGAGTGATAGAAACTTGGAGGAGGGGGAAGGAGGATGGGATTTGATTACAATATGGGAAGGATAATATTGGATTAGACTCAATGGACTGAATGGCATACTTCTGCGCCTGCATTTTATGGTTTTATGGATTAGGATTAATGTAGGATTAGTGCAAATGAAGTGGTTGATAGCCAGCATGGTCTCAATGGGCCAAAGGGCCTGTTTCATTGCTGATCTTGCTAAAAAACAACCCTAAAGTTACAATGCAACTATGAAGCTGTTGGATCATCATTAAAGGAACAGCTTGTCTGTTGGTTCCGTCACATAAAAAGGTTTGATTATCTTCATATAATACATATAATTACATTCAGATTTAGTTTTAGTTCAGAGATACAGCATGGAAACAGGCCCTTCGGCCCACCGAGTCCACGCCGGCCAGCAATCCCCGCACACTAACACTATCCTACACGCACTAGGGACAATTTACGATTTACAACAGCAAGTTAACCGGCAAAACTATATGTCTTTGTAGTGTGGGAGGAAACAGGAGTACCCGAAGTCACGAGGAGAACGTACAAACACAGTACAGACATCACCCGCCGTCAGGATCGAACATGGGTCTCTGGCGCTGTAAGGCAGCAACTCTACCGCTGCATCACCGTGCTGCCGTATGGCGTCCTCAATGTAAATATAGTCAATGAACTATTATTTATTTTTTCAAATGAGCGTAATAAATTTGACCTGCAACACGGCAGGCAGCTAAATACACAGTGATTCTAAATCTGACTCTAATGAACCGTTGGCAGTGAACGCCCAACCAAAGGCTTCAAGGGAATTCAAATTATAAAGGACTTCACATTATTAATTTGCACAGCTTCTTGAGCTGTGTGTCCTGCTTGGCTTTGTTGACATCCATTTAAAGAAGACAAGATTGTGCCTGTAAAGAAAAGTCTTACGTAAGAAAACATGCCCAATGAAAAGCCTTTTAGTCTAATCTTAACATTGTCTTTTAGAAGACCAAATATATTTTACTTGTGAAATTACTATCGTTACTTACAATCTCACCCGTCCTTATTCACAATCAGAAGCCGATGCCAAGCAATGCAAGCTATGCTTGGTGGCACAGTGGCGCAGTGGTAGAGTTGCTTCCTTACAGCGCTAGGCACCTGGGTTCGATCCTGACTATGGGTGCTGTTCGTATGGATTTTATATGTTCTCTCTGTAATTGGGTAGGTTTTCTTCGGGTGCTCCGGTTTCCTTCTATACTCCAAAGAAATATGGGTTTGTAGGTTAATTGGCATCTGTAAATTGCCACTAGTGTGTAGGATGTGAAACTGGGATAACATAGAACTAGTGTACTGGTGATGGTTGGACTGCATGGACTTGGTGAGCTGAAGGGCCAGTTTCCTTGTTTAGATGTACAACACAGAAACAAGCCCTTCAGCCCACCCTGGCTCCAGTTTTGCAGTTCATTTTCCAACAATCGCTTGACTCAGGTGATGTTCCGCTGGATTGGAGGAAGGCTAACATCACTCCTCTCTTTAAGAAGGGTTCAACCACCAACCCAGCGAATTATCGTCCTGTTTCATTAAAAAGTACTTGCTGCAAATTACTGGAGCATGTAATTGATAGTAATCTGATGCGACACATGAGCAAACATAATATTCTTGCTGACAACCAACATGCATTTAGGAGGCATAGATCATGTGAGTCTCAGCTTATCCTGACGACAAATGACCTGGCCAAACATCTTGATGGTAACGTCATCACGGATTTAGTAGTGCTGGACTTTTCTAAAGCATTTGATGTCATCCCACACCAGAGACTGCTTCGGAAGCTTGACTTCTATGGTATTCGTTACAACACGAAACGATGGATTTCCAGTTTCCTGACAAAACGTCTTCAGCGTGTGTGTGTGAACGGAAAGAGCTCCAATTGGCATCCAGTGTTGAGTGGTACACCTCAGGGCACAGTACTTGGCCCACATCTGTTTTTGCTTTACATAAACGACATCCATTAAAAAAGTCGCAAGCACGACCAGACTATTCGCTGATGATTTTTTGCTGTACTGTCCAATTAAGTCAGCTGATGATGAAGATGCTCTCCAAAAGGACCTCGATACAATGGTTTAGTGGTCACAACAATGGGGCATGCAGTTCAACCCTTCCAAATGTGAAACCATGCGTGTCACCAGAAAGAGGAATCCAGGCAAAACATCGTACAATATACTTGGTACCACCCTTGAAGAATCCAAACAAACCAAGTATCTTGGCATCAAATTGCAGAATGATCTGCGCTGGAATGGTCAGACTCATCATGCAACGGTGAAAGCAACAGGTGTCCTAAATTTTCTGAGGCGCAACTTTCATCATTGTTCAACTTCTGTCAAGGAGAAGCTATACTTCACCCTCGTTAGACTTCATTTGGACTACGCAGTTGCAGCATGGGACCCATACACAAATAAAAACATTTCTTCCATCGAACGTGTCCAAAGACAGGCAGCTCGATTTGTTACTAACACCTATGAGAGAGAAGCGAGTGTTACCAAACTTCTGAATTCTCTGGGGTGGAACCCTCTCCAAGACAGACGTGAAGCTCACCGTTTGACCTGTTTTTACAAAATGTTAAATGGTCAGCTCGACATAGATTACAAGACCTACACCAAACCCAAACCAACTAGGAGCAGATGAGGGCATTCGATACAATTTGTGATTCCAGCTACCAAGACAGATGTGTACAGCAATTTGTTCTTCCCCCGCACAATTAAAGGAAGGAATAATCTCCACCCTACTATAGTTACCCAACCAGATGCAACTAAATTTAAGGTAGCTCTTTCTTCCCAAAAACCCTTTCTGGATTAAGTCCTCCCTCCACCACCTCCAGTTTAAATTCCATTTGGAATATTTTGGAGGACCAAGAAACCAAGAACAAGAACCAAGAACCGACCCCTTGCTAATCATTGATCAACCGTTCACCCCCGTTCACCCCAGTTCTATGTTATCCCACACTCTCATCCATTCCCTACGCACAAGACCAATTAACATACTAACCTGCATGACTTTGGGATGTGAGAGGAAACTGGAGCACCCAGAAGAAATTCATGCAGTCACAGTGAGAACATGCAAACACCATGCGGACAGTATCCGAGGTCAGGATCGAACCCTGGTCTCATGGCTGTGAGAGTGCAGCTCTATCAGCTGCGCCACTGTGCACACTTTACAGCTTAATAGACAATAGACAATGGACAATAGGTGCAGGAGTAGGCCATTTGGCCCTTCGAGCCAGCACCGCCATTCAATGTGACTTAATGACATCCTTCTTAGAGCAGGGAGGCCAAATCGGAACACGGTACTTCGTCCGCACCATAGCCTTGTACAACTAGTGAGAACTTTGTTACAGACTATGGGAGACAGCCTCTTATCCTTTCCAGTAAAAAATTCATGAAGGAACAGTGTGAACTGGAATTCTTTGGTTTTTGCTTGCAAGGTCACCACACAAAATGATTATCCAAGTCCAATTGCACATATGTCGTTGTCAAATAGTGAAATAAAGCAGAATTCTTTTCTCTTCCATTCAATGAGACTAATGCATGTATCTCCCAAATTTTTATCAGGTAATTCAATTCTGAATTACTTCTTCATTCAACCATGACATTAATATATTCTATTGTAATGCCATTTATTGGAAACTCCACTCTAATGCTTAAAATAATTTTGATATATTACAGTTAGTTGTTTCAGAAGATTACTTTATCTCTTGCACAATTTACATTAAGATCCTCTGTGTTTTATTTTAGAAACATTCCCTGAGCAATTTTACCTCCGTTTTCTCTTCATTAATTTGTGGCTCGATGTTGTTGGTGAGTCCAGCACTGAGGCCCATTGGAAATTCTGCTGAAGAAGATAGCGCATTCTTCAACTACTGCAAACCCCCTTGTGAAGACTAGACTTCAGAGACACAGAGTGGAAACAGATCCTTCAGCCCACCAAGTCCGCGCTGACCAGCAATCACCCTGTACACTTGCACTATCCTACATGCTAGGGACAATTTACAATTTTATCAAAGCCAATTAACCTACAAGCCTGTATTTCTTTGGAGTGTAGGAGGGAACCAGAGCACGCAAAAAAAACCACGTGGTCACAAGGAGAACGTACAAACTATGTACAGACAGCACCCATAGTCAGGATCGAACCCGGGTCTCTGGCGCCGTAAGGCAGAATGATTAAATAATTTTACTTCGGAGTCACGTGAGTGACTACGTGATGAAGACCCGTCAGGGCGCATGCGCGTCATTACGTCAGACGCATTGGCGCTCTAGTGGAATGTAGTTTTTACAACTCCAAGGTAAGTAAAACACTTTTTGGGAGTTTTTAGGTCCGTTTGCTGTGGTGGTCTGTTGCAATTTTTTCACAGGGACCATGAACAAAACGGGCACGGGCAAGAGGCAAGCCGCAAAGCCGATAGAGAGCCGCGGGAATGCAGTTGGTGAAGGGCTGCCTCATACCCCTGTAACAGTCGCCGGCTGGGAGCGGGGCGACTGTGGACTTGTGTATTTAGAAAAACAACGGAGCCAGCGTCAGTTGGGCGCTAGCCAACATGCGTCAGGTCCATGGAGCAAGAGTCAGTTGGGATTCACCTCCAAGGCTGGATACCACTTTCTGAGTGGATATTCCAAATGGAGAACCTGTACACAGGTTAACCATATAACCATATAACCATTACAGCACGGAAACAGGCCATCTCGCCCTTCAAGTCCGTGCCGAACACTTTCTTTTTTCCTTCCCTTCTTTCTTCTTACTTCCCCCTAGTCCCATCTACCTGCACTCAGACCATATCCCTCCATTCCTTTCCCGTCCATATACCCATCTAATCTATTTATAAAGGATAAAATCGAACCTGCCTCCACCACTTCCACTGGAAGCTCATTCCACACAGCTACCACTCTCTGAGTAAAGAAGTTCCCCCTAATGTTCCCCCTAAACTTCTGTCCCTTAATTCTCAAGTCATGTCCCCTTGTTTGAATCTTCCCTACTCTCAATGGGAAATGCTTATCCACGTCAACTCTGTCTAACCCGCTCATCATTTTAAAGACCTCTATCAAGTCCCCCCTTAACCTTCTGTGCTCCAAAGAATAAAGACCTAACTTGTTCAACCTTTCTCTGTAACTTAGTTGCTGAAACCCAGGAAACATTCTAGTAAATCTCCTCTGTACTCTCTCTATTTTGTTGACATCCTTCCTATAATTAGGTGACCAAAATTGTACTCCATACTCCAGAATTGGCCTCACCAATGCCTTGTACAATTTTAACATTACATCCCAATTTCTATATTCAATGCTCTGATTTATAAAGGCCAGCACACCAAAAGCTTTCTTTACCACCCTATCTACATGAGATTCCACCTTCAGGGAACTATGCACAGTTATTCCTAGATTCCTCTGTTCAACTGCATTCCTCAATTCGCTACCATTTACCATGTACGTCCTATTTTGATTTGTCCTGCCGAGATGTAGCACCTCACATTTATCTGCATTAAACTCCATCTGCCATCTTTCAGTCCACTCTTCCAAATGGCCTAAATCTCTCTGTAGACTTTGAAAATCTACTTCATTATCCACAACACCACCTATCTTAGTATCATCTGCATACTTACTAATCCAATTTTCCACACCATCATCCAGATCATTGATGTACATGACAAACAACGGTGGACCCAACACAGACCCCTGAGGCACCCCACTAGTCACCGGCCTCCAACCTGACAAACAGCCATCCACCATTACTCTCTGGCATCTCCCATTCAGCCACTGTTGAATCCATCTTGCTACTCCACCATGAATACCCAACAATTGAATCTTCTTAACAAACCTTCCATGAGGAACCTTGTCAAAGGCCTTACTGAAGTCCATATAGACAACATCCACTGCTTTACTCTCATCAATTTCCCTAGTAACCTCTTCGAAAAATTCAAGAAGATTAGTCAAACATGACCTTCCAGGCACAAATCCATGTTGACTGTTCCTAATCAGACTCTGCTTATCCAGATGCTTATATATATTATCTCTAAGTATCCTTTCCATTAATTTGCCCACCACTGACGTCAAACTAACAGGTCTATAATTGCTAGGTTTACTCTTAAAACCCTTTTTAAACAACGGAACAACATGCGCAGTACGCCAATCCTCCGGCACTATTCCCGTTTCTAATGACATTTGAAATATTTCTGTCATAGCCCCTGCTATTTCTACACTAACTTCCCTCAATGTCCTAGGGAATATCCCGTCAGGACCTGGAGACTTATCCGTTTTCATATTTTTCAAAAGTGTCCGCACGTCCTCTTCTTTGAATCTCATAGTTTCCATTGCTACTCTGCTTGTTTCCCTTACCTCACATAATTCCATATCCTTCTCCTAGGTTGCTCCAACAAGACATACTCCAGGAGGAGTGATGTCAGAGCCAGGCTGCAGAAGCCAGGTCAGCAGCACCTAGTAAAGGGCTGCTTGATAGCACCCTCATTGATGAGGCGCGTGCACAGGGTCAGCAGAGTTCTCGGATACAAGCGAAGACGGCAGCTGCCAGATGTTCTATTTCTGGCAGTACGATTCGCTGCTCTGTGAGAGTTCTGACCCTGACTCTGACGGTGAGGCCGATACAAGCGAAGACGGCATCTGCCAGGTGTTCTACTCCTGGCAGTACGATTCGTTGCCCCGTCAGAGTCAGGAGAGCCACTGGGAGAGGAAGTGGCCTCCACGATCAACTATTTTGTCTTCCATCAGCTCCAGTAGCTTACGATGGATGAAAATGCCAAAAAAAGTACGATACCCAAAGGAACTGCGTATTGCTGAAAGTACTAGCAGTGAACCAAGATATAAGGGGTCAGATGGGCGAGGGCATGTAAGCCTAAGAAATAAAACTGCAGAGAATATTGAAGCTGCTGGGTTGAGGAACAACTGCATTTTTGCAAGAACAATGGATGGAGGCCAGGGATGGAGATGCATCAAGAGGCACTAGGGTTGCTATGTAGTGCCCACTTCGAGATGAATTGTTTCACGAAGTATGCCATTCGGCCCACCATCAACCCCAAGTTCCAGCAACTCTGTAAAGCCCAGTAAACCTCACGAAACGTGGGAAAGAGTTGGATGATGAGGCAAAACAGCAAGGTTGATCAAAACATCGATGGTCGGCAAGTCTGTGAAGAGGAGGTATCCTTTCAGACATCATACAGAATCCTGGGCCTACACCAGGAACAAGTCGACCATTGAAGCAGGGGCGCAGTTGGCGTCCTGCAGCGGGAACACGAAAAAGCATGGGTTTTCCTGCCAGGAGCCAGGGACCACAGGTCACTCAGGTGACAAAGGAGGTAGGTGGACCTGGTTCTCATGGGAACATATTAAGGCAAAAACAGCCAAATATTGGAAGCAAATTACTTCAGATTCATTATTCTGAGTATTATTCAAAGGTTTCGAATTGATTCGATCCAAATAGTGATTTGCCATCCAGCATGTTCCTAGCAGAACACTCCAATTTCACAAAAAGAAGTGATGGAGGTTCAAGCTGAATTTGAAAACTTGTCTATAAATAAGTAATTGAAAGGTTGGTTTATCAAAACCACCAAATTATGTTTACATTTTTTCGACCTAAAAAGGTGAGGAGTATTTTAGATCTGACAAGTCTTTAAAATTTTGTGAAGTATAGACACTTCAAAATGGAGACTTTGAGACTGCCAAACAACTTATTTCAAAAGATGTTATATGGCACCTATAGATCTGAAAGAAGTATATTACTCAGTGTCTGTTCATTTGTAAGATAAAAATATTTGAAATTTATCTGAATGAAACAATTATGGCAATTCAAAGTTCTGTCTAATGGGTAAAATTCAGTTCCTAGAATTTCACTAAATTGGTAAAACCAATTTTGGGGCTAATTAGAGTCCAAGGACAGATGTTGATGGCTTAGTTGGATGATGTCCTAATTAGGACGAACAAGATAATTAGTGAGTTATCTCTCTCAATTGTTCAATCCACTTTGGAAAGTTTTAGGTTTATTTCATCCAGAGAAATCAAGGTTAACGCCACTTACAACAATTGATTATTTTAATTTCACAATTGATTCAATTGACATGGTAGTAATTTTACCCAGGGTAAAGGGCAGAGCTGATTGATGGTTGCAATAAGCTGTTGAAAAAGCAACAATCTTCAATTAAGACAGGTGGCCAGCTTGCTAGGAAAATTAGTGTTATATCCAGCAATACAATATGGGCCATTGCACTACCAGCAGCTACAGATGGCAAAAAGAAAAGGCACTAAGATGCATGGTGGCCATTTTGATATGCCATGCAGTTAAACAACAAATGTTGCTTCTGATTTGAGTGGTGGATTTAACATGTCTCCAGTAGTTTGAGCAAGATACTGATTGAACAACCTTCCATGGTCTTACAGACTGATGTCAGTGCACTAGGATTGGTGCCACTGAAATGGTATCCATCTGTGGACAGATGGAATATGGAAGAGGCATTATTTTTTGCAGACATGGAGAATCAAAGTTTTACAGCTGTTGGAAGGCTTATGAGCTCCCAGCTTGTTGTTAATACAACTAATCTGCATGTTCAGCTTCCAATTAACAATACTACAGCAATGGCATGTATTAATCGTATGGGTGGAATTAAATTGGTGTCATGTGACAAATTGGCTAATCAAATCTGGACTTGGTGTGTTGACAAGTATTTGGATTCAGCTATTTATCTACCAGGTAGATTCAATATAGTAGCAGACACCAGGTTACGGGAATTTCCATGATAACAAAGAATGGATGTTGAATCTTAAGATTTTAATGATATAGTAGTCAGATTTGGGAAGCCAGATACGACTTGTTTCCATCCAGACTCAATCACCAGTTACAGAGATATGTGTTATGGGAACTACATCGGGAGACAGTAGCGATTGATGCTTTCTTGCTACATTAGGGTGGTATGTTTTTATATGCATTTTCCATCATTCTGTCTACTTAAAATGAAGCAGGATGCTGCCTCTGGGGTACTGGTGGTACCGGACTGGTCTACGCAGCCATGGTACCCTTTAATATTGGAATTAATTACACAGTTTCTGATAAAGGTTCCCAAAAGAAGGGATTTACTGGTGTATCCGATAATTGGACAGTAACATCTGTTATATGCCTGTATGGATCTGTTAATTTGCAGGTTTTAAAAGAGGATTGTCTGGGCATACTGTGGACATGCTTACAGCAGTCTGGTGGAAGAGCACTCAAAAGCAGTACGTTTGCAAATCTGAGGTTGTGACTCTGTAAATGCTGCTTTCCCATTATATAAAGAATGGGAACATTTTCTGTGTACAAAAGAATATTGAATGTTGTACGGCACATGTCTCAAATGTCTTAGGTTTTCTCAACACTCTATTATGAGGGGTTGAGTTGTAGTGCGACTTATTCAGCCAGAAGTACATTGTCCTCGTTTTTTATTGATGGGGTCGGAAAGACATCCTGTTGAGTCTCGTTCTTTCGTTTCCAGATTAATGAAAGAATTTTAATTCCAGACCTTCTAAACCTAGGTATGGTAATCTGGAATATAGAGTGGTTTTAAGCTACTTCATCAATGGACTCTTGGTACAATTCTGATTGTGACCAAATTCAGCATGAAGGTAGTCATGCTTATGGCACTTGTAACAAGCACAGAGAGTGCAGACATTACAAAAGTTACAGATACACAGGATGGAAGTACCTCAGGATAATGTTATGTTTTACATTTATGACCTATTCAAATGAAGTAGGGTCAGGTGTGACAGGATTCAAGAGTGTTTTATTAGCATATTCCATGGATCCATGTCTATGTGTTAAGACATATTTGTTGCAATACATTGAGGCTACAAAGGTCTTATGAAATATGAAAACAAGATTGTTTATCATTCACGAAAAACCATACAAGATAGTATCAGTTCAGACTATTTCAAGATGGTTAAAACAAGTCTTGGTTGCTGCAGGTGTTAACAGTGATGATTTACATCCCATTCGATTGAGCAGCAACATCGGCGGCCAGGGTGAAGGACGTCCCGTCGACCATATTCTCGCAGCCGCCGGGTGATCTAATAAGTTGGTGTTTCAACACTTTTACCATCGGCCTATTGCCAATACGGGGCTGTTTGCAGATACTATATTAAGTTCTGCTTAAATCCCCCTGGGTTAAAGGGGATACTGTTAATTCTATTATTCAAATAAATGAATTAGTGCATTTTTTCATGCAAATGTCATTAATGCATTATTGATGATTTCTCGTTCCGAGTCAATCAATGCAGTGAGAAGCCGGGATTTGAATATGCGTCATGAAATCACAAAGCTTTAAAGTCTTCACGTAGTCACTCACGTGACTCCGAAGTAAAATAGTAAAATTAAACGAGAACTTACCAGTTTGAAGTTTGATCTTTATTTTATGAGGAGTTACGTTGGTGATTACGTGCCCACTACGCCCAACCCTCTTTCATAAAGGTCAGCTGGAAGTTCTAAAATTTATTCATTTTTACTATGTTACTATGTTACTTCGTTATTGGTGTTTTGTGATTTCACACCGCTGCGTTGAAGATTGACGCGCATGCGCCCTGACAGGTTTTCTTCACGTAATCACCAACGTAACTCCTCATAAAATAAAGATCAAACTTCAAACTGGTAAGTTCTCGTTTAATCTTACTATTCTGGTTCAAGTTCTTTCTGTGATAGCGAATGCTACATGTTCATGATCATCTGGGAGAAATATTTTTTCCTCATCTCTGTGCGAAATGGCTTGTCCCTTGTCCTTAGACTGGTAGTATGTAGAAATCCCAGTGTTACCAAACCCCATTCAACTTCACAAAGTAGAGTAGGATGCTGTATCCATCACAAGATCCTGATGAGCAAAACAATTCACAGAATAACCACTAAACCGAGGAGAGAAGTACCAACTGGTTTATGTGATCAACCAACCATGTAACCACTCAATTTTATTGTCATATGCCCTAGACCGAACAATGACATTCTTACTTGCAGCAGCATAACAGAATATGTAAACATAGTGTAGGAAGGAACTGCAGATGCTGGTTTAAACCGAAGATAAACACAAAATGCTAGAGTAACTCAGCGAGACAGGCAGTATCTCTAGAGAGAAGGAATGGGTGACGTTTCGGTTCGACCCTGCACCTCTTCAACTCCCCAGAATGGCCCTCTATCCTCTTTAAACCTTTTTATTACTAAATGCCGGCATGACATCAACCATCTCAACTTTTCCACTCCCCTTAACTACTCTAATCTCACCCCCTCTGAACGTACAGTCCTCCGCTCACTCTGCAGCAACCCCGACATTATCATCAGACCCACCGAGGGAGATGCCGCGGTAGCCTGGCGCGCTGACCTCTACCGGGATGAGGGCAGGCCACAACGCTCACACACCTCCTCCTACGTCCCCTTGGACCATGATCCCACAGATGAGCACCAGGCCACAATCTCACACACCATTTCTTATTCATCACCTCCAGCCTCCAGCCTCCAACCTCATTGTTTCCCAGCCCCGCATAGCCTGGTTTTACCTTCTCCCCAAAATCCATAACACAACTGCCCTGGCAGACCCATTGTTTTTGCCTGCTCCTGTCCCACTGAAATGATTTCCACGTACCTCGACTTCATCCTATCCCCTCTGGTCCAATCTCTCCCGACCTATATCCAAGATACCTCACACGCCCTTCATCTCTTTAATGACTTCCGCTTTCCGAGTCCCCACTCCCTCATCTGAAAGAGGGTCTCGACTGTCCTCAGATCGTGCCTCCCATGGACTCCCTCGAGTCTCTGCCGCCCGCTCGCCGTGGACCCCGCAGCCTGCTCGCTCGCAGCCCACTCGCCCACCTGGCTCTCCTCTTCCTCTCCCCCCCCTCCTCCTCTCCTCCCCCCTCCTCCTCTCCTCCCCCCTCCTCCTCTCCTCCCCCCTCCTCCTCCTCTCCCCCCTCCTCCTCCTCTCCCCCCTCCTCCTCCTCTCCCCCCCTCCTCCTCTCCCCCCTCCTCCTCTCCCCCCCTCCTCCTCTCCCCCCCTCCTCCTCTCCCCCCTCCTCCTCTCCCCCTTCTCCTCTCCCCTCCCTCTCCTCTCCCCCACCTCTCCTCTCCCCCACCTCTCCTCTCCCCCCACCTCTCCTCTCCCCCCACTTCTTCCTCTCCCCCACTTCTTCCTCTTCCCCCTCCTCCCCCTCTCCCCCTCTCTCCCCCCCTCCACCGCTCCTCTCTACCTCCTTCCTCCCCCCCCTCCTCTCTCCCCTCTCCCCCCATGTGTGTGGGGGGGTG
>CM075977.1:196323286-196476529 GCA_038087875.1 Malacoraja senta | reverse complement strand
AACCTTTTTATATATATATATACAAATACACACACACATATATATGTGTGTATATACATATATACATTACATACACACATACATCTATGCGCCACTGTGCCCACTGTACTATTTCCGACTTAATAACATCCTTATAGCAGGGTGACCAAATCTGAACACAGTACCATTGCCTTGTGCAATTGGTGAGGACTTTGTTACAGACTATGGGACAAGCCTTTTATCCTTTCCAGTAAAAAATCATGAAGGAACACTGTGAACAGGAATTCTTTGGCTTTTGCTTGCAAGGTCACCAAACAAAATGATTATCCAAGTCCAATTGCACATATGTTGTTGTCACATAGTGAAATAACGCAGAATTATTATTTTCTTCACTACAATGAGACTAATTCCGTATTTCCACTGGCTTTCCACAAAGTTTCTACAAGGTTTCAGAACTCACAACCGAATGGTTTAGTTATGGTTGTGGCCTTTCGGAAAGGATGCCACCAGCAGTGGAAGATTTCTCGACCCTATTAATCCATTTAATCATCTGCAACATCACAATTAGTTCACCCCTGAACCAGTATCCTGCGGGGAATCCTCAGGCTTACAAGACATGACTGATTCTCATCTGTTAACTCTTCAGTCACTGGGCATCATCTAGTTGAGGTTGTGGTCCAACCCTTCTATGTCCAGAACCCTACCATTCCCAAATGACAGCACATCTTGCTTATTGTGCTTTGTAATAATTAATCATGCACATTGATCTCTAACCCCATTATTGTCAGATTGCAGACAAATGAAAACTTTCATTGCAAGAGTATACATTTCCAATTTGCGTGCAAAATTGCCAATGCAATAAAAAAAAGATGTACGTTTCACAAAGCGGGAATGGCGTCTTAGAGTCAGACTGCGTGGAAGCAGGCCCTTCAGCCCAACTTGCCCACGCTGACCAACATGCCCCATCTACATTAGTCCCACCCGCTCACGCTTGGCTCATATCCCTCGAATAGGAGACTGTAAGAAAGGTTTAGAGTGAATTTGCCTGTCCTGTAGGGAGCAGAAGAGAGAAATTTGATATTTCAATTCATGCTATATTCTTTCTAAATCTTCACTGTAGTTCCCTCGAGATGCAGCTTTTGGCATTTCGCAGCCTCAAACATTAAACATCAAGGCCCATCCATCACTGCACACATCAGCAATTAGAACCATGGCACTAAAATGTCAAAGATGACTTAAATTGTGCCATGGGTTGACATAAGAATTTGCAACAAGCCAGCATCTTAAATCCATTTATATAAGGGGCACATGACATACATTAAAAAAAAAAATCAATTTTTTTGACAATTCCTATTTGCAATTAGATTGCATTGTGCAATATAGCCTTGCCTAGAAAACGTTCAGAAATAGATTGACAAATGTGCCAATGTGAAGCAGTGCATGACTAAAACTCGTGCAAATGTTACTGGGGTACAAATTCCCATGATCTAACTGAGCCAATGATTTTTAATTATTTATTATTGGGTCGAATGCAATCATTCTTTTTTTTCCACAGGGCATTTTGTAAAACTCCTTGAGGAGCGACTGATAGCCCATGCATGTTCTCAAGAACTGGAATGAAAGATTCTGCTTCAACAAAAACTGAGTGGAGTTCCAACTGTGCGTGTAAGCATGCTTTTCCTCAGCCATGACCACACTCACTCTTTGAAGGATCTTACAGCATTGCCCTACCTTGAGTCATAACTAATCCTCAGTTGACTGTGTACAGATATTTACAGAAATTATTCCTAATGCCTAATGATGGCTCAAGAACCAAATGAGTACAGTTTTAAAGAAACAAGGAACTGCAGATGCCATTTTACCACAAACAAACATAAAGTAAGTGCTGGAGCGTAACTCAGTGGGTCATGCAGCGTCTCTGGAGAACATGGACATGATAGGTTATGGAGTCATAGTCAGACAGTATGGAAACAGGCCCTTCGGCCCAACTTACCCACACCGACCAACATGCCCCACCTACACCTGCCTGCTTTTGGCTCATATCCCTCTAAACCTGTCTTATCCATATACCTGTCTAAATGTTTCTTAAACTTTGCAATAGTTTCAGCCTCAGCTACCTCCTCCGGCAGCTTGTTCCATACACCCACCACCTTTTTGAAAAAAAGTTACCCCTATGACTCCCATTAAATCTATCCCCCCTCACCTTAAACCCATGTCGTCTGGTTCTCGGTTCCACTACTCTGGGCTAAAGTCTCTGAGCGTTTATTCAATCTATTCCTCTTATGAAATTATGCTTCAGGTTAAGACCCTTCTGCAGACTCAGTCCCCTGTGCCCACCTATTACCTGCCATGCATTGTCCTGATCCTCCTCTCTCTCAGGTTTATTCCCCCCTCCACAATCAGTCTGAAGAACGGTCCTGACCCAAAATGTCACCTATCCATGTTCTCCCGAGAAATTGCCTGACCCGCAGGGTTGCTCCAGCGCCTTGTGTCGTTCAATACAGAGTTGGATGGAGTCTTCAGAGAGGTTAATTCACAGAGCTATGGGGAACCGCAAGGGAATGGGACAGACTGGACAGATAGCACCCGTAGTCGGGATTGAACCCGGGCCTCTGGTGCTGGAAGGCAACAACTCTACCGCTGTGTCACTGTGCCGCCCACTGTGGTCTTGGACAGAGTTCCAAATTTCATTCATCATCAATGTAAACATATTGAAAGTTTGATACAAATACAAACTACCGAACACAAGGGAGCTCTGAAAACTACTTTTTCTCTCCCTTTTTCTCTGAGAGACATGCATTTTCCGGCATCATGTCAATGCTGCTTATAAATTACAGTACAGGCCATTTGTAAACAGGCTATCTACACGCTTTGCCCGACCGATTTTCAATCCGGATATAAAATCATTGAGTTAAACTTAACAGAGTTTGAAATAAATCACATTGGCTCTTGTCACTTGTCATAGTCCCCTTTCTAGTTCTGTTTCCAATATTCATTGAGTTTTGCATTACAACATTCGTCATTGGCTTTCAATTAAAGCTGAAAATTGGCTTGTCCGAGCTGAAAGAATGATAGTTTATTTCTTTACGACGTTCTGCATTAATTGTGTGAATGTTCTGCATCGACAATGCATAAAGCATTGGTCGGGGCATTGAGTAGAAGAGTGAGGATGTTATGTTGCAGCTTTATAAAACTTTGGTTCGGCCCCATTTGTAGTAATGTGTGCAGTTCTGGTCACCCCATCACAAAATGCGCATCACAAAAAGGAGAACTTAATGTATATTTTAAAAGCATGGCAAAATAAAAACATTGCCATTTCAATGGAAGCTTTTTTTTTTACAGTAACTGGGAGAATTGATCAAAGGTGGTGAAAGAAAGAAAATTAAAAGGCAAATCTTAAATAAATGAAACAAAAGATCGGAATAGTGGATGGACAAATTATACATTAATGATTTAGATGAAGGGATTAAAAGTAACATTAGCAAATTTGCAGATGTCACAAAGCTGGGTGGCAGTGTGAACTGTGAAGAGGATGCATTGGACAGGTTGGGTGAGTGGGGAGATGCATGGCAGATGCAGTTTAATGTGGATAAATGTGAGGTTATCCACTTTGGTGGCAAAAACAGGAAGGCAGATTATTATCTAAATGGAGTCAAATTGGAAAAATGGGAAGTACAACGGGATCTGGGGGACCTTGTTCATCAATCAAAGTAAGCAGGCAGGTACAGCAGGCAGTGAAGAAAGCGAATGGCATGTTGGCCTTCATAACAAGAGGAGTTGAGTATAGGAACAAAGAGGTCCTTCTGCAGTTGTACAGGGCCCTAGTGAGACCACACCTGGAGTATTGTGTGCAGTTTTGGTCTCCCAATTTGAGGAAGGACATTCTTGCTATTGTGGGAGTGCAGCGTAGGTTCACGAGGTTAATTCCCAGGATGGCGGGACTGTCATATGTTGATAGAATCGAGCGGCTGGGCTTGTATACTCTGGAATTTAGAAGGATGAGAGGGAATCTTATTGAAACATATAAGATTATTAAGGGTTTGGACACACTAGAGGCAGGAAACATATTCCCAATGTTGGGGGAGTCCAGAACTACGCACCACAGTTTAAGAATAAGGGGTAAGCCATTTAGAACGGAGATGAGGAAAAACTTTTTCACACAGAGAAAAACGTTTTCCTGCGCCTATTGTCTATTGGAAGGATACATTAACAAAAGGAATATGTTAGGCTAAAAGGCAATGTGAAAAGGTTTGCAAACAATATCAGTGGTTACAAGCAATATCAGTCTGAAGAAGGGTTCCGACCCTAAACGTCACCCGTCCATTTTCTCCAGAGATGTTGCCTGACCCGCTGAGTTACTCCAGCATTTTGTGTCTATCTTCATTGGTAACAGGAATCTTTTACATAATTATATTAAGGCAAAAAGAAAAACATTGAGGAAGTGAACTTATGAAAGATAAATACGGTCAGTGTTTTATTTTGTAGATTAAAAGGTGCCAGTACACACGATTAATAAATATACATGGTACTTTGCTATAAATTAAAATAATGCCATTTAACTTTGTAAAAGGTGCCCGTAATCTGTACAGGTACTGCAGAAATAAAAGGGTATAACATTTAGTGCAAAAAAACCCAGTGAGGTCCGATTAAAGATAGTTCCAAGGTCTCCAATGATGCAGATGGGAGGTCCGGACAATCTCCAGCTGATAAGAAGAGGATTTAGTTGCCTGATAACAGTTGGGAAGAAACTGTCCCAGAATTTGGAGTGATGTAATCCAACAGTATGTTTCTATATTGCATAGAGTCATACAGCATGGAAACAGGCCCATTGGACCAATTTGCCCACACCGACCAACATGCCCCATCTAAACTAGTTCCACCTGCTATTTTTGGCCCATATCCCTCTAAACCTAACCTATCCATGTACCTGTCTAGATGTTTCTTAAACCGTTGCGATAATACCTGCCTCAACTACCTCCTCTGGCAGCTTGTTCCTTATGCCCACCACCCTTTGAGTAAAAAAATTACATCTCAAGTTCCATTAAATCTTTCCCCCCTCAATTAAAACCTATGTCCTCTTATTCTCGATTCTCCTACTCTGGGCAAGAGACACTGTGCGTTTACCTGATCTATTCCTCTCATGATTTTGAACACCTGTATAAGATCACCCCTCATCCTCCTGCACTCCAAGGAATAAACGCCTAGCCTGCTCAACCTCTCAGTATAGCTCAGTCCCTTGAGTCCTGGTAGCATCCTGGTAAATCTTCTCTGAACCATTTCCAGCTTGACAACATCTTTCCCATAACATGGTGACCCAAACTGAACACAATACTTTAAATGTGGTGCATCTGTTGGAGTTTGTAAGAGTCATTGTAGACACGCCAAATCTCCAAGAGATATTTAGACAGTATGAACAAGTTGGAAATAAAGGGCTATGGACCCAGAAGGGATAAGTTTAATTTAGTATCGGGGTGAAACAAAGAATCTGTTCCTGTGCTGTATGTTCCAATGTTCTATGCTCTTAATATTAATGTGACTTTACAGAAGCAAATTGCTGCCCTCATGTGTAAGCCATACAGTGGGACACAAAATGTCTCAGGTACCGAAGATACTCTGAAGGACAGTGAACATCCCTTGCCGTAGATAGTGTGAAAACTGAAAGGGGAGGATTACATTTCAGGTAAATAGAGAACAAAATTAAATGTCACTTCAAATATAGTCTAAGCCGGCTAAGAGCAAAGCTCTGAGAACAAACCTAAGCCCAGCGTGTGTGAATCCTTACATTTACTTTTAATTTTTCTTCCATGGTAGTAGAGAGTGCCCTTTCACCACTACACAAATATCCAGTCTCTACTGCAACCAGCCCACTTATTGGCAGAGTGGGGGTGGGGGGGAAACATTCACAGAACTATAATTGTTTGGGAAATGCATCTGCAGATGTCAAAATTCTGTATTGGATACGGCAAATTCATTATTGAAAAGGATCATCCGGATTCCATTATATGAACCTTAATTCCATGTGAAAGGCAGCGCTGATTGCTAAAGGAAAATAAAATGAGAACGTTCCCCCAGGCTAATTTAAATGAGATTTAAAGTGAAAGAAGCCAGAACAAATCTGGATTGTCTCCTGTGGAGTATCTTGCTCAGCAGGCAGCCACCTAGAGCTTCAAGTGCAAGTGAACTACCTCCTTATGATCTTCATTGAAACTGCCGTTAAAAATAACAAATCAGACCACATTGAACTTCAATCCCATGGCAACTTCAAATGTTAGGGAGGCACAGTGGCATAAAGGTGGTAAATCAATGGAATTCATTGCCACAGATGGAGGACGTCATTGGGTATTTTTAAAGCGGAGATTAACAGGTTCTTGATTAGTTTGGTTTAGAGATACAGCGCAGAAACAGGCTCTTCGTCCCACCGAGTCCACGCTGACCAGCGATCCATAATGAAACAAAAGATAGGAATAGTGGATGGCCAAAATATTAAAAGGATGAAAGGGTAGATTAACAAGAGGAATATGTTATGCAAAAAGGTAATGGGAACAGGTTTGCAAGCAATATCAGTGGTAATGAGCAATATCTGTCTGAAGAAGGATTCCAACCCTAAACGCCACCCATCATTTTTCGTTTTTTACACAGAGTGGAGTGGGCAGCAGAAAGGTGTTGCCAGGAGTGCTAGTGGAGGCAGATATAATAGTGGCATTGAAGAGGCTTTTAGAAAGGCACATGGAAGTGCAGGGAATAGAGGTGTATGGATCATGTAGAGGAAGATGGGATCTGTGGCATCAACTTGGCATCATGTTCAGCACAAACATGGTGGGCCGAAGGGCTCATTCCTGTGCTACGTTCTACGACCGACAGACGTGGACGGACTACATGGGAGTGAAGACGCTGCTGCCGAGGGAAGGAACAAAGGAGGACCCGGTGTGGAGGGACCGCCGTGAAGGAGGGGGAGGGGGGAAGAACAAGGGTAGACCTGGCGTGGGGTATTTTGTAACTTTCTAAGTGCCCTTTATGTGGCGACTATTTGCATATCTTGGGGTATACACGCAAAGAATTTCACTGAGACTTGCCACATGTGACAATAAAGTATTCATTCATTCATCCATTCATGCATTCATTCATCTTCTAATGCGATAGGACTAGCATAAGATTAGTGTACAAAGGTACACTAATGGTTGGTGTGGACTAAGTTCACTGTGGGACCAGTTCATCATGCAACCCCATGGTTCTATGCACCCAACTGATTCAAGACTTGTACTGACATTATTTCTCCATGTTTCAACTAACATGTCAATATAGCATATTTTTCTCTCTCCAGTCTGTCGATGTCTTGCTTGCCTTGAATGAGGTCATCCCATCTTTTTCTTTTCATTGAGATAGTGGAATAATGTTTGAGTTTCTGTGTAAGCAGCTGGTTTCAGATCATAGAAACATAGAAACATAGAAAATAAGTGCAGGAGTAGGCCATTCGGCCCTTCGAGCGTGCACCGCCATTTGATATGATCATGGCTGATCATCCAACTCAGTATCCCATCCCTGCTTTCTCTCCATACCCCCTGATCCCTTTAGCCACAAGGGCCACATCTAACTCCCTCTTAAATATAGCAGCATGAAAACTGAGGGGGTTTACATTCAAGTAGTTAAATACTGGTGGCGTAGAGTTGTACAACTCCAAGGAAGGTACTCCACCCATCTGCTAATCAAACACCCTCATCCGTGTCCTATCTGTATCCACCTATCTGAAAAAGGGTCCCAACCTGAAACGTCACCTATCCATTTCCTCCAAAGATGCTGCCTGATCCGTTAAGTTACTCCAGCACTTTGTGTCTATCTTTGGTGTGGACCAACATCTCCAGTTCCTTATTATAAGTTATAGGAGCAGAATTAGGCCATTCAGCTCATCAAGGTTACTCTGCCATTCAATCATAGCTGATCTATCTTTCCCTCCCAACACCATTCTCTTGCCTTTTCCCCATAACCACTGACACCCGTACTCATCATGAATCTGTCAATCTGTGCCTCAAAAAACTACACAAAAACTTGGCCTCCACAACCTTCTGTGGCGATGAATTCCACAGATTCACCACCTTCTGACTAAAGATTCTTATTCCACCTATCACTTGCCAGGCTTTGTCCTGCCCCCACCTCTCTTCCCCAGCTTTCCTCTACCTACTCCAATCAGTCTGTAGGAGGGTCCTGACCTGAAACGTCGCCTCTCCATTCCCTCCACAGATGCTGCTTGAACAGCCGAGTTCCTCTGGCACAAAAACAGGCCCTTCAGCTGTCTATTATACTTTTCCCATGTACCCACACATAGGCAGTACTCTTCTGTGCCTTGGAAATGCACACACTGGTGTTGATGTTCTCTTAAAATTAGTTTCGTTTTTAGTTTAGAGATACAGAATGGAAACGGGCCTATCAGTCCACTGAATCCACACTGACCATCGATCACCCGTTCACGTTGGTTCCACACTATGCCACTTTCTCGTTCACTCCCGACACACTTGGGACAATTTACAAAGGCTAATTATCCTTCAAAACCTGTACGTCTTTGGGATGTGGCAGAAAACCGGAGCACCCGGAGGAAGCCCACAGGGTGAACATGCAAACTCCAAAGAGACAGCGCTCGAGGTCAGGATCGAACCCAGGTTTGTGGCGCTGTGAGTTAGCGGCTGTACCAGCTGCACTACTGTGTAGTCATTGGGAGGGATCCTCACTTTTCCCTGGTTCGGAGGAGGTTGTACTCACATTCCTTGAGCTAAGTAAAATATCTTCACTTAGAAGTTGGTCAAGTTCTGGAATTTCCTATCGCAGACAGCTGCAAAGGATCAGTTGTTATTTTCTTTCAAAACACATCAATAGCTTTTGGGATTTTAAGGGGATCAAGGGATATGGGATTCATGTTGTGAAATGGTACCGAGGTAGATTAGCCATGATCATGTTCAGTGGCAGACAGCCTCTCGGAACTAGATGGTCTATTCTTGCTCGTAATTTGCTGTTCTTTTGGCTTTCATGAAATAAGGTGCATTATAAATAAAATCGTCGTACTAAAGGGCGGCACAGTGGCACAGCGGTAGAGCTGCTGCCACACCACGCCAGAGACCCCGGTTCGATCCTGACCTCAAGTGCTGTCTGTACGGAGTTTGGACGTTCTCCCTGTGATCGCGTGGGTTTTCTCTGGGTTTCCTTACACACTCCAAAGACGTGCAGGGTTGTAGATTGATTGGCTTCTGCAAAGTGTCTCTAGTGTGTCGGATGCAATGGTGGGTAGCATAGAGCTAGTGTGAACAGGCAGTTAATGGTCAGCATGAACTCGAAGCGCCGAAGGGCCCGTTTCCATGCTGTATCTCTAAACTCCGAACTATGAATGTGAATGGGAAAAGAACAAATTACAATTGGATCATAAAGGATTCATCTAGCATTGAAGGAGAAGAGCATGGGAAACTAAAAATGAAACTAAAGGCATGTTTGATATTTGCCTTGCTTTGCCCATTATTTGCATGGTCAGTACAATGAAATCGGACAAGCAAAGTACAATGGGCTGTCCATGCCCTTATGAGACAGCACAGGGCTCATCACACTTCTGATCAATATCCAGTGACCACTCTCCCCCCCCACCAAAGATGGATGTTGCAATATTCACTCATGGCTCTGTCCCAGCCCCTGTAATTATTAATCAGTAGAATGTTAGTTCAAGACCACCCCGGGTCGGCACGGCAGTGCAGCGGTAGAGTTGCTGCCTTATAGCGCCAGAGACCTGGGTTCGATCCTGACTATGGGTGCTGTCTGTACAGAGTTTGTACGTTTTCTCTGTGACCTGCGTGGGTTTTCTCCAGGAGTACCCGGTTTCCTCCCATACTTCAAAGACGTACAGGTTTGTCCGCCTATTGGCTTCGGTAAAATTATAAATTGTCCTGAGCGTGTGTAGGATAGAGTTAGTCTGCGGGGATCGCTGGTCGGCGTGGACTCGGTGAGCCGAAGGGCCTGTTTCTGCACTGTAGCTCTAAACTTACCTAAATCCCACAACAGATCCATTAGCAATGATCAAAATTGATTTACAACGATGTTACTGGGACAGGAGGGTTTGAGTTATGAAGAGGGATAGGCCGGGGCTTTTTCCCCCCTAGAGTGTAGTAGGATGAGGGGTGTCAATTTCTAGCATATTATGAAAACCTTCGGTTAAGTTTAGTTTAGTCCTTTTTATCTATTAATTCACCTCTTAAGATGCCAGTGGTCCAGTCCACGGTGGTCAAGAGGTGAATTCAAGAGTATCCTCACCCGAAAGGTTACCTATCCATGTTCACCAGAGGTCCTGCCTGACCCGTTCACTTACTTTAGCACCTTGTGCCTTTTTACTGTGAACCAAGTTCCTTGCATCTCAATGTTCATGTCGTTGGGTTGTAGGCTACGCATGCAGAATAGTTTCTTACATGGTGAAAAAGAAAGGCAGGCAATGTAGGAAATACTCCAACAGGTGTAAGGCAAGACTTCCTTTCATCTGTACAATGTTTTGGGTCCCATTCATTAATTAATTGTTTTCGGGGTGTGGCTACTGTTGTAACATACCACTCAGTTTGTCCACATCGGCTCCCACAGATTACAATATGATGATAGCCAGCTAAACTTTTTAAGCAGGATTGAGTAAAGGATAAATATTGCCTAGGATGTCAAGAAGATCTCCATGCTCTTTAAACTAGTCCTACATGAGAGGACATATCGAGTCTCGTTTAATCTCATACAAAAGATAGCAACATGACAATGCAGCACTGCCAAAGTACTATAGCAAAGCTTAAATCAATACATTTGTGCTTAAGTATCTGAACATAACCCCATGACTCAGATGAACGTGACACCCAACTGCGAAAATAGTTGTGGAAAATAATTGAACTCCACAGTTCTGTAGATGGGGCTTTAGAAATCCAGAGGGCACATTAAATGGAGAAAATAAGTGGAGGCAGGAACTGCAGACGCTGGTTTATACCAAAGATTAGACACAGAGTGTTGTAGCAGCTCAGTGGGTCAGGCAGCATCTCTGGAAAGCACGGATGGAAGAGCTGTCTGAGGAAGGGTCCCGCCCCAAAATGTCACCTATGCCGTTCTCTAGAGATGCTGCTGACCCGCTGAGCTACTCCAGCACTTTGTGTCTTTTTTTTTCTCTGCCAATCTCGGTCCGCAGTACAACAATGCCCTGTGCCAATAAACATCCATGAGGAAACATTCGGAAGCGTGGACCTCCTGTAGCTGAGATGTCTTTAACAAAGGTATGCATCAATGTACCCACCAGGGGCGCTGCACGATTGGCAGCCTCGCCAACAGTCTGTCTGTTTTTTCGTCTTTTTAAAATATTTTTATTGTGTTTAAAAAGTTTGTGTCAATGTTTTCCAGTTTGTTTTATGTGAGTGAGGGGGGGGGGTGATGGGGAGGAGGTCGGGGTAAACTTTGTTTTCAATCTCTTACCCTGCTCGTGATGCGATGTTTACCGGATCGTATCTCCGGTCGTTCTGTGGCCTAACATCCTGGAAGTGGAGGCCTGCTTGGACTAACTTTGAGCCCCACCGTGGGACGTGGACTTAACATCGGAGCCGATTCCTTGCCTGGGATCGCTCCAACCGCGGCCTGCGGACTTTACCATCGAGAGCTCGCAGTCTCGGGAGAGGCCGTAGATGTCGGGAGCGCCAAACGATGCAGAAGGTTTGACAAGCCCCGATTCGGGGTCAGATTGCTCGGCGCCGGAAGCTGACATCCCCCCCGATGCGGGAGCTTGATCGCCACGACGCAGAGGGCCCAAACGCCGCCAGCTACGGCAGTCAAGATCGTCCCGTCAACGGAAGGCTTGAGGCCCCCGACCGCAGGCGAACAAAGAAGGGAAGAGATTGAACTTTTTTTCCGCCTTCCATCACAGTGAGGAATGTGAAGGAGGAATGAGGAAGGACATTAATGCTATTGAGAAAGTGCACCGTAGGTTCACCAGGTTCATTCCCGGGATGGCGGGACTGACATATGATGAAAGAATGGGTCGACTGAGCTTGTATTCACTGGAATTTAGAAGGATGAGAGGATATCTTATAGAAACATATAAAATTCTTAAAGGATTGGACAGGCTAGATGCAGGAAAAATGCTCCCGATGTTGGTGGAGTCCAGAACCAGGGGTCACAGTTTTAGAATAAGGGATAAGCCATTTTGGACTGAGATGAGAAAAAACATTTTCACCTAGAGAGTTGTGAATCTGTGGAATTCTCCGCCACAGAAGGCAGTGGAGGCTGATTCACTGGATGTTTTCAAGTGAGTTAGAATTAGCTCTTAGGGCTAAAGGAATCAAGGGATATGGGGAGAAAGCAGGAACGGGGTACTGAATTTGGAAGATCAGCTGTGATCATATTGAATGGCGGTGCTGCCTCGAAGGGCCAAATGGCCTATTCCTGCACCTATATTTCTACAGTCTTTTCCCTGACTGGATAGGACACAACAAAAAGCTTTTCACTGTACCTCGATACACATGGCAATAATGAACAAAACTAAAGTAAACCATTGCGACACACTTGTGCCTGCCTCACCGGTTCAGGGACAAAAGCAAAATAAATGATACAAATCATGAGTGTTATCCACATCTCCTGAACTGTCAACCTAAACAGGAACACAGTTTTGGACTGCCCTGATACTGATCGACACAAGCACTTATGAAGAGATTTGAGTTCCTGGGGCAGGAAGGCAAGTTAAATCATGGAGTAAATACAAGCATCGCTCAAGGTTGAGAAAGGGCACGAGTTTCATCTCACTGTCTTGAAATATTCAATGGTGATTTGGAATTGTGATGGAGTTAATAAGAGGGGATCTGGGAGTAATGAAAATAAGTGATTTAATCTGCGATGAGCAGTGGAACAGATCGATTTGAATGGATATGGGGATAAAGATGCTCAAGCTGAAGAAGCTTACCCTGTGGGACGAGCAACACATTTAAAGGGCAGTGCACCTCGTAGGTGTTTAAAATAGGAGAGGGACTCTGCAGAGAGTACACTTCCTCAAGTTTAGTTTAGATGGACAGCACGGAAACAGGCCCTTTGGCCCAACTCATCCATGCTGACAAAGATGGCCCATCTAAACTAGTCCCATTTGCCTGTATTTGATCTATATCTTAATTCCTTAATGATCAGCCATGATCACATTGAATGGCGGTGCTGGCCCAAAGGGACAAATGGCCTACTCCTGCACCTATGGTCTATTGTCTATTCCCTTTATCATGTGTCTGTACACCGTGGATGGTTCAATTGTAATCATATATAGTCTTTCCACTGGTTAGCATGCAACAAATGCTTTTCACTGTACCTCGATACACGTGACCATAAAACTAAACTAAACTATCCATGCACTTATCCAAGTATCATTAAATGTTGAAACAAGGATCTGCCTATGATGGTTTACACAAAAGGACACAAAGTGTTTAGTTTAGTTTAGCTTGGTTTAGTTCAGTTTAGTTTAGTTTAGAGATACAGCCCGTCCGCGTCGACCAGCGTTCACCAGTACACTGGTTTTATCCTACCCACAAGGGACAATATACAGAAGCCAATTAACCTACAAATCCGCACGTCTTTGGAGTGTGGGAGGAAACCAGAGCACCCGGAGAAAACCCACACGGTCACAGGGAGACATGGAAACTCATTCAGACAGCACCGGTAGTCAGGATCGAACCCGGGTCTCTGGTGATGTGAGGCAGCAACTCTACCTTGGTACCACTATGGCACCCACAACTGGAATCAAAGAGAGCTCATTCATGGTATCAAATCCAATTTGTTCAGAAATGGAATAGACAATTTTTTAAAGATCTCTCCAAGGATTATGAAAATGTGCAATTCTTTATCCCATACGTCCTTTTATTCCAAGGCTGTGCCCTCTGGTTCTAGATTCTCCCATTTAATGTGCCCCTTCGTTTTTCTTTAATACTGAGCTCTTAAAGTGGAAAGCTTATTGTCAATGGGCTGATCTCAAAGAATGATGAGCTGCTTTACCAGTCCCTGATATTTCTAAAGCAATGTTATCCTTGAGATTCAATATGATGAAACACAATACAAATATGTTACAGACAGATGCCCTGTGAATGGATCCTATGATCCACTCACAGATTTACAATCTTCATTAAATGTATAAAATATTCCCCACCAGCCAATTTCGACTAAATCAGAGAAAAATAAAATAAACTGTAATTTAGCGGAGGTAGACAAAAATGCTGGAGAAACTCTGCGCGTGAGGCAGTATCTATGGAGCGAAGGAAATAGGCAACATTTCGGGTCGAGACCCTTCTTCAGACTGATGTGAGGGTGGGGGAAGCGGGAAGAAGAAAGGAATAGGTGGAGCCAGTGGGCTGAGGGAGAGCTGGGAAGGGGAGGAGAAAGTAGGGGCTACCTGAAATTAGAGAAGTCAATGCTCATACCGCTGGGGTACAAACTGCCCAAGCGAAATATGAGGTGTTGCTCCTCCAGTTTACGGTGGTGCTCACTCTGGCCATGGAGGAGGCCCAGGACAGAAAGGTCGGATTCGGAATGGGAGGGGGCGATGAAGTGCTGAGCCACCGGGAGATCAGGTTGGTTATTGCGAACCGAGTGGAGGTGTTCGGCGATGTAGAGCAGCTGACATCTAGAGCAGCGGATGCAATAGATGTGGTTGGAGGAGGTGCAGGTGAACCTCTGCCGCACCTGGAAAGACTGCTTGGGTCCTTGAATGGAGTAAAGGGGGGAGGTAAAGCGACAAGTGTAGCATTTCTTGTGGTTGCAAGGGAAAGTGCCCAGAGAAGGGGTGGTTTGGGTGGGAAGGGACAAATTGACCAGGGAGTTCCAGAGGGAGCGGTCTCTGCGGAAAGCAGACAGGGGAGGAGATGGGAAGATGTGGCAAGTGGTAGGATTACGTTGGAGGTGGTGAAAATGTCGGAGGATTATCTGTTGTACGTGACGGCTGGTAGGGTGGAAGGTGAGGACAAGGGGGACTCGGCCCTTGTTGTGAGTGGGGGGATGGGGACTGAGAGCAGAGTCACAGGGTATAGAAGAGACCCTGGTGAGAGCCTCATCTATGGTAGAAGAGGGGAACCCCCGTTCCCTGAAGAATGAGGACATCTCCGATGCCCTGGTGTGGAACACCTCATCCTGGGTGCAGATGCGGCAGAGACGGGGGAATTGGGAGTAGGGGATGGAGTCCTTACAGGAAGCAGGGTGGGAAGAAGTGTAGTCCAGATAGCCATGAGAGTCAGTGGGTTTATAGCGGTTTACACCTGCGATGGAGATAGTGAGGTCAAGAAATGTTGGAAATGGTCCAGGTGTATTTGAGTGCCGGATGGAAGTTAGTGGTGAAATGGATGAAGTCAGTGAGTTGTGTGTGGGTGCAGGAGGTAGCACCAATGCAGTCGTCGATGTAGCAGAGGTAGAGTTCGGGGATAGGGCCACGGTACACCTCGAACAATTGCTGTATTTCTGAATCTGTAATTTAGCACCCATTATGATACAAACCTCAACTATGAACTATGCTGAATCTTTGATTGCAGTCAGGACTTTATTGTTATTTTTTGTGGCACAGTGGCTCAGCAGTAGAGGTGCTGCCTCACAGAGCCAGGTTTAAATTCCGACCTCAGGTGCTATCTGCATGGAATATGTACCTTTCCCCTGTGATTGCAAGGGTTTCCTTCAGGTGCTCCGGTTCCCCCCCACATTTTAAAGACGTACTGGCTTGTAGGTTAATTGGCTTCTGTAAATTGCCCCTTGTGTGTAGGATAGAACTAGTGTACGGCTGGCATGGACTCGGTGGGCCGAATGGCCTCTTTCTATGCTGTGCCTCTGAACTAAGTTTAATTTATTGAAATGTTTTAAATTATATATCATCTCTGTGCATTGTGTAGACAGGCCTGTTATGCTGTTGCAAGTATGAATTGTATTATTCCATTGTTGGTGCACATGACAATTAAACACTTTTGACATCTGGGTTTGTAAAGCAAGATGAAGTACATTAAAAAAACTCCATATTTTTGACGTTTACCAAATATGCAAAGACATACTTGAAAAGACAAAACTCAAAACCTAAAGGAAATCTGTAAGGTTTCAGATAATTCAAATAGTCTCAGGAAACGATGACTATAATAGTACAAAAATAAATGGAGTGTTTCCATTAAAGTTATTCCTTTGTTTCACCATTCTGTTAAAACTCCAAAGGAATTACTGGGGGGGGAAAGCTAAGATTGAACTTCTGAAAGGATACATTTTTTAATAAGGGCATCTCGGAATTGTTTTGTAGACGAACAGAAATAAATCATAGTTAATGACTTGAAGTGCAATATGACTTAGGAGAGACTTTCAATACCTGTTGCACTATCACACCATGATTAACCTTCTTCAGTAACAGTAATAATTCTAATGCCACTGGATGCTTATTAAGATGAGAAACCAGGACACTGCATAATAATGACATTCATTCATACAATGAAACCATTAAGATTGGTTGCTATTAGCTATAAAATGTCTGCAAATGTAGAAAAGCTGTCAAATTAACTGTTCTGAAGCTCACCTCAAGCAAGTACCAGGATCCAATTAGACTCTGAAATGCGGAATTTGTGGCATAAATATATGCAATTTAATGCACAATTCTGACAGGCTAGTGCATAACGCAGCTTAAATGGGAGATGAAACGGCCTTTGATTGTGGTTGAATTAGGAGCGCTATCTTAAAGGTGAGGACGCTACAGATTTCACAGTTGTTAAGGCGCGTCGCAATGCTGCAGAGGTGACTTTATAAATAGCACAGCAAGACTCACTCTAATTAATCCCTCTCCGAGAAGCTCGATAGCAAACAATGGCAGCGTGCACAGCTCTGCAACTGCTTGGACTATTTCAGGTTTCACCCTCTCGGCTGCTGCCTTACCACCAGAGGGACGGGTTCATAAGATCATAAGTGATAGGAGCAGAATTAGGCCATTCAGCCCATCGTCTACTCCGCCATTCAATCATGGCTGATCTATCTCTCCCTCCTAACCCCATTCTCCTGCCTTCTCCCCATAACCCCTGACACCCATACTAATCAAGAATCTATCTATCTCTGCCTTAAAAATATCCATTGACTTGGCCTCCACTACCTTCTGTGGCAAAGAATTCCACAGATTCACCACCCTCTGACTAAAGAAATTCCTCCTCCTCTCCTTCCTAAAAGAACATCCTTTAATTCTGAGGCTGTGACCTCCAGTCCAAGACTCTCCCATTAGTGGAAACATTCGCTCCACCTCCACTCTACCCAAGACTTTCACTATTCTGTATGTTTCAATGAGTTCCCCCCTCATTCTTCTAAACTCCAGCGAGTACAGGCCCAGTGCCGACAAACGCTCATCATAGGTTAACCTACTCATTCCTGGGATTATTTTTGTAAACCTCCTCTGGACCCTGTCTAGGGTTTTCTCTGGGTGCTCCGGTTTCTTCCCACATTCCCAAGACGTGCAGGTTTGTAGTTTAATTAGCCTCTGCAAATTGTTCCTGGTGCGTAAGATGGAGCTAGTGTAGGGGGTGATTGTTTATTCGGCACGGTGTACTGAAGGGCCTGTCTCCGCACTGTATCTCTGAACTAAACTAAACTAGTCCCACTATACCCAGAAAATAACATTTACCTTCAGAATTGGTTGCAGTAGTTTCTACACATGAGGTTCACTGGCATAGAGGATACGGTCATTTAACAGTTAAATTCCTGAACATGCAGCCTGGCTATTGATCCAGAGATACAGTTTAAAACCCAGAATGGCACCGGGCAGTTTAAATTAGGGTAATAGAGTCAGACAGTGTGGAAACAGGCCCATCATCCCACTTTGCCCTCCCCACCATCGAACGCAGGAGCCTGAAAACTGTAATGTCAAGGTTCAGGAACAGCTACTTCCCTACTGCCATCAGGCTATTAAATACGACAGCAAATAAGCTCTGAACTACAACAGACTATTATTTTTATTGCACTATATCTGTTTATTTATTGAGTATGTGTGCATGTGTATATATACACACTGAACTTTTTTTCTCCCGTTATGTACTATGTTTACATATTCTGTGGTGCTGCAGCAAGTAAGAATTTAATTTTCCTCTCTGGGACATATGACAATAAAACACTCTTGACTCTTGAGTTAAAATGGCTACAACCAGGAGATCCAGTAGACCTTGGCAGACACTACAACCTCCAAATAAGCTCTGAACTATATTGGCTTTGGGACATTGTTTTTGACTTTGCACTATTATTGTATATTTACTTTTCTATTTTTTTTAATCAATGTTAACTGAACTTTTTTTTGCTATTTATTACGGGTTATACAGAGTACTATGTTTACATATTTGTTGTGCTGCTGCAAGGAAGAATTTCATTATTCTGTTTTGGCACATGTGACAATAAAACACTCTTGACTGAGTGCAAGTGTTGGGGCTTTTGGACAGGCACATGGATATCCAGGGAATGGAGGGGTATGGATGGTGTGCAGGCAGATAAGAGTTGGTCTTGGATTCATGGGCCGAAGGGGCTGTTCTGGTGCTGTACTGTTCTATGTTCTATGGTCGCCATGGACACGATGGGCTGAAGGGCCTGTCCCTGTGCTGTACTGTTCTATGTTCTATGGTCGCCATGGACACGAATGGACCAAAGGGCCTGTTGCTGTGCTGTATTGTTCTATGTTTAGGAAGGAAATGCAGATGCTGGTTAATACCAAAGATAAACACAAAATGCTGGAGTAACTCAGCAGGTCATGCAGCATCTCTGGTGAAAAGGAATAGGTCACGTTTCGGGTTGGAACCCTTCTTCTGAGGAAGTGCCTATCTACTGTACTGTTATATGTTCTGTGGTCAGCATGGACATGATGGGCCAAAGGGCCTGTTCCTGCGCAGTCCAAATACGTGACTGATCCAGACATGAGATTGGTTTTGTTCCCGAAACAGCCTCAAACTTCTATCAACAAAATTGTCAGAAGACAAAGGAATTTAACGAGCTGTTGTCGCCACGATCAACTGTAAAGGAAGTCACCTTCCACGGCGGCACTGTGTGGGCGAGCGAGAGGAAGGTGCCCAGCATGGAGCACTGCCAGGGGAAACAACCTTTACAGCACCACGGCGCACCTCATCAATGCACTGATCAACACCATAACTATCCAGCATCGCTGCTGCCTCCTAAATGTCACGACGAAGGAGAGCTGAAAGAATGATTCTTTAAGGCTTATTTAAATCGCTCTTTGAGAACTGCAGGGAGCAGACTGAAGCGAGTAAAGCAATTGCATTAGGTGGTGGGTTGCCGTGACATCTGAGTACTGACTATTGAGCACTGGACTGTGCCCACCAGCTGAGATGGCTTCTGTTTGATGTATTTGAATAAACCCTTATTAAATTTTTTATTCACTTTGTGCCGCGGCGTCTTTTTTATTTGCTCAGTGGCACTTGAAGAATCTTTTATTTTGGGTCCCGTTGCCATAGATACATCATGATGTCGTCAGTGGTGTGTGGTTGCTAAGCCACTGGACCAATAATGCAAGGGCCTGAACTCATGATCTGGACACACAGGTTCAAATCTCAGCACGGCAACTCGGAAATTAAAATACAATGAATTTAATAATCTGGAATTAATAAGGGAGGAAGAGTAATGAGGGGAATAATGTGATTGATTATGTAAGACTATCAGATTTGCTCATTCAACACAGACCAGACTTTTTGGCCCACAAAGACAGCAGTCCTGAGCTACTATCTACCTCATTGGAGATCTTTGATTGGACTTTATTAGACTTTATGTTCCATTAAACGTTACTCACGTTATTCCCTTCATTCTGTATTTGAAGACTGTGAATGGCTCGATTGTAATCATGTATTGTCTTTCTGCTGACCGGTTAGCACGCACTATACCTTGGTACACGTGACAATAAACTCAACTCAACCTAAACGCAAACAATGCCTGTGCCTGTAATGGTGAGGGCATGGTCCTGGGAGTTCGATTTTAGACTTTAGAGATACAGCGTGGAACTATGCCAAGCGGCCCACTGAGTCCACCATACACAAGCGATCACCTCTTGCACTACCACTATCCTACAAACTAGGGAAATTTACAATTTTTTACCAAAGCCAATTAAGCTACAAACCTGTGTTGGTAGGAACTGCAGATGCTGGTTTATACCGAAGATAGACCCAAAATGCTGGAGTAACTCAGCAGGTCAGGCAGCATCTCTGGAGAAAAAGAATACATGACTTCACAGGTTGGAACCCTTCTCAAATCTGTACGTCTTTGGAGTGTAGGAGAAAACTAGAGCACCTGGGGAAAACCCATGTGGTCACAGGGAGAACCTGCAATCTCCATACAGACATTAGCCTGGTCATGTAGTACTCAGGTGTCTGGTGCTGTAAGGCAGCAGCAACTCTATTGCTGTGCTGCCTCGCAGTGTTTAATTCAAGAGATGGATTAAACTTTTGTTTAATCATGTTATAGCTATACAAGACATTGGGGAGTGCACTGGGAGTATTGTGTGCAGGTCTGGTCACCTAGCTATAGGAAGGATGTCCTTAGGCTGGAATGAGTGCAGAAAACATTCACAAGGATGTATCCTTTTGTGTATTAACCAGCATCTGGTGCTTCAGTTATAAGAAGGGAATGGATAGGCTGGGCCTTTTTTTCCCTGGAGCGTAGGAGGCTGAGGGGTAACCTTATAAAGGTATATGAAAACATGACGGGGCACAGATATCATAAATTATCAATTTTTATCTCAGGAAATGGAAATCTAATACTTGTGGGCATAGGTTTAGGGTGAGAAGGGGAAGATTTCAAGGGGGCTGAGGGACAAACTTTTCACACAGTGGGGAGTGTGTATGTGGAAAGAGATTCTAAAATAAGTGGTAGAGGCAGGAACAATCACTTTTGGAAGACCTTTGGACATGAAACTGGACATAAATTTGTTGGAGGAATATGGACCCAATATAGACAAGTAGAACTAGCTCAGGTAGGTTTAGTTTAGGTTTGTTATTGTCACGTGTATCAAGGTTCAGTGAAAAGCTTTGTTTTGCATGCTATCCAAACAGATACGATATCTATCTATCTATCTATCTATCTATCTATCTATCTATCTATCTATCTATCTATCTATCTATCTATCTATCTATCTATCTATCTATCTATCTATCTATCTATCTATCTATCTATCTATCTATCTATCTATCTATCTATCTATCGCTAAAAGTCTGTTCATGACCGCTTTTGGCTCGCTGTGGCGTGATTTCCGAGAGAACGCCGCCACCTACTGCCGTCATTTTTGGCCACCTCACTCAGAGCCCCCCTCCCCCTTCCGGGACCGGAGGATTTTTCCCATCGATGAAAAATCAGAGAGATATTAATGTTTTTACATTTTTTGCCATTCTCTCTGCTGCCCCTGTTGCTGGGAGGGGGGAGGGACTATAAAACACGGAAGTGGTGTGCCTCACTCAGTCTCTGCAAGATGGAGGAAGCCACAGAGTCACGTCTCTCTGAATAACACTAAACACATGTCTACTCAACTGTGAGTGCCCTTAATGTGGTTTGAAAATGAAAATATGGTTGCTTTGAAGTACAAATGCACTGCAAATGGCTGTTTGGGTGGGGTGTTTTGGGTTGAAGTGGGAATGCACTGCAAATGGCTGTTTGGGTGGGGTGTTTTGGGTTGAAGTGGAAATGCACTGCAAATGGCTGTTTGTTTTTTTTTGGGTTGAAGTGGAAATGCACTGCAAATGGCTGTTTGCCAAAATTTGACAACTTCCTGTTTGCATTATATAGATTTTAGATAAAACGCTACCACTTACGACTGTGATTTTTGGCCATCTTACTCAGTCCTCCTCCGCTCATCAGGTGCAGAGGATTCTTCCCATCAATGAATAATAAAAGTGTTATTAGTGTTTAAAAAATGTTGAGAATCTCTCTCCTGTGAATTACGCCATGAAGGCCACACCTTTTCCGGGGGGAGGGATTATAAAACCCAGAAGTGTGGGTGTGGCTCAGTCTCTGCATGATGGGGGAGGGAGAGGTCACGACTCTGTCTGAGCTGTGAATCAACTGAACACACTGAATGTCTACTGAACTGTGAGTGTGGTGTTTTGTGTGGTTTTATGGTGGTTTAACCCTGCTTGAAATGATATGAAACTGCATTTGAATGTGGTGGCCTTGCACCCTGCATGAAATGGTATGAAACTGCATTTGAATGTGGTGTCGTTGCACCCTGCATGAAATGGTATGAAACTGCATTTGAATTTGGTGGCCTTGCACCCTCCTTGAAATGGTATGAAACTGCACTTGAATTTGGTGGCCTTGCACCCTGCTTGAAGTGGTATGAAACTGCACTTGAATTTGGTGGCCTTGCACCCTGCTTGAAGTGGTTGGAAACTGCACTTGAATTTGGTGGCCTTGCACCCTGCTTGAAATGGTAGGAAAATGGATTTGAATTTGGTGGCCTTGTACTCTGCTTGAAATGGAATTTCAAGGAATAGCCGTGAGTCAACTGCCAGCCAACCAGCCGTGAGTGAGCTGCCAGCACATCAGGCTTGAGGGACTGAGCTGCCACCCCAAGAATCCATTTGGCCCACAATGTCCATACTAGCCCTCTGGAGACCAGTAGTCCCTGCAGCCAACAGCACCCATACCAGCACTCCAGAAAGCCCCCCCCCACTGGCCCTCCCGTGTGAACATGGGACCCAACGGGTTCCACTTAGTCTAGTATATAAATACAATCAAGTCAAACCCAAGTACATTAGATGGAGCAAAGGGGAAGATACAGAGTGCAGAATATATTTCTCAGCATTGTAGAGCATTGTAGCATATCAGTTCCATAGACAAAGTCCAATGTCCACCATAAGGTAGAAGTGAATGGAAGGATCGGTCAGGATCCTGATTACAGAGAGGGAGAAGCTGTTCCCGAGTCTGGTGGTGTGTGCTTTCCCAATGCCAAATTAAATTAACCCCAGCTGTACAAAATGATCTGTATCCCTCAATCCATGGATTTTCATGTGCTTGTCTAAATGCCTTAAACACCACTATCATATCCACTCCCACCACCATCCCTGGCAACACATTGGCTGACCTACCTTTCTCTCTCAACCCCATTCTCTTGCCTTCGCCCCATAACCCCCAAAACCTTTACTAATCAAGAATCTGTTAATCGTCTCCTTAAAAATATCCATTGACTTGGCCTCATTGAACCTTACCTAATAGTGATAGGCCTGGAAAGAGTGGATGTGGAGAATCTAGGACCAGAGTGCATCGCCGCAGAATAAAGGGACGCTTGTTTAGAAAGAAGATGAGGAAGAATTTCTTTAGTCAGAGGGTGGTGAATCTGTGGAATTCAGATTTAGAAAAAGGAGGTTCACTGCCTTCTTAAGAAGAAGGCAGTGAAGGCAGGAGACTCACTGCCTTCTTTCCCTGTAAACCTCATAGTTGGCGCCTGCAATGGCTGTCTCGCCTACAGTGTGCTTCATCCTTTCCTTCTTTGTTGTTTCATTGTATGTGTTAAATGTATGGTTTAGTGTTCTTTAGCTTGTTTTATGTGGGGGGTGAGGGTTGGATGAAACTTTTTTAATCTCTTACCACGACGGAGATGAGATTTGTTTTTTCCTTATTGTATCACCATCCGCACATCGTGGAGCTGGTGGCCTCTTGCTGGAGATCCAACCGCGGGAACCTGGGGACTTAACATCGTGGAGCTGGCGGTCCCTGTCGGGGATCGACCTCGGAGCTCCAAACGCGGGAGTCTGCGGACTTTAACATGGTGGAGCTCGCAGTCCCTGGTTAGAGACCAACTTCGGGAGCCCCAAGCCGCAGGAGCTCCGATTGCCCCGACGCAGGAGCTCCGATCGCCCCGACGCGGGAGCTCCGATCGCCCCGATGCGGGGGCTCCGATCGCCCCGACGCGGGAGCTCCGATCGCCCCGATGCGGGGGCTCCGATCGCCCCGACGCGGGAGCTCCGATCGCCCCGACGCGGGGGCTCCGATCGCCCCGACGCGGGAGCTCCGATCGCCCCAATGCGGGGGCTTTGATCGCCCCGACGCGGGAGCTCCGATCGCCCCGACGCGGGGGCTCCGATCGCCCCGACGCGGGGGCTCCGATCGCTCCGACGCGGGGGCTTTGATCGCCCCGACTGCAGATGGTTCGACTGCTCCAATCGCAGGAGAATAAAGAGGAAGATTCGATTTAATTCCCTTCCATCACAGTGCGGAATGTGGGGAATCCGCTGTGGTAGATGTTTGTGTTAACTTTTATGTAGTTATGAGCCTTGTTGCTTTTTTTTAGTATGGCTGTATAGTAATTCGAGTATCACTGTACCTTAATTGGTACATGTGACAATAAACAGACCTTTGAAGGGGGACTCGTGCATGGGCAATAAATGCTGGCCTGATTAATACCAAAGATCATAGTGCGGAGGAAGATAGTCCACTCGACCAATGTACGGTCATGGGCAGATTCATGGGTGACCTTTGGCCCCATTTCCGTAACCGGCTTCCGTCTCCGCACCAAAGATTCCATAGCGGAGCAAAGATACTAGTGTGGAGACGGGAGACGGATCTGGAAACATCCTCGTAAAAATTAAAGATCTTTGGTAAAAATCTTATCCTCATTTTCTTTCTGCCTCTCTGCCTCAAAATAAAAAGCAAAAAGATGCCTATGTTCCTTCCACAGCGTGGGGGAAGTCTGGCCCGGATCAGCACGGCTGGGACGCCAGGGTAAAGTTGCGGGGAGGTTTGCAATGTATTTTTAACAGAATTATAATGCATTAACATATTAATCATATATCACAAAAATAACAGAATTATGAATTGACAGAATTATGAATGATGAATCTAACACTATAATCACACACACAAACTGTTCCCCCACAACGCTGATTACACTGCGAGAGGGATAACCAAAGTCGGGTCGAGTTACTGAAATGGACGAAGAAAAGGCCCACATTCCACTCCGTTGCGTACTACACGTCCGCCCATTGGATTTGGCAGGAGTGGACTACCTTGCACGCTATAGGATCTTTGATTAATACTGCAGTAACGCTCAAATTGCCAAGCCGATAGAAAGTGGCGATCACTGGGAGAGTTTAAAAAATGTAAAAATTGACATTTGAAGAAGGATTAAATATTAAACCTTCTTAGTGATATCTGGAGAAGCATTAATTAAATATTAAGCAAAAACATGGGTTTAATTAGGATTTTCAAATGAATTATAAATTAATGTCATTTAAAGTCACACCCTCGAGGGTGAAACTTGTCAGAATCTTCAATTAATCTTTCTGTTAGTAAACAGAATATTAGCAAATCCAACATGCAAGCAGTCCCTTAAAAGAGATTGGTTAAGTGACCTGTGAAAGATAAAGTTACAGTTAGAGGTCGCATGTGCTCTGTTTCCCTTTGAATGTTTGATTTGTGAACTGCTCTAATTAACACTTCAGCATTGTGGTAGATTATTAGGTACTGCCACAGGACAGACCTTTACAGGGCAGCGAGTCTTATTTCCACATTAACAAGTAACACATGTAGGAAGGAACTGTAGATGCTGGTTTAAGCAGAAGATAGACACAAAATGCTGGAGTAACTCAGCGGGACAGACAGCATCTTGGGAGTAAAGGAAGAAAGGTCTCAAATCCAAAACGTCATCTATTCCTTTTCTCCAGAGATGCTGTCTGACCCGCTGAGTTGCTCCAACTTTTTGTGTCTATCAACAAGTAACATGTGTAGGAAGCAACTGCAGATGGTGGTTTATATCGAAGATAGACAAAATGTGTAGGATTAGGAATGTGTAGTCTGATCCGCTGAGTTAACAAGTAACATGCTCTGCAGGTTTTCCTCAGCTTCTTGTATTTGGCTGAAGACCCAGGTCCCTTCCAGCAACATTGTTGATCAATCTGTCGCATCATTCTCCTCAGTTATCTCACTTTTGCATCCATTCCTGCACATTTGGGGCAATTTTACAGAGGGCCAATTAACCTCATGTCTTTGGGATGTAGGAGGAAACTAGAGCACCCGGAGGAAACCCACGCGTTCACAGGGAGGACGAGCAAACTCCACATGGACCACTGCTGAGGTCAGGATCGAGCTCAGGTCTCTGAGGCAGTGAGGCAGCTGCATCATCATAATGGAACTAAACTTAACTTTAGGAAGGATGAGAAGGTAGCGGGAAGGCGGCTGAAATGATTGAGCAGCACGGTGACAAGGATGAGGAATCTCAATGTCAAGATTAGAAGTGGGGTTGTTCTTCTCGGAACAAAGAGTTTTTTAGAGATACTGTGTGGACACAGGCCCTTTGTCCCACTGACTTCACGCCGACAAACGATCACCACATACACTAGTTCTATTCAACCCACTAGGGACAATTTACAGAAGCCTATTACCCTACAAACCTGCACGTCTATGGAATGTGGGATGAAATCGAAGCACCCGGAGAAAACACACGCGGTCACAGGGAAAACGTACAAACTTCGTACAGACAGCACCTGTTGTCAGGCTTGAACCTGGGTCTCTGGCGCTGTAACACACCAACACTACCACTGCGCCATCATGCCGCTTGTATTTAGAGGAGATTTAATAGTGCTGGTTTAGATCGCAAACAGTTCAGACGCGGTTAATAGGAGGCAGCTGTTTTTATTGAGATGCAAAGTGCTGGAGTAACTCAGCATGTCAGGTCGTATCTTTGGAGCACAGAGATAGGTGACGTTTCGGGTCAAGATCCTTCTTCAGACAGACACAGAACGTCACCTAATCATGTTCTCCAGAGATGCTACCTGACCTGCCGAGTTACTGCAGTACTTTAAATCCTTTTGTGTATTAACCAGCATTTGCAGTCCTTTGTTTCTTCAAGCTGCTCCCATTATTGGATGGTTGAAGAATCTGGAGTTATTTGTTTTCAAACTTCTGTATCTCCTGCCTGATGGGAGAGGGGAGAAGAGGGAGTGACTGGGGTGAGACTGGTCCTTCATTATGTTGGCGGAATTGCCGAGGCAGCGTGAAGTGTAGATGGGGTCAATGGAAGGGAGGCCGGTTTGTGTGATCGTCTGGGTGTAGTTTTTGTTCTGTTCCAGTCAGCTGAGACAATGCATAATCAAGCCGTCCACAGTGTGGAGATACAGGATAAAGGGAATTGCGTTTAGTGCAAGATAAAGTCCAGTAAAGTGATTAAAGATAGTCTGAAGGTCTCCAAAGAAGTAGATGGTAGCTCATGGTCCGGTTACCTGATAACTGCTGGGAAGAAACTGTCCCTGAATCTGGAGGTGGTCGGAGTGTAAATGGGTTAGAATGAAGCTGCTGATTTCTCTTTTTTTTCAACACGGTTTACAAGTGGATCAGCCCCCAGGGCTATATCACTTCAGTTCTAAGGCGAAGGATCTTCGATATGGTACATTTTTTTAAGATTAATCCCCGACGCATTAAACATGCCCCTAGGGAAGATCATCAAAATCATTGCAATGGAGGAGCTGAGAAAGATAGGACTGCAAGGAAGTCAGATGATGGAAGTCGAGGAATGATGGAAGTCAGATGATGGAAGTCAAGGAATGATGGAAGTCAGATGATGGAAGTCAAGGAATGATGGAAGTCAGATGATGGAAGTCAAAACTCATTGCCACCAGCCAGCGGACAAAACACAGAAGGAATTTCATTGAGGACGTTACATGCAATTATGTCTTCTACAAATGAGAAATGTCCCTCAGCTGCACATGAAATTCGATTGCGTTATCACCAGGTTAAAAAAACAGCTCCTGGAAACCCATCGTTAGGATTAAGTCAATTATCTGGAAGGTTGAAGCGGCATCCCAATGAATGGCTGGTGCACTGTATATGGCGGGATCGAGCTTTCTCCCAACTGATGAAGATCACACTTTTGATGCTTATATTTGTGGAACAGCTGAACAATTTGCCTCGGGCACTTCAGCTTCTGATGGCTTGGTGATATGAATTCAGATTGAGCTGCCTTACTTATACTGAGGCTGGTCTCTCACTTCTTCAGGCCCATTGAATCTCATTTCCTAGCTAAGCAATAACTTTATAATTTCCTTTCTAGTTTTGAAATCCCTCCATTACCTTTCCCATTCCCATTTCCATAAAGTCCGGCTGAAGAAGGGTCTCAACCCGAAACAGCATCCATTCTTTCTCTCCTGCCTGTCCCGCTGAGTTACTCCAGCATTTTGCGCCTATCTTCCATTAAGCCCTTTGGTCTTACAACCAGCTGCGATATTTGTATTCTTCTATACGTGGCTCATTGGCAATCCTCTGTTTCAATCTGACACCTTCAGATTTAAGGAAAATTTCTTCCCAGCTGTCTTCCCAGCTGAGAGAATGGAGCGGCTGGGATAGTATACCCTGAAATTTAGAAGGATGAAAGGGTATCTTAATGAAACATATAAGATTATTAAGGGTTTGGACATGCTTGAGGCAGGAAACATGTTCCCAATGTTGGGGGAGTCGAGAACCAGGGGCCACAGTTTAAGAATAAGGGGTAAGCCATTTAGAACGGAGACGAGAAAACACTTTTTCTCACAGAGAGGTGTGAGTCTGTGGAATTCTCTGCCTCAGAGGGCGGTGGAGGCCGGTTCTCTGGATACTTTCAAGAGAGCGGAGTCAGGGGATATGGGGAGAAGCCAGGAACGGGGTACTGATTGTGGATGATCAGCCATGATCACATTGAATGGCGGTGCTGGCTCGAAGGGTCAAATGGCCTACTCCTGCACCTATTGTCTATTGTCTCACCAGCTAGAGAGTGGTCCTGACCTACCATCTACCTCATTGGAGACATTCTTCAATCGGACTTTTTTTGCACTAAACGTTATAACCTTTATCCTGTATCTGTACATTGTATAGGAGGGAACAGCAAGATTCTGCTTTACACCGAAGATAGACACCAAATGCTGGAGTAACTCAGCGGGTCATGCAACATCTCTGGAGAAAAGGAACAGGTGACGTTACGAGTCGGAACCCTTCATCAGACTCTGAAAAAGTCTGAAGAAGGATGCGGGCCCAAAACGTCATCTGTTCCTTTTCTCCAGAGATGCTGCCTGACCCGCTGAGTTGTTCCAGCACTTTGTGTCTATCCCTCTATTCCTTGTACTTCCATCTAAAACCCTCTTACACGCCGCTATCGTATCTGTCTCCACCACCACCGCTGGCCGTGTGTTCCAGGTGCCCACTACTCAGTGTAAAAAACTTGCCCCAACTATGGTCTTCAATGGATTGTACCTTTGGTTGCACTACAGATGTTGGTTCTGTACACTGTGGACGGTTTGATCGTAATCATGTATAGCCTTTTTGCTGAATGGATAGCATGCATCAAAAAGCTTTTCACTGTACCTCGATATACGTGACAATAATAAACTAAGCTAAACCTTTGCACCGCAATTTCCTTCCTATCCTCCTCTAATGTATCTCTCTTCCCTCAGCTTAAAAGCTTGTTAATCCAAACTAACTATCCAAAACCTCCTCGTGTCACTCATGACCAATATGTTCAGTTTGACCGGCACCGTCTTGGCCACACTTTGATCTCACTGCTACATGGGGGAGAAGGCACAGCAGCCTGAGACCGTTATTTCCAGGTTTCAGCGCACGATACTTCCCATCGGCTATTAGGCTCTTGAAGCACCTTGCACAACCCTAAACGCAACCCGACCTCTGCATCAAACAACTATGGACATTGCACTAAGGTTGCCTCGCGTACGTTGGCTTGCACTATCGTGTTCTGATTTGGTTCGGTTTAGAAAGGAACTACAGATGCTGGGTTATAACCTAAACACAAAATGTTGGAGTAGCTCAGCGGGCCAGGCAACATCTCTGAAGACAAGGAATAGGTGATGTAGGCTGGATGGATTCCAACCCCAAATGTCACCTATCCCTTTTCTCTAGAGATGCGACCTGACCCGCTGAATTACACCAGCATTTTGTGTCTATCTTTGGTGTGGTTTGGTTTAGTTTAGTTTAGAGATACAACAGAAACAAGCCCTTCGGCCCACCGGGTCTGCGCTGCACATCGATTCTCCTTTCACGCTAGTTCTATGTTATCCCACTTTCTCATCCACTCCCTACATTCTAGGGGCAATTTACAGAGGCCAATTAACCTACAAATCTGCATGCCTTTGGGATGTGGTAGAAGCTGAAGCACCCGGGGGAAAACCACGCGATCACAGGGAATACTTGCAAATTCCACAAAGACGGCACCCGAGGTAAGGATCAAATCCAGGTGTCTGGCTCCATAAGGCAGCAACTCTACCGTTGCACCATTGTGCTATCCAAAGAGAATAACTTAGATTAACTGATATTTTATTGTATATTTATTTGTTGAATTGTCATGTTTAATATGTAAAGTTACAGCAAGTCGGAATTTCATTGCTCCAATCCTGGTGTTCATGACTATTAAATGGTCTTGATCTGGCTTGAAATGACACAGTGGTGCAGCAGTAGAGTTGCTGCCAGAGACCTGGATTCGATTCTGACTACGAATGCTGTTAGTATGGAGTTCGCACCTTCTCCCTGTGACCGCATGGGGTTTTTCCGGGTGCTCTGGTTTCCTTCCACATTCTAAAGATGCGTATGTTTGTAGGCTAATTGCCCCTTGTGTTTAGTATGTAAAACTGGGCTAACATAGAACTAGTGTATGGAAGATCAATGGTTGGCGCGGCCTCAGTGGGCCAAAGTGCTTGTTTCCATGCTCTATCTCTAAATACTAAATCTCCTGAAGATATACAAAATGCCGGAGTAACTCAGCGGGACAGGCAGCATCTCTGGAGAGAAGGAATGGGTGATGTTTCGGGTCGATGCTGCCTGTCCCGCTGATTTACTCCAGCTTTTTATGTCGATCCGGTTTAAACCAGCATCTGCAGTTCCTTCCTACAAATCTCCTGACTATTGTTTAGCAATGCTGCTGAAAAGCACCTTGGAAGTTTTTGCAGCTATATCAGATGTAGCTACTGATTATACATCTTTAATTTCTGTTTCACCTTCTGGAGCACAATAGTCATTCCAATCCAAAACAACTGGCAATAATTCTGTGACAATACTCAAGGTAGGTCACATTGGCAGAAATGATTCTCCACCCACATGACCCAACAAGCGCAAGGAAGACTCAGACAAGTAAGATATATAACCAAGCGCAAATCTATTTATGGCTCACCTGTGTACTCTATTCTCCGCAGGGTCACTTGAACTTGTCTATGTGACTGAAGGCCTCAGCAAAGAACAAAGAGTAAAGCTATACAGTAACAATAATATAGAAACAGGAGTAAGGCATCACCCCATGAAAAATTATGTTCCGTGAGCTAACTCCAGTAACACATGTTGATCTCATAACCCTCGTTCTTAAACTAAGGACATGGAACCACCTCCAGACCTGGCCCCGATCCACCGGCGTCACCGACACGGGGCCGTGCAGACGGTTGCCAGACCCCGGCCATGGCAGGCAGCCGGCCGTGGATGCCGCCTGGAGTGGGACGAGGCTCTTCTCCTGCTCGCCCCCGAAGACCGGGGAGTGGAAGGAGGAGAAAGTCGACGACAAAGGCAGAGGATGGACAAAGGGCCGATGGTAGGAGGTTCCGGAGGGGGGGGGGGGGGAGGGAGGAGGGAGGAGGGAGGAGGAGGTGGAGGTGTGTGTAACCTCCCACGCCGTCAAGGTCCTTCTGAGGCACCCCCAGGACATGAAAGCTGAAGGACCAGAGTGGAGAGGGACTAGCGGCAGGTGCTCAGGGCTGCCAACTCTCACGCTTTGAGCGTGAGAATCACGCATTTCAATCAACTCTCACGCCCTCACGCTGATGACAGAATTCTCACGCTGTCTTCAGTCCTTGCACAGCAAGGATCCTATAGCAGGGCTACACGATCTTTGCTGCACAGTTTGTCGCCTTGCGCCACATGACAGCGATCTGCACGATCTGGGGAAGCGCGTCGGTCCCGGGAGGCGGGTGTCAGCGCTTCTGTGTGCCGGCTGTGAGCGCTGTGCTGCCGCCCTCCCTACTGCCCTTCAACTCACACGGCAGCGCCAGCGCCGCCAATCCACGCTGCACCGTGCCCGCCGGACTCCCCATTGGGCGTCGGGAGAGAGAGGGAGGGGAGAAAGAGAGAGAGAGAGGGAGGGAAAGAAAAAAAGGGAGGGATGGAGGCGAAGAGAGACAGGGGAGGGAAGGTAGAAAGGGGATGAAGGGGAGGAAGGAGATGGAGGGTGAGGAAAGAGAGGGAGGGGGAGGAAATAGGGAGGGGGAGGAAAGAGGAAGGGAGGGGGAGGAAGGGAGGGGGAGGAGAGAGGGGGAGGAAAGAGGGAGGGAGGGGGGCGAGAGAGGGGGAGGAAAGAGGGAGGGAGGGGGAGGAGAGAGGGGGGAGCAAAGAGGGAGGGGGAGAGAGGGGGAGGAAAGAGGGAGGGAGAGGGAGGAAAGAGGGAGGGAGGGGGAATGAAAGGTGTGTGTGTGTCTGTGTCTGTCTCCCCATGTGTGTCTCCTTGTGTGTGTTTGTCTGTCTCCCCGTGTGTGCCTCCCTCTGTGTGTGTGCGTGTCTCAGCATGTCTCCCTGTGTGTGTGTGTGCCTCTGTGTGCGTGCGTGTCTCTGCATGTGGGTGCCTCCCTGTGTGTGTGTGTGTGTCTCCCTGTGTGTGTGTGTCTCCCTGTGTGTGTGTGTGTGTGTCTGTGTGTCTCCCTGTGTGTGTGTATCTCCCTGTGTGTGTGTGTGTGTCTGTGTGTCTTCCTGTGTGTCTGTGTGTCTCCCTGTGTGCGTGTGTCTGTCTGTCTCCCTGTGTGTGTGTGTGTGTGTGTGTGTCTGTCTCCCTGTGTGTGTGTGTCTTCCTTTGTGTATGTGTCTCCCTGTGTGTCTGTAGACACATCCTGGCCTTAGACAGGGTTGCCAACCCTCACGCTTTGAGCGTGAGAGTCACGCATTTCAGCCAATTCTCACGCTGATGACAGAATTCTCACTCTGTCTTCAGTCCCTGCACAGTTTGTCTCTTTGCACTACATCACAGCGATCTGTGCAGTCTGTGGAAGCGTGTCAGTTGGCGGCTGTGAGTGACGTCGCGTCTCTTCTCTTCTTTCTTGGTTGGATGTGCAGCCGCCGACAACATGAAGCAGCCGGAGATAGAAGTAACCAGGTGAATCGGTTGTAAAACATGGTTGTAAAACATCGGTTGTAAAACAATGAGGCCAAACATCTAGGACAGGGTTCGGCAATCTACAGCACACGGGCCGAATCCGGCACATAACCCAAAAAAACTTTTTTTTAAAATTTGTTTTCGCGGAGTCGGGGCAGGTGAGCCAACCTGAGAACGGCAGCCAGTCCCTGGGCACGCAGAATACCAACTTGATCATTATGGACAAATTGGGCCAGCCATGTATATGTTGTATAACTCTGACTATGCAGATCTGAATGGGCTTAGAATGACCATTTAAGCAAAATTGCCCCCACTTTCCCCATTTTGATTCTTGAGATTAATATCCCTTTGCCCTGTTAAAGCGATAAAGTACTTATGAGGTAGAGTCAGGAAAGGGAACATGTTATTTTTTTTTAGTTTGCTTTAATTTGTTAGTTGATTGTTTGTTGACTGCCATAATTCCTGAAATGGTCTTAAAGTAACTTAACAGTTATAAAGCAGAAATAAGTGATTTTTGTCCAAACAATTGGAACTTGCATAAAATGTTTGCATTATTAGCAGGGCTGCCAACTCTCACGCATTGAGCGTGAGACTCACGCATTTCACAAAATTCTCACGCTCTCATGCTGATCACAAAATTATATAATGAGAATAGGACCTGTTTTGCTTAACAAATAGTGTAGGAAGGAATTGCAGATGCTGGTTTAAACTGAAGATAGACACTAAAAACTAGAAAAACTCAGCAGGACAGGCAGCATCTCTGGGAAGAAAGAATGGGTGATGTTTCGAATCGAGACCTTCAGCCTGAAGAGGTTGAAAACCAGCCATAAAACACAATGACTGGACATGTGTGTTATCCAACTAAGGGCAGAAATCAGAATCATGTGTTCATCTTTATTCACGTGACACCATAATAAATATATTACAGAAAAAATAATTTAATGGGGTGGCACGGTGGCGGAGAGTTGCTGCCTTACTACTACATGGGTTTTCTCTGGATATTCCGGTTTCTCCCATATCCGAAAGAAGTGCAGGTTTGTAGGTTAATTGGCTTCTGTAAATTGTCCCTGGCGTGATGGATGGAATTGGTGTACGATAGATTGCTGGTCGGTGTGGACTTGGTGGGCTGAACGGCCTGTTTCCATATATATTTTTACATATATATCTTAATTTCATTGAACTATATATGATTGAATATGTGGCATTATTTTCATCTTGTTTCTATATTCAAAGGGTAAGGTTGATTGATTTATTTGTGCAGAACAGTGATGGAAGTCTGACTTTTGCTTTGTTTCTCTGTGTTTTTCTCTATATATATGCATAGCATGAATATAATCTGATTTCCATACATGAATATAGTCATTCATGTGCTGCACCTGTTGATCAGAGCCTGGCTCTACTGTGGAATGTAATTAGGAATGTAACTTAGCTTAACCTTATTCATACCTAATCCAATTTAAAGCATAAATGCTGCATTCAAGTTTAAGTTAAAAGACTCGCTACAGTATGCACCAGATTGCACAATTTCAAGCTGAAAAATGCAAAAAGCTCCCTACAAAAGCTGCATTTTTCAGCTTGAGATTGTGCTTCTGTCGGACTTCCGCAAAAGTTAGACTTCCATCACTGTTCTGCACAAATTAGGGAACACCCCCTCCCACACCATCCCCCCCCTCGGCGCTATGCTCCTTCGCAATTTCTCACTCTCAACTCTCACCCAATGTTGGCAGCCCTGTGAACTGTATGAGGGGGAGAGGTGGTCGGGTCAAGGGCAGGACGCAGAGAGAAGGGTGGGCCGTCGAGGACAAAGAGGGACTTGGCGGGGAGGGGGCCACAGAAAAAAATGAGAGACCCGGCAGGAGGGGGCCTCTGAGAACAAAGAGGGACCATTGGGACCATAATGAGTACATTTGTAACTTTGTCGGTGCCAGATAAGTAGCGGCTCTGCATACTTTGTGTATTCTATGGAAAACCAAAGTAGTTCTCTGTACCCAGGTACATGTGACAATAAAGTACCATTGAATCATTGTATATAGCAATACAGAATTCAGAATTTCATTTAGGTCTCCCAGCGCCAATAGGTAAGAGAGTGTTTCAGATTTCAACTGTAGATTTCATGAAGAAATTCCTCTGGATAGCCTTCCCTAAACAGCCTAGCGCAAATGTAATGTCACAAATGAAAAAAATAAAAGACGCATTTAATAACACGCATATTTCAAATTGGCAATAACATGACTCTAAAAGGCTAGAGGCAATTCAATGCACAAGTTTAATCAAACTACTAATTGATCACCAATGAAGCGATGGCTCAGACCCTTGAAAAAATCATCTGTTAACAGTTGCAAGTGTGCACTTTGCATCTTAGCTTGTCATGCACCACAAGTTTTCTGCGTTATCTGAATAAAAATGAGTACTGTTGTCAATTTACACTCAAAAGCCATGGGTTAGTGTTAGCGAGGTGAATGCAGGAAAGCAACGCTCACTTTATGTGAGACTTGGCGTAAAAGTGAACGGTGAACAGATGGAAACCATTTTCCACCCCTCTAAGAGAAGCCACTTTTCCAAATCGGTAGCTATTTCAGTTGCAACGCTGAAAACTCCTCTCATTCTCATGAGCCAAGGCTGTGAAGTAAGGCACAGTATCTTATAGAAAATATAGAAACACAGAAAATAAGTGTAGGTGGAGACCATTCGGCCCTTTGAACCAGTACCGCCAGTCAATATAATCATGACTGATCATCCAAAATCAGTACCCCGTTCCTGCTTTCTCTCCATATCCCTTAATCCCTTTGAGCTAAATCTAACTCTCTCTTGAATACAACATCTCATGTTGTTCCTATGAACCTTCCTTCCATTTCCCCCACACCTGACCCTATTGATTTCCGAGATATTCCTCAGATCATAACTTTGGTGTGTAGCTGTCTTCTTCAATGATTGTTGCTCTGCCTCTTCCTCCAATTCCCTCCCCTTTGGAATCCTGCTGTGCACATGAATAATACTTCTGAAGAAGGCATTAGTTATGCTCTCTGTCTCTTTACTCTGTCGGACAAAACACTTTTGATCCGGAATGTTAACTCTGTTTCTCTCTCCAAGGACGCTGCCTGTAATGTTAAGTGTTTTCAGCATTCTAGATGGTGTCTTTTGTTTTACCTCTCCGCCTTTTCTCTCCATCTGTCCGCCCCCTTCTGATTTCATGTTCACCGTCTCTGAGTAATGTTCATATCTTCAGTCGTTCCAGTCTGGTTGGGTGAAGGGGTGACACAGGCAAACCCATCTTTCCCCAAAGTCAAAAATTGCTTCCTCTGTATCAACATCAACTCACAGCCACAGCATTTGCAGCACGGGTTTACCTTCAAAGCTAAAAACTGGGGTGGGTACAACATTGAACGACATCTCCCACAAGATGCCCCACTCTGGAAACTCTGGGCTATTATTACAGTAGATTACACAAAAAAACAGACCTCGATATAACTCGTAAACAACTACACAGGAGCCCGCCTCTGTGATGGCCAGGGATACTAGTTACTGTGGCATTCTTGAGTAAACCTGGATGCTGCATTCTAAAGGTTGACTAATGTAACCTGAATTTTCCATTGCCTGTGTCAATACAACTCCCCAGGATACTTGGTATTTACGCTGCATTTGGAGTCAATGCATCAAGGTAGCATTAGCCATTACTTAAGTAAAGTCTTCAGAAAACATTGGGAGAAATCCATCCTCTGCGCGTGCATTGAAACAGAAACTTGATATTGTAACATGTACGCTAAATTTTACTCAGAGACTCTTTTGAAGTCTGAAGACCACAGAAGCAGGGTTCAATGTCCGCAGGTTATAACAGGGGGCCAAGCAAGTTGTTATATCTCATTTTTATCCTTGGTGGCAACATATCAAAATATATACAACATTGCACATTGCAAGTGGAAGTTCAGCAAGCCAGAGGGCCACAAAGAGAGGGGTGAGCAAAGCAGTGCCCACGCCGTCACTTACCCCTGTCGCTGTAGTCGTCCACCAGAATGATTTCTGCCACTAGCTGATCTGGCGAGCGGTTGACCACGCTGTACACCGTCCGCAGGAGCGACGACCATCCCTCGTTGTGGAAGGGGATGATGATGCTGGTGTTCGGCAACTTCTCCAGGTACAGTTTCTGCTTGCAGCTAGGGAGGAAGGGAAACAGCTGATTGGGCACAGAAAGAGCAGGCGACAAGGTGGCGCAGCAGTAGTGTTGCTGCCTCACAGCGCCAGAGACCGGGTTCAATCCTGACTACCGGTGCTGTCTGTACGGAGTTTGAACGTTCTCCCTGTGACTGCATGGGTTTTCTCTGGGATCTCCGGTTTCAATAGACAATAGGTGCAGGAGTAGGCCATTCACCACTTCAAGCCAGCACCGCCATTCAATGTAATCATGGCTGATCATCCCCAATCAGTACCCCGTTCCTGCCTTCTCCCCGTATCTCCTTCCTCCGCTATCTTTAAGAGCCCTATCTAGCTCTCTCTTAAAAGTATCCAGAGAACCGGCCTCCACCGCCCTCTGAGGCAGAGAATTCCACAGACTCACCACTCTGTGTGTGAAAAACTGTTTCCTCTTCTCCATTCTAAATGGCTTACCACCTACACTCCAAAGACGGACAGGTTTGTTGGTTATTTGACTACGATAAAATTATACCTAGTGTGTAGGATAGTGTCATGGGGGTGATTGCTGGTCAGCACAGACTCAGTGGTCGAAGAGCCTGTTTCCACGCCGACCAGTGACCAATGACCAGTCAGTAGCTAGCACTATCTCTAAAGTCTAAAGTAAAGAGAGGAATCTGTGTTGATTGTTCATACAAGGAACTGCAGAGGCTGGTTTACACAAAAAGACAACCAGTGCTGGAATAACCCAGCGGGACAGACAGCATCTCTGGAGAACATGGATAGGTGATGTGCAGGGGGGGAATTGCAGATGCTGGTTTACACCGAAGATAAACACGAAAAGCTGGAGTAACTCAGCGGGACAGGCAGCATCTCTGGAGAGAAAGAATGGGTGATGTTTTGGGTCGAGACCCTTCTTCAGACTGATGGATAGGTGATGTTTCCAGTTGTGTCGGGACTCTTCACACAAAATACATAAATTGTACACAAATTCTAGAAGACGGGAAAAGAAAAAATTGTGCAAAATACTAAACATCCGAGCAAAACACAGTTAGAAAACAAGTCCACAGCAGCGCAAAAGGTTTTCCATAGTGTTCTGTGCCATTATAGGATTCGGGTGGCTAGGGGCCTACTGGATCTCCCGGTTGCTAACCACAACAACTCCTCTTCTCTTTCCCACGCTGATCTTTCTGTCCTCTGGGCCTCCTCCATTGCCAGAGTGTTTCTGGGCCTCCTCCATTGCCAGAGTGAGGCCACATGCAAACTGGAGGAACAACACCTCATATTCTGCTTGGGTAGCTTGCAACCCAATGGTATGAACAATGAATTCTCCAATTGTAGGTAACTACAACCCGAGGAGAGGAGAGGAAACCGGGGTCTGGCCTTGAGGTCGGCTGGGGGAGGCATCCCCGGGGCACAAAGGTGGACAGACGAGGAGAGGGACATGGGTTTGTTGGTCGATCCAGATGTCCAAGGAAGGCGATGGCTAGCGGCTCGCAGCAGCCTGAGGCTTGCCTGGAACGGGCACCGCTCATAACACCTAGAGCGCGGACTGGACTCTGAAAATGTTGCCAAAACATGGCGCCTCTTGCATGCGGGCTCGGTAGACTGTTTCTGTAGCCTTTGCTAATCAAGGATCGGGGGTAGGTAGGGGAATACTGTCCTGGACTATATGTAAGAAAACAATTTCACATAACAATAAAAGCACCATAGAACCATTGAAAATGTCGCCTGTCCATTATCTCCAGAGATGCTGACTGCCCAGCTGAGTCACTCCAGCACATTGCGTTTGTTTTTCACATTGAACACACCCCCCCCCCCCTCCCACACCTCAAGTCCTCCGATACAGTCCTTTTGAAAACCAAAGAGCCAAAGATATAGATAGTAAGGTCAATAAGGGAAGGGAGGGTCTGGGAATCATAAGTCCTTTGGGATACTGTAGTGTAGTGGTTAAGTTATTGGACAACCAGAGCTTTAGACAAATGAACCAGATACATGAATTCAAATCCTCCCATGGAATTTGAGTATTTAAATGAATCAGGTTTAAGGAAAAGGCTTACAAAGCAAATAGAAGATCATAAAATATCTTTTGTCCTTGCAGGAAGGTAGTCTGTCCTGTAGGTAACTCCAGATTTACCCAGAAGTATTTTATTTTTTAGATACAACATGGATATAGGCCCTTTGTCCCACGGAGTCATGCTGACCATCAATCACCTGTTCATACTACTATGTTATCCCACTTTCTCATCCACTCCCTACACACTAGGGATAACTTACAGAGGCCAATTATCCGACAAACCCGCACATCCTTGGGGTGTGGTGGAAGCCGAAGCACCCGGAGGAAAGCCACGGCATCACAGGGAGAACGTGCAAACTCCACAAAGACAGCATCCCAGGTCAGGATCGAACCCAGGTCTCTGGCACCATAAACAGCAACTCTACCTTTTCAGTTCAGAGGCAAAAGGGGACGATGAACTAATAATGACATCACCACATTTACTGACTGAATCAGAAAACGTGTCAAATGGAGGTTATTGTCAGATGAACTAATATGGTGAGGCACAGGTGGAATGAAACTTGCTTGCAGCAGCATCACAGGCACATAGACTCAGACAACACACTAAAGCAAATTCAACATCAATTATACATCAATTGTATCAGACAGTGAAAAGAAAAAGGCAGAGCAAAACACAACGAGAAATACATGTCCATGGTAGTGCAAGAGGTGTGCTGTGCTGCAGTAGGATTAGGGTTTTGCAGGTTGGTTCAAGAACCTGATGGTTGTAGGAAAGTAGCTGTTTCTGAACCTGATGATGTGGGACTTCAGACTAGTGTAGTGTAGGGGTGGCACGGTAGCGCAACGGTAGAGTTGCTGTCTTACAGCGCCAGAGACCCGGGTTCAATCCTGACTATGGGTCCTATTTTGTACGGAGTTTGTACGTTCTCCCCGTTACCGTGTGGGTTTACTCCGGGATGTCCAGTATCCTCCCACACTCCAAAGACGTACACGTTTGTAGGTTACTTGGCTTGGTATAATTGTAAAGTTGTCCCTCGTGTGTGTAAGATAGTGTAATTGTGTGGGGATCGCTCGTCAGCGTGGACTCGGTGGGCCGAAGGGCCTGTTTCCATGCTGTATCTCTAAACAAAACTAGATGGAGCACGTTGGTCGGCGGGAGCAAGTTAGGCCGAGGGGCCTGATTCCACATTGTCTACATATATATAGGTATGTTACAATACTTACCTTCAGCGGCGCTGCAATTCTGCCACTGGCCGTGTGCGCTATTTTGGCGCCTTTGAGGGGGGATGGGGTTAAAACGCGGGTTTCTCCTACCTTGTCCTGTATTATATTTCTTTGGAGTACCAGCTTTTGCGGAAGAATCGTTCCGAGGGGCGTTTTGAGTATTTTGTTTTAAAAATCTCCCAACAATTTCAGCGCTGGAGTCATTTTAAAATCAGCTTCTGAAGCCATCAACGCCGACAACGGGGACGGATTTCACACACGGGACAGGTAAATGAAAGTAGTTTATTTTTATGTATAAACGTTCTCCTTAAGAGGCCTTTAATTCACATTTTTACATGCGAAACGGTGATTCTTTTCCCCGGACTAATGGCAATAATTTTCATGCCGATACGGGGTTAAATTCACCGCAAATCAACGTTCCAAATGATCGCGTTCCAGAAATCCCCATTCGCAAGATGATATAAATGCCCATTAACTTACAGGTATTAAACATTAAATTTCTTCCATTTGGCCTGTAAATCCATGACAATGAGATAAAAAAATTATGTTATATTGTGAATTATTGTGTGAATGTTATTTGGACACTTAGGCTATTTAAAAATGTTAATCTATTCTTAAGAAATTGATAGATGTTTAGATCTAGTAATTGAATTTTGTAATTAGCTACAATTAGGTAACTAACTAATTATATGCTTTAATTTCATGTCATCTAAGTAAGATTGTTTCATATTTGTTTCAGAATGCTTCAATCTATAATAACTGAACATTTCTTTCAGTTCTCTTAATTTTTAAGAAAGTTATGGGCTTTTGACTGTCCTCGATCACAGCTTTTGTGTTAAGTCAATGGAAAAGCAATAGGGAACAAGATGCTGATTTCCGAGTATGAAAATGGCCATAACTTTTTTAATACTGAAGATATGAAAGTGAATTAGGTGTCAAATTAAACTTCTTTTTATGCTTTATCTGATGGGATAAATTACAGACTTTATTTTTAAAATCTCAAAATTTTGTAACATTGCTAATATATATTGTTCTGTTTCGGGACAAATGACAATAAAACACTCTTGACTCCTGTACCGTCTGGAATACATTTGGGCAGCTCCTGACCCTCTAGTTTGCGATCAGAGGGCAACATTGATCCAAATCACTTATCAGCTACTGGGTGGAAAATATGAACAACTTTGCATCCTTGAGTCTTGAGTTGAAGGGGAGACTGCTTCTCACGGCGAGCATCGGGGAAGGAGGCAAGCCAACTCGTCCAAATTCATTCTGCAAACAACTCCCTTCCCAATTATTTATCCGAGTCCCAATCCTCTGTGGAAATTTGGAACAAGCGATGTATATCAAGACAAATTATGCAATCAAACCTCAAGTTGAAGTTTGCGCATCCTTTGCGAGATTCGCCTTGTCTTTGAACAGACTCTCTGTCCCCTGAGGCTGCATCTACCATTGTCAGATGTGCTGCTTCACTTATGCAAGGAGCCCAGGGTTGTTTTAAGGAGCATGAATGAAGCAGCTCTGTTTAAAATGGATACTTGCATTGAAATGAGCTTGCTTTGCATTCAAGCCCAGGTATTAGGGAGATGTTATTCCTTATTACTAGTTCTTAGTGTTACCTGCACTGACATGTTCTATACTCAGACCTTGCATAAATAGAACTTAGAACAAGGGACAGTACAGCACAGGAACAGGCCCTTCACTCCACATTGTCTCTGCGTACATGATGCCAAGATAAACTAATCTCATCTGCCTGCAGATCATCCACAATGCTCCATTCCCTGTCTATCACTATACATAAGTAAAAGCCGTTTAAACACCACCATTGTTTCAGCCTCCACCACCACCCCAGACAATGCAATCCAGGAATCCACCACTCTCTATGTAAAAAACCTGTCCCGTACATTCCCGGGATGGCAGGACTGCCATATGTGGATAGAATGGAGCGGCTGGGCTTGTATACTGGAATTTAGAAGGATGAGAGGATATCTTATTGAAACATACAAGATTATTCAGGGATTGGACACGCTAGAGGCAGGAAACATGTTCCCGATATTAGGGGAGTCCAGAACCAGGGGCCACAGTTTAAGTATAAGGGGTAAGCATTTAGAACGGAGATGAGGAAAAACCTTTTCACCCAGAGAGTTGTGAATCTGTGGAATTCGCTGCCTCAGAAGCAACGGGGAACTGATTGGGGATGATCAGCCATGATCGCAGTGAATGGCGGTGCTGGCTCGAAGGGCCGAATGATATACTCCTGCACCTATTGTCTATTGTCTACATCTCTTTTAAACGTTGCCATTTTCAAACCTAAAGCAATGCCCTCGTCTTTGATATTTCAACCCTGGGGAAAAGGTTCAGAATGTCTACCCTGTCTCTGCCTCTCATAATTTTACATATGTCTACCAGGTCTCCTCTCCACCTTTGGCTTTACAGAGAAAGCAATCCAAGTCTGTCCAACTTCTCCTTGTAGCGAATACCTTCTAATCCAGGCATCATGGTGATAAACATCTTCTGCACCCTCTCCAAAGCCTCCACATCCTTACTGTAATGGGATAACCAGAACTGCACACAATACTCAAAATGTAGCCTAGCAAAGTCCTATAAAATGCTTCATGACTTCCTGACTTATATGGGAACTTCCTGACTCTTAGATGCCATCACACAAACCAACCTCCCTTCCACTGGAAGGTCTGATGAAGGGTCCCAAACTAAAAAGCCACCAATCCTTTCTCTCCAGAGGTGCTACCTGACACCCGAGTTACTCTAGCACTTAGTGTACAACACCCTTCCATCTACACTTCACGCTGCCTCGGTAAGGCCACCAGCATAATCAAGGACGAGTCTCACCCGGGCCACTCCCTCTTTTCCCCTCTCCCATCAGGCAAGATGTGTAGAATTGTGAAAACGCAAACCTCCAGATTCAGGGACAGTTTCTTCCCAGCTGTCACCAGGCTACTGAACCATCCTACCAACAACTAGAGAACGGTCCTGACCTACCATCTACATCATTGGAGACCCTCGGAAGATCTTGAATCGGACTTTACTGGACTTTATCTCGCACTATACATTATTCCCATTATCCCCTATTTGTACACTGAGAACGGCTCAATTGGAATCATGTATAGTATTTCCGCTGACTGGATAGCACGCAGTAGCCTCTCACTGTACCTCGGTACACGTGACAATAAACTAAACCAAACTATTTATAACCCGTGAATAAGTGAGCGGTTTGCGGTGGTAGAGCTCAAAGAATTGCTGCCTCACAACTCCAGCGACTTGGGTTCAAGCCTTACCACCAGTACAATTTATGTGGAGTTTGCATGTTCTCCCAGTAACCCTGTATGTTTTGATTACTTGTGTTCCATTTTTCACCCACATCCCCAAAAGATACAGGATAGTAGGTTATCTACCCGCTGTTAATTGCCTTCAGAGTAGGTGGATTGGAAATCAATGGAAACTGGTCGGCACGGACATGGTGGGCCAAAAGGCCTGTTTCCGCACTGTATCTCGGAAGTCAAAAGACTACATTTAATAATTTGGTTTGATCTGCTTTCTGTGGCAGTGAATTCCATAGGGTCACCACTCTCCAGAAAAATACATTACTCCTCATTTTAATTTTAATATTGAATTCTGGCCTATATTAACACCTCAAACATAGTCGCTCACTGATGTTGAATACACAGGTTGTATGCTACATTATATAATAATAAACAACTGCAGATGCTGGTTGAAGTAGGAAATTCAGTAAATTCTAAGGAAGATGAGTAGTTTGTAATATGTTTAACCCGAGAGCTTATGTACTGGGAAAGCACGATGGGAAAAGAGGCCGACACTTGAGGATGTTGGGAGAGGTGATAAAAAGATTTGTAAGAAGGAAATGCAGATGCTGGCAGACACTGAAGATAGACATAAAATGCTGGAGTAACTCAGCGGGTCAGGTAGCATCTCTGGAGAAAAGGGATAGATGACGTTACGTGTCGAGACCCTTCTTCAGACTCTTCTTCAGTGATTCCCAGTGCACACTGTTAATGCCCGACCTGTTTGAGAAACTCACCACCGCTCTACAAGATGGTCTTTGTGTCTGTTCCTATGTGAGCCCTAATTAAGAGGGCAACTGGGCCCCACGTGAAAGCCAGATTCAGGGAACAGGTTTAACACAAAATTCCCTTCAACACTGGTTTATACCAAAGATAGACACAGGGTGCTGGAGTAACTCAGCGGGTCAGGTAGCATCTCTGGGGAACACAGAACTAGGTGGCATTTCAGGTCGGAATCCTTCTTCAGACTATGTATGCTACATTTTTGTCATTGGAACAATGACTATCCTTCAACAAGGTCTTCCTAGCCTGCAAGATGTTCTGGAAAATCCTTAGCTTTGTGACAGGTGCAAAATAAATGTTTAGTTTAGTTTATGGCCACGTACACTGAGGTACAGTGAACAGCTTTTGTTGCGCGCTAAACAGTCAATGGAAAGACTTGGCATGATTACAATCGAGCCGTCCACAGTGTACAGACACATGATAAAGGGAATAACGTTCAATACAAAATAAAGTCCAGTAAAGTCCAATTAAAGATAGTCCGAGGGTCACCAATGAAAATTGGCTTCTGTGCATTGCCCCTACCTAGTATGTGGGACATAGAACTAGTGATTGATGGTCGATGTGGACCCAGTGGTCTGATTAAAGATAGGCCAAACAGGTAGATAGCAGCCCAAATGCAAGTGTTTTCTCGGCTTGCGGCTGATTTGTGCAGATGTGAAAGTGAAAGGAGACCTGGGCTCTGAAGCAACAGCACAAGCTGTATGATTGAGAAGACAGTCAATGCCAGCACTAGCGTTAGAGGTGGAGGGGGCAGCTTGAAATTTTAAAATAAACTGAGTCTCACATCAGCTGCCCTCCACATTCTCTGAGCAGATGGGTAATGAGGTAAGGTGCTGTTGCGATTTACATTACTGGAGGTCTGACCTAATTATCTGGAAACACAGACCCGATTCACTGCAGCTGATGTCCTCACTTGGGGGCATCTGAATGCTTACGTGATAACACCCTAAACGCATAGATAAATGTGCCTTCTCTGATGAATTCTGAGGCCATACTTTGCTAACATTGGGCTCAGCACAGAGGTACTGCTATCCTGCCAGTGACTCGAGATATGGCAGATGAGTGGCACAGTGGCACAGTGATAAAGTTGCTGCCTTGCAGCGCCAGAGACCCGGATTTGATCCCGACCACGGTGCGGTCTGTACCAAGTTTGCACATTCTCCACGTGGTTTTTCTCCGGGTGCTCCGGTTCCCTCCCACACTCTAGAGACGTACAGGCTTGTAGGCTAATTGGCTTCTGTAAATTGTCCCTAGTGTGTGTAGGATAGTGCAAGTGTATGGGATTATCGCTGTTCAGTATGGGACTCGGTGGGCAGAAGGCCTGGTATCTCAAACGTAAAATAAATAACTAAAGGATCAGAACCAAGAACACCAGAATGATTCTGGTAGATCAGAAAACATGACTGATTTTGGAATGACATTCCCCTTGAAATTTACTTTAAATAACACAGATAAAAGCAGTTGGAAGTATGTTATTTGAACAACAAATCAGGCTATGACAGAGCTTTGGCAGAGTAGATGAAGGAGAATACAAAGAGAATTTTAAAGTATAAGGGGTAAAGTGTGATTAATGTAATAAGGCCCCCTCACAGACTAAAATGGATATCTATGTGTGAAGCTGCAGGAGACAGGCGTGGTCCTCAGTGAATAGTTCACTTCTGCTTTTACTGTGAAACTAGGGAAGTCAGGAATGTTAAAATACATCAGTTCAGTTTACTTTATTGTCACATGTACCGAGGTACGGTGAGAAGCTTTTGTTGCATGCTATCCAGTCAGCGGAAGGACAATACATGATTACAATCGACCTATTTACAGTGTATAAATGATACATGATGAGGGAATAAATTTTAGTACTTGGTAAAGCCAGTATAGTCCGATCAAAGATAGTCCGAGGGTCACCAATGAGGTAGATAGTAGTTCAGGACAGCAGCCTCGCGGATGCCTTGAGGATAGTCAGCATTGCAGTCGAGGAACTGCTGTTCAACTTAAAATGTTTGAAGATGCATAAATGCCTTAATGAAGAAATTCCAAGAGAACTGTGGGAAATTAGAAAAGAAATTGCAGAAGCCTTGACTGGGTTATACCGGATACATTATTGGACACAGACTGCTGGAGTAACTCAACAGATCAGGCAGCATCTCTGGAGAACATGGATTGGTAATGTTTTGGGTTGGGACCTATCTGAAGAAGTTAGCCACGTGTGAGGAGCCAGAGGACTGGAGGGTGCTTATTGTTGTTGAAGGGCTGCAAAGAATAAACTGAGAACTATACACCAGTAAGCCTGATGTATGCAGTGGGTAGGTTACTGTAGTGAACTCTGAGGGATAGGATAGAGTAGAGGAATCGAGAACCAGAGGACATAGGTTTAAGCTGAGGGGGGAAAGATTGACTAAAACCTGAGGGGTAACTTTAACACGCAAAGGGTGGTGGGTATTTGGAACAAGCTGCCGGAGAAGGTAGTTGAGGCCAGTACTATCGCAATGTTTAAGGAACATTTAGACAGGTACATTGATAGGACAGGTTTAGAGGGATATGGGCCAAATGCAGGCAGGTGGGACTAGTGTAGATGGGACATGTTGGCCGGTGTGGGCAAGTTAGGCCAAAGGGCCTATTTCCATGCTGTATTACTCGATGACTCCAGCACAAAATCAAGTCCGTCCACCCACCTTGTCCATGCTGAACAATAAGTCTCCATCCACACCATTCCCAGTTACTGCCACTTGGTCCATAGCCTTCTACTCCTTGACAATTCAAATCCATGTCTGAATACTTCTTAAATGTAGTGAGGTAATCTGCCACCACCAACCACTCTCTCAGACAGTGCATTCCATGTTCCAACTCCCTCCGAGTGAAAATAATCTTTCTCAGATCCTACTAAACCTTTTACACCTTACCGTGAACCTATGCTCTAGTTCCATCCTCCACCCTGGTCATCTTGCTAGTTCCACTGTCACTTCCACAGCCAACAATTGACTATTGTGGGCTCCACCTTTCCTTGGTGATTGGTGCCGGCTCTAGTTGTTCTGAACCTTTTCATACCTCTAGTTTCTCTCCCCCTGACTCTCCATCTGAAGAAGAGTTTCGACCCGAAACATCATCTATTCCTTTTCTCCAGAGATGCTGTCTGATCCGCTGATTTACTCCAGCATTTTGTGTCTATCTTCCTTCTAATCTTAGATATGTGTATGAGGTTTTCAGAAGCCAGTGTCCAAAATCGTGGTGGCGTTAGATGACATTGCAGAGTAAATATTCAGCTCAAGGTCAACTCTGATGCCGTGACCAGATTAATTTCACACTGAAACACAAAGGAAAGTGTGCGAAAAAGCTTGGCCAAACAGAGTGGGAGTGATTATATTCAGAGACATGGAAGAGATGAGGATTAGAGGATGTTCAGGAGAGTGAAGCGTTAGATGCTGAAAATAGTTCAAGAGATTGGAAGGCTGTGATGCTCCAGGGATTAGAGAGCAAGGACAAGAACTTTAAAACTTAAGTGTTGTTTTATCGAGAGTCACTGTGGATCAGGTAAAATGTGTGCACAATGTGAGCAAGATTGCAGGCAGCAGAGTTTGGGCAAACCCAGGAATGTTTGGGTGAACTTATGTTGAGCGTTTGACGGCACTGGGCCTGTACTCGCTGGAGTTTAGAAGAATGAGGGGGGACCTCATGAAACATACAGAATCGTGAAAGGCTTGGATAGAGTGGATGTGGAGAGCATGTTTCCATTAGTGGGAGAGTCTAGGACTATAGGTCATAGCCTCAGAATTAAAGGGCGTTCCTTTAGGAAGGAGATGCGGAGAAATTATTTGTCAGAGGGTGGTGAATCTGTGGAATTCTTTGCCACAGAAGGCTGTGGAGGACATCAGTGGATATTTTTAAGGCAGAGATAGATAGATTCTTGATTAGTACAGGTGTCAGAGATTATGGGGAGGAGGCAGGAGAATGGGGTTAGGAGGGAAAGATAGAATAGCCTAATTCTACTCCTATTCCTTATGACCTTGTCCTTCGGCAAAGTCCTTGTTTCCTTTACACTGCCTGCCCCTCCACCTATCTTAGCTTCATTTGCAAACTTCGCCACAAAGTCTTCAATCCCATTATCCAAATGTGGGAGGAAACCGGATCACCCGGGGAAAACCCACACAATCACGGGAAGGATGTTCAAACTCCATACAGACAGCACCCACAGTCAGGATTAAACCCGGGTGTCTGGCGCTGTAAGGAAGCAACTTAAGGTGCTGTGTGGTGCTGTGCCGCCCTGCGCTGAGAAGTTGACGCAGATCAAGTGGTAAATTCAGACCAGCCAGCATCACCACAACCTGATAGTCTGTGCGGCGTATTGTGACATTGATGGCACTGTGCGTGTGATAGAGCAACTGACATTGTCACATCCATTTTGAAGTGTTGGCAGCGGACTAATCATGTTGCAGGATGAAGAGGCACCAGGGGCAAGCCCATTTCAAACGGGATTTTCGTATTAAATTGGAGCACTGCTTTAAAGGCCAAATAACACCCTTTTGCAAGAGGTCACATCATCCAGTGATGCAACTGCAGCAGACAGCGTATATGTGCGCAAGACACTTTGATAATAAAAAATAACATGAACATTGGTTAATTGACCCTATTTTCAAAAAGAAAAAAACTCCCGAATAAAATTAAAGTAAATAAGAGATTGATGTAAGTATGTAACAGAATCCATTTTTGATTTGTTTGGACAATCAAAAACTGATTATTGTTGAAAGCAGTTGAACCTAAGGCAGTAATTACTTTGTAGCAGAGAGGTTAAACAAGCAGTGACAGTAAATCCAGGCTCCGGAAAATGGTGAAGAAAAATGTATATATTCAGCTGCTTGAAATATGAATTCAGAGCTCTAGAAACAGAAGGCGTAGCCACGATGGTTAAAGACGAGTCACGTTGGCTTTTAAAGTCCAAGGACAAAAAGCTTTTGGTGTTTAATCTATTAACAAGATAAGCGGCCTTTTACATCACACCTCAGACCAGGCGAGAAGTCATTTTGTTGTTGGCTGGAGATAGTGGGATCTGGAAGATGATTTTACTTCTCTTTGCTACAAACTAATTATGTTTGAAGAATAACTAAGCCCACCTGAAATTAAACGTCAGGGAATTGATAAGAAGTCCAAATATGGAATTGCTATCTAAACAGAGTTGATACAAACCTACAATCTTATTAATAGCTTCTTGCCTCTGTATTTTAAAGGCAAACAACCAGCATTTATCTCTCGTTCTTTTCTCTTATTCTAACATTGCTTTTTGACCTACATCGCAGCCTTGCTCCATCCTTTGCAATACCAATCTTCTAATTCTGCCTCGATTATTCTGTCAATCCAATATTGGCAGCAATGCCTCCGTTGAGACGTTAAGTCTGTCTGTCGCACCACACGTGCTGTCTGACCTGCTGTACATTTCCAACACTTCTTGTTTTTTATTTCAGATTTTTAGTATCTGCAGACTTCTTTTTCAATTTCCTTTGCAATCACAGTTTTGGCATAATCTCAATTTCATAGCCTTACCAAATATTTGTGTTTTCACTCACCTTTGTGTATGACAGTACCTCTGCCACATTCCCCTCAATAGTGGAGGTCTGATTTTAAGCTAACGTAATTTTGACCCATACTTTACAAGGAATAATTTCTCTATACCGTGCCCCAGTTTTCTCGTACATCCCAAAGACATGCGGGTTTGAAGGTTAATTGGCCTCCTGTCAAGTTGCCCTGAGTGTGAAGGGAGTGGATGAGAAAGTGATTTGGGGATAGAGAGTGGAAACAGGCCTTTCAGTTCACGGAATCCGTGATCACCCGTACACTAGTTCCATCCTACACACACGGGAACATTTACAGCAGCCAATTAGCATACAGACCTGCACGTCGTTAAAGTGTGGGAGGAAACCAGAGACCTAGAGAAGACTCATCGTCACTAAGAGAATGTACAAATTCTGTACAGCCAGCACCCGCAGTCAGGATCGAAGCCGCTGGGTCACTGGCGCTGTAAGGCAGCAACTTTACCGCTGCACTTCCCACTGTGCCGACCACTGTGGGATAACATAGTGGAATAACATAGAACTAGTGTGAACGGGTGTTTGATGGGGTCAGCATGGATTTGGTGGGCCGAAGAGCAAAGTTTCCATGATGCATTTCTAAACTAAACATCACCTCTCTAAATCATCTCAATTAATTACTGTAATTCCTTAATCTCTCGTAGTCAAGAAAACACATCCCTGCAATGTCGCCATTTAGATATCCATGTGGTAATTACAGTGGTTATGTTACCGCACTGCTAACTATTGATACAGAGACTGGAGTTCATATCCTACAGCAGCACTGGATACATTTAAATCCTAGTCATTGCAACAAAAAGAGAGCTGTGGGGAAACTCAACTGGTCAGGCAGCACCTGTGGAGGGAAATGTGCAGTCGATGCTTCAGGTTGAAAGTCTTCATCCAAACTTCATCGAGAATTAAATAGAAATCTGGACACGCAAGAAAATGCAAATGTTGGAATCTGAGGAAATCACCAAGTGCTGGCTTGCAGGGTGAATTCAGCCCGTCAGGCGGAACCTGTGGAGGAAATGAATAGGCAATGTTTTGGGTCTGGAGTCTTCTTCAGACTGAAGTGTCCTGACCCGAAACACATCTGTCCATTTCCTCCTTGCAAATGTGGTCTCCTTCTAACAAAAAGGGCGGCACAGTGGCACAGCTGGTAGGGCCACTGCCTCAGTGCGCCAGAGACACAGGTTCGATCCTGACCTTAGATGCCTTCTGTGTGGAGTTTGCACGTTTTGCAGACTTCAGGATTAAACTGGGATTGTGAGGCAGCAGTTCTACCAGCTGTGCCACTGCGACCATAGAACAGAGATCAGGAGAGCAGATCCTTCGACCCACAATATCTGTGCTGAACATGATGCCAAGACCAACTCTTATCTGCCTGCACATAATCCATTTCCCTACTTCCCTGCATATGCATGTGTCTCTCCAAAAGTATTTTAAACATGACGATTGTATCTGCCTCCACCACCACCCTCAGCAGCATCTTCCAGGCACCCACAACCCTCTGTGTAAAAAAACTTGCTCCGCACATCTCCTTTAAACTTTGCCCCTCTCACCTTAAAGCCCTGCCCTGTACTATTTGACATTTCTATCCTGGGAAATAAGTTTAGTTTAGAGATACAGCATGGAAACAGGCCCTTCGGGGTACCCACCGAGTCTGCGCCGGTGAGTGATCCCGTGTAGAAAGCATCCGCAGTCAGAATTGAACCCGGGTCTCTGACGATGTAAAGCAACGTGTCTATCCAAAATTCTTTTAACTGCGACAATCATATCCGCTTCAACCAACATTTCCAACAACATATTCCAGGCACCCACTTGCCTTGCACATCTCCTTTAAAATTTGCCCCTCTCACCGTAAAGCTATGCCCTCTACTATTTGTTATTTCTATCCTGGGAAAATGGTTCTGACTGTCATAAGGTTATAGGTGATAGGAGCAGAATTAGGCCATTCGGCCCATCGTCTACTCTGCCATTCAATCATGGCTGATCTAACTCTCCCCCTCAACCCCATTCTCCTGCTTTCTCCCCATAACTCCTGTGCACCCTTACTAATCAAGAATCTATCAATCACCACCAAAAAAATATCCCTTGACTAGGCCTCCACAGCCAAGTCAGTGACAGTGAATTCCATAGATTCACCACCCTCTGACTAAAGAAATGTCTCCTCATCTTCCTAAAGGAACATCCTTTTATTCTGAGGACATGATCACTCGTCCTAGACTCTCCCACTAGAGGAAATATCCTCTCTACATCCACTCTATCCAGGCCTTTCACTATTCAGTAAATTTCATTGAGGTCCCCCCTATCCTCGCCTCTCATAATTTCCTCTACTTCTATCAAGTTGTCCCACACCTAGCATTGGCCATTCTGGACTACATCTGACTCCAGAACCTCCTCAGTCCAGGGACAATTAGAGATGGGCAGGAAATGTCGACATCGTCAGAAAAGCCCACACATCCCGTGAACGAATAAGAAAGATAAACAGTATGAGGGTTGAATTCTCTAATTTCAAGTGACTCCTGCATTCTTTTCCCCTCCTCTCTCTCTCCCCTCCACCCAGGAGAGAGAGAGGAGTGAAAGAAGGGAGGGAGGGAAGGAGAGAAAGAAGGGAGGGAGGGAAGGAGAAAATGCCGGGGTCCGGGCGGATGGGTGTGAGCTGTGGTAGAGGTTTGTAAACGTTGCTCCAACCCCCGGCCCGGCCCAGCCCTCCCTGTATTGTTCAACGCGTCTCCCCAGGGAGAGAGAGGGGTGGAGCCAGGGCTGCGTGCATGAAGCATGGCGACTGGAGGGGCGGGACCGTGAGGGAATGACCCACCTCCCCTTCTCCTCCTTCTCCATTCCCCCTCACACCCCCCTCCCCGTCTACCCCTTTCTTCCCCCTCCACCCCTCTACTCTCTCTCCACCCCTCTCTCCCCCCTCCACCCAGGGTAGATCTACCCGAGCCGAGAGTAGATTACTCTGGCGCGGGGCCCCCCCTTAGGCGCGGGGCCCAATTGGGAGCAATTGGTCCAATCGGCTTAATGCCGGCCCTGTCCCCAGCCAACAATGGCCCATTATGAATCTCACCCTTCCTGTTGCCGACCCTGTTTTATTCTGTTCTGTCCTCTATCTTTCTGTGTGAAGAAGGGTCTCAACCCAAAACGTCGCTTGCTCCCTTTCTCCAGAGATGCTGCCGGACTCGCCGAGTTACTCCAGCATTTTGTGTCTATTTTCAGTATAAGCCAGCATCTGCAGTTCTTTCCTGCACACAAAATAAAAACAGTGTTTTCCCCAGCAATTGTGAAATCTAACAAGCCTGAAGTCAAAGCTTCTGCAATATGGCTTCCAAAATCTTTCCTTGCACAAAATATGCCTGGTGTACATATGGCACCACGACATGAGCTCAAAAAGACTATTGCAACCATCCACGTGAAGGAATAAGAGATAATTGAACAGTCTTTGGGCCTGAGAGGAAGCTGGCATTTGATAACCCACAGAGCTAAAGCACAGGCAACATATTCCAGAGCGTTTGTTCGGGGATTTTAAAAAAGGCCGCAAGAATTGCAAATTAGAATTGCCACGGTAAAATATTGCACCATTGAGGGAAAACAGACACTCTTATCTTTTGAAATGTCTGATTTTCTTTTCAGTCGCGAGCAACCCAGCTAAGTGGAGTCTCCATCGAGACGTCTCTCTGTGCCTGTATTGCAGGGGAATACAATGCGCACTTGTCAGAAGGCAAGTGACAACCGCAGCTTTCGAAAATACCAAGCCGATGAGTCTGAGCAACAATTTACATAGTAATTGTCTCCGAGTGTCAGTGAATTCAATTTACAGCCTTGGTACCAGTCAGACACCGTCCCTGCACTAATGTAGACTTGTCATTCGGGCTCAATAAAGCCGCGATAACCAGTCTTTTTTTTTCCCGCAGCGGCTTTTGACAGCTTTGTAAAATTAGCCGGGGAGAGGGGGGAAAGGGAAAAGATGGGACTTCTTCCACGCCTTGCAGCTCTGAGCTGATCAATTATTAGCCCTGAATGTTGACTTCACACCGCACAAACTTGACATTATCATTTTATTATCACCAGCTTTCCGTGCTGGGGAATGAAATGAGGTTTGTGGTGCTGCCGCTGGCGTGCTGTAAACCTTGACATGGGATGGGAAACAGCCCCCCCCCCCCTGCACCGCCTCCCAGACAGTACAACGTGCCAGTGCTGATGCAGATGGAATCTTGCATCCATGAAATGTAGAAACAAAGATCTGAAGAAGAGTCTCGACCCCCAACATCACCTATCCATGTTCTCCAGAAATGCTGCCAGACCCGCTGAATTACTCCAGCACTTTGTGTCTAACTTTGGTATAAACCAGCATCTGCAGTTCCTTCCTATCTAATTTCTCTAGGCTCGAGCATTTTGTGTCTACCAAAGAATCGCAGATGCTTGTTTACACAAAAGATAGACACAAAGTGCTGGAGAAACTCAGCAGGTCAGGCAGCATCTCTGGAGAGAAAGGACGAGTGACGTTTCGGGTTGAAACCCTTCTTCAGACCGAAAGTAAAGGGTGGGGGTGGGGGGGAGGGGTGGGAGGTGAAGAGCAGGAGGTGTAGGTGGATGGAGGTGAATGGATATTGCATCCATTACTTTTGTTTGACAAGGAAACACTTTTTCTCACAGAGAGTAGTGAGTCTGTGGAATTCTCTGCCTCAGAGGGCGGTGGAGGCAGGTTCTCTGGATGCTTTCAAGAGAGAGCTAGATAGGGCTCTTAAAAATAGCGGAGTCAGGGGATGTGGGAGAAGGCAGGAACAGGGTACTGATTGGGGATGATCAGCCATGATCACATTGAATGGCGATGCTGGCTCGAGGGGCCAAATGGCCTGCTCCTGCACCTATTGTCTATTGTCTATTGTTTATTTGCTGACATGGATACACAAGTTATTGAAAAGGTCATCATTTTTATTCTTGAAGGTAGCAAAGGGCGGTTAGAAAGTCAGACACATGGACTGGTAGAGAGTCCCATACAGGCAGGAGTTGTTTGCCTTTCCATGAAGGACATTAGCGAAATATGTGTAGGAAGAAATTGCAGATGCGGGTTTAAACCGAAGATAGGCACAAAATGCTGGAGTAACTCAGCAGGTCAGCCAGAATCTCCGGAGAGAAGGAATGGGTGATGTTTTGGGTCGAGACCCTCTTTCAGATGAGGGAGTGGGGACTCGGAAAGTGGAAGTCATTAAAGAGATGAAGGGCGTGTGAGGTATCTTGGACATAGGTCGGGAGAGATTGGACCGGGGGGAAAGGATGGAGTCGAGGTAAGTGGAAATCATTTCGGTGGGACAGGCAGAAACAATTGGTCTGCCAGGGCAGTTGTGTTATGGAATTTGGGGAGAAGGTAAAACTGGGCTGTGCGGGGCTGGGAAACGTTAAGGTTGGAGGCTGTGGAGGGCAGACATCAGGAAGTGATAAAATCAGAAATGGTCTGAGGGATTATGGCCTGGAGAACCACTCAGTTTGTTAATGGTTTAACGTTTGTGGTTATTTACACTAGTTTTCTGACTCCAGATTAATCAATTGCGTATAGAATTTTTAACATTATGTTACAGTCACACCAGACGTTGGTGTGGCCACATTTGTCTTTGGGATGTGGGAGGCAACCAAAGCACACGGAGGAAACCCATGCAGTCACAGGGAAGACGTGCAAACGCCACACAGACAGCAGCTGAGGTCGGGATGGAACCTGGGCCTCTGGCGCTGCGAGGCAGCGACTCTACCCGCTGCGCCACCCTTTTTTGTGTTTTGTCTAAGATTCCAGCATCTGCAGTTCCTTGTGTCTCCAATCTAGATTGCAGCATTTGACTGGGTTACGTGTCCTCAGAAGGTGTTGTCATTTGTGAAGGTTAACAGTTTTGCTGTTGTTATGACTGCAAGAAACAGGCCAATAGGTTTCGCGTGAAACTGATGCCACAGTGGAATCAAAATTACTTTAGAATAAGTTTCAGCTGAAATTGCAGTGATTTGGTGCATGCAAAAATAAACTGCAATCACTTTAATCATACTGTGTGAAGTCAACACGGTTTTGTGAGAGGAAAATCATGTTAGATCTATTTGCTGTAGTTCTTTGAAGAGGTGACGACGACAGCGGATAAAGTGGAACGGGTGGATGTAATATTATTATATGTTATTCCAAACAAAAAACTCATGGTGTCGGAGGTAACATTGATATGGTAAATGGCTAATAGGAAGTGGCATAATGTAGGTCTTTTTTCTGGCTGGCAATATGTAATGAAAGCTGTGCCACTGGGATTTGTGGCTGGAATAAAGCTTCATAAAATGCCTGTAAAAGACTTGAATGAAGACACTAAAGGCAAATTTGTTAGTGATACAAAGATAGTTAGGTGAGGTGTGTGTATCACAGCCTGGCTCGGCAACTCAAATGCCCAGGAACATAAGAAGATTGCAAAATGTGGTGAACACAGCCCAGTCCATCACAAGTACTGACCTCCCCACCATCGAAGGTATTTGCAAGAGTCACTGCCCCAAAAAGGTAGCCAGCATAATCAGAGCACCACACCACCCTGGTCACACTCTCATTTCACTTCGGCCACCAGAAAGAAGGTATAGGATCCTGAAAACTGTAACGTTCAGGTTCGGGAACAGTTTCTTCCCTGCAACCATCAGCCTATTAAACACTGCAACTTCCAAATAAGCTCAGAACTATGTAGACTTGGAGGCATTGTTTTTGTCTTTGCACTATTGATGTTTGTTTATTTTAAAATATATATTTAGACAAGAATACGAATGTAAGCAAGGACGAGTCTCATCCCGGTTATTCCCTCTTCTCCCCTCATCCATCAGGCAAGAGGTACAGAATTGTGAAAACCCACACCTCCAGATTTAGGGACAGTTTCTTCCCAGCTGTTATCAGGCAACTGAACCATTCTATCACCAACTAGAGTGTGGCCCTGATCTCCCATTCACCTCATTGGAGACCTTTGCACTGTCTTTAATCGAACTTTACAGAACTTTATCTTGCACGAAACATTATTCCCTCGACCCTCTATCAGTACACTGTGGACGGCTCGATTGTAATCATGTATAGTCTTTCCTCTGACTGGATAACACGCAACAAAAAGCTTTTCACTGTACCTCGGTACACGTAACAATAAATTAAACTAGAGTAAACTAAATGTGTAGGAAGAAACTCTAGATGTGGGTTTACAGTGAAGATAAACACAAAATGCTGGAGTAAATCGTCAGGCTAGAGGCACAGAAGTGTGAAAACCCGCATCTCTAGATTCAGGGACAGTTTCTTCCCAGCTGTTATCAGGCAACTGAACCATTCTATCACCAACTAGAGTGTGGCCCTGATCTCCCATCCACCTCATTGGAGACCTTCGCACTATCTTTACTCGGACTTTACAGAACTTTACCTTGCACCAAACTTTATTTCCTTTATCCTGTATCTGTACTGAGGACGGCTTGATTTGAATTATGTATAGTCTTTCCGTTGACTGGATAACACGGAACAAATAGCTCCTCACTGTACCTCGGTACATTACAATAAACTAAAATGTTCTTTAATCTCTGATAATGTAACTGCAGGGTTTGGAGATGAGTTTCTATAGGGCATCCAATTCCACATGGAACAGTCATGGACATTTTCAAAACTTTAGGTGCCATTGGTATTAAGTTGATGGGCTGGAAAGTTAGAGGTCTGGATGTGAAATAGGTTTCAAATCCCAGCACAGCATCTGGATAATTTAAAACCAGTTAATTGAATAAATTGTATGGCTTGTGTCTCCTCGTGGTGACCTGATACAATCAGATTGTCGTAAAATTTCATCTGGTTCACCGATGTCCTTCACAGTGGGAAAGTTACTATGGTTACCCACACTGACCTACATGGGATTACACAGAGCAGGGAACAGTACAGTACAGCATAGGAACGGGCCCTTCAGCCCACCATGCCCACACATAAAAACATAGAAAATAGGTGCAGGAGGAGGCCATTTGGCCCTTTGAGCTAGCACCGCCATTCATTGTGATCATGGCTGATCATACACAATCAGTAACCCGTGCCTGCCTTCTCCCCATATCCATTGATTCCACTAGCTCCTAGAGCTCTATCTATCTCATACAAAACATGATGCCAAGATAAACTAATAGAAACATAGAAACATAGAAAATAGGTGCAGGAGTAGGCCATTCGGCCCTTCGAGCCTGCACCGCCATTCAATATGATCATGGCTGATCATCCAACTCAGTATTCCGTGCCTGCCTTCTCCCCATACCCCCTGATCCCTTTAGCCACAAGGGCCACATCTAACTCCCTCTTAAAAATAGCCAATAAACTGGCCTCAACTACCTTCTGTGACAGAGAATTCCAGAGATTCACCACTGATCTCCTCTGCCTGCACATGATCCATATTCCTCCATTCCCACATATACATGTGCCTATTTAAAAGCCTCTTAAATGCCACTATTGTATCTGCCTCCACCACCACCGCCCCTGGCAACACATTACAAGCCCCCACCACCCTCTGTGTAAAAATCTTGCTCTGCACATCTTTAAAGTTTAACTTTAGTTTAGTTTTGTTTAGTCTCTAAATGAAACAAAATTCTTTAATATGTCTGAAGAGTATTTACAAAGTCTTATTCTGAAGTCATCTATCTATGTCCTCCAGAGATGCTGCCTGGTTCGCTGTGTTACTCCAGCTAGGTATGTTACAATACTTACCTTCAGCAGCGCTGCAATTCTGCCACTGGCCGTGTGCGCGATTTTGGCGCCTTTGAGGGGGGGGGGGGGTTAAAAGCAGGTTTCTCCTACCTTGTCCTGAATTATATTTCGTTGAGTGCAAGCTTTTGCTGAAGAATCGTTCCGACGGGCGTTTTGTGTATTTTTTATTTTTATTCACCCGACAATTTCAGCGCTGGAGTTATTTTTAAATCAGCTTCTAAAGCCGTCAACGCCGACAATGGGGACTATTTTCACGCACGGGACAAGTAAACGAAAGCCGTTTATTTTATGTATAAAAGTGCTTCTTAAGAGGCCTCTAATTCACATTTTAAATTGCGAAACGGTGAGTTTTTCCCCCGAACGAACCGGCAGTATTTTTCATGCTGATACGGGGTTAAATTCACCGCAAATGCAACGTTCCAATTGATCGCGTTCCAGAAAAACCCACTCGCAAGATGATTTAAATGCCCATTAATTTACAGGTATTAAACATTAAATTCCTTCCATTTGGTCTATAAACCCATGACAATGAGATTAAAAAATTATGTTATATTGTGAATTCTTGTGTGAATGTTATTTGGACACTTAGGCTATTTAAAAATGTTAATCTATTCTTAAGAAATTGATAGATGTTTAGATCTAGTAATTGAATTTTGTAATTAGCTACAATTAGGTAACTAACTAATTATATGCTTTAATTTCATGTCATCTAAGTAAGATTGCTTCATATTTGTTTCAGAATGCTTCAATCTATAATAACTGAAAATTTCTTTCAGTTCTCTTAATTTTTAAGAAAGTTATGGGCTTTTGACTGTCCTCGATCACAGCTTTTGTGTTAAGTCAATGGAAAAGCAATAGGGAACAAGATGCTCATTTCCGTATGAAAATGGCCATAACTTTTTTAATACTGAAGTTATGAAAGTGAATTAGGTATCAAATTAACCGTCTTTTTATGATTTATCTGATGGGATAAATTACAGACTTGATTTTTATAATCTCAAAATGTTGTAACATTGCTACTCCAACACTTTGTTATCTGCACATCGTTAATAACCAGGCCCTGCTCATTTCTTTAACCTGGAGAAAATGTATAGGTGACGTTTTGGGTCGGGAACCTTCTTCAGACTGAAAGTAGGGGTGGGGGGTGGGGAGGGTGAAGGACTGGAGGTGAGAAAAGACCAGGACAAAACCGGGTTGTCGAGCCTGATTTCTCCTGGTCGTTTCTCCCCTCCAGTTCTTACCCCCACGCCGTCCTCCGTTCCTACTTTTCAACTGAAGAAGGGTCTCGACCTGAAATGTCACCCATCCTATTTCTTCATGGATGCTGCCTGACCTGCTGTGTTACTCCAGCATTTTGTGTCTAACTTTGGTATAAACCAGCATCTGCATTCCTTCCTATCCATTTTCTATATCCTGATATGTAGAAGATAACCATCCTATCACAACTAGAGAGCAGTCCTGAGCTACTATCTACCTCATTGGAGACCCTCAGTCTATCTTTAATCGGACTACTGGACTTTATCTGGCTCTAAGCATTATTCCCTTTATCCTGTATCAGTACACTGTGGACGGCTTGATTATAACCATGTATAATCTTTCCTCTGACTGGATAACACGCAGCAAAAAGCTTTTCACTGTACCTCAGTACACATAACAATAAATTGAACTAAAGAAAACTAAATGTGTAGGAAGAAACTCCAGATGCGGGTTTACAGCAAAGATAGACACAAAATGCTGCAGTAACTCAGTGGTTCAGGCAGCATCTCTGGAGAAAAGGAATAGGTGACGTTTTGGGTGGAGATCCTTCTTCAGACTGTGAGTTAGGGTAGAGGGAAACTAGAGGTATGAAAAGGTACAGGACAAATCAGAGCCGGCACCGATGACCCTGGAAATGTGGAGCCCATAATGGATCATTGTTGGCTGTGGAAGAGGTGATACCGAAAGGATAAGAACCGTGGAACTAGCAGGAGTGAAAATTAGCCTGAGGGTAAATAGTTATGACAAAAGCCTTCCGTTTTTACTCACTTTGGATGACGAATATCAGGCAGAGAGCGGTCCAAGGCAATGTTGTTGCTGACGTAAATGTTGAAGCCGTTTTCTCTGTACACTGAATCGGACTGATCCTCCTCCGCCAGTGGGTACGGCTTCCCGTGCTCACCCTTTCCTGCAACAAAGATTGAGATCACCAATCCGTACTCGACAAGTAGCCCCAGGGCAGATGAGGCCCTCAAGCCCACATAACCACCGTGACCAGTGTCATGGGGACACGGGGACACGGAGACACGGAGACACGGAGACACGGGAACACGGGGACACGGGGACACGGGGACACAGGGACACGGGGCCACGGAGACACAGAGACACGGAGACGTGAAGGCGCAGAGACATGGAGACGCAGAGACATGGGGTCATACAGCATGGAAACAGGCAACTTTGGAACAATTTGGCCTCGCCAACCAACATGTCCCATCTAAACTAGTCCCACCTGCCTGAGTTTGGCCCATATCCCTCTAAAGTGGTCCTATCCATATACCTGTCTAAATGTTTCTTAAACATTGCGATAGTACCTGCCTCAACTATCTTCTTCGGCAACTCATTCCATATACCTACCACTGTTTGTGTGAAAAGTTACATCTTAGGTTCCTATTAAATCTCCCCCTCCCCTCACCTTAAACTTATGACCCTCTGGTTCTTGGTTCCCCGACTCTAGGCAAGAGAATCTGTGCGTCTACCCGTGCAAAGAAAATTATCGAAAGCAGGGCAACACCTTTCATGGGAAACTCTGAAGAAGGGTCCTGACCCAAAACACCACCTGTCCATTCCCTTCAGAGATGCGACTTGACCCATTGAGTTACTCCAGCACTTTGTGCTCTTTTCAAGATGGCAGCTGGTTCAGTTTTGTTTAGATATGCAACGTGAAAACAGGCTCCTTGGCCTACCGAGTCTGCGTCAACCTACTGTACACACTAATTGTTCACACTAATTCTATGTATTCCCAGTTTTGCATCCTACGCACTAGGGGCAATTTACAGATGCCAATTAGCCTACAAACCTGCATGTCTTTGGAATGTGGAAGGAAACCTGAGCATGCGGAGAAATCCCTTGTGGTTGCAGTGTGAACGTACAAATTCCGTACAAACAGCACCCAAAGTCAGGATCCAACCCGGGTCTCTGGTGCTGTGAGGCAGCAACTATACTTCTGCGCCACTGTGCGACACAGTATTGTTTCTTTTGGCTCAAATCTAACCTCAGTGACCTGTATCTTCACCAGTTTTAACGATTTGTCCAAAGAGTCCCTGAACAATATCGAGCTGTTCTCATAGAAGATTCACAAGCTCCTGTGTAAAGAAATTCTTCGTCTGCTCTTTCCGTTATTTTAGTTGGGCTTATTGTCACGTGTACTGGGGAACAGTGAAAAGCTTTTTGTTGCATGCTATCCAGTTAACGGAAAGATTATATATGATTACACTCGCGCTGTCCACAGTGTACAGATACATCAAATAAATAACGTTTGATGCAAAATAAAGTCCAGTAAATCTGAGTAAAGATAGCCGGAGGGTCTCCCATGAGGTGGATGTGAGGGAAAGACTGCTCTCTAGCTTCTAATAAGATGGTTCAGTTGCCTGATAATAGCTGGGAAGAAACTGTCCCGATTTCCTTTCCCTCAGTGACAAATTCAAACTGATGGCCATCGATCCAATTAGCGTGAAAATCTTTTGGCGTTCCCTCAAAATGACCTCTTCCAATTATAGGAATATGTGAAATATGTTCATATCCTTGAATAGAAATGGCTGTATCAATGTGAGTTTTGCATCCTTGTTTGACATTATGGTGAATCAATGATATAAGGTCTTGCTGACTTCAATATCCTTTCAATAATGGGGTTCTTAAAACCACACATACAGTATTATTCCCTGACCTTGATTCAAACCATTTGATCATCACTGTTCCCACGAGCAAAAGGGTTGTCTCCTCAGAAGACATACATTTAAAATAATTAGCCGGAAAAACGCTGGGGGTTGTGGGGAGGAGAATTTTATATAAAGTCAGCAAGTTTATGATCTCGAATGTGCTGCCTGAAAAGGCAGTGGGAAAAGATTTAATAGCGATGTTCAAAAGGGAATTGGATAAGTACTTGAAAGGGGAAGTTTGTACAGCCACCATAAGAGCAGTAAGAATAGGACTAATTGGTTAGTTCTTTCTAAGAACCAGCAAGGATTCAATGAACCATCTGCTCTCCTGTGTAGTAAGATACCATGATTTAACAAAAAAAATCATAAGGGATCAAGTCAAATGATAGCACAGTGGCGCAGTGGTGGAGTTGCTGCCTTACAGCGAGCTCGATCCTGACCACGAATACTGTCTGCACGGAGATTGTACATTCTCCCTGTAACTGCATGGGTTTTCTCTGGGTGCTCTCGTTTCCTCCCACATTCCATAGACATACAGGTTTGTGGGTTAATTAGCTTCTGTAAAATTGTAAATTATCCCTAGTGTGTAGGATAGTGTTAGTGTACAGGGTGATCACTAATTGGTTTACGTAAGTTGCCCCTAGTGTGTAGGAAGCGAAACTGGGACAGCATAGGACTAGTATACAGGTGATTGTTGGTCAATAGACAATAGATAATAGACAATAGGTGCAGGAGTAGGCCATACTGCCCTTCGAGCCAGCACCACCATTCTATATATCATGGCTGATCATCCACAATCAGTACCCCGCTCCTGCCTTCTCCCCATATCCCCTGACACCGTTATCTTTAAGAGCACTATCTAACTCTCTCTTGATAGCATCCAGAGAATTGGCCTCCACTGCCTTCTGAAGAAGAGAATTCCACAGATCCGCAACCTTCTATGTGAAGAAATGTTTCCTCATCTCTGTTCAAAATGGCTTATCCCTTATTCTTAAACTGTGGCCCCTGGTTCTGGACTCCCCCAACATCGGGAACAAGTTTCCAGCCTCTAGCGTGTACAAACCCTTAATAATGTTATATGTTTCAATAAGATTCCCTCTCATCCTTCTAAATTCCAGAGTATGAAAGCCCAGCCGCTCCATTCTCTCAGCATATGACAGTCCCGCCATCCCGGGAATTAACCTCGTGAACCTACACTGCACTCCCTCAATAACAAGAATGTCCTTCCTCAAATTTGGAGACCAAAACTGCACACAATACTCCAGGTGTGGTCTTACTAGGGCCATGTACAACTGCAGAAGGACCTCTTTACTCCTCTCCTCAACTCCTCTTGTTATGAAGGCCAACATGCCATTTGCTTTCTTCTCTGCCTGCTATACCTGCAATGCTTACTTTCAGTGACCGATGAACAAGGACCCCCGGATCTCATTGTACTTCCCCTTTTCCCAACTTGATACCATTCAGATAATAATCTGCCTTCCTGTTTTCATCACGGACCCGGTGGACCGAAGAGCCTGTTTCCATTCAGTATCTCTAAACTAAACCAGACTTTCTGTTCTGACTGTCAAGTTGTTTTACAAACACTATTACTTATACATCCCGCAGGTTTGCAGGTGAATTGGCTTCTGTAAGTTGCCTCTAGTGTGCAGCATATAATTAGTGTACGGGTGATTGCTGGTCGGCGTGGACTCGGTGGGCCAAATAGCTTATATCCACGCTTTATCTCTAAATTAAATAAAAGTCAAGCTGAGTTTAACGTTATTTGCATGGTAAAATGAGGTGCAGTTACAATGAAAATATTGCTTGCAGCAGCATAGCAGGCAACATAGACTCAGACAACACACAGGAAGATAAATTATATATTAATTTCACATAAATTCTGCAAGACAATGAAGAGAAGAAAAAACTGCACAAAATAAAGACATTAGTGCAAAAGACAACTCGAAAGAAACGGCAAGAGGATTTGTGCTCGGAATCTGAGGATGAAGATAGAGTACTAAAGGAGTACTTTGCATCTGCTTTCGCCCAACAGAAGAACATGAAGGACAGTGTGATCAGTGTGGAGAATACTAATCTGCAAGGGCAGTTTGAAATTAAGAATGAGGAGATGTTGGGGCTCTTGGAGAGCATTAAGGTGGATAAATCCCCAGGACGTGATGGGATCTACACCAAGTTATTGAGAGAGGCAAGAGAGGAGGTTGCAGGAGCGTTGACGAAGATCTTTGCATCCTCTCTAACCACAGGTGAGGTTCCAGAGGACCGGAGAAAAGCTAATGTTATTCTTTAGACTTTAGAGATACAGCGTCAAAACATGCCCTTTGGCCCACCCGATTCTTCTGGGTTAGGATTTACTCCCATTAGGAAGATAATGGGAAAATTAGGGACAATCATCATGGTTTTATACGTACCAAGTCTTGTCTTACTAACATGATCGAGTTTATTTGAGGAGGTGACGCAAGTGATCAATGAGGGCAGGGTTGTGGACCATCCTCACAATGGAGTCTAAGGCAGCAACTCTACCGCTGCGCCAGTGTGCCACACTTGGCCCTCAGCCTGCTATGCTTCAGTGTTTCAAATACTCAACTGAATGTAAGCATGCAGGTACTGCAGGCAGTGAAGAAAGCAAATGGCATGTTGGCCTTCATAACAAGAGGAGTTGAGTATAGGAGCAAAGAGGTCCTTCTGCAGTTGTACAGGACCCTGGTGAGACCACACCTGGAGTATTGTGTGCAGTTTTGGTCTCCAAATTTGAGGAAGGACATTCTTGCTATTGAGGGAGTGCAGCGTAGGTTCATAAGGTTAATTCCCGGGATGGCGGCACTGTCATATGTTGATAGAATGGAGCGGCTGGGCTTGTATACTCTGGAATTTATAAGGATGAGAGGGAATCTTATTGAACCATATAAGATTATTAAGGGATTGGACAGGCTCGAGGCAGGAAGCATGTTCCCGACATGTTGGAGTAGTCCAGAACCAGGGGCCACAGATTAAGAATAAGGGATAGGCCATTTAGAGCGTAGATGAGGAAAAACTTTTTCACTCAGAGAGTTGTGAATCTGTGGAATTCTCTGCCACAGAAGGCAGTGGAGGCCGGTTCTCTGGATGCTTTCAAGAGAGAGTTAGATAGAGCTCTTAAAGATAACGGAGTCAGGGAATATGGTGAGAAGGCAGGAATGGGGTACTGATTGTGGATGATCAGCCATGATCACAGTGAATGGCGGTGCTGGCTCGGGGCCGAATGGCCAACTCCTGCACGTATTGTCTATTGCTTGTTGAATGTTGTGACACTCTTTGCCTCTGCAGGCCCCTCAGCAATGAGCTCTGAGTGAAAAACCCTCAGAATGAAAAAAAATCATCCCAAAATCCTTGATAAATATCCCACCCCTTGCTCTCTGTCTTTCTCAATGAATCTTAGTAACGTTCACATTTCATGTACAAATAATAAATTTTACTTCGGAGTCAATTGAGTGACTACGTGAAGAACCCGCCAGCACGCATGCGCGTCATATCGTCTAAGGCATTGCGCAACGTCGGGCTGGTGGGAGCGCTGCTCCACCAGCGGTCAAACCTGAAGGTAAGTTTTTAACATTTTTCCAGGTCTGTTTTCTCCTTGCAGGAAGCTCTTTACAGAGTTCCTGCTGGAGACCTTCCAGGGTCGAAATCCCGGCCCCACCAGGGACCGCGGGGGGGAATCCCGGCTACGAAAACTGCGGGGATATTCGGCTCGGGGGAAGCCTGACCACAGACATCGCGGGGAAGCCCTTCTTCAGGGACCGCGAGGGAATCCCGGCTGCGAAAACTGCGCGGATATTCGGCTCGGGGGAAGCCCGACCACGGACATCGCGGGGAAGCCCATCTTCAGGGACCACGGGGGAATCCCGGCTGCAGAAACAGCAAGGACAACCGGCTCGGGGGAAACCCGACATCGCGGAGAATTCCTTTTACAGGGGCCGCGGGGGAATGCCGGCTTCAACAACCGCCGGGATACCAGGCACAGGGGAAGCCCGGCTGCGGGGACCGCGGAACCCGGCTACGGGGACTGTGGGAAGACCGCGGAATCCGGCTTCGGGGACCGTGGGAAGACCGCAGGTAACCTGGCTCGCCTCGGGGACGGCGACCGTGGGAAGACAGGGCTACGGACCGCGGAAGTGCGGGTAGCCGGCGGCGACTTCAGACTCCGGCAGCCCGCAGAGGGTAAGAGCCTAAACAGAGTCTGAGAGGCCTAGACTGAAGTCAGGCCCAGGAGGGTTCCCCTCCAACATGGGTACGTCCTCGGACGTTTTAACCAGATGGAGCTTGGATAGCGTCCACAGGGCAATCATCCCACTAAGATAATGCTCCATCCTCATATGGTCCATGGAAATCTCCCTATCTGTGAAGGTGAGTGCGAGGGGTCAGTTGGTAACTGACTCCAAACTCTGCGGTGGCTCCCCAGAAAGGGGGTAAAACCAAATGTAAGACGGATAAGAACCGCAGTGGTTCCACAGAAAGGGGGTAAAACCAAGGGTAAGACGGATAGGAACCGCGGTGGTTCCCCAGAAAGGGGGTAAAGCCAAGAGTAAGATGGATAGTAACCGGGGTGGTTCCCCATACAGAAGTATATGGGGAACATATTGCAGAAAACCCGGAGCAGCCAGAGTTCCCCTCATGGAGCAGCAGCTACTTCACGTCACATCATTATAGGAACATGTGAAGGGTTCCTGAAAGTGCCATCAGTGAACAGCGCTATCTGGGGTCATATTGGAGGCGGCATGAACCCAGTAAATGTCCAGCCGCCGAATCTTCTCTTCACGGAAAATCTGTTCAAACAGGTAAGGAAACAAAAACTGTCGGACTAATCAAAGTACCAACGACAAGCAAAGCTTCATTGTGTCGGCGACAACGCACCCTACGCCTTCATCGACAGGAAGCGGTTCACGGAATCTGTGGCAGGTTGTAAGCTGAGCACAGGTGTTTTAGGCCAATGCCCAAAACCAGCCCTAAGGGGAATATGGGATCCACGTACCCCAGCAGTCCTACTCTCCAAATCATGTACGGGAATAGAACGTGCATCAGGGGCCTTTGGGCTTACCATAAACCACCGATAACCATGAAGGTACGTGGGTCTGGTTCTTTCCGAATCATGGGGTATGTGGACCATTTACAAGTTGGTAATATTTACACTTGTTTTGTTCAGATGACAATGATAACATAAGATTCAGATCTGTTTATAATTAAAATAATAACATGAGATTCGTTTATACTGCACAGTATACAAGCGAGACAGGCACAGAATTTGGCCAGAGTTCTCGGAAATATGACTGGAGTTGCCTTTCAAGGCAGGCTCGCAATTATGGCAGATGTGGCCTGTTCATTGTCAACAGGTTCAACTCACATGTGCAGTATAGACATTTCTGAATAAGAAATTTCATGACTGTTTAAACTTCCATGGGATCAGTTTCCATTCACGGGGCACCGGAGGTATTTGAAATTTAGCTGGATGGGGCAATGATACAGTTAAAAGCGTTGCAAAATGGACTAACTTCAGCTCCCAGGTTATTTACCAAATTACTAAAACCAGTGCTTCGACTGCTCAGAGCTAAAAAACAATTGCTATGGCCTATCGGGATGACATTCTAAACGCTGTATTTTGCTAAATTAGCTGTATCAGCCACCAAACTATATTTGAGAAATTGGATTTCTCACCCATCCAGTTACATTTAAGTTGATACCAACTGAAATTATTGATTATTGGGATTTACCTTTAACTCTATTAATTTGTCTGGGACTCCGCCCTGAGGCAAGAGATTGGAATTAATTGAAGCCTGTAACAATCTTGTTAACAGCAGCCTTCTGTTCATCAATTGTAATTGGCAATATATTGGCTTTCTGCTGTGCTATTTGGGCCTTTGCATTATCAGAACTATACAATGTGCAAAGGAGTAGCTCTCGTACCACATAGGTCATTGTTACCAGACATATGTTATTCCAGCTGAAACTATCAAAGTCACCATGGTGGACATACAGTATTCAGCATTGCTCCACTAACTTTTCATCAGTAAATATTCAGTGAATTACTAACTGATGCTATTGCTCAAAGATGGAAAATTACTAATACCATCTCTAGTTACGGAGGCGGATGGGATTGCATGAGTTGCCAATTCTTCAGTTATAAGGTATCAACTACCTATAGACACTAGGAGCATTTTATGAGTTAAAGGTTTTGTGCGGATATGCATGATCTGCATGCTCAAGTCCAAGTTGATGCACTTTGGTGGTGGTATGTTAATCACGTGGGTGCAACCAAGTCAAAGTATCCAGTGATAGTTTACCTAACCTCATTTGGCATTGGTGTATCATCATGTAAAATCAATGATAATACAGAATGGATGTTGGATCACAAAGTATTTAATGACATTATGGCTCGATGGAACACTAAAAGATCGAGATATTTGCATCCAGGCCCAATCACCAGTTGCAAAAAATATGTGGCATATCAGTGGCGATGGATGCATTCTCGCTACACTGGGGAGGAATGTTCTTTTATGTCTTCCTCCATTTTGCCTCATCAGACGGGTCTTGCAAATAATTCAGCAAGTTCCCGCTTCAGGCTTTTTCGTAGTGCCTGACTGGCATTTACAGCCATGGTTCCCGCTAACGTGGGGAATGATAATAGAACCTTATATGGTTATTTCTAGATACAAAAATTTGCTGGTTTAGCCATGACTCGGGGAGCCATCCTCTGCATGATAAACATCAATTCATTGACTTGCAGACTCTGAGAAGACCGTTCCTGTGGCTCGGGTTGTTAAACCAAACTATGGACATGCTCACTGCAGATTGCAGGGATAGCACCAAATAAGCAGTATTTTCCTCATAAGGAGATGGGAAGTAATTGTTTTGCTAATATTACATATATTTCGGCACGGATGACTGATGTCTTGAAGTTCAGTTATATGGGTTTGACAAATATTAAGTTAAAGTGCCATTTACTGTGCCGAACGTGCCTTCTCATCATATTGGCTGCGGGGAGCAGAATCCACTCTGTCGGGTCTCGCTCTTTGATATCCATATTATGAAGGGTATCTTCTAACTCGAAATCTCCCAGGCCCAGGTACGCAGAAATATGGGATGTTAACATTGTGCTACGCCGCTTCGCCGGTGGGATCCAGCTACATCTCTGTCCTTGGTCAAACTCACTTACAAAGTGGTTATGGTCATGGCGCTGAGTCCAGCGCAACGGGTCCAGTCATTGCATAAGCTAGGGACTGGACAGGATGATTATATCTGCAGGCAAAATAACATTTTATGGTTATGTCTTAGTCAAACAGAATAGACCAGGGGCATCAGGTCTTAACTAGACTTGTTGGCATATCCCATGGACCTTCGGTTGTTTGTGGTCACACATCTACACCAGTATGTTAGGGTCACTAAGAGCTTAAAGACTCTGAGCTAGCAATGTTTGTTAGTTACATAAAGCCTCATAAGTAGGTATCACTACACACCATCTCCAGGTGGTTAACGGGTTCTGGCTTATAGAGGAGTGAACATTGACATTTCAAGTCTCACTCCACCAGGGCTGCAACAACATCAGCAGCAGGGTTATGGACGTTTCGCGGGACCACATCCTAGTGGCTGCAGGATGGTCAAACGAACGATCTTTCCAAACATTTTATAACTAACCCATTGCCAGACCAGGGGTATATGCCAACTCTATGTTAGGTTCTGTTTTATAGTTTCCTCCCGGTTGAGGGAGGTTACTGTTATCATTATTTGTTCATTAAAAGCATCAACATGTCTATATCTATGTCATGTCTGAATGCATTTTTAATGTTCACTCATCATTGGTCAACTGATGCAATGTGTGACGCATGGACTCGTTTCCACGGCATGAAATCACAGAGCTTTGAAATCTTCACGTAGTCACTCACGTGACTCCGAAGTAAAATAGTAAGATTAAACGAGAACTTACCAGTTTGAAGTTTGATCTTTATTTTATTAGGAGTTAAATTGAGGGATTACGTGCCCTCCGCTCCCAACCCTCTATCATAAAGATCAGCTGGTATTCTAGTCTTCTCTAATCTTACTATGTTTAGTTCAACAACTGTTATCTGTGATCTCACACCGCTGCTTTGAAGATTGATGCGCATGCGTGCTGGCGGGTTCTTCACGTAATCCCTCAACGTAACTCCTCATAAAATAAAGATCAAACTTCAAACTGGTAAGTTCTCGTTTAATCTTACTATTAAAACAAAAAACTTCCTACTGTCCCATTTGATTTTGTGAGGTTAGGTGCAAACTTCAAGCAAATTTGCTCTCGCATATAACTTAAATGTATTAGTTTAGTTTAGATTATTGTCAGGTGTACCGAGGTACAGTGAAAAGCTTTTTGTTGAGTGCTATCCAGTCAGTGGAAAGACTATGCACATTTACTATCGAGCCATCCACAGTGTACGGATAAAGGGTATAACATATGATGCAAGATTAAACCCAGTAATGTCAGATTAAAGACAGTTTGAGAGTCTCCAATGAGGTAGGACTTCTCCGTGGATGATCACCTTGTCATGGTGGAGAAGCTTGTTTGGTCCTGAGATCCTGAGAGCGATGCCGTCTGGAGCTATGCTCCTGGTAGGGTCACCCATGGCAGTAAGGTCAATGGGGAGGTCTCTGACAAAGAGCAATCCAACCAAGACCTCAACGGTGGAACAGGCGGGGGACGATGGCTGACTTTAGTGGAGCGTCACAACGGCTGGGAAGGCGGATGAAGGCTGCTGCAGAAAAGGGTCTCCGGTCATCTTGGACTCCATGCCACTGGCTCCTGATCCAGATCTGTCAAGGACCATGTGGTGGCTGTCTGTGCACCAGTCTCCCCACATTAAACAAAGTCACACACAGGCGTCCCCCACGAGAGGACAGTCATACTTGTTTCGAGTGACCGCCGATGATGAGATAGCAGGAACGAACTGCAGATGCTGATTTAAACTGAAAGCTGCAGTAACTCAGTGGGACAAGCTGCATCTCTGGAGAGAAGAAATGGGTTACGTTTTGGGTCGAGGCCCTTCTTCAGATAGTAGCTCATGATCACTCTCTAGTTTTTTATAGGATGATTCAGTTACCTGATAACAACTGGGAAGAATCTGTCCCAGAATCTAAAGGTGTGCGTTTTCACACCTCTGTATCTCTTGCCTGATGGGAGAGGGGAGAAGAGGGAGAGGATGAAACTGGTCCTTGATTATGCTGCTGGTCTTGCCAAGCCAGCGTGAAGTGTAGATGGAGTCCATGGAAGGCAGGTTGCTTTGTGTGATGGTCTGGGCTGCGACTGTAAAAATGACTATAAATATTATCCAAACATCTTGGAAAATTAAATCCTCGATTTCTGTTTTGCCATAAATGTCAAATGTAGTTAAATATATGAACCCAGTGCTGTGGAAATGTAAAATAGAACTTGGTAAAATTACTCAGGAGAAATTATTGGCATGACGTACCCATTGTAAGCTACGGCTTAATGTAATCATACCTCACCTCACTCATTTCTTATTTTTATAGAAAGAGGATCAAATATAAATGTTAACAGTTAGTTATTATCAGAGGGGACAGAGGTTAAAAGAAGAATTTGATGTGGCTGATAAAGACTCTAACATTTCACCTTGTCAAGTAAGCTAATAGTCACATAAACTGACCTCTATTAATCTTCTGGGAACTCTGGGAGACAGGTGCAATGGTAAAACATATGTAGGCTAAAGGTTCATCATTAATTTATTAGCAAACTGATCAGTCGACACATCAGAGAGGTAAGGATAGAAGTGCGGCTGCCAAATATACTCGCATTACCTGCATCATGGGCTGTTCTGCCGACTCAGCCATCTGGGAGTGACCGGTTTTAGTTTAGAGATACAGCATGGAAACAGGCTCTTCGGCCCACCGAGCCCATGCCGACCAGCGATCCCCGTGCATCGACACTATCCTACACACTCTGGGGACGATTTAAAATTATATCAAGCCAATTGGCCTACAAATGTGTATGTCTTTGGAGGGTGGGAAGAAACCGAAGCTCCCAGAGAAAACCCACGCAGGTCACGAGGAGAACGTACAAACATCGTACAGACAAGCACCTGTAGTCAGGTTCAAACCCGGGTCTCTGGCACTATAAGGCAGCAACTCTACCGCTGTGCCACTGAGCTGCCCTGGTAGTTGAGCAGAAATGCGTGCAAGCAGGTGCAGCTGAGTGGCACATTTGGAGTTGTAGGAGTGTGCTGAGGGACACAATGAACCTCGGTGTGGCCACCACAAAGGCAGAGGCACAAAGCAATGCAGATGCTGGAATCTGGAGCCGTAAATATACGAGGGCTTTTAGGAAGAACTCAACGAATCAGGTAGCGTCCGCGGAAGGAATTGTAAAGCCGATGTTTCGGGTTGAAACCCGTCATGTGGACTGGAAGAATAAGTAGCTTAAAAGCCTTATGGAGTCGTAGAGCCATAGAGTCATAGAGCATGTAAACAAACACTTTGGCCCAACTAGCCCACACTGACCAACATGCCCCATCTACACTAGTCCCACCTGCCTGCACTTGGCCTATATCCCTCAAAATCTATCCTATCCAGTTATATGTCAAAATGCCTCTTAAATATTATGATAGTACCTGCCTCAACTACCTCCTCCAGAAGCTCATTCAATATGCCAACCATCCTTTGTGTAAAGAAATGTTACCCCTGAGGTAGCTGTTGAATCTCTCCCCCCCCCCCCCCCTCATCTTAAACCTATGTCTCTTCTTCTTGATTCCCCTACTCTGGGTAAAAGTGTGCATTTACCCGATCTTCCCTCTATACACCTCTGTACACCTCTATAGGATCACCCTCTTCCTTCTGCGCTCGAAGGAATAAAGTCCTAGCCTGCTCAATCTCTCCCAATAACATATTTCTAGCCTGCTTAACCTCCCCCTATAAGAACAGTCAAGGAAATAGATAGGGCAGACAGTCAGAACCTTTACCCCAGCATGGAAATATCAAAGACTCACAGTCGACATAGCTTTCACGTCAGAGGGGCAGAGTTTCAAGAAGATGTGTGGGGAAACATTTTTTTACACATAGTGTGGCGCGTGCTTGGAATATGCTGCCAGGGGTGGTGGTGGAGACAGATGTAATAGTGGGATTAAGAGGTTTTAGCTAGGCACATGGATATGCAGGGAATGGAGGGATCTCCAGATCAATAGGCCTGTCTTCGGGACACCATTCCTGAACTTAACCACCATGCTGAGGGAATCTGTTCCCAGTAGCAGATGGTTGAAGGATCTAAAACTTTGGGCAAAGGATACAAGAAGATGCGAGGGAAAATCTTTTATATTCAGAATGGTAGCAAACTCCAAGAGGGATGGTGGGAACAGATTCAATCAAGATTTACAAGACAAAAATTGGATAAGCACAAAAGATCAAATAATCTGGGGAATTTGCAGGTTCAGTAATAGCTTCTGTCCAGCAACGATCTGGCTCTTAATCACTTTATAACTCGAACCCCAGCAACTATGAGCTTTGTCTTTGAATGTCTCTTTGGTTGTACTATGGACTTTGGTTTTGGGCACAGTTATAGTTATCAAGTATTATAGTTATTAGTAAAGTCGTACAGCATTGAAACAGGCCCTTCAGCCCAACTTGCCCATGCCGACCAAGATGCCCCATCTAAACTAGTCCCTTTTCCCTCCTTTTTGCCCATGACCCTCGAAATCTTTCCTATCCAATTACCTGTCCTAATGTCTTTCAAATGTTGCCTTAGTACCTGCCTCAGTTACACCTCTGGCAATTCATTCCACATTCCCACCACCATTGAATTTTTAAAATGATGACATATTATCTGTGTGTTTTGAGTTTACGGGACTGTTAAACATGCATGCTCTCTCTACGATCGGCGGTTGTTTTGAACGCTGCTACCCTGATGAAAGCGATACTCCAGTGGTGCAGCTGGATTCTCTGCTGGGGTTGGGAGTGGATGTGGACCTTTTCCTCTGGAGGCCCACTGTTACAATGGCGGTCCAGTAGTGCACTCAACCAGGCAACTGCAAGGTGCCCAACAACCTCAATTGTCTGGACTGCCCCTCATGCCAAATCCACCTCCACCATCCCCCTACCCATCAATCCCTCCATCTGCCAAGTCATTCTCAACAGGGAATTACCATCCACTTAATCCACCCGTGGCTCAAGATGTCCCCGTCCCCACACGATAAACATCAGAGCAATGATAAAAGACTCTACCTCTGATTCAATTCTCTCGGCTGTGAAGCGCAGCCCATAAATCACCCGTTTCCTTACAGTGAGGCGACCATCCAGCATCGCTGTCTACTTGCCATGTTTTGTTGGAATCTTCTTTGTCCGACAGGTTGACTAATGGCACAAAACCAGCTGCTTTATTGCCCATGCAGTAAATCAGTGCGCTGGCTTGTCCAATTTAAACTCTGACGGATACTCCAGACATGATCTGATACTAATGCTCCCTCAACACTGCTCCTGGCCTCAGCCTCTCCACGGGCTCAGCAGCACTGAACCTTGCTGGCAGAGTTACAGCAATCTCAGGCTCGATCCTGTTTAGTTCAGCTTGAAGCTTACATCTTGTCCCAATAGCCAGGATGATTGGCTTTGATTTCTTAAAAGCTGCGTTGTCTTCTGTTTCTTGATCCTTGCAAATTCTTCCAGCATTTCTCAGGTGTGGCTCAGCTGGTAATACCCTCAACTCCGAGTGTTTACTTTATGGGCTCAAGCCGGATCACAGAGACCCCCCCACCCCCCCGCGTGTTAAAAAATGCATGAAAAACCTCTGATGCAGCACTGAGAGAAGGCTACACTGTCAAGGGTGTTATCTTTTGCACACAACATAGAAACATAGAAAATAGGTGCAGGAGTAGGCCATTCGGCCCTTCGAGCCTGCACCGCCATTCAATATGATCATGGCTGATCATCCAACTCAGTATCCTGTACCTGTTTTCTCTCCATACCCCCTGATCCCTTTAGCCACAAGGGCCACATCAAACTCCCTCTTAAATATAGCCAATGAACTGGCCGCAACTACATTCTGTGGCAGAGAATTCCAGAGATTCACCACTCTCTGTGTAAAACATAGAACAGTACAGCACAGGGACAGGCCATTCAGCCCACAATGTTTATACCGGACATGATGCCAAGTTAAACTGATCTCATCTGCCGGTGAACTTTTGTAATATTGTCGGTGCCAAAATGTGACGACACTTCTGTACTGCCTGGGTAAAATCTGCGAAAGAATTTTACCGGGTTGTATGTAAAACAAAGCATTTCACTGAGCCTAGGTAAATGTGACAATAAAGTATCATTGAATCATCATCATCGCATCATTGAATTGAATCATTGAATCATTGTACGTGATCCATGTCGCACTATTCCCTGCTCTTCCATGTGCCTGTCCAAAAGCCACTTAAACACCACTATCGTATCTGCCTCCACCACCACCCCTGGCAATGCGGTCCAGGCTCCCATCACTCTCTGTGTAAAAATACTTGCCCCGCACATCTCCATTGAACTTTCCCCCTCTCACTTATAGCTGTGCCCTCTAATGTTGGACACTTCCACCCTGGGAGAAAGTGTCCTCTGTCTACCCTATCTAACCCTCTCATGATTGTATTTACTTCTATCAAGTCTCCCATCAAACTCTGACTTTGCACAAAACATGGATGTTAGGCAGATACTTTTTTCCCTCTCAGGTAGATGTAACCAATTCAATGCAACAACTTCAAAGAAAAGGAAGAGACTTTTCCCTAGAATAAACATAGAGAGTGCTAGAGATACTCAGAAGGTATAACGGCATGTGTGGTGACTAGGCGGCACAGTGGCACAGCTGGTAGAGCTGTTGCCTCACTGCCGCAGAGACCCGGGTTTGATCTCGACCTCGGGTGCTGTCTGTGTGGAGTTTGCACGTTCTCTCTGTGCCCATATAGGTTTTCTTCTGGGTGGTCCAGTTTACCCCCACATCTCAAAGACACGTTGCTTTGTACGTTAATTGGCCTCTATAAAATTGGCCCTAATTGGGCACTCGTATTGTACTGGACCACCCATGTTGAAGCAATGGCCAAGAAAGCACATCAATGCCTCTACTTCAGGAAGTTTGGCATGTCCCCAACAACTCTCAGCAACTTCTACAGAAGTGCCAACTAAAGCATTTTATCTGGGCTCATGGTTAGGAAGCAGCTCCATCCAAGATCACAAGAGATTGCAGGGAATTGTGAATGAAGCCCAGACCATCACACAAACCAACCACCCTTCCGTTGACTCCATATACACCTCATGTTGCCTCGGCAAGGCCACCAGCATAATCACGGACAGGGTCTAATTTCGGTCACTCCCTCTTCTCCCCTCTACCATCAGGCAAGAGGTACAGAAGTGTGAAAACGCACACCTCCAGATTCAGGGACAGTTTCTTCCCAGCTGTTATCAGGCAACTGAACCATCCTACCAAGAACTAGAGAGCGGTTCTGAACTACTATCTACCTTTCTTTGATCGGACTTTACTGGACTTTATCTTGCACTAAACGTTAAACTCGTTATTCCCTTTATCCTGTATCTGTACACTGTGGATGGCTCGATTGTAATCATGTATAGTCTTTCCACTGACTGGTTAGCACACAACTAAAGATTTTCACTGTACAATAAACTGTACTGTACAATACACTGCACGTGGCAATAAACTAAACTAGATTCAAGATTCAAGAGAGTTTATTGTCATGTGTCCCTGATAGGACAATGAAATTCTTGCTTTGCTTCAGCACAACAAAACATAGTAGGCATGACTACAGAACAGATCAGTGTGTCCATATACCATTATATAAATATGTACACACATGAATAAATAAACTGATAAAGTGCAAGTAAACAGATAATGGGCTATTAGTGTTCAGAGTTTTGTCCGAGCCGAGTTTAATAGCCTGATGGCTGTGGGGAAGTAGTTATTCCTGAACTTGGTCGTTGCAGTCTTCAGGCTCCTGTACCTTCTACCTGAAGGCAGCCAGGAGATGAGTGTGTGGCCAGGATGGTGTGGGTCCTTGATGATACTGCCAGCCTTTTTGAGGCAGCGACTGCGATAGATCCCCTCGATGGAAGAGAGGTCATAGCCGATGATGGACTGGGCAGTGTTTACTACTTTCTGTAGTCTTTTCCGCTCCAGGGCGCTCAAGTTGCCGAACCAAGCCACGATGCAACCGGTCAGCATGCTCTCTACTGTGCACCTGTAGAAGTTAGAGAGAGTCCTCCTTGACAAACCGACCCTCCGTAATCTTCTCAGGAAGTAGAGGCGCTGATGTGCTTTCTTAATAATTGGATCAGTGTTCTCGGACCAGGAAAGATCTTCAGAGATATGCACGCCTAGGAATTTGAAGCTCTTGACCCTTTCAACCATCGACCCGTTGATATAAATGGGACTGTGGGTCCCCATCCTACCCCTTCCAAAGTCCACAATCAGTTCCTTGGTTTTGCTGGTGTTGAGGGCCAGGTTATTGTGCTGGCACCATATGGACAGTCGCTCGATCTCTCTTCTATACTCTGACACCCCCATCAGTGATACGTCCCACAACAGTGGTGTCGTCAGCCAACTTGATGATGGAGTTTGCACTATGACCGGCTACTCAGTCATCAGTATAGAGTGAGTACAGCAGGGGGCTGAGCACGCAGCCTTGAGGTGCTCCCGTGCTGATTGTTATCGAGGCTGACACATTTCCACCAATATGAACATACTGTGATCTGTGAATGAGGAAGTCGAGGATCCAATTGCAGAGGGATGCGCAGAGACCCAAATCTGCGAGTTTGGTAACCAGCTTGGAGGGGATGATTGTATTAAAAGCCGAGCGGTAATCAATGAATAACAGCCTGACATATAAGTTTTTGTTGTCCAAGTGGTCCATAGCGGAGTGGAGATCCAGCGAGATTGCATCCACCATTGTTCTGTTGTGGTGGTAGGCGAACTGCAGTGGGTCCAGGTCTTTGTCGAGGTAGGAGTTGATTTGCGCCATGATCAACCTCTCAAAGCACTTCCTCACCACTGACGTTAGTGCCACTGGTCGATAGTCATTGAGGCACGTTACCTTGCTCTTCTTGGGCACCGGTATAATTGATGCCCTCTTAAAGCAGGTGGGAATCTCAGACCTCAGAAGTCAGAGGTTGAAAATGTCCGTAAAAACTCCAGCCAGTTGGTCCGCACAGGTTTTTAGTACATGACCGGGTATACCATCAGGTCCAGGTGCTTTTCGAGGGTTCACCCCTCTGAAGGATTTCCTGACGTCAGCCTCTGTGACTGTGACTGAAATACCATCACAGCGAATGGGGGCTCGGGAAGGCACATCAGTATTCTCCCCATCAAAGCGTGCATAAAACGCATTGAACTTGTCAGGGAGTGATGTTTCGCCAACATTCGAGCTGCCTCTTGGTTTCGCCTTGTAGGAGGTGATTGCATTCAGGTCCCGCCACAGCTGCCGAACATCTGTCTCATCCTCCAGTTTGGAGCAGAAGTCCCTTTTGGCCTTTTTGATGGCCTTACCAAGTTCGTATCTGGACTTCTTGTAGACCACTGTATCATCTGACACGAATGCCCGGTGTCTGGTCTTCAGAAGAGTGCAGATCTCAAAGTTCATCCAAGGTTTCTGATTTTGAAACACTCAGAAGGTTTTTGTGGGGATGCAGTCCTCCACACATTTCTTTATGAAGTCTGTAACGACTGTGGCGTATTCGTTCTGGTCCATTGCCGAGTCCTTGAACATTACCCAGTCTACAGACTCCAAACAGTCCTGGAGTTGTTCTTCTGCCCCCCCCTCCCCCCCCCCCCCGACCAGCTCTGTACACTAAAACTATACTAAATCTAAATTCATGTGCAGTGAGTATAGATGAGTTAAGCACCCATCACCCACCCATGATTTACACTAATCCCACTTTATTCTCCAATTTAATGTTTAATGGTTTATGTGTCATTCCTAACTGCCACTCTGTCATGTTGTCCCTTGCAGGCGGTGCATCAAAGCAAATTTGTTGTATTTGATTTGATTTTGATTTTGATTCAATTTATTGTCATTGCACTTTTCAGTGCAACAAAATGGTTTAGCCTACAGTCATAACATAGAATAAATAACAAAAACACACACTCAACACAGTTTAGCATCCACCACAGTGAGTCCACCAGGCACCTCCTCACTGTGATGGAAGGCAAAAAGTCCCAAAGTCCATGTCTCTTCCCTCCTTGCTCTCCCTCTGCGCTGAGGCGATCCAGGCCTCCGATGTTGTGACCCCGCCGGGTGATGGTAAGTAAGTCCCGCGGCTGAATCCGAACGGGCCGGTTCAAACTCCGCGGCCCAGGGCGGTCGAAGCTGCCGAAGCTGCCGCCCTCCAGTCCAGCGGACGCAGCTGTTGTTGCGGGAGCTACGGAAAAACAGGTCACCAACCTGTGACCTGCGAGCTCCCGACGATGTCGTCCACTGGCCCTCGCCGAGCCTCCGAGGCTCCGAAGTCGGGTCGGAAGTCGGGTCCCAACGCCACCACAGCCCCGAAGTCGGCCAGCCCCGCGCTGGCAAGTCTCGGCTGGCTGTGCCTCCCGAGCCCCGAGGTCGGTCCCAGATGGAGGCCGCCAGCTCCGCGATAGGCCTCAGCGCAGACGGAGACGGAGACGGGGGATACGGCAAGAAAGGTCGCATCCCCCCCGAAGGAAGAGCCAAAAAACATGCTTCTCCCACCCCCCCACACAAACACAACTAAAATAAACCGAAACAAACCGCAACAACGGGACAAAAGAAAACAAAAAAAGAAAAGACAAACGGACTGCAGGCGAGCCGCAGCTGCAAGGCAGCGCCGCCACTTCCGGTATGTGGGTATGTGAATATTCGTGGCCAATAAACTTATTCATTCATTCATTCATTCATTCATTCACATTCCCATCGATCCGTCCCAAATTCTAACACTCAGCTGCACAGTAGAGGCAATTTACAATGGCCAATGGACCTACAAACCTGCAATTCATTGGGATGCTGGTCAAACCCGGGGCATCCTGAGGAAATCCACACATTCACAGGGTAGATGTGCAAATTCCAATGACACAGCCCTGTAGATCGGGTTAGATCCCCAAGTCACTGAGCTCGCGAGACAATTGCTCTACTGGCGGCTCCATTGTGTCTTCCCTAATTTCAGGTAACCTCATCCGGGAGTCAGAAGTCTTCAGTCAGAACAGTAATGTTTGCAAAGAAAATAATTGCTGTGATGTGGTGGCCATTTTCACTTTAGACTTAATTTGAGGAAGGACATTCTTGCTATTGAGGGAGTGCAGTGTAGGTTTGCAAGGTTAATTCTCGAGATGGCGGGACTGTCATATGCTGAGAGAATGGAGCAGCTGGGCTTGTACACTCTGGAGTTTAGAAGGATGAGAGGATATCTCATTGAAACATATAAGATTATTAAGGGCTTGGACACGCTAGAGGCAGGAAACATGGTCCCGATGTTGGAGTCCAGAACCAGGGCCCACAGTTTAAGAATAAGGAGTAAGCCATTTAGAACGGAGACGAGGAAACACTTTTTCTCACAGAGAGTGGTGAGTCTGTGGAATTCTCTGCCTCAGAGGGCGGTGGAGGCAGGTTCTCTGGATGCTTTCAAGAGAGCTAGATAGGGCTCTTAAAAATAGCGGAGTCAGGGGATATGGGGAGAAGGCAGAAACGGGGTACTGATTGGGGATGATCAGCCATGATTACATTGAATGGCGGTGCTGGCTCGAAGGGCCAAATTGCCTACTCCTGCTCCTATTGTCTATTGTCTATTGTCTTTAGAGATACAGCGTGGAAATAGGCCCTCCCGCACCGACCAGCAATCACCCTGTACACTACCTTTCCTACACATGAGGGATGATTTACAATTTTTTTTACTGAGAGGAAATCCAGAAAAAACCCATTCTGTCACAGGGAGAATGTACAAACCACATCCATAGTCAGGATCGAACCGGGGTCTCTGGAGCTGTGAGGCAGCAACTCTACCGCTGCGCCGTCCTCATTTGCTGTGTTTGGAAATCTGGGACCCATGGCAAATCATCTGGGGACACCTCCATAAAACACAGCACCGCAGATGGGAACATTAAATTCAATTGATTAATAAAAACAGTTCGGAAAGAAAATGGAAGGACTGAGAGTGACCGTGAAATTACTGGATTATCATAAAAACCCATCTGGTTCACAACTGCCCATTAGGGAACAGGAATGTATTTTCCTTAACTAGTCTGATCAGCATGTAAACCCACATTCACTGGAAGGTGGTTAACTCTTAGAAGGTTTCAGGCACAGAAATCACTATCAAAATATGGGGGGGACAGGGGGACACAATATCTTGGCGGCCGCGTGCGCATGTGCACTCACACACACACTCACACTCGCGAGGCTTCGGAGGCTTCAGCCGTGGACCCTGTGAACGGTAATTTCTGCCTGGACCGACGGGACACCAGTCCGGAGCCGTGGAGCTAGCGCAGCTTCTCCACGCTGGCTGTAAACCAGGGCCGTCGTTCCCGTAAGTCCAGGCAGGGCTGTAGGTTAACCTGGCAGGACAGGCAGAGTTGGGCTGGATTTAGCACTGCTTCTCTGCGCTGGCTGTGGGCCAGGGGGCACCGCTCCCGTCTGACTCCCGATGTCTCTGGCCACCCCCGGGCGTGGGGGGCACTCGGGTGGGGACAGGGATGGTCCAGTGGCGGTTCTTCATCGATTGCAGCACCAGAGACCCGGGATCGATCCTGGCTGTGGATCAAGATCAAGATCAAGAGAGTTTATTGTCATGTGTCCCTGATAGGACAATGAAATTCTTGCTTTGCTTTAGCACACCAGAACATAGTAGGCACGAATACAGAACAGATCAGTGTGTCCATATACGATTGTATAAATATATATACACATGAATAAATAAACTGATAAAGTGCAAATAAACAGATTATGAGCTATTAATGTTCAGAGTTTGTCCAAGCCAAGTTTAACAGCCGGATGGCTGTGGGGAAGTGGCTGTTCCTGAACCTGGTCGTTGCAGTCTTCAGGCTCCTGTACCTTCTACCTGAAGGTAGTGGGGAGATGAGTGTATGGCCCGGATGGTGTGGGTCCTTGATGATGCTGCGCAGGTCTGTGTCCAGGGCTGCCAAGAGTGTTTTTCGCTTGTGACCTATGACCTGGGCATGCAATTCAAGCTCCGTTCTATGACCTTTGCTCAATGAACATCTCCCTCCAATCACCGCTTTCTATCCTCAGTCCCATCCCCCTACTTCCACCTCTGACCGACACCTCCCTCCACCAATCATTGTGCTGAATCATCATGTCCCGCCCCATTGCCTGCTGATGGTAGCGCCCTCGGTCATCAGTCCCACCCCAACTGTCTCGCGGAAAGCGGAGATTTCACCGGGTTTTAAAATCCGAATTACAAAAAATGGGGGGGGGATCGCCCCCACCTCTCAAAACAGGGCGGGACTCCTTTTTAAGTGCTTTATATTAGAATCCTTTACTCATTTGCAATAAGTCGCGTTATTGCTCTCCACTTCACTCTTAAGGGGCTGTCCCACTTGGGCAACCTAAGCTGCGAGTTTAGAAGAGTTTGCCCTGGACTCAAACTCGCAGCATGGTCGACACGAGGTCCTAGGAGGTCGTATGAGGTCGCTGGAACTCTCCTTCATGCTCGAGGGAGGTTCCCAACTACTCGTGGCCTCAGCTAGGTCGCTGATATTTTTCAGCATATTGAAAAATTTTCCGCGAGTTAAATTTGGTCGGCATGGGTCTTTTTCACTCGTAGTGCAGTGGAGTGGGGTCGCTATTTACCTACAGGCAGTCGAGGGCAGCCGTAGGCAATCTCCTTCACTGACTGGGCATTTTGATTGGTTCATTGGAGTTTCACAACCTAGGTAAAATGCCCGCTAAACTTTATTAAACTTCTTAAAGTGTCTCCACTCCTTCTCCCCCCCTTCTCTCCCCTTCTCCTCCCCTTCTGTCTCCCCCCCCCCCTCCCCCCCGTGCTCACTAAAGGACACGGTACTCTGTGCAAGCCGTTTACCTTCCTGTTCATCGCGCATACAGCGCTCCTCCGCTGTCCCTGGCCCCCACCTTCGCGATGTGTTTGTGTGTGTGTGCGTGCGGACGGGAGATGCAGCTCGCGGATCGGTCGATCCAGCTCGCGGTTTCAATGCGGCTGGTCGATCCAGCTCGAGGCTTTCCAGGCGAGTGCCCTCGAGCTTGAAGGACGAAGACACTTCTGGACTCGCGGATTAGGTCGCCCAAGTGGGACAGGCCCTTTACCTGCTCCAGTTCAATATCCTCAGCTAAATCCTTTACACTCAGCTCCCTCTTTACCCCACTATTTTCTAACAGGCCTCATGCGAATTCCAAGCAAAAGGTACAGAAGCTTGAAAGCGTGCACCACCAGACTTATGGGCCTGTCCTGCTTAGGCGACTCTTTAGGTGACTGCCAAGAACTAGTTTTAATGGAATTCACCTACAACACCTGGCAACAACCTATGACAGCACCCACATCAACCAGGGCCAGATTTACATATATGCTGGACAAGCTTAAGCTTAGGGCCTCGAGATCTAGGGGGGCCTCGCAGAGCCGGATTTACCACAAGGCTTCATAGGCTGTAGCCTAGGGCCTCGAAATCTAGGGGGCCTCCGGCCAAGGCAGGACACCTGCCGTTCAACTCTGGGCGGGCCCCTCTCTCTATCTCTCTCTCTCTCTCCGTCTCCTCCCGCTATCCGTATCCGGGCTGCCGGGCTCCGCTCTCCGCTCGCTCCTCATCCACCGGCACGGCAGGCTGCCTTGCACATGCATACTGCTACGGCCAGCACGTCCTCCCCCTGCACATGCCCACAACCACGGCCCGCACATCATCAGCCGCCCTGCACATGCGCACTGCCACGGCAACTGGTCGGCACTGGGCACTTTCTCCCTCGCTTTGAATTGAGGGAGATTTGGCCGCCATTGCTGTCCGGTCGCTGCCTCGCCGCCAGCGCTGAAAACCAACGCAGAATCACTCCCTGACCCTGGAGCAGGAGTAACTCCCTGGAGTAACTCTTGCTTCTGGTTTCCTGGTCCTTCATAAATATTCTAAATGGAATTTAAACTGGAGGTGGTAGAGGGCTGAACAATAACAGCCTATTGCATTTGATCTGTTTATTTATTGTGTATATATATGGTCTATGGTATATAAACACACTGAACTTTTATCTCTTGTTCTGTATTATGTTTACATATTCTGTTGTGCTGCAGCAAGCAAGAATTTCATTGTCCTATCTGGGACACATGACAATAAAACTCTCTTGACTCTTGACTTGGACTTAAGCAAAAAAGGGTTCTTGGGGAAAAAAAAGGTACCTTAAATTTAGTTGCATCTGGTTGGGTAACTATGGTAGGGTGAAGACTATTTCATGCTTTAATTGTGCGGGGGAACTCCATGGAGCAGCCAGCAACTCAGGATAGAAGAAACTGGGTGACGTTTCGGGTAGAGACCCTTCTTTAGACGCCCTCTGGTTTTAGTGTCTTTAGTTTAATTTAAAGATACACTGTGGAAACAGGCCCTTCGGCCCACCGAGTCCACGCCGACCACTGGTCACCCGTACACTAGTTCTATACCACACATTAGTCAAGAGTCAAGAGTGTTTTATTCTCTCACGTCCCAGTTAGAACAATGAAATCCTTACTTGCAGCAGCACAACAAAATATGTAAACATAGTACTCTGTAAACAATGTTATAAACGAGAAAACAAAACAGTGTATATTTATATATGAATATATAACTATATAAATATATATGTGTGTGTGTGTGTATAATATATATACCCACACACACACACACAATTACCCTCCTGGGATTAATAAAGTTCTATCGTATAGTATCGTGTGCGTAGGAAGGAAGTGCAGATGCTGGTTTAAACTGAAAATAGACACAAAAAGCTGGAGTAACTCAACAGGTCAGACAGAATCTCTGGACAAAAGGAAAATATTACGTTGGGTCTGAAATAGGTTCCTGCACACCTTTGGAATGTGGAAGGAAACAAGAGCACCCGGAGAAAACCCATGTGATCAAAGGGTAAAGGTGCAAACTCCATACAGACAGCACCCATATTCAGGATCAATTCCGGGTCTCTGGCACTTTTAAGTAGCAACTTTATGGCCAATGTACAGCCCCATAATCTTGAACTTAATTAAAACGACAAGTGTGGCATTTCCTGCGGTTGCAAGGGAAAGTGCCAGGAGAGGGGGTGGTTTGGGTGGGAAGGAACGAATTGACCAGGGAGTTACGGAGGGAGCGGTCTCTGTGGAAAGCCAACAGGGGAGGAGATGGGAAGATGTGGCCAGTGGTGGGATCCCATTGGTAGACAAAAAAGCTGGAGAAAATCAGCGGGTAAGGCAGCAGTTGCGGAGCGAAGGAATAGACGACGTTTCGGGTCGAGACCCTTCTTCAGATTGATCTCGAGGGGGGGACACGAAAAAGAAAGGAAGAGGCGGAGACAGTAGGCTGTGGGAGAGCTGGGAGGGGGAGGAGAAGGAGGGAGAAAGCAAGGACTACCTGAAATTAGAGAAGCCAATGTTCATACCACTGGGGTGTAAACTACCCAAGCAAATATGAGGTGCTGCTCATCCAATATGCGGTGGGCCTCACTCTGGCCATGGAGGAGGCCCAGGATAGAAAGGTCGGATTTGGAATGGGAAGGGGAGTTGAAGTGTTGAGCCACCAGGAGATCAGGTTGGTTATTGCGAACTGAGTGGAGGTGTTGTGCGAAGCGATCGCCAAGCCTGCGCTTGGTCTCACCAAGGCTGATCATACGCTGAATAATCCAACCACATTTTTGTTTGGAAGTGGAAAGATATAATAGAAATTGCATTCATTGCAACGTGTAAAAAGTGTTGAGATGCTGTATTATAATTTTGCTGCATGTCATTGTGGTATATATCATGTCTTGATTGGTGAATATGTTTAGTTTGTGGCTTTATTTGAAGCAGAAATAATACATGAATGCTTCATTGAGCATAATTCCGACTGGTAACTACGCACTTCGTCCAAGCACATTATCGCACGCGTCATGCAAGCCATCTTAAATGACCATCTAAACTGTCATTTGGCAAATTAAAAGCTGCCAAGGTTGCCCGGCTGACAACAGAGAAAAAAAATGAAGTGAGAGCCCTGCAAGGTGTATAATATTTTTGACACTGTCATAGGCCTTTCTTACATATGCTGTCACAACACACTGTAGTCTCTAAACAACCCTTCAGTAATTTTCCTTGCCCTCCATTTCAGAATAATAGTGTTTTAAGCCAATAACTCGACACTAGCACTGGCAATAAACAAATAAATAAATAAATAAAGCGCTGCTTTCCAGCCCCTTATCTCATTGGCCATGCTCGGCTGCAAATCGGTGTTAATCTGGTGGACCATCTTCCTCTAGTTGTGGGGGTGTGGGATTGGGGGGGAGGGGGAGGGGGCGCCTCACAAGTGGAACACCTTAGGGCCTCTCTTCATTCAAATCTGGCCCTCACATCAACCTACGACAACCTACGACAGCAAAAATTATCGCCACTGTCACCAAAAAATGTTCAACATGTTGCGGCATGTAATGTTGCAGCAGTCGTTCAAAACAATTGCCTAAGTGGGACAGGCCTATTAGGAACAGCTTCTTCCCCTCTGTTATCAGGCTTCTGAATGGTCCTTCCATAGGCTAGGGTGCAGTCCGATTCACCGCTAACCCATCAAGGACATTAGACCTTGCTTTTGGAACTGATGTGCTACAATGCTGAGAACTACGTTCTGTGTAAGAAGGAACTGCAGATGCTGGTTTAAACCGAAGATAGACACAAAAAGCTGGAGTAGCTCAGCGGGACAGGCAGCATCTCTGGAGAGAAGGAATGGGTGACGTCACCCATTCCTTCTCTCCAGAGATGTTGCCTGTCCCGCTGAGCTCCTCCAGATTTTTGTGTCTATCTTCGAACTATATTCTGCACCCCGGATCTCCCCTTTTGCTCTGCCATTTGTACTTGAAACGTTTCACTCTACCTTGGCTCACATGACAATAACAAAGATAACCTAACCTAACCTCCATATTCATGAACCCTGATATTCCGTACAGTTATGCCGATATTTACATGTTAAATCATGATCCAAAGTTTGAAGATATTTAGAGTGAACTCATTCTGAAGGGCTGATGGTGACTTGCATGTGAAAATGGCACATGTATCACGTCAGATTAAATGATCAGTCACTGTTCGGTATGTTGCCTTATTGCATCTGTATCTGTGACCTGCTCATTGTACTCTAATGGGGCAGTTTATGTATGACAGGATGGAATGGACAAGTTAACATTCAATTCAATTCGACATATTACGATTATGATATACAACTCCCATTTAAATATATCAATAAACAAACCGGGAGATATTGAAGTCCTGCTCCCACCTCTTTTTTCCAGCTCTCTGCCCTTGATTATTATCAGTCTGAAGACGGTCCCCAACTCAAAATGTAATCTGTCCATTCCCTACACAGATGCTGCCTGACTCGCTGAGTTCATCCAGCACTTTCTTTAGAGATACAACATGGAAACAGGGAAACAGAGCCCACACCGACAAGTGATCACCAGAACACTTGTTCTATCGTACACACTAGGATAATTTTATCAAAGCCCATTAACCTACAAACCTGCACATCTTTGGAGTGTGGGATGAAACCGGAGCACCCAGAGAAAACCCACTCGGTCTCAGGGAGAACGTACAAACTCCGTAATGACAGCGCCCGTAGTCAGGATTTAACCCGGGTCTCTGGCGCAGTAAGGCAGCAACTCTAACACTGCGCCACTATGCTGCCTAAGATTTTTGCTCAAGATTCCAACATCAGCAGTTCCGCGTGTCTCAGTCCTAAACCACACTTGAAACTATCACATCCCAGATGGTTATGCTTGACGGTGGTTTGTGACAGGGTAAAAGGTTTATCATACTCTTGGAAAGGTGTTGAAAGGTGTTGCTGTTTGGAAGGACCTGGTTGTCCTTATGAACAACAACCCCCCCAAGCAACTGGAAGGTTTATTGCCAGTTGGACATTATTGGATTCATGACAAGCCGAGAATCATCTGATTCCAATTATAAAAGGTCCTGGTGAGTTCCCATCTGGAGTAGAATGTACAGCTCTGGCTCCCCTACCTAAGGAAGGATATTATTACCATCAACACAGTGCAGCACAATACACCAGACATATTATTGAGAAGGCGTGTCGAGCAGACGGAGCCAAATGAGAACAGAAAATTGAGAAGTGATATCAAAAACAGGAAAATCACACAAAATGCAGGAAGAATTCAGCGGGTCAGGCAGCATCTGTGGAGGGAATGGACAGATGGATGTTTCCTCAAGAAGACCGCCATCATCCCGCTGCGGAAGAAAAGCAAGACCTCATGCCTAAGCGACTACCATCCTGTGGCCCTGACATCCACCATCATGAAATGTTTTGAGAGGCTAGTTATCGAACACATTAAATCCAGTCTACCAAGCGGCCTTGATCCACTGCCTACCACCACAACATGTTTTATTCTGGCCTTTTCTGTCTTTCAGTCCAAAGAAGGATTTCAACCTGATGCATCACCTATTTCTTTTCCAGAGTCCGTGTCGACCAGCGATCACCCATACACTAGTTCTATCCTACACGCTGGGAACAATTTACAGTAGCCAATTAACCTACTGTTTCCAACCTGAAACATCACCTGGTCATTTTCTCCAGAGATACGCCAAACCTGCTGAGATACTCCAGCATTTTAGTTTAGAGGAAACAGCATGGAAACAGTCCCTTCGACCCACCGGGTCAGCGCCGACCAGTGATCCCCGCACATTAACACTATCCTACACACACTAGGGACAACTTTTACATTTACCAGGCCAATTAACCTACAAACCTCTACGTCTTTGGAGTGTGGGAGGAAACCGAAGATCGCGGAAAAAACTCACGCAACGCATGGGGAGGACATACAAGGTCTGTACTGTCTGTACAGACCTTGTATGTCCTCCCCATGACTTGCGTAGTCAGGATCGAACCCGGTTCTCCGGTGCTGCATTCGCTGTAAGGCAGCAACTCTACCGCTGCGCCACCGTGACTGCCCTAAATGACATTTTGTGCCGATCAACCTATCAATTGCCCATTTTTGTCCCACCCCCACCTCCCTTTTGCAGTTTTTTCCTCCCTACTGCAATCAGTTTCAAGAAGGGTCCTGACCCAAAACATAGCCTTGTGGCGGGGACTGGCAGGAGTCCAGCCAAAAACTAGTCGGACACGAGTTGTGTGCACTAGACGTGTTTATTCTCTCCAATACAGCTCCCTACCCCTCCCCGGACACAGGTGTTGCCCGGCCTTAAATACCAACTCAGGTAGCGACCCTGTGACTAGCGCCTCCCACACCAAGACGCCGCCCTCCAGAACCGATGGTTCGTTGTGCCCTTGGGTTGCCACCAGGTGCCGCCACATGACCCCCCCCCAGAACCAGAGGCACTGAACCGGACGGGATGCCACACGAGGTGACCCGAACGTGTAGATACAATCCCATGCTTCGGGGGCTTGCCTGGTTCGGAAGAATCTCCGGGAGCCCGGGACGGCGGACGCCTGCGACGGGGTGGTTGAGCCACATGGAATGGCTTGCTCAGGTCCAAGTGGGCCGGTTTCAAACGAGTCACAGACACAGTTTCACGCCGGCCTCCCATGTCCAAATCAAATGTAGTAGGCCCGTACCACAGCATGCGAAGGTGACCTTCATACGGGCACTGCAAGGGTGACCTGTGGGAGTCACGGCAAAGAAAAACGTACGGGCAGCCCATCAGCGGCAGTGGACACATTGTGCCCTTCGGTTGCCACCATGAGCCGCCACAGCCTGCCCATTCCCTCCCTAAATGCTTCCTCCAGCACTTTGTGTTTTTTCTCCAGATTCCAGCACATGCAGTCTCTTATGTCTCCAAACTTCTTACATGGGTTCTAGAAGACACAAAGTGCTGGAGTACCTCAACGGGTCCGGCAGCATCTCTGGAGAAAAGGAATAGGTGACCTTTTGGGGCGGAACCCTTCATCAGACTGAAAGATAGAAAAGACCAGAACAAAACAGGGCCGGAAACAGATGATCTCAGGAAGGGTGCAGTCCATAATGGCCCATTGTTGGCTGGGGAAGATGTGCTCACGACAGGGAACAACAAGGATGCAAACAGTGGAACTAGTAGAATGACTAAGGTAGGTAAAGGGGGCGGGGGAGGGGGGGGAGAGATAGGTGGAAAAGAATGCAGGAATTACTTGAAATTAGAGCAATCAATATTCATACCGCTGGGGTGTAAGCTGCCCAAGCAAAATATGAGGTGCTGTTCCTCCAATTTATGTACGGCCCCACTCTGACAGTGGAGGAGGCCCAGGACAGAAAGGTCAGTGTGGGATTTGGAAGGGGAGTTAAAATGTTTGGCGACTGGGAGATTGCGTGACTGGCAGACTGAGTGGAGGTGTTCAATGTAACGATCGCCCAGCATGCTATTGGCCTCGTCAACATATAGAAGCCCACACTGGAAGCACTGGCTACAGGAGATGGTTGGAGGAGATGAAAGCAAACGTCTGCCTCACCCGAAAGGACTTTCGGGGTCCCTGGGTGAAGTCCTGTGAGGAGGCATAAATTGAACAATGGACAAGAAATGAGGGGCTGAACAAGCTACTTCTATTTCTGATGTTCTTACAGTGCCAGATCTCCAGATAAATAACATAATCAGTGAAGCTGTCACATCCTCCGGCATGTTAATGGGTTGTCTGAAAATTAGAGGTGCATGAAGCTGTGAATGTGCTTGCATTATCTGCTATTGTCATGTTCTGCCATTTGTCATGACCCGACTAGTTCTGCATGGTGCGTAGCTGGGGTAGTTAATAATCACAATGAGTGCTTGAAAGGCTGCGATTCTCAGTTAACATGTAAAGTTGGCTGGAGACTGTGATCCCAACAGATAATTACAGCAGACATCGGCTTGTCAGATTTATCGCAAAATCACCAGCACTGCACTCTGAAGTTAAGCGCTGCACCGCCACTAGCCTCCTGTGGGGGGCGCAAGAGGACAAGGACAATCGCTAAAAGGTTAACTAAGTTCAAGGTGAATTGCAACCCATCGAGGGCGGCACGGTAGCGCAGCGGTGGACTTGCCACCTTACAGCGCCAGAGACCCGGGTTCGATCCTGACAGCTGGTGCTGTCTGTGTGGGTAGTTTGCACGTTTTCCCTGAGACCACGTGGGTTTCCTCTGGGTGCTCCGGATTCCTCCCACATTCCAAAGACGTGCGGGTTTGTAAATTCTAGGTTCTCTGTCCTATGTTCTATGAATCTCTCGTATCTTTCAGGGGAGATGCTGTAAAGTGATGATTAGCAGCAAGATTCTCAAGGAAACCTTTGGTCTGTCACCAGCCTCCAATAGCGACCTCTCCCTCCCACCCTTCCAAAGTTTCAGACCGTCCAATTTATGGACAATAGACAATTGGTGCAGGAGTAGGCCATTCGGCCCTTCGAGCCAGCACCGCCATTCAATGTGATCATGGCTGATCATCCCCAATCAGTACCCCGTTCCTGCCTTCTCCCCATATCCCCTGACTCTGCTATTTTTAAGAGCCCTATTTAGCTCTCTCTTGAAGGCATCCAGAGAACCGGCCCCCACCGCCCTCTGAGGCAGAGAAAAAGTGTTTCCTCGTCTCCGTTCTAAATGGCTTACTCCTTATTCTTAAACTGTGGCCCATGGTTCTGGACCCCCCCAACATCGGGAACATGTTTCCTGCCTCTAGCGTGTCCAAACCCTTAACAATCTTATATGTTTCAGTCAGATCACCTCTAATCCTTCTAAACTCCAGAGTGTACAAGCCCAGCTACTCCATTCTCTCAGCATATGAAAGTCCCTCCATCCCGGGAATTAACCTTGTAAACCTATGCTGCACTCCGTCAATAGCAAGAATGTCCTTCCTCAAATTAGGGAACTAAAACTGCACACAATACTCCAGGTGTGGTCTGACTAGGGCTCTGTACAACTGCAGTAGGACCTCTTTGCTCCTATATTCGATTCCTCTTGTTACAAAGGCCAACATGCCATTCGCTTTCTTCACTGCCTGCTGTACCTGCATGCTTACTTTCATAGACTGATGTATAAGGACCCCCAGATCCCGTTGTACTTCCCCTTTTCCCAACTTAACGCCATTTAGGTAGTAATCTGCCTTCCTGTTTTAGCTACCAAAGTGGATAACCTCACATTTATCCGCATTAAACTTCATCTGCCATGCATCTGCCCACTCCCCCAACCTGTCCAAATCACCCTGCATTCTCATAGCATCCTCCTCACAGTTCACACTGCCACCCAGCTTTGTGTCATCTGCAAATTTGCTAATGTGCTAAAGTTACTTTATTGGATAGGTATCCTAAGTTATCGAGGCAGGCTCTGCTTTGTTCTGTACCTTCCCATACCTCCAGCGTCCCCCAGTCTCTCAGTCTGATAACCCAAAATATCACCTCTTCCTTTTTTCCAGAGATGCTCCCTGACCCGCTGAGTTACTCCAGCATTTTGTGTCTATCTATAATTACTTGTGTCGGCTTATTTGGGAATAATTCCATGTAAACCAAAACAAGGTTAGCAGATGCACGCAAACACCATCACCTGCAGTTGCCTCCAATTAGCAAACCATCCTTTACTTAAAAATATATCGCTAGTCCTTCAGTGTTATTGGATCTAAGTCCTGGAACCCTCCCCAACAACATCATGGGAGAACCTTCACCAGAAGGATTACAATGACTTAAGAAGCTCATTAACGACATATAGGGATGTGCAATAAATGTTACTTTCCAGCACTGGTAATGTCTTATTGATGAATACAAAAAGTCAGATCCAACAAAACTTTATCTTATTTACACCAATTCATGTATTGATTGATGTAAGACCCAGATTATGTGTGGGATGAAGCTGCAGATGCTGATTTATACCGAAGATAGACATAAAATGCTGGAATTTCTCAGCAGGTCATAGAGCAGCTCCTGAGAAAAGGAATAGGTGACGTTTCGGATCGAGACCCCTTTTCAGATTGAAGAATGAAGAGTATGAAGAAGGGTCACATCCCGAAAGGTCACCTATTCCTTTTTTCCGGAGATGCTGCCTGACCCGTTGAGTTACTCCAGCATTTTATGTCTGTCTAAGAGATCAAGTTATGTCAGTTGAGGACACAATTAGTTCCGACTGGGTCGAGCTTCAAGACAGTAATCGAAATCATAATTCATGCCCAAAGTTTAAGGAGATGTGCGAGGTGGGTTTTTTTTTTTACACATGGGTGGTGGAAGCCTTGATTGTGCTGCCAGGGGTGGTGATGGAGGCAGATACAATTGTGGCATTGAAGAGGCTTTTAGATAGGCACATGGAATTGCAGGGCATAGAGGGATATGGATCATGTACAGGCAGATGAGATTACATTGGCATCGTGTTCAGCACAGATATTATGGGGTGAAGGGACTGTTCCTGTGCTGTAGTTTTCTATCTTCTATGTTGTTTGGACTTTAGAGAAACAGCACGGAAACTGGCCCTTAGACCCATCAAATCTGCGCCAACCAGCGATCACCTTGTACACAAGTACCGCCTCACAAACTAGGGACAATTTACAATTTTTTCCAAAGCCAATTAACCTACAAACCTGTACGTCTTTGGAGTGTGGGAGGAAACCGGAGCACCCGGGGAAAAAACCCACACAGTCACAGGGAGAACGTGCAAACTCCGTACAGGCAGCGTTCATCGTCAAGATCAAACCCAGGTCTCTGGCGCTACACAGCCCTAAACAAGTTGTTCTATATCATATCTTCCGTTGATATAGTTGCAGAATGAAGAATTATAATGTTGGAGTTGCCATATTAGTTACGGACATGGTTAAACCAAAGGTTTGTATTTCCTCCCTCTAGGGAGCATTTTGTTTTGTTTTACTGAATAAGTTGGAAATGGATAAAGATTTTGAAAGATCGAGGAATTGAGTGTTAAGGGGAAGTGGCACAATAGATTAATTGAGACCAGCATAGATCAGCCATAATCAAAAAATGATAAGACCATAAGACATAGGAGGAGAATTAGGCCATTTGCCCATTGAGTCTACTTTGTCATGTAATCTTGGCTGATCTATTTTTCCCTCTCAACTCCATTCCCCTGCTTTCATCCTGTAGCCTTTGACACACTTATTTATCGAGAACCTATCAATCTACACTTTAAAAATACTCAGTACCTTTGCCCCAACAGCCGTCCGTGGCAATGTATTCCACAGATTCACCACATTCTACCACCACAAAGAAATTCTTCCTCATCTCCATTCTAAAGGTACGTCTTTTTATTCTGATGCTGTGGCCTCTGGTTCCATTATTAGAAATATCCTCTCCACGTCCACTCTCTCTTGTCCTCTCATTATGTGGTAGGTTTCTATGAGGTAGCCCCGCAGGTGAATGGCAGGGCAGGCTTGAGGGGCCTCGAGGCCTGCTCCTGCTCCTGTATCCCCTCTGTTCTGGTGTCAATAATAGTGAGCATGCGAGAACTACCACAAAATAGCATAGCTACCTCACAACTTCAATCCTAACCTCTTTTTCTGATTTTACACATTCTTACTGTGACTGTGTGAGTTTCCTCCCTGTGCACCAAAGAAAGATTAATAGGGCACTGTATGTGGAGTGTATGTGTATCCTTGGATCGCACAGGAGGATGAAGGGTGATCTTAGAGAGGTGTAGTCCAGAGTCAAGAGTGTTTTATTGTCATGTGTCCCAGATAGAACAATGAAATTCTTACTTGCAGCAGCACAACAGAATATGTAAACATGTGTACAAAATCATGAGAGGAATAGGCTGGTTAAACGCTCAGAGGAGGGGAATCAAGAACCAGAGGGCCGCAGTTTAAGGTGAGGAGGGAAAGATTTAATAGGAACCTCAGAGATGACATTTTACACAAAGGGTGATGGGTGTATGGAACGAGCTGCCGGGAGAGGTAAATGAGGCAGGTACTATCGGAATGTTTAAGAAGCACTTAGGCAGGTACATGGATAGGACAGGTTTAGAACGATATGGGGCAAATGCAGGCAGGTGGGACTGGTGTAGATGGGGGCATGTTGGTCCGCGTGGGCAAGTTGGGCCAAAGGGCCTGTTTCCACACTGTTTGACTCTAAAACAAGTTACAGGAAAAACGTAATGGAGACAGACATAGATTCAAGGAAATGCAGATGTTGGTTTACACAAAAGGACTCAAAGTGCTGGAGTAACTCAGTGGGTCAGTCTGAAGAATTAGATGAGGAAGTCACCTTGGTTGACATGGATGAGATGGGTCGAAAGACGTGTTTCTGTCCTGTATATCTCTCTGAAACTGGACTGCATGTGGATTTGAATACAGTGTCCAGTCACACTGGGATTCCCCAGCATTATATTGGGAATCCTTCTCTCCAATCCCATGCTAGCTGGACCTTTCCTTGAATCAGATTCCCCATTTATTTATAGCCTGGCAAATAGGAAGACAAAGATAAGTCTAAAGAAGGGTCCTGACTCCCAACATCTATGTTCTCCGGAGACGTTGCCTGACCCTCTGAGTTACTCCAGCACTTTGTGTCTTTTGACAGTTTGACATTGGCAGGACATGAGTTCCTTGTCCTTCAACTATTGAGCTGACGTGGAGATTGATAGATTCTTGATTAGTACGAGTGTCAAGGGTCTGGGGCGAAGACAGGAGAATGGGATAGAGAGTGAAAGATAGACCAGCCGTGACTGAATAGCAGTGTAGACTCGATGGGCCGAATGGCCCAATTCTGCTCCTACGACGATTGAGCAAGTTTGGTTTAACTGGAAGACAATAGTCAATGGTAGTGCAATCTCCAGAGCAGCTTAAAGGCATAGACTCAGTGGACAAGGGGTCTGCTCCTGCACCATATGACTCTATGAACTAAATTGATTGTTACAAGAACTCAATTTCTTTTGGCAGGGAAATCTGCCATCCCATTCTGCTCTCCACCACCAGCGAGTCAGACCCACACAAATGAAGTTGATTCTTTGGGCCCCATATCTGAGGATGGATGTGCTGGCGTTGGAGAAGGTCTAGAGGAGGTTTACGAGAATGATCGGGTTAACCTGTGATGAGCGTTTGACGCCACTGGGCATGTACTTCCTGGAGTTTAGAAGAATGAATGATTGAAACTTACTGAGTAGTGAAAGGCATGGATAGAGTGGATGTGGAGAGGATGTTTCCACTGGTGGGAGAGTCTAGGACTAAGATCATAGCCTCAGAATAAAAGAACATACATTTAGAAAGCAGGAGGAATTTCTTTAGGCAGAGGGTGATGAATTTGTGAAATTAATTGTCACAGACGGCTGTAGAGGCTAAGTGATTGGGTATTTTTAACACGGAGATTGACAAATTCTTGATTAGGAGGGAGAGATAGATCAGCCATGATTGAATAGCGGAGTAGACTTGATAGACCGAATGGCCTAATTCTGTTCCTATGACTTATGAACTACTGCAGTGGCTGACCAAAGCTCTCTCTAAGAGTAAGTAGAGATGGGAAGTAAAGTCTTGCTTTGCTAGAAATGTCCGGAGCATGTAAATATATCAAAATAGGTGACCGGGGAGAATTTCCTTGGATTTGAAATGGACGTTAGCTCATCTTTAAAATTAGTGGGAACTCAAAACATGCTTCTCTCCTTATTTTCTTTAGTAATTGACCTGTGGAATTTATAGTTCTTGTAGTCCATACCTGAGCGCATGAGATCCTCCTGAATGCTCTGATAGTTGTGCCAGTCTATCCTCTTCAATCCGTCCGGCCAGCCGTAGGAACGGTCTACATTTGGGATGAATGGGAACCCCTAGAAAACATCAACAGATCATCCCATTTAATGACATTGTTTTTACATTTCGCTATCAACCAGATTGAGACTTTAGACCTACAGCGCAAAACCAGGCCCTTCGGCCCACTGAGTCCGCGCCGACCTGCGATCACCCCGTATACTAGCATTATCCTGCACACTGTGGATATGGGGAGAAGGCAGGGGAATGGGGTTAGGATGGAGAGATAGATCAGCCATGATTGAATGGCGGAGTAGACATGATGGGCTGAATGGCCTAATTCTACTCCTATTCCTTATGACCTTATGACATTGAGGGCAATTTACAATTTTACAGAAGCCAATTAAACTACAAACCTATATGTCTTTGGAGTGTGGGAGGAAACCAAAGCACCCAAAGGAAACCAACCCAGACTGAACAAAGGGTTCTGAACCAAAATGTCACCCATTCCTTTTCTCCAGAGATGCTGCCTGACCTGCTGACTTACTCCAGCGTTTTGGGTCATTTTTTGTAAACCAGAATCTGAGTTTCTTCTATCCACATCCGTGGAGAGAGAAACAGGAAATGTATCTGGTTCATCCAATGACTCTAGTTCCCTCCTCACAGATGCTGCTGCCTGGACTGCTCGGCATCTCCAGCAGTTTTATCTCAGATATGCAGAATCTGCAGGATTGTTTATTGCTTGTCCACCACCTCAGCTGTACATGTATTTGCAAACTGCCCTTTAATCAGTTCAGTGCATGGTTTGAAAGGAACACTTTCTCTCTGACCAAGACAGTTGAGCCCATAATCCAGGCAGACCCACCTCATGGGATACTGATGGGGTCAGAGGAGCTGAAAGATGTTGGACCAAGATCCAAGTTCCTCTCAAGCAGGTACGACACGGTGGCGCAGTGGAAGAGTTGCTGCTTACAGCGCCAGAGACCTGGGTTCGATCCTAACTAAGGGTGCTGCTTGTACAGAGTTTGTACGTTCTCACTGCGACTGCGTGGGTTTTCTTCGGTTTCCTCCCATATTCCAAAGATGTTGCAGGTTTGTAGGTTAATTGGCTTCATAAAAATTGTCCTGTGAGTGTGTGTAGGATAGAACGAGCATACGGTGATCACTGGTCAGCGTGGAATCGGTGAGCCTAAGGGCATGTTTCCACGCTGTATCTCTAAACTAAACTAAGTTCATCCTGGTCCCCTGGATGGTATTCATTCTCCTGATCAACATCATTAGAATTATGAACTGATCATTATTACTGTGTTTAATTTAGTTCATTTAGAAATACATCATGGAAACAGGCCCTTTATCCTACTCCGACCATCGATCGCGTTTCACATAAATTTTTAAAGTTATCCAACTTTCACATCCACTCCCTACACACTAGGGCGTTACTGTTACAGACTCAGAACCTACAAACCTGAACGTCTTTGGGAAGTGGGAGGAAACCAATGCACCCGGAGTAAACTCAGGCGGTCACAGGGAGACATTGCAAATTCCACAAACAAATAGACAGCACCCGAGATCAGACTCGAACCGGGGTTCTCCGGTGCTGTGAATCAGCAGTTCTACCAGCTGTGCTACTGCACAAGTTTTGCTGGCGGGATCTTGCTGAGCGCAAATTGGCAGCCTATCAAACATCACGCTTCGTATATTGGGCTCCTTTCAAACCCACTTCAGTGGCTGGTAAGTGCTTCAAGCAGACATGAAGTTGTGAAATGCACTCATACAATAGGCCTCATCAGCCACGCTGAGAACTGGAGGGGAAGCAAACAATCCTCACCCCTGGGGGACACAAGGTGTAAATTCACAAGGTATATGCCAGCCTTGTTATGTGCTTATGGCACCAATGCTGACCTCATGCGGCCTTGCTAGTAATCGCTCAACCACAGAGAAATAAACCTTCATTCATTCCAGACACAACATTCTTGCACAATTGTAAAAACTGGCAATGTTGGCACGGTGGCGCAGCAGGGCCTAAAGGTGACGCAGCGGTAGAGTTGCTACCTTACAGCGCCAGAGACCTGGGTTCGATCCTGTGTTCTGTCTGTACGGAGTTTGTACATTCGACCCGTGACCCGTGTGGGTTTTCTCCAGGATCTCTTGTTTCCTCCCACACTCAAAAGATATACAGGTTTGAAGGCTAATTGGCTTGGTAAAATTGTAAATTGTCCATAGTGCGTAGGACAGTGCCAGTGTACGGGGATCACTGGTCGGCACAGACTCAGTGGGTCGAGGGGCCTGTTTCCGCACTGTATCTCTAAAACCAAACCTAAAAAGCTAAAACTTTTCTCAAATTGCTTACTTTGACTTTATCTCCTCTGGTTAACTTCCTTTCCATGGTTCAATTTATAGACAACCTCCCCTTGAGGGACATCAGATGCTCCTGGGTTTAAATGCACTCTGTAGCCTTAGCTGAATTAGCATGCAAACTTTGCAGTGATGCAGAATCGATAGTAAATGTATAAGAAGGAACTGCAGATGCTGGTTTACACCGAAGATAGACACAAAATGCTGGAGAAACTCAATGGGACTGCCAACATCTCTAGATAGAAGGAACGGGTCCAGAAATGCTGCCTGTCCCACTGAGTTACTCCAGCATTGTGTGTCTATCTTTGATAGTAAATGCATCCTGTCACACGCATTCACACCCCTTCATCCTTTGGTGTTGCGCATGTGTCCATTCCAGGTTCTTATTAAAAGCTGATTTTTCTGGTTGATTTGTTACACCACTGTCGACTCTTCCAATCTGGGCTTGTTACATATGTGTTTTATACAGAGAAGATGATGACTGTCTGTTAATTAGCAGATGGCTTGCTTTAATTCAAAGTTACCTTGAAGATATCTCCACATCTGCAAGGAGGGAGGTTGTGACAAAACAATTTAAGTTGTGAGTACTGCCCGAAAGAAGGGGTGAGGAGGGTGGCACAATGATGCAGCAGTAGGGAACCTGCCTTACAGCGCCAGAGACCCAGGTTTGATCTTGACTACGGGTGCTATCTGTACCGAGTTTGTACATTCTCCCTGTAACCGTGTGGGATTTCTCCGGGTGCTCTGATTTCACCCCACAACCCACACTTGCAGGTTTGTAGGTTAATTGGAGATAAACACAAAATGCTGGAGTAACTCAGTGGGTCAGACAGCATCTCTGGGGAAAATGAGTAGGTGATGGTTCAGGTTGGAAACAGTAGATTAATTGGCTACTGTAAATTGTTCCCAGTGTGTAGGATAGAATGAGTGTATTAGTGATCGCTGGTCGATGTACTCAGTGGGCTAAAGCCCTTGTTTCCAGACTGTTTCTCTAAAGTAAATTAAACTAAAGGAGATATTTCCTTACTCAAAAAGCTTTGTCATTTTTTACCTCTGAGTGTGTTGGATGTTCAGTGAATTCAAGGCTGTGTATTCTTTGGACACGGTTAAGTTCAGGGATGGAGCAGGAAAATGGATAGGGCACCCTCTTTCAACACCAGCAAAGCAAGCTCACGCGGTCACAGTGAGAACGTGCTAACTCTGTACAGAAAGCTCCCGTAGCCAGGATCAAACCTGGGTCTCTAGCGCTGTAAAAGCCCTGTCCCACGGTACGAGTTCATTCCAAGAATTCTCCCGAGTTTGCCCTGATTCGAACTTGGAGATTTACGGTAATGGCCACTAATCGGTACTATGGGCTCTCCTGGACATTTTTCATCATGTTGAAAAATCTTCACGAGTCTTCCCGTGCTTACCTGCCATTAGCGAGTCTTCCCAAGTACCTGCCGTTGGCGCTAAGAGACGTCCCCGAGCTCCGACGTACCCGCTACGTTCATTCTCCGTGCTTACCACGAGTTTGATTTTTTTTAAGCTCAGGAGAGCTCTTGGAATGAACTTGTACCGTGGGACAGGGCTTTAAGGCAGCAAGTCTACTGCTGCACCACTGTGCCACCACTTACTGAAGGAGCTCTGCACTGTTGGAAATTGCCATCTTTAGTTTAATTTAGTTTAGAGATAGCACTGTTGCCCACCAAGTCCACGCCGACCATTGATCACGTGTACTAGTTCTATCCTACACACTATGGTATATTTTACACAAACCAATTAACCTACAAACCTGCACATCTTTGGACTGCGGGAGGAAACCGGAGCAACCAGAGAAAACCCATGTGGTCACAGAGAGAATGGGCAAACTCCGTCCAGACTGCACCCATAGTCAGGATCACACCTGGGTCTCTGGCGTTGTAAGGCAGCAACTCTGCCGCTGCACCACTGTGCCGCCCCTCTCTCAGATGGGACTAAGATAAAAGGAATAATAATAATAATAATGGATTTTATTTACGGGCGCCTTATACCGAGGTCTCAAGGACACCATACAGAGATTTATAGAAAACATATAATCAGAGTTTTTAAAAAAAAATAGGTTATAAAGACCAATACATAAATCAGGGACAGAATTCCTTCCAAAAACACAAAAAAAGAAAATCAGAAGCACAATTTGAGGATTCAGAAATGAACTGGCAGTCAGACCAGGCATCCATGAAGTGTCATCATTCAGCAGCAGCAGATGAAGAAATATACGCCAACAGGCTCCATAACTTTATGAACTGGTAAATTCTTCACTCTGCCCTTATTATCAAGCCAGGAGATGGACTCTAGTTGAATCAAATTGCATTGATCGATACAGAGTGGAAACATGTCCTTCGGCCCATTGAGGCCACATCTTCCATCAATCACACATTCACACTAGTTCCACGTTATCCAACTTTCACAACCACTCCATACTACCAAAAGTGAATAATTAACTTACAAATCCGCACGTCTTTGGGATGTGGGAGGAAACCAGAGGAAACCCATGTAGTCACAGAGAGAACGTGCAGTCTCCCCGCAGGCAGTACCCAAGGTCAGGATCGAACCTGGTCTCTGGTGCTGTGAGGTAGCAGCTCTACCAGCTGTGTCACTGTATACTGTGTACTCTCTGAGCTTCAAGTGAACATGGGATTTGTTGTACCCTGGTACATATGATAACCACCAATAAACTCAACTAAACTATTCAGCCTTTTGGCCCAGATGGTTCTTTGATTTTTCACTCTTGAGTCCCTACTAATGAGTAACAGAGAAACTAGGCCAAGACCTGTGTTACAGGCGGGGCTCCACGCAGTTGGAGATTGCTCTGGGAAGTAGAACAGAGAAAGTACAGCACAAGAACAGGCCCTTTGGCCCATAATGCCTGTGCGAGCATGATGCCAGGATAAAATAATCTAATCTGCCTGCATATCCATGTGCCTATCCAAACACCTCTTAAACACCACCATAGTTGCTGCTTTTCACCACCTCCTCTGGCAGCACGGTCTGGGCAGCCATACTCTGTAAAAAAAAAAAACTTGCCCCGCACACCTCCTTTAAATTTTCCCCCTCTGACCTTAAAGCTAAGCCCTCCAGACGTTGACATTTCCATCCTGAGGAAAAGGTTCGGAATGTCTGCCCTATGTCTCTCATAATTTTATAAATCTCTGTTATCGGGTCTGCCCGTAACCTGTGACGTCCCAGAGAAAACAAGACAATTTTATCAAATCTCTCTTTGAAACCAATACCCCTGAATCCAGGCAGCATTCTGGTACACCTGTTCTGCATCTTCTCCAAAGCCTCCACATATTTCCCGTCATGACATGTGGAACTGAATGCAGGACTCCAAAATGCTGCCTAACCAGTCCTGTAACATGACTTCCTGACTCCTACACTTCAATGCCATGACCGATGAAAGCAAGCACACTGTTGAAGATGGTTGAAAACTTCAAATTACTAGGAATCAACATCACCAGGGGGTGTAAGATTGCAACCTTCACGTGGTCCGCCCTGTTTCGACTAATGCAATCAACTCGACGTGCACAAATGGAAGAACAAATAAAACAAGTTGTCCAACAACTTTAGGCTGTGCACGCCACACGAAAGACGAAGAAGAACATCACCAGCAAATTCTCCTGGACCACCCATATTGAAGCAACCACCAGGAAAGCACACCAACACCTCTACGTCCTTAGAAGGCTTCGGAAGTTTGGCATGTCCCCTATATCTCTCACCAACTTCGACAGATGCACCCTTCAAAGCATTTTAACAGGATGCATCACAGCCTGGTTTGGGAACAGCCCCATCCAAGTCTGCAAGAAATTGTAGTGAATAATGGACACAGCCCCGACCATCATACAAACCAACCAAGGCACAAAATGCTGGAGTAACGTTTCGGGTCGAGACCCATTCCTTCTCTCCAGAGATGCTGCCTGTGAGTTACTCCAGCATTTTGACCCTTGGGCTACAAGTATAGTCGGACTTTGCTGATGTTGCTGGCTGCCTTTTTGGGGCAGCGACTCCTGTAGATCCCTTCGATGGTGGGGAGGTCAGTACCTGTGGTGGACCGGGCAGTGTTCGCCACTTGCGTTGAACCTTTCAATCTGAAGTCATGCTGTGTAAAACGGAACCGCAGATGAGAGTTTAATCCGAAGATAGACTCAATAAGCTGGAGTAACTCAGCGGGACAGGCAGCAGCTCTGGAGATAAGGAAGGGGTGGCGTTTCGGGTCGGGACCCTTCTTCAGACTGGTTAGAGATAAGGGAAACGAGAGATATAGACAATGATGTGGAGAGATAAAGAACAATGAATGAAAGATATGCAAAAACATAATGGTGATAAAGGAAACAGGCCATTGTTCCCTGTTTGTAGGGTGAAAATGAGAAGCCAGTGCAACTTGGGTGGGGGAGGGATAGAGAGAGAGGGAATGCTGGGGCTACCTGAAGTGAGAGAAATCAATATTGATACCACTGGGCCGAAAGCTACCCAAGCGAAATATGAGATGTTGTTCCTCCACTCTGACAATGGAGGAGACCGAGGACACAAAGGTCTGTGTAGGAATGGAAAGAAGAGTTAAAGTGTCCAGCAACCGGGAGATCAGGTTGGTTTACGCGGGATGAGCGAAGGTGTTCCACGAAATGATCGCCCAGTCTACGTTTGGTCTCACCGATGTATGTGAGTCCACATCTTGAACAACGGATACAGTGGATGAGGTTGGAGGAGCTGCAAGTGAACCTCTGCCTTCACTGGCTGGCAAATGGATTAACATCTCTCCCTAACCAACAACTCGCCAAGATTAAAGTTGCATCTGAAGAGAGCACACCACTCTTACTGTTGGATCTGTAAGCCCAGTGTGCACAGTGGTGCGGCTGGTAGAGCCCAGTTTGATCCTGACCTCGAGTGCTGTCTATGTGGAGTTAGCATGTTTTCCCTGTGACCGCATGATTTCCTCTGGGTGCGCTCATATCCTCCCACATCCCAAAGACATGCGGGATTGTGGGTTAATTTGCCTCAAGTATGTTAGGAGCGGATGAAAAATTGTGATAACATAGAACTAGTGTGAACGATGGTCAGCACGGGCTTGGTGGGCCAAAGGGCCTGTTTCCATGGTGCATCTCACACAGACACAAGCTGGGTATTTGGAACCAGCTGCCAGAGGAGGTAGTTGAGGGATGTATTATAGCAACATTTAACCAACATTTGAACAGGTACATGGATAGGAAAGGCTTAGACGGATATGGGGATATGGGTCAACCGAGGGAAGGTGGGACCAGTGTAGATGCGGTATGTTGGTCAGCATGGGTAAGTTGAGCCGAAGGGCCTGTTTCCATGCTGTATGCCTCTAAAACACTAAACTAAACAGCTAAGGTAGACAAAAATCCTGGAGAAACTCAGCGGGTGACGTTTCGGGTCAAGACCCTTCTTCAGACAGATGTCGGGGGAGGGGGCGGGAAAAAGAAAGGAAGAGGTGGAGACAGTAGGCTTGTGGGAGAGCTGGGAAGGGGGATGGGAAAGAGGGAGAAAGCAAGGACTATCTGAAATTGGAGGTCAATGTTCATACCGCTGGGGTGTAAACTACCCAAGCGAAATATGAGATGCTGTTCCTCCAATTTGCACTGGGCTTCACTCTGGCAATGGAGGAGGCCCAGGACAGAAAGGTCAGATTCAGAATGGGAGGGGGACTTGAAGTGCTGAGCCACTGGGAGATTAGGTTGGTTAGTGCGAACTGAGCGGCGGTGTTGGGCGAAGCGATCGGCAAGCCTGCGATTGGTCTCGCCGATGTAGAAAAGGTGTCCTGGAACAGCAGATGCAGTAGATGAGTATGGAGGACATGCAGGTGAACCTCTGCCTCACCTGGAAAGACTGCTTGAGTCCTTGGATAGAGTCGAGGGGGGAGGTAAAGCGACAAGTGTAGCATTTCCTGTGGTTGCAAGGGAAAGTACCCGGGGAGGGGGTGGTTTGGGTGGGAAGGGACGAATTGACCAGGGAGTTATGGAGGGAATGGTCTCTGTGGAAAGCAAAAAGGGGAGGAGATGGGAAGATGTGGCCAGTGGTGGTAACCCGTTGGACGTGGTGAAAATGTCGGAGGATTATATGTTGTATGCGACGGCTGACAGGGTGGAAGGTGATGACAGGGGGGACTCTGTCCTTGTTACGAGTAGGGGGATGGGGAGTAAGAGCGGAGCTGTGGGATGTAGAGGAGACCCTGGTGAGAGCCTTATGTACAATAGAAGAGTGGAATCCCCGTTCTTAAAAGAATGAGGACATCTCCGATGCCCTGGTCTGGAAAACCTCAGCCTGGGTGCAGATACAGTGTAGACGCAAACTAAACAGCTATATGTTTTCTATCTGAGCTGAATCAAACCACGTTTAGAAGAGTAGAACATTTCCCAGTTTGCTTACCAGTGTCTGATCTTTGAAAGCGAGTGCAGATGACAGTGGCAGTGTGAATTGTTAAAATATAAATATACTGCAACTTTGCGGTTGACAGTCAATTTGGTGGAAATGCGTGTAGCACGCAGCTGTGAAACCAGCTGTTAATGGCCCTACCTCCAGCAACTGGAGAGGTCATCTCAGAACGCCCACACTGAATCTTAATTAGCTGGGAGTGACAATGTGATTTATAATACATGTTGTATGTTTACTTTCTTGGCTGCAGCTTTTTAATGATTGAGACGTGAACTTTTTTATAAAGCTTCATCTTTTACTTCTTGCCACAACGGATGTCCTCAACTGGGGAATCATGACAAGCAGCGTAGGAAACGAGGCTATTTAGTTCCACAAAGGCTCTTCCACTGTTCAGTGAGATAGAACAGTGGAATCGGGGGCTGCACAGTGGTGCAGCGGTAAAGTTGAAAATAAGCTCCTAAAGTTTAGCCCCCTAGTCTAGTTCAGTAAAACACTGTCTCAAGCACTGGACCAACTAATCTTTATTTTTAGAACAAACACAAATTCGATACCTATACGATACCTAAACCACCGCAGGTTCGATCCTTGTCTCTGCCTGGCCAAGCCCTTCAGCCTCGTGCAAGCAGACACTGCCAAAAGGTCACGCAGTCCCAAGTGCCCTTCCAGAAGATCGACACCGATCTAAAATGGGGCTGCCTTTTATAGGTCCACGAACCTTGAGGGGCCGAACTATATAGGGGTGGTCCCCTTACAATCAAATCATACATATCAATTACATCAATACATTATTGACAGTTCCCCAACACAATTACAGAGAGTCTAAAATATGTTTCTTACAGAAGCTTCTGGAAGGAAGCTAGTCAACTGAATAATGCAACATTTACCCTGGAACACAAAACAATTCTGCCAGGGCTTAAGACTTTGGCCAATTAACAGACAGCAGGGTAACTGTCTTGCAACATTATTTACATTATTTACAATTCCTTTGCTCCAATCAAACTCATGCATTTACAATACCTTGGAGGTCCTCTGCAAGATTCTCCTACATACTAACAACTACAAAGATACTTAGACCTCCCTTATCTGAGGTTCTGATATGGGACCTAGACTTCCCGGCACCAGCTAGCAGCCTGTGGCTTCTTATACAGAATTGACCAAACGGCCTTGTGAATGCATGAATCTTCTGCTTTATTTTGGCTTTATTCTGGCTCTATTTTTTGGCCAGGATTTACAGTTGCTGCCTTACAGCGCCAGAGATCCGGGTTTGATCCTGACGATGGGTGCTGTTTGCATGGAGTTTGTACTTTCATTCCTGTGACCGCATGGGTTTTCCCCGGGTGCTCCAGTTTACTCCCACACGTGCAGGTTTGTAGGTTAATTGGTTTCGGTAAAATGTTAAATTAATGTTTGTATATGGGGTGACCACTGGTCGGCGCAGTCCCGGTGTGCCGTAGGGCCTATTTCGATGCTGTATCCCTAAAATCTAAATTACAGTACGGAACAAGAACAGGCTCTTCGACCTATAATATCGGTACTGGACATGATGCCAAGACCAACTCTCCTCTGCCTGCACGTAATCCATATCCCTCCATTCCCTACATATCCGTGTGCCTATCCCAAAGCCTCTTAAATGCCACAATCATGTTTGCCTCCACCACCACCCCCGGTAACATGTTCCAGGTACTCACCACCCTCTGTGTAAAACATACCCAATACATCTCCTTTAAAGTTTGTCCATTTCATCTTCAAGCTTTGCCTTCTAGTTTATTAGTTATAGAGATATAGCATGGAAACAGGCCCTTCGGCCCACCGACTCCATACCCACCAGTGATCCCCGCACGTTAACACCATCCTATACACACTAGGAACAATTTACACTTGTACCAAGCCAATTAACCTACATGCCTGTAAGCCTTTGGAGTGTGGGAGGAAACCGAAGATCTCGGGGAAAACCCATATGGTTACAGGGAGAACGTACAAACTCCCTTCAGACAGCACCCATAGTCAGGATCCAACCCGGGTTTTCGGTGCTGCAAGTGCTGTAAGGCAACAACTACCGCTGCGCTTAGCATTTGCTAATTCCATCCTAGAAGAAAAGTTCTGACTTTCTACGCTATCTATGCCTCTCATAAATTTATATACTTCTCACAGACCATAGTTTAATTCCAAATATCTGTCTTTTGCCACATACCCATTAATACTTTTAGATAACAAAAACTGGTGATGATTCTGTTCATGTTCACTTTTGGGGAACATTTTCGCCTGTGCCAGATGGTTTGACTTTGTCCCACTCCACACTAGTTCACAACAATCTAGCTGAGTACGTAAAACACAAAGTGCTGTCGTACCTCAGTGGGTCGGACAGCATCGATGGACAGAATGGACAGACAGCGATTCAGGAGCCTTCTTCAGACCTGACCTGGAACGTCGCCTATCTGTTCTTCCACAGATGCTGCCTGACCCGTCGGGTTACTCCAGCACTTTGTGCTTTGTGTCAAGATGCCAACATCTGCGGTACGTTAAGCCTCCAATCTAGGTTGATAACCCGCTGCAATATGAACAGAAAGCTGCACACTCGAAGATACCATTTTTCAGACACATTCTTGTTTGTTCTGTTTAGGGATACATTGTGGAAACAGGCCCCTCATCCCGCTGAGTCCACGCCGACAATCGATCAACCCATACACTAGTTCCGTGTTATCCCACTTTCGCATCCTACACATTAGGGGCAATTTAAAGAAGCCAATTAACCTACAAACCTGCACGCCTTTGGAATGTGGAGCAAACGGAGAAAACCCACAAGGCCATGGGGAGATCCAAGAGCGGATCTCGCTATTAAAACATGGAGGGGATGGAACACAATCTTTTTTTGGCGGCCACGCGCGCATGCGCACACTCACACGCGAGGCTTCAGAGGCTCAATCCAGCGCTAAATGCAACTCAACTGCCTGTCTCACCGGGTTAACCTACAGCCCTGCCTGGACTGACGGGACACCAGTGCTGCTTTTCCGTGCTGGCCATATTTCCCGCAAGTCCAGGAAGGGTTGTGAGCTCACCTGGCGGGACAGGCAGAGTTAGCTGGGTTTAGCGCTGCTTCTCTGCGTTGGCCCGTCTGACTGCCGACCAAAGATCCTATAGCGGAGGATGTTTGCTGCCGACCTCTCTGGCCACCCGTGGGGGGGGGCACTCGGGACCAAAGATACTAGAGGAGCTCCTCTAGTATCTTTGCTCGGGACAGTGCTGGAGACCCGGCCGGGATCGATCCTGCCTGCGGATGAGGCGCAGGTCTGTGCCACGTCTCCCTCCTCCAATCATCGCGCGGAATCATGTCCCACCCCCATTGCCTGCTGACCGACGTCTCTCTCCTCCAATCAGCGCCCTCGATCATCAGTCCCACCCCCACTGTCTCGCGGAAAGCGGAGATTTTAAAATCCGGATCACAAAAACGTGGGGGGGAAGAAACCAGTGCAAGGTCGAAGGAAGTGGAGGGGGTAAAAGTAAGGCAGTGTGAGTGTTGGGAGGGGACAAAGGGAATGGAGCTGGTGGTAGAGGTCACCTAAATTGGAGAATTCACTCTTCACACTATTGTGTTATAAGCTATATCATAAACAACCCATCCATTGACCTGATACAGGAAGATCTGTAACAGTGGGCAGTACTCTTCCAGATGGAGATGAATGCATGGGTGTCACTTCAGCATTGGATCTGCATGTGCCCTTTACAAAATCTGTAGGGAACTGCAGATGCTGGTTTATACCGAAGATAGACACAAAGTGCTGGAGTAACTCTGCGGGTCAGGCAGCATCTCTGGAGAAAAGGAGCAGGTGACGTTTCCAGTTGGGACCCTTCTTCAGACTGAAAGTAGAGGCGGGGAGGGGGGGGGGGGAGGGGGGGAACTGGAGGTAGGAAAAGGCCAGAATAAATCAGGGCTGGCAACTGATGACCAAGGTACGGTGGAGCCCATGATGACCCATGATGGCTGGGGAGGAAGCGATCACGAAGGGATGCAAGGTTGCAAATAGTGGAACGAGTAGGACTACTAGGGATATGGGTGGGGGGGGGGGGGTTGGTGTGTGTGTGTGTGTGTGCATGTGTGGGGGGGAGGGTTTGGTGTGTGTGTGTGTGTGTGGGGGGGGGGGGTGGATGGGGAGAACGCAGAGGTTACTGCATCTGTGTCTTTTACAGGCCTGATATATAGGTGCAGTCTATTTTCTCCATTTTTATTTATTATATTCCCCAAACACATATTTGTCAGTGATCCTTTGTGAATCAACCAGTCCCATATTGGGCAAGTCCAGAGTCATGAGTGTGTTTAACTGGGAATGCAACAATGAGATTTTTACTTGATTTAGTAACTTTTTTTTACATAGAGTGGACAGTGCCTGGAAAGTATTGCCAAGGGTGGTGGTGGAGACAGATTTGCTAGTGGTGTTAAAGAGGCTTTTAGATAGTACATGAATATGCAAGGTATGGAGGGATACAGATCACATGCAGGTGAAGTGGTTAGTTTAATTTGGCATCATGTTCGGCATACAATAGCCATAGACAGTAGTCATAGCAGCATACTGCAGGCAAACAGGCCCTTCAGCCCAACTTGTCCATGCCAATTAAGATGCTTCATCCAAGCTGGTGCAATTTGCCTGCCTTTGGTCCATATTCCTACAAACCATTCCTATCCATGTGCTTAACCAAATGTCCTTTAAATGTTGTAATTGTGCTGGCCTCAACTACCTCCTGTGGCAGATCATTCCATAATCCCCACCACCCTCTCAGTGAAGAAGTTGCCCCTTAGGTTCCTATTAAATCTTACCCTTCTCACCGTAAACCAATGTCCTCCGGTTTTTGATCCCCCTACTCTGGGTAAAATACTCTGCATTCATCTTATCAATTCCCCCATGACTTTATACACCTAAGTTCATAAGTGCAGAATTATGCCATTCCGCCCATCAAGTCCATCAAGTCTACTCTGCCATTCAATCTATCTTTGCCTTCACCCCATAACCTTGGACACCCTTACTAAACAAGAACCTGTCTTAAAGATACCCAATGACCTGGCCTCCAGAGACATGAACACTCCCTCATCTTCCTGCGCTCTAAGGAATAAAGTCCGAGCCTGCCTAATCTTTCCCTATAGGCCAGGCCCTCAGATCCTGGCAACATCATTGTAAATCTTCTCTGCACTCTTTCCACGGACCGATGGCCCTGTTCACATGCTGCATGATCCATGTTCTATGTTTATACTGTGTCATAGTCGTAGAATCATAGCGGGGAAACAGGCCCTTCAGCCAAACTTGCCCATGCTGACCAACGTGTTCCATGTACACTAGTCCAATTGTCTCACTGCCTGTGTATGGACCATATCCTTCTTACACCTGTCCTATCCATGCACCTTTCTATGATTCTTAAATGTTGTGATAGTCCCAGCCTCAACTACCTCTTCCAGCAGCTCGTTCCATACACCCACCACCCTTCGTGTAATAAAGTTACTCCTCAGAATCCTATTAAATCTCTCCCCCTCACCTTAAACCTATGTCCTTTAGTTGTTGATTCCCCTACTCTGGGCAACAGATTCTGTGTATTCATCTTCAGTCTGAAGAAGGGTCTGAACCCGAAACGTCACCTATTCGTTCTCTCCAGAGATATGGCCTGTCCCGCTGAGTTACTCCAGCATTTTGTGATTATTTTCTGTTTAAACCAGCATCTGCAGTACCTTCCTACACACTGTGCATTTATCCGATCTATTCCTCTCATGATCTTGTACACTTCTATAAGATCACCCCTCATCCTCCAGCACTCCAAGGAATAAAGTCTAACCTTTCAACCTCTGCCATTAGCCCAGTCCCTCGAGTCCTGGTAACATCCTCGTAAATCTTCTCTGCGCCCTTTCCAGCTTGACAACACCATGTGGACAGGCAGATCCTCATGCCTTACACCAGATACACTGTTCTATTTAATATTGTATTGCATTTTATCAAAATTGTCACCGAGTTCATCTTCTCGTAATTAAATATTTAAACTTGCACTTAGATTTTCAGTGTAAGCCATTGCATATGCTTATGGGTCTCATTGTAAAAACATGTTCCATTATCCAGGCAATTTATTGATACATTTAAATTCCTATCACATTAGCCTTTTTTCACCAACTGAAAGCAATGTTTACATCAATTAAAAACTAGTTATGAAGTCACCGTGGGTTCTGGTCTTTGCAATAGAAGCAGAAGGTGCTGGATGCACTCAGCAGATAAGCGACATGATAAGATGAGATGATAGATTGGGTAGACACACAGATCCTCTTGCCTAGACTAGGGGAATCGAGAACCGGAGGACCTGGGTTTAAGGTGAAAAGATTTAATAGGAATCTGAGGGCCAACTTTTTCACACAACCGATGGTGGGTGTATGGAACGTGCTGCCAGAGAAGGTAGTGGAGGTCGAGACTATCACAACATTTAAGAAACATTTAGACAGGTACATGGGTAGGACAGGTGAGAGGGATATGGGCCAAACGCAGGCAGGTGGGACTGGTGTAGATGGGGCATGATGGCCGGTGTGGGCAAGTTGGGCCGAAGTGGCTGTTTCCACACTGTAAGACTCTATAACTCTATATGTGAGAAGAGGCACAGTTTCAGAAAGAGAAACAGAACGGAGAAAAAGTCCCAGACGTGGAACGGTAACTGTTTCCCTCTCCATAGATGCTGCCCAACCTGCTGCACATTTTCAGCATTTTCAGTTCTTTTTCCTACCAATTTTGAATCGATAGGGAAATTAGATATAATATAAGAATCAGATATGAGGGGAGACCTCATTGAAACGTTCAGAATAGTGAAAGGCCTGGATAGAGTGGATGTGGTAGGACATTTCCACTAGTGGGAGAGTCTAGGACGTTCTTTTAGGAAGGAGATGAGGAGAATACATTTCTTTAGTCAGAGGGTGGTGAATCTGTGGAATTCTATACCACATAGGCTGTGGAGGCCGTCAGTGGATATATTTAAGGCAGAAATAGAAAGATTATTGAATAGTACAGGTGTCACCAAGGTTATGGGGAGAAGGCAGGAGAATGGGGTTAGGAGGGAAAGATAGATCAGCCATGATTAAATGGCGGCGTCAACTTGACGGGCTGAATGGTCAAATTTGCTCCTATCACTTATGACCTTATCATATGATAGGGGGATTAAATATGATGGGGCACTAGATACAGTAGGGGAATTAGATGTGATGGGGCATTAGATGTAGTAGTGGCATTAGATAGGATAGGGACATTGGATGTGATAAGGGTTTCAGATTTGTACGTTCGCCCTGTGACCGCGTGGGTTTCTCCGGATGCTCAGCGTGGACTTGGTGGGCCAAAGGGCCTGTCTCCTCCCACATTCCAAAGACGGTCAGGTTTGTAGGTTAATTGTCTTCTGTAAATTACCCCCAGTATGTAGGATGTGAAAGTGGGATAACCTAAAACTAGTGTATGGGGTGATTGACGATCGGTACGGGCTCGGCGGGCCGTTGAGCCTGTTTCCACACAGTATCTAAACTAAACTAAACCTAGATGGGGCATCTTGGCTGGCATGGATCAGTTGGGCCGAAGGGCCTGTTTCTGTGCTCTATGGCTCTATGTGAAGTGCAGGCAGTTCGTTCCAGAAGATATGAAAGGTAAGCTAAGTCCTTATTTTCAGCTTGAATAATAGGCACAGAATAGAAGAACATAAACATCTAAGAACAGGAGGGGGCCACTCGATGTTTTGTGGCTAAACGTCTGCACGGATTTTCACTGTATCCTGTCTATCACAGCACACAAGCATTCTGTTGATCTTAGTCTTGAATATACTCAGCACTGAACATCAACAGCCCCTATGCTGCAAAGAAGTTCAACAATTCACAAAGCATCGAGTGAAGAAATATCTCCTCATCTCGGTTCTGAACGACTGTCACTTTCCCTGGTCCCTGTAGACGGAGCAAGTTACTGACACACGGTAGCTAGAAATAATCAATGCAAATTCATCCAATTTGTGCTTAAATGTCTCTTCTTTTTGAATGACCTGATAGGAAAAGGATGAACCCATCTGGAGCTCATGTTTATATTTCCCGGATCAAATCATTGGAGAATTCTCCTTTAAACAATCTGAATGCCTTTGGTGTTTTGTGTTGTTGAATTCATTATTAAAACTAGAAAGGTAAGCATCAACAGGAAGGAGGGAATATAATAAAATCTCTTTTGTTTGCACGTAGAACATAGAACAGAACCGCACAGGAACGGGCCCTTTGGCCCACAATGTTTCTGCTGAATATAAGTTCATAAGTTATAGGAGTAGAATTAGGTCATTCGGCCCATCGAGCCTACTCCGCCATTCAATCATGGCTGATCTCTATCTCCTAATCCTAAACATGATGCCTAGTTAAACTGATCTCATCTCCCTGTACATGATCCATATCCCTGTATTCCCTGCACTTCCATGTGGCTGTCTAAAAGCTTCCTAAATGCCACTTTTGTATCTGCCTCCACCACCACCCCAGACAATGCGATCCAAGCCCCTACTACTCTCTGTGTAAAAGTCCAGGCCTCGAGGTCATAGCCTCAGTATTAAAGGATGTTCTTTTAAGAAGCAGGTGAGGAGAAATTTCTTCAGTCAGAGGGTGATGAATCTGTGGAATTCTTTGCCACAAAAGGCTGTGGAGGCCTACTTACCTCCACAGATGCTACCTGACATGCTGAGTTCTTCCAGCACATTGTTTTTTTTCTCAAAATTCCAGTATCTGCAGTTCCTTGTGACTTCATCAAAATGCTTTAAGGTACAAGGGACGGAATTTAATGGAGTGCAAGTTTTTTTTTTACACAGAGTGGTGGGAGCCGGGGACGTGGTGGCAAGGGTGGTGGTGGAGTTTTATATGATAGTGGTGTTTAGCACTTGAACATTCAAGGAATAGACGGATATAGATCATGTGCAGGCAAATGAGATTAGTTTACCTTGGCATCGTGGTAAGCACTGAAACTTGTGGGCCGGATGGTCTGTTCCTCTGCCGCACTGTTCTATGTTCGATATTGTCTCGGATGGAGTGTTTCATTTATGATGAATTGCATCAACATACGTATATTATTTCATGTGATAAGAAGAGAATTCAGTCATTTGGCCCATAAAGCCATTTCAATATATCTCTCCCCCCTAACCCCATTCTCCTGCCTTCTCCCCATAACCCCTGACACCCGTTATAATCAAGAATCTAACTATAACTGCGTTAAAATATCAATTGACTTGGCCTCCACAGCCTGCTGTGGCAATGAATTCCACAGAATCACCACCCTCTGACTAAATAAATTATTTGGAGAAGGCTAAAGGGGGACCAGGGTATATAGAGATATCAGAGTGGTGATAAGGTAGTTAGTAAAAGCTATCCGCTTAATAGAGTTATAAAAAACTGGAAGGCATAGGTTTAAGGTAGGGGTCGGCAACCTATGGCCCACGGGCCGGATCCGACCCGGAACCCAAAATGATCCAGCCACGAAGACATTTTTTTTTCAATTAGTTTTCGTGACCTGGGAACTGCAGCCAGTCCCGGGGCACATTGGCGACCTGGGAACTGCAGCTAGTCCCGGGTCATGCAGGTGACCTGGGCGCTACAGCCAGTCCCAGGTCACGCAGGCGACCTGGGCGCTACAGCCAGTCCCGGGTCACGCAGGCGACCTGGGCACTACAGCTAGTCCCGGGTCACGCAGGCGACCTGGGCGCTACAGCTAGTCCCGGGTCACGCAGGCGACCTGGGCGCTACAGCCAGTCCCGGGTCACGCAGGTGACCTGGGCACTACAGCTAGTCCCGGGTCACGCAGGCGACCTGGGCACTGCAGCTAGTCCCGGGTCACGCAGGCAACCTGGGCGCTACAGCTAGTCCCGGGTCACGCAGGCGACCTGGGAACTGCAGCCAGTGAGGGAACTACAGAAAACTAATTGAAAAACGCGTGAAAACTAATGTGAAAAACAACACCAAGTGTCGCACTATGGCGATAGATGTGGCCCGCCATCCGCTCACAGACATGGGTCCTGGCCCCCATGCAGAACAAGGTTGCCGACCCCTGGTTTAAGGGATAAGAGATTCTGAGGGGATCTGAGGAATAACTTTTTCATCTAGAGGGTGGTTAGAATCTGGAACACATGTCCTGGGGGGTAGTGGAGGCCGGTTAGGATGATTCAGGAATCTTCACATAAAATGTTTAGTTTAGTTTATTGTCATGTGTACCGAGGTACAGTGAAAAGTTTTCATATTGCGTGTTATCCAGTCAGCAGAAAGACAATGCATGATTCCAATCAAGCCGTCCACAGTGTACAGATACAGGATAAAGGGAATAATATTTAGTGCAAGATAAAGTCCAGTAAAGTCTGATTAAAGATAGTCCAAGGGTCTCCAATGAGGTAGATGGTAGGTCAGGACAGCTCCCTAGTTCGTGGTAGGGTGGTTCAGTTGCCTGTCAACAGCTGGGAAGAAACTGTCCCTGAATCTGGAGGTGTGTGTTTTCATACTTCTGTACCTCTTGCCTGATGGGAGAGGGGAGAAGAGGGAGTGACCGGGGTGAGACCCGGCCTTGATGATGCTGGAAGGCCTTGCCGAGGCAACGTGAGGTGCAGCACTGGAAGCATCAACTCAGAAAGGCTCCGTCATTGACCCCATTCCAAAAAGAGATCAATAGATTTCCACCTGGTGAGGGAACCAAGGGATATGGGAATACTACTTGAAAGTAATGCTGAGATAGAAGATCAGCCATGATCTCGACGGAACGGGAGTGAAGGACAAGATGGCCACCCTTGCTCTTTTTTCTTTTGTTCTTATCCGTGACACTTGTGATATGGAAAAAAATATAAATATGCAGCTTTGAGCCTTTAGCTGTTACATTCTTCACTTAGAAATACTTATAGTTGTAAGATATTAGCACCCAAGCGGAAAATTACTAGATACACTGATAATTGCAGGCCAAGATAACTGCCTCAAGCAGCACGATAATTTAGCAGCACTCGTGGACAAATGTATATGTGTGCACTTGAGGCACATTTTAAATGAGATTTAATGCTTCCAGAAAGTAGGGCAGATTTTCTACGAGCTGCTTTGAACCAGATTGAGTTGTGAAATGAGAAGTAATATATAATGAACATGGAACATAGAACAGAACAGGAACGGGCCAATCGGCCCACAATGTTAGTGCCGAAAATGATGTGTACCAGAGGAGTGGGTAGTGTGTATAAATTCACAAAATCTGTCTGGTTCAGGTAAACTCCATGAAAGCTCCAAAAATCATATGGTGACAGGTGGGAAAGAAGAGGAATGGACCTAGAGAAAAGGCACCATGGATATAATTTCACCTTATCATGATTCATCACGGGAGTTTTGCTATACTTTATTTTAGAGATACAGTGCGGAAACAGGCCCACCAAGTCCATGCCGACCAACGATCACACTAGCACTATCCGACACACCAGGGACAATTACAATTTATAATTTACAGAAGCCAATTATCCTACAAACTTGCACACCGTTAGAGTGTGAGAGGAAACCGGAGCACCCGGAGAAAACCATGCGGTCACAGGGAGAACGTACAAATCCTGTACAGAGAGCACCCGGAGTCAAGATCGAACCCAGGTATCTGGTGCTGTAAGGCAGCAACTCTACCGCTGTGACACTGTGCTGCTGTGTTGGGGATGATGTTGTGTTAAAACTTGTCCTGTCAATCATTGTAGAGCTATAATGGAGGGGAAGAAGCTGTTCCTGAGTCTGATGGAGTGCGCTTTCAAGCTGCTGGCCGGGAGAAGGAGGAATGACAGTGGCTGGGAAAAGTCTTTGATTATGTTGGCTGCTTTTCTGAGGGTTTAGTTTAGTTTAGTTTAGAGAAACAGCGCGGAAACAGGTCCTTGGACCAACAGGCAGTGCCGACTAACAATCGCCCGTAAACTAGTTCTACCCTGCACACTAGGGACAATTTACAGAAGGCAATTAACCTACAAATCTGCACGTCTTTGGAATGTGGGAGGAAACCGAAGTACCCGGAGAAAACCCACGCGGTCACAATGAGAACGTACAAACTCCGTACAGACAGTAGTCGGGATCGAAACTGGGTCTGTGGCGCTGTAAGGGCAGCAGCTCTACTGCTGAAAGAAGTAGAAAGATGTAGTGATTGGGGTGCATGGAGTTCGGGGGTGGGCGTGGGGTGGTAGGAGGATCTTGGTGGACAATAACGCCACCATGAACCACTTTGCCTTCTGTTTGTAACTTCCATGTAACTCCATCTGAAGTGCTGACATTAATCAGGCTAGAATAACGAAGATTCACTCTGTTATTCCTCTTTCATCGCATAAGCAATCATTCCGGCTCTCACATATGCTTTCTAAGTGATCCAGTAAGCACACTACCTGCATCTGCTGCTGCCTGGGTAACCGTGAATAATGAAATGGCTTTTATACACGGCAGTGTTTCATAACTTGGCAGCTGAATTAGGTTCTTGTCGAGGTTTTGTAGGTGCCATGTTTTTCAGAGATTTGAAGAGAGGAATGGACAGGCTACTAAACCTGGGCTGCTGCTTTGGTGATATGAATTCAAATCCCTCAATAGCAGCTGGAGTCTTTATATTCAGGAAATGAAAGCAAATCTCAGAATCGATGACGGTGAAATTAGAGGCTTGTTGTCAAACCCTCAGGATCTTCAGAGAGGGAGATGTGGCCTCCTTCTCCAGCTTGGGCTGTACGTGATTCTAGACCCAGTAACGTGGTTAAAGGATTGGACAGGTTTAGAGGTATATGGGCCAAATGCAGGCAGGTGGGACTAGTGTAGATGGGGCGTGTTGGTCGGTGTGGGCAAGTGGCGCCGAAGGGTCTGTTTCTATGATGCTATGAGTATGATGCTATGAGTATGGTTAATTGTGCAGACACAATTAGAGGGCATTTATTCCATTAGTTCAAGGGCAATTATGGGTAAGCAATAAATGCTGGTATTGGCAGTGGGGTGGTGGGTGTGTGGAATGAGCTGCCAGAGGAGGTGGATGAGGCATGTACTATCACAAAATTCAAGAAACATTTATACGTATAGGACGTCTTGGTCGGCATAGGCAGGTAGGGCTGAAGGGTCTGTTTCCATGTTGTATGACTCTATGGTTAATTATGGGAGCATAATTAAGGGGCACTTATTCCCTTAATTCAAGGGCAATTATGGCCAGGTATACATGCTGGAAATGGCAGTGGAAATGACATTCAAAATTCAACTTCATAAGAACACAGTGATTACAAGTACCTAGAGTCTATTCAGTCCCTGAAACTTGCTCCATCCTACCTCAAGATCATGTCTGAATTACTACAGCAACATTTATCAGAGCAATCTATTCCAACATTCCATGCTTCTCTTAATATTCACAAGTTAGGAAAGATTAGTTTAGTTTATTGCCACTTGTAATGAGGTACAGTGAAAAGCTTGTTTGTTGCGTGCCACCCAGTCAGCAGAAAGATTATGCATGATTACAATTAAGCCGCCAGTGTTCAGATACAGGATAAAGGGAATAAGGGTTTAGTTCAAGGTAAAGTGTAGTAAAGTCCAATTAAAGATAGCCCGAGGGTCTCCAATGAGGTAGATTGTAGGTCAGGACTGCTCTCTAGTTGGTGAGAAGATGATTCAGTTACATGAAAGCAGCTGGGTTGCTTTATAACAGCTAGTTATCGATTTCAGTTTTAAATTAACTCAATGTTGAAGCCTCTACAACTCCCCTAGTGTCAAGTATGTCAAGAGTTCAACTCCCACTGAAGTAAATTTTCCTCATCCCCATCCCAGTGAAGGTCGTTGGGGCAAATAGAATAACAACATTTAAAGGACATTTGGACAGGTACATGGATGGGAAGGTTGAGTGCAATATGGGGCAAACGCCGGCAGGTGGGAATAGCATAAATGGGCATCTTGGTCGTCATGATCGAGTTGGGCTGAAGGGCCTGTTTCTACGCGGTATGTCTCCATGACTCTAAACAGGGTGGCACAGTGGAGCAGTGGTAAGGTTGCTGGCTAATAGCGCCAGATACCTGGGTTCGATCCTGACTACGGGTCCTATCTGCGCAGGATTTTTAATGTTCTCCTTGTGACTGCGTGGGTTTTCTCCGGGTGCCCAGGTTTCCTCCCACATTCCAAAAGACGTGAAGGTTTGTCGGATAATTGGCTTCAGAAGTTCATGTTATAGGAGCAGAATTAGGCCATTCGGCCCATCAAGTATATGCCACCATTCAATCATGGCTGATCTATCTTTCCCTGTCAACCCCATTCTCCTGCCTTCTCCCCATAACCCTTGACACCCGTGCTAATCATGAATCCGTAAATTGTTCCTAGTGTGTAGGATAGAACTGGCTTATTGGGTGATTGCTGGTCGGCGCAGACTTGGTGGGCTGAAGGGCCTGTTTCCGTGCTGTATGTGTCTATGACTCTAAACAGTCTATCATTGTACTCCAAAAAGGGGTGTGAGGACTAATTCAAGTTTAGCAGCTATCGAGAGGTCACAGCTTCCCATCTTTAATCTTATGGAACGAGTGGGTGCATGAGTTGGCATTATTTCATTAACCCCAGGCCTTATTATATTCCTATGAAATGCCTTTGAAGCTAACATAACAGAGGACATAATGTGCATCCCTTAAAAATGCAAAGGAAGTTCTCATGAATGCATGAGGCATTTACATAATTGCATTGCACAGCAAAATACAAATCTTTTTATCTCTTTACCTTTTGGGGAAAGTATTCTTGTCTGTCACAGGAAAGGGTTTAAACTGATGCAAGTTTCTTTCTGAGGTAGCTTACTGCAAGAGGAGATAATAGAATGGAGAGTACCTCCCTCTTGAAAACACAAAGGAAATGTTTAGGAATGGATTGCAGATGCTGGTTTATACGGAAGATAGACAGAAAGTGCTAGGGTACCTCAGCGGGTCATACAGCGTTTCCGGAGGGGAAAAAAAAGGTGACGTTGTGGGTCGGAACCCTTCTTCAGACTCAAAGTGGGGGGGGGGCGGAAATTAGAAGTAGGGAAAGGCCAGAACAAATCAGGGCCGGCAACATATGACCAAGGGAGGGTGGAGCCGTTATTATCCCATTTTTGGCTGGGGAAGAGGTGATAACGTAGGTATACGGGGATGTGAACAGTGGAACTGGTAGGATGCCTAGGGTGGGGGAAGAGGACACTCAGGACAATTTACAGATTCTTGATTAGTACGGGTGTCAAGGGTTATGTGGAGAAAGCAGGAAAATGGGGTTGTGAGGGAAAGATAGATCAGCCATGACTGAATGGCGGAGTACACTTGATGGGCCAAATATCCCAATTTTACTCCTATAACCTATTATTAAGCTAATTAACCTTCCAACCCGAAATGCAGCATCTCAGGAGAACATGGATGGGCCACATTTCGGGTGAGGATCCTTCTTCAGACTGAAGAAAGACCCCAAACAGAAACAGAAACTATGTATATGTATATATACATATATATATATATACACACACACACACGGCCGGATTTACGTATAAACTAGACAAGCTTAAGCTTAGGGCCTCGAGATCTAGGGGGGCCCGCTCCACCAAGGTGTATAAAACCTTTGACATAGTGGCGTTGTTACAAACCTACCATCGGTGGCGCAGTTTCCACGCTGCAGACTCCAACTCCCCTGAGTTTGACTGCGCTGGGTCCTAGTGCTAGGCATCTCCCAACCCTGGTAACCTCAGTGGCTGTTCCACTGGGTCTTCCCCATTCCCCTCAAACCATGTGACCCCAGCTCTTACCCACCCACACTACAGTCCTCATACCCCCCTCCTCCCTGACCACACACCACCCCCCTACCAGACATCGCCTCGGCCTCTGTCCACTCACCTGCCTTCCTCCGGCCCCAACCCTCATCCCTGCCATGTGTTCACCATCCCCCCTGACCTCCCCCTCTCAGATACCGAATGGTTGGTCCTCAGCAGAGGCCTCACCTTTGTCCTCCTCCATCCCAACCTCAATGAGTTCCGCGCCCGCCGCGATTTGGAGCTCTTCTTCCGTCGCCTCCGCCTCGCACTGTTCTTCCATGGGAAGGAGTCCTCGCCCCCATTGATGATCCTTTTTCCCGTCTCCAACGGACACCCTCCTCTTGGACCCCCCCTCATGGCCATCTTCTGGCTTTAGACCATTTTATTTTAAGCTGCCGGCGGGACATCAACCGCCTCAACAGTATATAATACCATGTAATTCTTGTTCAGGGAAGTGTCTGCGTTGCTCACTTGGCTGGGGTTTGTTTTCCTTGCCACTTCCATCGGCCGATAATTAGTAAAGTTTTGAATTGGTCTACCAAACTGCTTTGAGAGTTGTCTGTTTATTAAAAAGTGAACCTGTTTGTTTAGTTATAAGTTAGCCTTTTTCAAGCAGATTTGATTCAGATTTGAATCAGGTTTTGCAATATAATTGTCAATAAGGAACGATTCTTTAAGAAATAGTTCCCAACGGGAGGCACACGCAAAAGCCACAGAAGCTATTTTGGAACGTTACAGCGCTATCACTGATGCCCTCAGTCATTTGTACTCTGATGTTAATGTGAAGGGTGATACCAGGCTTCAATCTAATAATCTTTTGCAGAAAATGGAAGAACTGGAATTTGTGTTTATGCTGCATTTTTGGACCCGTCTGCTAGGTCATTTCCACAAGGTCAACAAAGCCATTCAGAAATCCAAACTGTTATTGAGTGCAAGTTTGTACAGTTCACTTCAGGATTTTGTAAGCAAAATTAGAGAAGATTTTGATGAGCTTGAGCAACAAGCAAAGGCCACCTTGCCAGATGTTAACTACAGAACTATCACAGGGAGACAAAGAGTAAGGAAATGGCAAGGAAATGATGGAAGTACACCTGGTCCTGATGCTATAGATAAATTCTCTACAAGAGATAAGTTTAGGATAAAATCCTTTATTCCTATACGATAAACACTTGAAACCAATTTAAAAAGAAGAGGTACTGTGTACAGTGAGGTTGCACAACAGTTTTCCTTTCTTGCTAATCTGACCGCATCTAAGCAAGAAATTCAGCAAGGTGTTGAACTGTTGATGAAAGCATACCCAGAAGATGTTGACCTGAAACTTACTGATGAACTTTTGCACTTTCACTCGTATGTGAGACAACGCCATAGGCATACAGAAGACCACTTTCTGTCTCACACAGACCTTTATTAAATAATATACAAGGAAAAAATTCAGATGGCCTTCCCTAATGTGGAAACAATCTTGCGGCTCTTTCTTAGCTTAATAGCCACCAACTGCTCGGGAGAGAGGTCTTTTTCAAGACTCAAAAGAATAAAAAATGAATTAAGGTCCACAATGTCTCAAGAGCATTCTGCACTGAGCATTCTGTGCATTGAGAGTGACAAACGTAGACAAACAGATCTTGGTGAACTACTGGATGATTTTGCTATGAAGAAGGTGAGAAAAAAAATGTTTGCTCTCAGTGTTTTTGTAGTTTTTTATTTCTTAATATTCAAGATTCAATTCAAGAGACACTTATTGTCACATGCACCAATTGGTGCAATGAAATTTGGGGGTCACCATCCGACGTTGGAACGGGAGAACATTCTCAGCGGCTTGGACTTCCAAATGCGGCTCCCGAAGTCCACAGGCTGAGCTGGGCAGAGATTCATGCTGGCGGCCCTCGGCAAAGGGATGTTGAAATCAGCGTGGCACGAGGCTGGGAGCTCCGCAAACCACAGCTCCATGATGTTGAAGCAGCAGGCCCAACACTCCAGAGCTTCAAACGGCGATCCAGGTAAGGCATCGTCCGCTCCGCGGTGAATCCAATATGTATTTTAAAACCAACTGTTTAATGACAACATACAGTAGGATCTAAAAGTGTAACACTGTCACTGTCGGGTAGTGGTCTTCTGTATGCCTATGGCGTTGTCTCACATACAACTGAAAGTGCAAAAGTTCATCAGTAAGTTTCAGGTCAACATCTTCTGGGTATGCTTTCATCATATATATATATCATATATATCATATACTTATTAAATGTCTGATCTTGTACGTGTGTATATGTGGTTGTCTTTACATCTTCGCAAAAACACTACGCGGTAACGATTACATTTTTACATATTCCAATTGACATTTTTCCCTTCGAGGCCGGGGTCACCTTATCTGAACATTTTATGCTTTCTTTCTCGACTTATTCTCGATTCATTACTGGTTAAAAATCTAAAAAAGTCAAAAGACTTTGAAATCAAAACCACCAGCTTCAACTGATGACGTCACAATGGCTCAGCTAGCAGAGATCAGCCTCAATGAAGATTTCATCCTATATTTGACACGCTATTCGCGATTAAAGCTTTAAAGATGTCAACTTTCTCAAGATTTTTACATATTCTGATTCACCTTTTCGCCCTCTAGGCAGAGACAAATTTCACTGAACATTTTATGCTTTATTTTTCGACTTACTACTGATTAAAGTTTAAAAAAATCAAAATGTCTTTAATTTCAAACCGATCAGCCTCAACTGCTGACGTCACAATGGCAGCTTCAACTGATGATGTCACAATGGATAGACTAGCAGGGGGAGGGCGGATTGCTATTGCAACACACAGAGCAAGTGCAATTGGATTTTTAAAGAGCAGTGCTGAGGGAGGCAAGGGGAGTGTTGGAATCTTACGTTCGGGAACGGCTTGAGTTGGAGGACCACGCCTCCCGTGGGGGCTACGGGTAGGGAACAGGTGTGTTGGGGGAACTGCCCTTGGTCTAATATATATACACACACAATTTTCGATCATTGGCTGCACCCTGATAAAACTCTATACTTCCAAAGATGTGCCAGTTTGTAGGTTAATTGGCTTCTGTAAATTGCCCCGAGTGCGTAGGATGTGAAAGTGGGATAACATAGAACAGGTTCGGCGGGTCAGCACTGACTCGATTGGTGAAGGGCCTGTTCCCACTCTGTACATCATAAAAACAAAACCTCTTGATGTTCCCAAAGGAGGTGTGACTCAAAGAAATGGATGAATGTGCTGACAGCATTTGACTTTGGGCTTGAATACAAACGCACACGGTCTTGGAGAGAGAGTGTAAAATCTAGACCGAGAAAATTGTGGCAACTGATTATTTTGTTAGAGGTGGAATTGTAATTATGTTGGCTCCATTGAACATGTCGTCCCCTAACAACATGAGGCTCATTTATCAGACTGTTTCTAGATGTATATTTATTGCCATATGATCAGCTTCTAACAGCACAGTAAGCTGAAAACCTAAATCTCACTGACAAATTAAACTGGCCTGTCTGCTCAATTTCCGTTGGTGCTTAAAGGAATTGTTGTAGGAAATGAGATGAGAATGGCACAGTTTACCATCGGTAATTGCTGACAAACCCATCTGATTGAGTCATAGAGCATGGAAAGAGGCCCTTTGGCCCAACTTGCCCATGCCAATGAACATACCCTACTACACTAGTATGAGCTGCCAGAGGAAGTAGTTGAGGCAGGGACGATCGCAACGTTTAAGAAACATTTAGACAGGTACATGGACAGGTAACGTACGAAGGAACTGCAGATGCAGCTTTACACCAAAGATAGGTGCAAAATGCTGGAGTACTCAGCGGGACAGGCAGCGCCTCTGGATAGAAGGAAACATAGAAACATAGACATAGAAAATAGGTGCAGGAGTAGGCCATTCGGCCCTTCGAGCCTGCACCGCCATTCAATATGATCATGGCTGATCATCCAACTCAGTATCCTATACGTGCTTTCTCTCCATACCCCCCGATTCCTTTAGCCACAAGGGCCACATCTAACTCCCTCTTAAATATAGCCAATGAACTGGCCTCAACTACATTCTGTGGCAGAGAGTTCCAGAGATTCACCACTCTCTGTGTAAAAAATGTTTTTCACGGTGATGTTTTGGGTCGAGAACCTTCTTCAGACTGAGAAGCTGGGGAGAGAGGGACACACAGCGATAAAGAAGGGCAAGGTGAAAATGAGCCATCAAAAGAGATGAAGGTCAAGGAAAATGTAGAATAGATCATTGTTAGATAGGAGAAGGTGACAACAAAGCAAACAGAGATAAAATATAATCAGGGGATCAGTTAGAATGGTCAGAGAATACAAAATGCTGGAGTAACTCAGCTGGACAGGCAGCATCTTCGGAGAAAAGGAATAGGTGAAGTTTTGGGTCAAGACCCTTGTTCTGAAGAAGGGTCTTGACCCGAAACATCATCCATTCCTTCTCTCCAGAGATGCTGCCTGTCCCGCTGAGTTACTCCAGCATTTTGTGTCAATCTTCGATTTAAACCAGCATCTTCCTTCCTTCCAACACAAGTGATTAGGCTTGATGCCTGGGCATTGCTCCTTGCCTGTTCTGCACAAAGTTGTAATCCGCAGCCAGCCACACATTAACTGCAACCTATGCAGAGTGAAATCCAAAGATATGAGGCAGGGTTGAGAAGAGCTGAGACAAGGCAGTCTGTTCCCTATTAGAGTGGAAACTATATATGGCATCATGTCAGTAACAAGCCTGAAGAAGAACGTCAACATCACAGGCTGCAAGGATCTCTTTGAAATGAACAGTGGCACAGTGGTAGAGCTGCTGCCTCGAAGCGCCAGAGACCCGGGTTCAATGCTGACCAATGTCTGTGCAGACTTTGCACGTTCTCCCTGTGACCGCGTGGGTTTCCTCCAAATTCCCGAGGACATGCTTGTTTGTGGGTTAGACAGAATTGATGCAAGGAAGATGTTTCATCTGGTTTAGTGTCTGGAACAAGGCAGAAACAAAAACCTGGTTTACAAAAACAGACACAGTAAATTAGCGGGTCCGGCAGCATCTCTGGAGAACATGGATAGGCGCCATTTCAGGATCCTCACCTGAAACGTCACCTATCCACGTTCCTCAGGGATGTGTCTGACCCACTGAGTTACTCCAGCATGTTGTGTCTAGAACAAGGGTCTGCAGTTTCAGTGTGCAGCAAAAAATGGTTCTGACTGAGATGAAAATACATTTCTTCTCGCAGATGGTGGTGAGCCCGTGGAAATTACTGAATACGTGCTTAACACCTAGGTATTTTTAAGACAGAGATGGACAGATTCTTGATTAGTACGGGTGTCTAGGGCTATGGGGAAATGGCAGAAGAATCGTGTTGAGAAGGAAAGATAGATCAGCGATGATTGAACGGCATGATTGAACTCGATGGGCCGAATGGCCTAATTCTGCATCTATGACATATGTAAGGAGATAGATATATTTCAAGACACATAAGGCATCAAGGGATATGGGGAGAGAATGAAAATATGATACTGAGACAGATCAGTCATGGTCGTATTGAATAGTATAACTGGTGTGAAGGGCTGAATGGCCTTCCCCTTTTACTATGTTCTACACTGTTAAGTTTCAATCATCCTTACAGGGTTTGACAGGGTAGATGATGATTTATCTGGACTGGGTGTTCCGATCACAATGGGGACACAGTGGAGTAGCGGTAGATCCTTCCAAAATATTGCAATCTCCTCTGAAAGGAAAGGAGATAGCATTTCACGGTTTTCTTGGCAAAATGATTGCTTACATCCCTGCAGTGTAGCGGGCAACATCTAAGGTGCCCATTTGCACAACTCTGGCACAGTGGCGCAGCGGTGGAGCTGCTGCCTCACAGCGCCAGAGACCCAGGTTCGATCCTGACTATGGGTGCTGCCTGCGTGGAGTTTACACGTTCTCCCCATGTCCGCTCCAAGTTCCTCGCACATCCCAGAGCAATGTGGGGTTTGTAGGCTAAATACAATCAAGCCAAACTCAAGTACAATAGGTAGAGCAAAGGGAAATGTACAGATGCAGTATATAGTTCCCAGTATTGAATCACACTATTTACAGACACAATGTCCAATGCCTACAATGAGGTAGAGGTGAATTGTACATACCCAGGGCTTATGGAAGAACATTCCAGAAGCACGATAACAGTGGGGATGAAGCTGTTCCTGAGTCTAGTGGTGCGTGTTTTCAAGCTTCTGTACCTCCTGCCCAATGGGAGTGGTGAGAAGCAGGAATGACCGAGGTGGGACAAATCTCTAAATTTGTTGGCTGCTTTGGCGAGGCAATGTGAAATGGAGATGGAGTCAATGGTGGGGAGTCTGGTCTGTGTGATGGGCTACATATACTGCAATTTCTTGTGGTTTTGGGCAGAGCTGTTCCTAAACTAGGCCATTGGGGAACGTGACTGAATGCTTTCTAAGGTGTATCTATCATGAGTTTGGAGTTATGCAAGGCCCTGACTCGATAATGATAGCTCTTTCACTTCCCTCAATAATAATTGCATTTTTAACAACAGTCTGGTGGCGTCATGCTTACCATTGTTGATACTAAGCATTCCTATTATTGCAGTAAGTGCGCAGTGTCGTATTTTGGGAAGTCAAAGCAGGGCAGAACATCCACAGTAAATGGCAGGGCCTTGGAGAATGTTATAGACCCGCTGAGTTCACAATTGCAATACAGTCATCCACAGGGCAAGTCATGACTCCAGGACCCATACCGCCCAACTGGGAGAAGCAAGATCACCACAGGAGCGCGTGCATGGAGAAGAAGCGCACCGTAGAAGCTCAGATGAATCGTGCCGCGCGCAAGGCTCGAACTACTTCAGCTTCTACTGCAGCACCCACCCAACTGTGTCTCATATGCAGGCAAGCCTTCCGGGCCCAAATCGGTCTCACCAGTCACCTCCGCACCCACAGACAAAACCAGTGAAGTCATGGTCTTCTTGAACCACGAAGGACGAACAACAAATATGCATGATAAAAGGAATAATGTGAATAATGTTTAGTGCAAGATAAAGTCCAATAAAGTCCAATCAAAGATAGTCCGAGCATCTTCAATGAGCTAGATAGTAGCTCAGGACTACTCTCTAGTTGTTGGTGGGATGGTTCAGTTGCCTGATAACAACTTTGAAGAAGGGTTGTAGGGCCTGTTTCAGTGTATCATGACATCCTGGCTCTTATACTTAATGTGGAGAAAGGAACTGCAGATGCTAGTTTACACCAAAGATAGACACAACATGCTGGTGTAACTCAGCAGGTCAGGCAGCTTCACTGGAGAAAATGAAGAGGTGATGTTTTGGTTCGAGACCCTTCTTCAGACCACTTTGAAGAAGGGTCTTGGCCCGAAATGTTACAGCCTACAATCAATGCCCTGACCGATGAAAGCAAGCAGACCATATTCACACGCATACCAAAATAGCAATGCAACCAATAATTGCGGCAGGGTTTGACATTTATTTCAGCATTTGGGTGTTAAAATTGTAACACTTGAAGGTTGAAGGTGACATCGTTCATTTGAATTTGTTTTATATTTCTTTGCATGTTCAAATGCAGGAATTGCTGTCACTATCACCATCACTGTGTTCTGACAGAAGTGATTATGGACCGACACCAAATGCACTCATTTAAGCATTTCATTCAGAAACAGAAACAATGCAAACAATTATCAAGACGCTCTTGCCATTTATCATGTCTGTCATGCTTGCTGACTTCCATATAACAGAAAAGATTTATGCACTTTGTATAATTAGAGTCAGAATGTGATAGAGTTATGCACCACTGAAACAGGCCTGACAACTCTTCTTCCCAGACAGAACCATTTTTCTCAGCATGGATAAATCAAACACTAGAGGGCATAGCTTTAAGGTGAGAGGGGAAAAGTTTAAAGGCAGGTCAAGTTTTTTTTACACAGAGGGTGGTGAATGCTTGGAACATGCCGCCCGGGGGTGGTGTCTGAGGCGGCATTTTGGAGACATTTGGATAGGTACATGGATATGCAGTTGGATTGTATGCAGGCAGGTAAAAATTGGTTTTGGCATCAAGTTTGGCACAGGCATTGTGGGCCTGTACTTGTGCTGTACCATTTTATGTCTATGTTCCACTTTGTTGTTTGCATTAATATGGTTCAGTCATTCATTCTGGTGCACATGACTATAGTTGGACTATTATGTTCATTAGGATGTGCTTTAGTTTTGGTGAGCTTAGATGAAAGACTGACAACATAGATCATGAGCCAAATTCTTAGATCGCAACAGCTGAACAGTGCACAATCACCCCATTGAGGGCGACATCTCATCACTGCCTGTGAAGGTACATGCCGGGAAGGCGTACCGGCACTCCTGAGACATTTAGTTTAGTTTAGAGACATAACAAGGAGACAGGCTCTTCGGCCCACTGAGACCGCGCCGACCAGCAATCACCTCGTACACCAGTTCTATCCTACGCACGAAGGATAGTAAGATTAAATGATAACTTACCCGTTTGAAGTTTGATCTTTATTTTATGAGGAGTTACGTTGGTAATTACGTGAAGAAGACCTGTCAGGGCGCATGCGCGTTAATCTTCAATGCAGCGGTGTGAAATCACAAAACACCAATAACGAAGTAACATAGTAACATAGTAAAAACGAGTAAATTTTAGAACTTCCAGCTGACCTTTATGAAAGAGGGTTGGGCGTGATGGGCACGTAATCACCAACGTAACTCCTCATAAAATAAAGATCAAACTTCAAACTGGTAAGTTCTCGTTTAATCTTACTATTTTACTTCGGAGTCACGTGAGTGACTACGTGAAGACTTCAAAGCTTTGTGATTTCATGCCGCAGATTCAAATCCCGGCTTCTCACTGCATTGATTGACTCGGAACGAGAAATAATCAATAATGCATTAATGACATTTGCATGAAAAAATGCAGTAATTCATTTATTTGAATAATAGAATTAACAGTATCCCCTTTAATGCAGGGGAATTTAAGCAGAACTTAATATAGTATCTGCAAACAGCCCCATATTGGCAATAGGCCGATGGTAAAAGTGTTGAAACACCAACTTATTAGATCACCCGGCGGCTGCGAGAATATGGTCGACGGGAAGTCCTTCACCCTGACCGCCGATGTTGCTGCTAAATCGAATAGGATGTAAAAACATCCCTGTTAACACCTGCAGCAACCAAGACTTGTTTTAACCATCTTGAAATAGTCTGAACTGACACTATCTTGTATGGTTTTTCGTGAATGATAAACAATCTTGTTTTTATATTTCATAAGACCTTTGTAGCCTCAATGTATTGCAACAAATATGTCTTAACACATAGACATGGATCCATGGAATATGCTAATAAAACACTCTTGAATCCTGTCACACCTGACCCTACTTCATTTGAATAGGTCATAAATGTAAAACATAACATTATCCTGAGATACTTCCATCCTGTGTATCTGTAACTTTTGTAATGTCGGCACTCTCTGTGCTTGTTACAGTGCCATAAGCATGACTACCTTCATGCTGAATTTGGTCACAATCAGAATCGTACCAAGAGTCCATTGATGAAGTAGCTTAAAACCACTCTATATTCCAGATTGCCATACCTAGGTTTAGAAGGTCTGAAATTAAAATTCCTTTCATTAATCTGGAAACGAAAGAATGAGACTCAACAGGATGTCTTTCCGACCCCATCAATAAAAAATGAGGACAATGTACTTCTGGCTGAATAAATCGCACTATAACTCAACCCCATTATAGAGTGTTGAGAAAACCTAAGACATTTGAGACATGTGCCGTACAACATTCAATATTCTTTTGTACACAGAATTTTTTTCCCATTCTTTACATAATGGGAAAGCAGCATTTACAGAGTCACAACCTCAGATTAGCAAATGTACTGCTTTTGAGTGCTCTTCCGCCAGACTGCTGTAAGCATGTCCACAGTGTGCCCAGACAATCCTCTTTTAAAACCTGCAAATTAACAGATCCATACAGGCATATAACGGATGTTACTCTCCAATTATCGGATACATGAGTAAATCCCTTCTTTTGGGAACCTTTATCAGAAATGGTGTCATTAATTCCAATATCAAAGGGAACCATGGCTGCGTAGACCAGTCTGATACTACCAGTACCCCAGAGGCAGCATCCTGCTTCATTTTAAGCAGACACCGGTTTATGAGACAGAATGATGGAAAATGCATATAAAAACATACCACCCTAATGTAGCGAGAAAGCATCAATCGCTACTGTCTCCCGATGTAGTTCCCATAACACATATCTCTGTAACTGGTGATTGAGTCTGGATGGAAACAAGTCGTATCTGGCTTCCCAAATCTGACTACTATATCATTAAAATCTTAAGATTCAACATCCATTCTTTGTTATCATGGAAATTCCCGTAACCTGGTGTCTGCTACTATATTGAATCTACCTGGTAGATAAATAGCTGAAACCAAATACTTGTCAACACACCAAGTCCAGATTTGATTAGCCAATTTGTCACATGACACCGACTTAATTCCACCCATACGATTAATACATGCCATTGCTGTAGTAATGTTAATTTGAAGCTGAACATGCAGATTAGTTGTATTAACAACAAGCTTGGAGCTCATAAGCCTTCCAACAGCTGTAAAACGTTGATTCTCCATGTCTGCAAAAAAATAATGCCTCTTCCATACTCCATCTGTCCACAGATGGATACCATTTCAGTGGCACCAATCCTAGTGCACTGACATCAGTCTGTAAGACCATGGAAGGCTGTTCAATCAGTATCTTGCTCGAACTACTGGAGACATGTTAAATCCACCACTGCAATGCAGAAGCAGCATTTGTTGTTTAACTGCATGGCCTATCAAAATGGCCACCATGCATCTTAGTGCCTTTTCTTTTTGCCATCTGTAGCTGCTGGAAGTGCAATGGCCCATATTGTTTTGCTGGAAATAACACTAATTTTCCTAGCAAGCTGACCACCTGTCTTAATTGAAGATTGTTGCTTTTTCAACAGCTTAATGCAACCATCAATCAGCACAACCCTTTACCCTGGGTAAAATTACTGCCATGTCAATTGAATCAATTGTGAAATTAAAATAATCAATTGTTGTAAGTGGCGTTAACCTTGATTTTCTCTGGATGAATTAAACTCAAAACTTTCAAAAGTGGATTGAACAATTGAGAGAGATAACTCACTAATCTCTTGTTCGTCCATTAGACAGAACTTTGAATTGCCATAATTGTTTCATTCAGATAAATTTCAAATATTTTTATCTTACAAATGAACAGACACTGAATAATATACATCTTTCAGATCTATAGGTGCCATATAACATCTTTTGAAATAAGTTGTTTGGCAGTCTCAAAGTCTCCATTTTGAAGTGTCTATACTTCACAAAATTTTAAAGACTTGTCAGATCTAAAATACTCCTCACCTTTTTAGCTCGAGAAAATTTAAACACAATTTGGTGGTTTTGATAAACCAACCTTTCAATTACTTGTTTATAGACAAGTTTTCAAATTCAGCTTGAACCTCCATCACTTCTTTTTGTGAAATTGGAGTGTTCTGCTAGGAACATGCTGGATGGCAAAATCACTATTTGGATCGAATCAATTCGAAACCTTTGAATAATACTCAGAATAATGAATCTGAAGTAATTTGCTTCCAATATTTGGCTGTTTTTGCCTTAATATGTTCCCATGAGAACCAGATCCACCTACCTCCTTTGTCACCTGAGTGACCTGTGGTCCCTGGCTCCTGGCAGGAAAACCCACTCTTTTTCGTGTTCCCGCTGCAGGACGCCAACTGCGCCCCTGCTTCAATGGTCGACTTGTTCCTGGTGTAGGCCCAGGATTCTGTATGATGTCTGAAAGGATACCTCCTCTTCACAGACTTGCCGACCATCGATGTTTTGATCAACCTTGCTGTTTTTGCCTCATCATCCAACTCTTTCCCACGTTTCGTGAGTTTTTTCTCCGAAGAGTAAGTTAAGTGACTGCACATTGCTGGGCTTGCAACTCTGTAGAGTTGCTGGAACTTGGGGTTGATGGTGGGCCGAATGGCATACTTCCTGAAACAATTCATCTCGAAGTGGGCGCTACATAGCAACCTTAGTGCCTCTTGATGCATCTCCATCCCTGGCCTCCATCCATTGTTCTTGCAAAAATGCAGTTGTTCCTCAACCCAGCAGCTTCAATATTCTCTGCAGTTTTATTTCTTAGGCTTACATGCCCTCGCCCATCTGACCCCTTATATCTTGGTTCACTGCTAGTACTTTCAGCAATACGCAGATTCTTGGGGTCTCGTGCTTTTTTGGCATTTTCATCCATCGTAAGCTATTGGAGCTGATGGAAGACAAAATAGTTGATCGTAGAGGCCACTTCTTCTCCCAGTGGCTCTCCTGACTCTGACGGGGCAGTGTAATATGTAATGTAATAGTAAACTTTATGGTCAATTCAAATAATGCAACAAGTAGTTACACAGAGGATTGAAATTGCGTTTCCCCATACTTCAATGTGCAAGTAATATTTATAACACAGACAGACAATATACCAATAAAAATAGACAATGGACATATACATTATATAAAATATTCATTAATAAAAGGTGCAATATAGAAAAGTGCAAATAGCATACTGCAGACCTTGAGTTAAAGTTAATTTGACAGTCAGTTGGTCTTTGTTTGTGTAATGTTCATGGAATTTTCTTGAGTGTGTTGAGTAGTCTGATGGCCTGAGGGAAAAAGCTGTTTTTGAATCTGGTGGTTTTGCTCCGCATGCTGCGGTAGCGCTTGCCGGATGGTAGGAGGGTGAACAGTTTGTGTGCTGGGTGGGTGGTGTCTTTGATGATATTGGTTGCTCTCTTGCGACAGCGAGATGGGTATAAGTCCTGGATTGCTGGTTGGGGTGATCTAGTGATCTTCTCTGCTGTCCTCACCACTCTCTGTAGGGCCTTCTGGTCAGCAGCAGAGCAACTGCCATACCAGATTGAGAGACTGCTGGTAAGAATGCTCTCAATGGCACCCCCGTAAAAAGTTGTGAGGGCAGAAGGGGGGAGGTCGGCTCTCCTCATCCGTCGAAGGAAGTGGAGGCGTTGCTGTGCTTTCTTGACTAGGGAGATGGTGTTGGTGGACCAGGAGGAGTGATGTCAGAGCCAGGCTGCAGAAGCCAGGTCAGCAGCACCTAGTGAATCGTACTGCCAGGAGTAGAACATCTGGCAGCTGCCGTCTTCGCTTGTATCGGCCTCACCGTCAGAGTCAGGGTCAGAACTCTTTTTTTTTTTTTTTTTAATTTTTATTTATTAGAAGTACATTACATTACAACCACATACATTAATACTCGTCATTTATATCTTCTTACAATTAATGTACTCCCTTTATTTATTTTTTTACACTAGAAAAAGAAAAGATTGAAAGAAAGAAGAAAGTGAAGGAAAAAGTGCAAGTGTAGAAAAGTGTAGAAAATGTAACAACAAAAAAGGACGAAGACCCTATAAGAGCGAAATTAAAAACAAAAAGAAAAAGAGTTAAGAAATAGGCCCTAAGAAAAGAAAAGAGAAAGAGAAAAAAAGAGAAATAAATGTTTTTTTTTTGAGCATCACGTAAATAGGACATACCAACTCTTCAACTATCATCCCCCCTTACCTGACCTCAATTTTTTATTTTTTTAAAGTACTTTTGCACCCTATGTTTGTAATAATTCTATAAATGCAGACCACGTCAGGTGGAAGTGATCTGGTTTACCTGCTAGGAGGAGTCTTATCTCTTCTAGGTGTAATGTTTCAAACATATTTGAAATCCACATATTTATAGTTGGTATTGGAGCCTTCTTCCAAAATTTTAGAATTAGCTTTTTTCCAGTTATTAACCCATAGTCCATTAATTTCTTTTGAAACACATTTAGTTCTGGATCATCTTCCGTTATTCCGAAGATAATCCATTCTGCTTTGGGTATCAGTCTTGTTTTAAATAACTTTGTAAAGATTTCAAACATTTCATTCCAAAATTTTTGAATTTTTGTACAGAAGACAAATGAGTGCGCTATAGTTGCTTCTTGGGATTGACATTTATCACAAATAGATGATACGTTTGGGAAAATTTTATGAATTTTAGTTTTCGAATAATATAATCTATGTAAAATTTTAAATTGTATTAAAGTGTGTCTTACATTAATCGAGCATTTATGCACGTTTAATAAGTATTCATTCCAACTTTCCTTTGAAATTTTAATAGCTAACTCTTGTTCCCAGTCTCTTCTGATACCCTCCGTAGGTGGTATTTGTACATTTAAAATAATATTATACAAATATGATATTAAGTTTGCTGATTCCGCTTTTATCTGCATTGCCTCGTCCAATACATCTACTGGATTATTATAATGATCTTTTGTATATTTTTTCAAATAGTCGCATATTTGAAAATATTTAAAATATTGATTATTTCCGAGTTTATATTTTATTTGTAATTGTTGAAATGAAAGTAATTTTCCAGTTTCATACAAGTCACCAAGCGTTTTAATTCCTAGTCTATCCCATTGTGTATAAGCTTTATCTATAATAGAAGGACTAAACGAAGGGTTATTGACTATAGGTAATAAAAGTGATAAGTTTCTTAATTTTAAATTTTGTTTTATTTGTTTCCAAATACGGATTGTACTATGAATAATTGGGTTCTTATTATAGTTTATGTTATTCAGTTTCATTGGAGAGAGGAGGATCGCTCCAATGTTTCTAGAGGAGCAATCCTCTTTCTCCATTACAATCCAGTCTACTTGCTGGGCGGAGTTATCCATCAGTTGAATCATGTTTTTAATATTTACTGACCAATAATAATACATAAAATTAGGTAGTGCTAGACCCCCCAATACTTTAGGTTTATTCAGATGGGTTTTTTGTATTCTATGTGATTTATAGTCCCATATAAAATTAGTGATATCTGAGTCGAGTTTTTTAAAAAACTTCTTAGGTAAGTATATAGGAATTGATTGAAATAGGTATAAAATTTGTGGTAAAAAGATCATTTTTATTGCGTTTATTCGGCCTATTAAAGACATCGGGAGCGTTTTCCAGAATTTAATTAATGTATTTAGTTTATTAAGTAGGGGGTCAAAATTTGCCCTGAACATACCTTGATATGTTCTGGTAATTTCGATTCCCAAATATTTAAATTTTTCTGTAGCTATTTTAAAAGGGAATTTTAAAAGATGTGTTGAATCTTTCGGTTTTATTGACATAATTTCACTTTTATTCCAATTTATTCTATATCCAGAAAAAGATCCGAAGTCTTCAATTAAATTTAATATATTTGGTATAGTGATTTGAGGTTTTGTAATATACAATAATATATCATCCGCGTATAAAGATATTTTATTATATGAGTCTTTAGTATTATATCCATGAATATCAGGGTGTATTCTAATTTTTTCTGCTAGCGGTTCAATAATGAGAGCAAACAGCTGTGGTGATAATGAGCATCCTTGTCTATTTCCCCTTGATAGTTGAAATTTCGAGGATAATATGTTATTAGTAAGTATTCTAGCTGTAGGTTTGTTATATAGTAACTTAATCCATAAAATAAAATTCTCTCCCAGTTGAAATTTTTGTAATACTTTATCCATATAATTCCATTCTACTTGATCAAATGCTTTTTCAGCATCCAGCGAAATAATTGATAATTCTTGATCTTCAGATTTGTGCGAGTGCATTATGTTGAGTAGACGTCTCATATTATTAGAAGAGTATCTCTTAGGGATAAACCCTGTCTGATCTGGGTTTATTAATTTACTAATGTATTTACTTAATCTTCTAGCTAATGTTTTCGCTAATATTTTTTGATCTGTGTTTAACAATGCTATAGCTCTATATGAGCCAGGTTCTTCTAAATCTTTATTTTTCTTAGGTATTAATGTAATCGTTGATTCCGCTAATGTATCAGGTAGTATTCGTTTTTTAAAAGCGTATTGGTACATTTTTTGTAATCTTGGTATTATTTTATCATAAAAGCTTTTATAAAATTCATTAGTAAATCCATCAGGGCCTGGTGTTTTTCCATTTTTTAATGAGTTTATTGTATCTTCTAATTCCTTAATTGAGATTTGTGCACCCAGTTCCTCTTGTTCCTTCAGCTCTAACTTTGGAAGATTACAGGTATCCAAGAACTTTGTGATATTATTGGAATCAATTATCGTTTTAGATGTATACAAATTCTCGTAAAATTGCGCAAATCTTTTATTAATATCCTTCGGTGTTGTTAATAATTCCCCTTTATCTGATTTGATCTTTGGTATAGTATGTTCCTTTTCTCGTTTTTTTAGCTGGCGAGCCAAAAGTTTATGCGGTTTATCCCCAAATTCAAAGTGCTCTTGTTTTGTAATTTGAAAAAGTCTTATAAGTTTGGCAGATAATAATTTATTTAATTTAAATTTTAAAATTATTATTTTATTATGTTTATCTATTGATGGATCTTTAGCATTATCTATATCCATTTGTCTAATAAGTTCTTCTAACTGTCTTTGTTCATTCTTATTCTTTATAATTTGAAAAGCTTGATATGAAATTATAATACTCCTAATGTATGCTTTAAAAGATTCCCAAAGTAAAGTAGGCGATATATCTGAAATATCATTTGTTTGAAAAAAGACCTCCATTTGTTCTTTTAAATATATACTCGCTTGTGGATCTTTTAAAATTTGAGTTAAATCTCCAGAATGATTTATTCTTAGACAATCCTTCCAGTTTTAAAAAGAAAGTTAGTGGAGAATGGTCTGAAATTGAATTTGTATGGTATGTTGCATTAGATGTTTGGGAGATTAATTTTGTATCCAGCAGAAAGTAGTCTATACGTGAGTATGTCTTATGTACCATTGAGTAAAACGAATATTCCCTGCCAGTTGGATTCACAATTCTCCAAACATCTGCTATATTAGTGTTATTTATATAGGTATTGAGGAGTTCCCCAGTTTTCGATTTCATATTCCCTCTCTGTTTTTGACTTGATTTATCTAAGTACGGATCTAAAACACAGTTAAAGTCTCTGCCTATTATAACATTTTGATAGTTTGACTCTGCAATTATATTGAAGATTTTATTGAAAAAGTGGGGGTTATCAAAGTTAGGGGCATATATATTTACCAAAGTAAGTGGAGTGTCATGGATTTCTCCATTAACTATTAGGTATCTCCCTTCTATATCTGTTATAATATTCTTTGCTTTAAATGGTATACCTTTTCTTATGATAATTGACGTGCCTCTAGATTTTGAAGTAAATGAAGAGTGGTATGTTTGACCTATCCATTTCGCCCTCAGCCTAACTTGATCCTGAGGTTTTAGGTGTGTTTCTTGTAGGAAGGTAATGTCAGAATTGTACATTTTTAGCTGAGGTAATATCTTACCCCTTTTGATAGGTTCGTTAATACCTCTTATATTCCAACTACAAAATGAGATTCCTCCTAGGTTCTTTTGTGTGGTGTCATGCATTTTGAATAATTATAGTACCTTTGAATCTTGTGGTGCGTCCATGTCCCAGGTCTTTAGGTATTGGGGGAGTTTTTGAATTATTAACTTTTGCTGGTATGTCCATTTTACTCTTATCACTAAACACAAAACACAAACAAGTGATTTTATGTGGTAAAAAAAAAACTAAAAAAGTGAGGCTACAGTGTCTGATATAGTCGGCACTGTAGCGAGTGTCCCACCTGAACTCTCACAGAGCAATGAATCGTACTGCCAGAAATAGAACATCTGGCAGCTGCTGTCTTCGCTTTTATCGGAGAACTCTGCTGACCCTGTGCATGCGCCTCATCAATGAGGGTGCTATCAAGCAGCCCTTTACTAGGTGCTGCTGACCTGGCTTCTGCAGCCTGGCTCTGACATCACTCCTCCTGGAGTATGTCTTGTTGGAGCAACCTGTGTACAGGTTCTTTATTTGGAATATCCACTCAGAAAGTGGTATCCAGCCTTGGAGGTGAATCCCAAACTGACTCTTGCTCCATGGACCTGACTTGCATGTTGGCTAGCGCCCAACTGACGCTGGCTCCATTCTTTTTCTAAATACACAAGTCCACAGTCGCCCTGCTCCCAGCCGGCGACTGTTACAGGGGTATGAGGCAGCCCTTCACCAACCGCATTCCCGCGGCTCTCTATCAGCTTTGCGGCTCGCCTCTTGCCCGTGCCCGTTTTGTTCATGGTGCCTGTGAAAAATCGCAAAAGACCACCACAGGAAACGGACCTAAAAAACTCCCAAAAAGTGTTTACTTACCTTGGAGTTGTAAAAACTACATTCCACTAGAGCGCCAATGCGTCTGACGTAATGACGCGCATGCGCCCTGACGGGTCTTCTTCACGTAGTCACTCACGTGACTCCGAAGTAAAACAATTTATTAACCTACAAACCTGCACGTGTTAGGAATATGGTAGTAAACAGGAGCACGCAGAGAAAACCCATGCGGTCACAGGGAGCACATGCAAAGTCTGTACAGACAGCACCTAGAGTCAGGATCGAACCCAGGTCCCTGGCGCTGTGGGGCAGCAACTCTACCGTTGCGACACTGTGCCGCCCGTTAAAAACTAGATTCTCATATTTCTAGAATGTCCATTTTTATGCTTTTTCAATTTAAAATTGGAAAGTTGAAAAAAAGAAAAATTATTAATTAAATTAGGTAGCCAGGTCCTTAAATATTTTAAGCAGCTTCCTGGACAATGATCTGACAAAAACACCAACAAGGAACAACTTGCATACCAACACTTTTTGTCTACAAAGAAAGCACTTCATATCACAGGCTTGATATTGTGTCAATAGATGCTCACAAACTTTACTGTAAGCTCCATTAAATGTAGATTTTGTTTTTTTCTGCTCTTTATTCTCCACTCTGATTAGAAATATTTAACAGTTTAAAAATTGTATTATTTTATATTTGCACCTCTTTCTAACTTTACCACAACACTCTGGGGGCATAACTCTGACCCAACATCAATAAGTATAAGAAGTATAAGAAGTAAAGTAGATGAGCTTGAGGCTCAGTTACAGGTTGGTAGATATGACATTGTGGGGATTACTGAGACGTGGCTGCAGGAGGATCAGGCCTGGGAACTTAATATTCAGGGTTATACATCCTATAGAAAGACAGGCAGGTGGGCAGAGGAGGGGGGGTAGCTCTGCTGGTGAGGGATGGAATTCAGTCCCTTGCGAGGGAAGTCATAGGGACTGACGAGGTAGAATCACTGTGGATTGAGTTGAGGAATTGTAAAGGCAAGAAGACACTAATTGGTGTTATTTACAGACCCCCAAATAGTAGCCGTGATGTAGGGTGTAAGTTGCAGCAGGAGTTAAAACTGGCATGTAACAAAGGTAATGCCACTGTGGTGATGGGGGATTTCAATATGCAGGTAGACTGGGAAAATCAGGTTGGTTCAGGAACCCAAGAAAGAGAGTTTGTAGAATGCCTCCGAGATGGATTCTTAGAGCAGCTTGTAATGGAGCCGACCAGAAAAAAGGCAATTCTAGATTTAGTGTTGTCCAATGAACCAGATATGATAAGAGAACTTGAGGTAAAGGAACCGCTTGGAGGTAGTGATCATAATATGATTAGTTTTAATCTTTCATAGGACAACAGAAGGAAACAAAACGGGCAATATGGGCTGAAAAGATGAAGTATGAAGGGAAGCTGGCCAGGAATATAAAGAAGGACAGTAAAAGCTTCTTTAGATATGTTAAGGGAAAAAGAGTAGCAAAGTCAAATGTGGGTCCCGTGAAGGCAGACACGGGTGAAATTATTATGGGCAACAAGGAAATGGCAGAAGAGTTGAATAGGTACTTCAGATCTGTCTTCACTAAGGAAGACACAAACAATCTCCCAGATGTACTGGAGGACAGAGGATCTAAGGGGGTAGAGAAACTGAAATAAATTTTCATTAGGCGAGAAATAGTATTGGGTAGGCTAATGGGACTGAAGGATGATAAATCCCCTGGGCCTGATGGTCTGCATCCCAGGGTCCTCAGGGAGGTGGCTCTAGAAATAGTAGATGCATAGGTGATCATTTTCCAATGTTCAATAGATTCAGGATCAGTCCCTGTGGATTGGAGGATAGCTAATGTTATCCCACGTTTCAAGAAAGGAGCGAGAGAGAAAACGGGGAATTACAGACCAGTTAGCCTGACCGGTGGTGGGAAAGATGCTGGAGTCAATTATTAAACATAGAAACATAGAAAATAGGTGCAGGAGTACGCCATTCGGCCCTTCGAGCCTGCACCGCCATTCAATATGATCATGGCTGATCATCCAACTCAGTATCCCGTACCTGCCTTTTCTCCATACCCCCGATACCTTTAGCCACAATGGCCACATCTAACTCCCTCTTAAATATAGCCAATGAACTGGCCTCAACTACCTTCTGTGGCAGAGAATTCCAGAGATTCACCACTCTCTGTGTGAAAAATGTTTTTCTCATCTCGGTCCTAAAAGATTCCCCCTTATCCTTAAACTGTGACCCCTTGTTCTGGACTTCCCCAACATCGGGAACAATCTTCCTGCATCGAGCCTGTCCAACCCCTTAAGAATTTTGTACGTTTCTAAAAATCCCCCCTCAATCTTCTAAATTCTAGCGAGTACAAGCCAAGTCTATCCAGTCTTTCTTCATATGAAAGTCCTGACATCCCAGGAATCAGTCTGGTGAACCTTCTCTGTGCTCCCTCTATGGCAAGAATGTCTTTCCTCAGATAAGGAGATCTAAACTACGCAATACTCCAGGTGTGGTCTCACCAAGACCCTGTACAACTGCAGTAGAACCTCCCTGCTCCTATACTCAAATCCTTTTGCCCCCCAGCTTTGTGTCATCCGCAAACTTGGAGATGTTGCATTCATTTCCCTCGTCCAAATCATCAATATATATTGTAAATAGCTGGGGTCCCAGCACTGAGCCTTGCGGTACCCCACTAGGCACTGCCTGCCATTCTGAAAAGGACCCGTTTACTCCTACTCTTTGCTTCCTGTCAGCCAGCCAGTTCTCTATCCACATCAATACTAAACCCCCAATACCATGTGCTTTAAGTTTGTTTGTTAATCTCTTATGTGGGACCTTGTCGAAAGCCTTCTGAAAGTCCAGATATAACACATCCACTTGTTCTCCCTTATCCACTCTACGTTACATCCTCGAAAAATTATATAAGATTCGTCAGACATGATTTACCTTTCATAAATCCATGCTGACTTTGTCCAATGATTTCACCACTTTCCAAATGTGCTGCTATCCCAACTTTAATAACTGACTCTAGCAGTTTCCCCACTACCGATTAGACTAACTGGTCTGTAATTCCCCGTTTTCTCTCTCCCTCCCTTTTTAAAAAGTGGGGTTACATTAGCTACCCTCCAATCCTCAGGAACTACTCCAGAATCTAAAGAGTTTTGAAAAATTATCACTAATGCATCCACTATTTCTGGGGCTACTTCCTTAAGTATTCTGGGATGCAGCCTATCTGGCCCTGGGGATTTATCGGCCTTTAATCCATTCAATTTACCTAACACCACTTCCCGGCTAACCTGGATTTCACTCAGTTCCTCCATCTCATTTGACCCACGGTCCCCTGCTATTTCCGGGAGATTATTTATGTCTTCCTTAGTGAAGACAGAACCAAAGTAGTTATTCAATTGGTCTGCCATGTGCTTGTTCCCCATGATCAATTCACCGGTTTCTGACTGCAACAGACCTACATTTGATTTAACTAATCTTTTTCTCTTCACATATCTATAAAAACTTTTGCAGTCCGTTTTTATGTTCCCTGCCAGTTGTCTTTCATAATCTATTTTCCCTTTCCTAATTAAGCCCTTCATCCTCCTCTGCTGGACTCTGAATTTCTCCCAGTCCTCTGGTAAAAAGGTAATAATGGGGCATTTGGTTAGCAGTAAAAGGATTAGTCCAAGTCAACATGGATTTATGAAAGGGAAATCGTGCTTGACTAATCTTCTGGAATATTTTGAGGATGTGACAAGTAAAATGGATGAAGGGGTGCCAGTGGATGTAGTGTATCTAGACTTTCAGAAAGCCTTTGATAAGGTCCCGCACGGGAGACTGGTGACTAAAATTAGAGCACATGGTATTGAGGGTAGGGTGTTGACATGGATAGAAAATTGGTTGGCAGACCGGAAGCAACGAGTAGGAGTGAACAGGTCCTTTTCAGAATGGCAGGCAGTGGCGAGTGGAGTGCCGCAAGGCTCGGTGTTGGGGCCGCAACTGTTTACCATATATATTAATGATTTGGAAGAGGGAATTAGGAGCAACACTAGCAAGTTTGTGGATGACACAAAGCGGGGTGGCAGTGTGCACTGTGAAGTGGATGTTAGGAGGTTGCAGGGTGACCTGGACAGGTTGAGTGAGTGGGCAGGTGCGTGGCAGATGCAGTATAATATAGATAAATGTGAGGTTATCCACTTTTGCGGCAAAAACAAGGGGGCAGATTATTATCTCAACGGGCTTAGGTTAGGTTAGGGGGAGGTACATCGAGACCTGGGTGTCCTTGTACACCGGTCACTGAAAGTTGGCGTGCAGGTACAGCAGGCAGTGAAGAAAGCTAATGGAATGTTGGCCTTCATAATAAGAGGATTTCAGTATAGGAGTAGAGAGGTTCTTCTGCAGTTGTATATGGCGAGACCACATCTGGAGTATTGTGTACAGTTTTGGTCTCCTAATTTGAGGAAGGACATCCTTGTGATTGAGGCAGTGCAGCATAGGTTCACAAGATTGATCCCTGGGATGATGGGACTGTCATATGAGGAAAGATTGAAAAGACTAGGCTTGTATTCACTGGAGTTTAGAAGGATGAGGGGGATCTTATAGAAACATATACAATTATAAAAGTACTGGACAAGCTAGATGCAGGAAAAATGTTCCCAATGTTGGACGAGTCCAGAACCAGGGGCCACAGTCTTAGAATAAAGGGGAGGTCATTTAAGACTGAGGTGAGAAAAACCTTTTTCTCCCAGAGAGTTGTGTATTTATGGAATTCCCTGCCACAGAGGGCAGTGGAGGCCAAATCACTGGATGGATTTAAGAGAGAGTTAGATAGAGCAGTAGGGGCTAGTGGAGTCAAGGGATATGGGGAGAAGGCAGGCACGGGTTATTGATAGGGGATGATCAGTCATGAACACAATGAATGGCGGTGCTGGCTCGAAGGGCCGAATGGCCTCCTCCTGCACCTATTTTCTATGTTTCTATGTTTCTATGAATAGGGGCTGAAAGATAATTGCTTGGGTTGCATGCTAGTTCCTTAATTCAATTCTGAGTCTCTCTGATGCTCTTCCCTCTGAATAATGCATGATTCACAGCCCCAAAATAACTTTAACTTAGCATATTGACATACTGTATTCCTCGAATGTGATTAGAAAAATTTGACTGAAACTAAAGAAGACTTTGGGAGTAGGAAGAAATGGATAAAAGATGGATTTCAAGAAACATCAGTGGTGGCACAGTGGCGGAGTGGTAGAGTTGCTGCCTGACAGCACCAGAGACCTTTTTGATCTTGACTACGGGTGCCGTCTGTACAGAGTTTGTACATTCTCCCTGTGATTGCTTGGGTTTTCTCCAGGTGCTCTAGTTTTTCTCCCATACTCCAAAGCCGTGCAGGTTTGTCAGTTAACGGGCTTCAGTAAAAATTGTAAATTGTCGCTAGTGTGTAGCGTGTACTAGTGTAACAGGAATCGCTGGTTGGCACCTGGAGGAAACCGACACAGTCACAGGGAGAACGAACAAACTCCATACAGACAGCACCCATAGTCAGGATCGAACCCCGGTCTCTGGTGCTGTAAGGAAGTGGCACTACCGCTGCACCACTGTGCCGCCCTTTTTCAGACTGATTCTGTATCTTGGTACTCGTGACAACAATAAACCAATACCAATAATGATATTAGGTGCAAATGAATGAATGCACAACACATCCAAAGTTATACCAGGATTAATTTTCATTGTCCATTTAAACCATATAATAATTTGCATTCACCTAGCACCCTTAATATATTAAAAGCAGCCCAAGAAGTGTTATCATAAGACCGCCAACAACTTATCCTGAATCAACCACATTGCCCTGAACTATAGGCTGGAGCTTAAATGATATTATCCATAAATCTAGCATAACCTCCCTGATCTTTACTGCATTTGACAGCATAATTTGTTAGAAATGGGTTTCAATGTCATTACAATTACAGTCAGGTTGGCATTGTTTACTTGCAATTTTTATTATCTGGGAGAGCATGAGCTTTCTGCATGAAAATCTCTTCCATTCATTTTCAGTTATAAATGAAGATAACAATTCTCCAATTTCAGCAAAACAATGAGAAATATCTTTCTTTTTTATTTCTCTCTGTTCGGATCTGTATATCATTTGCAGGTGGTAGGATGAATTTACTAGTACAGCCTTTCCATTGTTCCAGTAGTGATACCATTGGAAATAATTGAGCATTAATCATGGAATCACAGATTCCCAGAAAAGCTAAAGGATAGCTTACCAGACCGCAAGAAATTCCAGTGTGGTGCATGTAGCCCAGACCATTACGCAAATCGACTTCCTTTCCATTGACTACCTATACTTCAGTCTCACCCCAGTCAATCCCTCTTCTCACCTCTCCTATCAGGCAAGAGATACAGAGTTTATAAATGCACGCCTCCAGATTCAGAGACATTTTCCTCCCAGCTGTCATCAGATAACAGGACAGTCCTCTCATCAGTTAAAGTGCGGTCTTGACCTACCTCATTGATGACCTTTGAACTATCTTTAATTGGACTTTATTTGCACTAAATGTGGTCCCCATTATATGAGAACTGTGGCCGGCTTGATTGTATTCATGTATAGACTTTTCTTTGACTGGATAGCACGCAAACAAAAGCTTTTCGCTGTACCTCGGTACACGCGACAATAATAATTAACTTAACCAAACTATTTCTGGGCCTTGCACCAATCCACAATGAAATTGCCTTTCTTACAAATGTGGCTCAACTTTCTCGATCCCTAACTTGTTCCAGAGTTTAAATTATCCACTGTCGCAATGACTAGTTTTTCTGTTGTGGACTGGCTTGCCGTTGGATATTTTTATCCAAGGGAAAACCCGAGGGATAGATATTCCTGGAGAAAACACCAAAGATTCACGTTCTCCGGGGAGAAATATTCGGCTGCAGGTATCGAGGGAATTGCAAAAGATATGGTTCATGTTCAAAGCACACGTTTGAGCAATAAATTAGCCCTTCAGGAATTTGCTTAATCTTCCGCTCAAATTATCTGCCAATGATAAAGGCTTACATGCTAGGGAGTTAAAGATGATTTGAAATCTTAATTCCGAGAATCATGCATTCCATATGTGATTTAAAAAAATTCTCTCTAGGGGTTCATTGTTGACTCATTCACTGCAGTTGCCAGCTTTCCCTTAGGTACAGTTTCTCCTGAGAATTTTCTACCAGCCACAAGTATGGAGTGTCACTGGGTGAAAGACCAAAGGTTCAATGGTTTATTCATTATCACGTGCACCAAGGCATGGTGCGATTCTTTTTTTGGATACAGATCAGTAAGAATATTGTCGTACACAAGTACAATCTCTGGTTCAGTACATACTACACAGAAACAGTCCACTGAGTCTATGTGCAGGAGTCGCCAGGTTTTGGCACCATGTCACAGTCCCAACTGCAGATGTCCAATAAAGGCCCTTTACAGGCGTCGCCTCCATCCGGTCATCCCGTGAACCCTGTCCCTCTCCTCGCCCGGCCATCTTCAACCTTTGTGCCCCAGGGGGGCACTTCGCCTTGAAGGCGCGGAAGGCAAGACCCCCTGGTTCTTTCTACCACCCTTTGTCCAACGTCTGCTGCCATCGCCGACCCCTTCCATCTCCCCTCCGGTTCCCGGTGTTCGGGGGTGAGTAGGGGCTGGGCTCAGCGGCTTCCCTCTCCCGGTTCCACGGCGGGCTGTGGCCATGGCTCACCAGGACAGGAAGGATTGGGGAAACTCACAGGTCAATAAGATCAATGATTTGGATGAGAACGGACATGGCATGGTTAGCAAGTTTGCTGATGACACAAAAGTGAGTTGTATAGTAAAGATGGTTGTCAAAGATTGCAGCAGGATCTTGATCGGTTGGGCAGGTGGGCTGTGGAATGGTTGATGGAATTTTTATGCCGAGAAATGTGAGGTGTTACATTTTGGGAGCACGAGCATGGGCAGAACCTACACAGTGAATGGTAGGGGTCTGGGGAGTGTTGTAGAGAATCTAGGGATCTAGGAATACAGGTACGTGTTACATTTGTATAAGACACTGGTGAGGCTGCATTATGTTCAGTTCTGGGCACCATGTTATGGGAAAGATGTTGCAAAGATGGAAAGGGCACCGAGAAGATTTTAATAAGGATGTTGCCTGGACTCGAGTGCCTGAGCTATAGGGAAAGGTTGAGCAGGCAAGGATTCTATTCCTTGGAGTGCAGGAGGATGATCTTGTAGAGTTGTACAAAATCATGAGAGGAATATATCGGGTTGATGTACAGAGTTTCTTGCCCAGAGTAGGGGAATCAAAACCAGTGTATATGGCTTCCCAAACACCTTGATGATGATCCCTTCATGTCATCGCAGAAATAAGCCAATTTCTCGTGCATCAGAGGTTGAACGTAGGACCTCCGAATGCCAACCATGTTTTCCACAACAAAGGACGACGGTTCGCGGCAGGGCCGGATGGAGATGACGGCTACAACGGGCCTTGATTGCCAGCTGCGGCTGGGACAGTAAAATTGTGCCAAAAGCTGGAGACTCTTGCATATAGCCTCAGTGGGCCGTTTCTTTGCATTGTGTGCTTAATGGGGTATTGTACTTACGTACAGCAATAATCTCACTGATGTGTGTGCAAAAAAAGAATCTCACTGTACCTATGTACAGTGATAATAATGGTTCTTTATTGTCACGCAGGCACAGCAGAGTGAAATTCTTTTGCACAACCACAAATGCACATTCGCCACAATTTTGCCGCCGTTTAAAAAAATGGAAAATACAACAGAAAATTCAAACGGTCTAAAGTGCAAAGTCCAGTTCATGTGTTGGAAGACCGAGACTTCCGCTGATCCAGGCAAGCCGAGGTAAGCTCACCCCGACGTCCCTCTCCTCTGCCGACTGTCTCTGTGTCCCGGGGGCTTCTCCTGCAGCCTGCCTTGAAGGTGCTGGAGGTAATAGAAACATAGAAAATAGGTGCAGGAGTAGGCGATTCGGCCCTTCGAGCCTGCACCACCATTCAATATGATCATGGCTGATCATCCAACTCAGTATCTTGTACCTGCTTTCTCTCCGTACCCCCTGATCCCTTTAGCCACAAGGGCCACATCTAACTCCCTCTTAAATATAGCCAATGAACTGGCCTCAACTACTTTCTGTGGCAGAGAATTCCACAGGTTCACCACTCTCTGTGTGACATTTTTTTTCTCATCTCGGTCCTAAAAGACTTCCCCCTTATCCTTAAACTGTGACCCCTTGTTCTGGACTTCCCCAACATCGGGAACAATCTTCCTGCATCTAGCCTGTCCAACCCCTTAAGAACTTTGTAAGTTTCTATAATTTCCCCCCCCCCCCTCAATCTTCTAAATTCTAGCGAGTACAAGCCGAGTCTATCCAGTCTTTCTTCATATGAAAGTCCTGCCATCCCAGGAATCAGTCTGGTGAACCTTCTCTGTACTCCCTCTATGGCAAGAATGTCTTTCCTCAGATTAGGAGACCAAAACTGTACGCAATACTCCAGGTGTGTAAAACCCCGGGAAGGAACCATTGAAGGTAACCATTCAACCACAAAGTCCAAAATGCACTTCATACAGTTGGCAAACCATGACTAGAAACATATTATCAATACTTAGCAGAGGGTGCAATATCCAGGGACAGTAAGTGATAGGAGAGCGGCAGATTGGATTGGAGATGGAGGGGAAAACCGGTAATTGGATGAAATAAGAATATTTGCCTTCAGCGAAAATGAAACACCGGTAGTGGCGCAGTGGTAGAGTTGCTGTCTTACAGCGAATGCAGCGCCGGAGACCCCGGTTCAATCCCGACTACGGGAGCTGTTTGTACGTTCTCTCTGTGACCTGCGTGGGTTTTCTCCGAGATCTTCGGTGTCCTCCCACACACCAAAGACGTACAGGTGTGTAGGTTAATTGGCTTGGTATAAATGTAAAAATTGTTCCTAGTGGGTGTAGGATAGTGTTGATGTGCGGGGATCTCTGGTCAGCGCGGACCCGGTGGCTCGAAGGGCCTGCTTCCGCGCTGTATCTCTAAACTAAACTAAAAACTAAACTAAATGGTCATATCATTCCTATGGCAACATCCCTGGCATCCACTCAAGTATATAGACCATTCCAATTTGCTTTTGACTGAAACCATTGCTTTTGACACAACAATAAGAACAATCCTGAAGTATTGAGAATGTGGGGGAGCTCAACCAGTGTACACATACTCCGGATAGACACAAAATGCTGGAATAACTCTGCAGGGCAGACGAGTACCTCTGGAGAAAAGTAATAGGTAATGTTTCGGGTCGAGACCCTTCTTGGTCTGAAGCAGCTGGCCATCAAGGCCCGTTGTAACCATCACCTCCTTTTCTCCAAAGATACTGTTTGACCCACTGAGTTACTGCAGCTTTTGTGTCTATCTTCGGTTTAAACCATCATCTGCAGTTCCTTCCTATACACATACCCCAGTATGCATTAACACCACCGAAGTAAAGATAGTTCAAAGCTTCAAATTCCTCACAGTAAATATCACCAACAACTTGTCCTGGACTGGCCATGTTGAAGCAATGGCCACAAAAGCACACCAATGCCTCTACTTCCATAGAAGGCTTAGGAAGTTTGGCCAGCCCCCAACAAATCACACAAACTTCCACAGATGCGCCGTAGAAAGCACTTTATCGGGATGCGTCGCAGCATGGTTTGGGAACAGCTCCATCCAAGACTGCAAGAAATTGCAGAGAATTGTGGATGCAGCCCAAACCATCACACAATCCAACCTCCCTGCCATTGACTCAATTTACACCTCACGCTGCCTCAGTAAATGACACCAGCATAATCAAGGACCAGTCTCACCCTGGTAACTCCCTCTTCTCCACTCAGGCAAGACGTACAGAAGTGTGAAAACGCACACCTCCAGATTAACGATTCTGGGGCAGTTTCTTCCCTGCTGAAATCAGGCAATTGAACCATTCTATTAACAACTAGAGAGTGGTCCTGAGCTACTATCTACCTCATTGGAGACGCTTGAACTATGTTTAATTTGACTTTATAATACTTTACCTTGCACTAAACGTTATGTGATCATGTGTCTGTACACTGTGGTTGGCTTGATTGTAATCATGTATTGTCTTTCCACTGACTGGTTTGCATGCAACAAAAGCTTTTCACTGTACCTTGGTACACGTGACAATAAACCAAACTAACTAAACTGGAGAATGTGTCAGATCAAACACAACCAGTCCATTAACATATAAACAAACAATAATGCTGCAAAAACAAAAACAATGCCCCCAAGTCTATGTAGTTCAGTTTATTTGCAGGTGGTAGTGTTTAATAGCCTGATGGCTGTAGGGAGGAAGCTGCTCCTGAACCTGGACGTTACAGTTTTCAGGCTCCTGCACCGTCTTCCAGATGGCAGGGGTGAAATGAGAGTGTGGGTCTCTGATGATGCTGGTATTTGATGCTGGAGACCATTCGTTCCAGAGTCAATGATGGTTCTCAGTGCAATTACATCAATCCCCTTCTCCCATTTACTTCCCACTAACCTAGTCAACCACTTCTGGTCTAATTGTATAGTTAAATAAATGTGGCAGAGAGGGAGCTGGCTCTTCAATGAAATTTTCCAATTAGTCGCACAGCCCTGACAGAATTTCCCCAAATCTGTCCTTCGGAATGCTGCTGTTGTGACGGAGGTATGGTCATTATATTCAAGGCTGAGCGGGATGCATGGGGTTATTGGAGGGATATGGTAATTGGGCTGGGTGGCAGAAAATCAGAAGCGGCCAAAATAAACAAGAGAGCAAGGCCGTGGTGTTCTTCTGAACCTGCTCCCAATTCCATTGCAGGCAGATCATAAGAACTATTAATGTTCATGAAAGTGGCTTAGCTTGGTAGATCAAATCCATTATATTATGTAGGTAGGAACTGCAAATGCTGGCTTACACCGAAGATAGACACAAAATGTTGGAGTAACTAAGCGGAACGGGATCTCGGCCTGAAACGTCACCCATTCCTTCTATGCAGAGATGCTGCCTATTCCACTGAGTTACTCCAGCATTTTGTGTCTGCATCCATTATATTAGCTGCCCTCTGAAAAAGATACTGGGGTTGATTTGTTGCAAGCCGCACAGTGAGCGGCAAGTGTAACACGGAATGAAACAGGCTCTGAGCTTGACTGATGACAACAAGGTTTGATCTGGTGTTAAGACAGGAACTCAAGGAAGAAATTCTTCATAATAAGAAAATAATGCATTGAAAATAAAATGGTTGTTTTCAGAATAAGTCAGAAAATGGAACTGCCACTCACTTATCAATTTCATACATTCTGTTTAATGATTGGTAAAAACAAATCTATGTGTGAGAGTTTGTCGGTGTTTGGTACAATTTTCTTACAAGAGAAAAGTCGCTGCAACACAATACTTAATGTCCTACTTGCCGATTCTTTCAGCGACTCCCAGCGTCGTTGACTGATGTATCAGGGTCGCCGGAAGATTTTGAACATTTCAAAATCCAACGGCGACAAAATAAATGTTGCGACACTTGAGGAAACACCGCGCGTCATCACACCGCATCATGCCGCGACTTTTTCGGTGACCTGATACGTCAGTCCATGATTCCAGCAATGGGACAGGCCCTTCACACTCCGTTTGATTTGACTTTGGCCCTACACGCATCACTGAAAAATCCAGATAACAAGAACACCCATGTTGGACTCCTATTTATTGGCTGTAACTCGGGCTTCACCAGGGCGCAACAGTGGCACAGCGGTAGAGTTGCTGCCTTACAGCGCCAGAGACCCGGGTTCGATCCTGACTATGGGTGCTGTCTGTATGGAGTTTGTACGTTCTCCCTGTGGGTATTCTCCAGGAGCTCTGGTTTTCTGGTCAGTGTGGACGGTGGGTCGAAGGGCCTGTTCCTGTGCTGCTTCTCTATAGTCTAAGGAAAGTGAAGAAAGTGTAGGATAGTGTTAGTGTACAGGTTGATCACTGGCCAGCAATCACCCCATGCACTTGTCCTACCCAATACATTAGAGACAATTTACAGAA